>OZ025295.1:404290998-405490998 GCA_964019185.1 Maratus speculifer
GGATGTTCATCACAAATTATATATCAATTTAATACAACATGAAAATAAATATGGAATATTATACATACTTCAAGGACAAAACTTCAACTAAATACAACAAAACTTCAACTAAAATAAGAAAAAAGAAACAAGATTAGTATATACAAGTTAATCAGTTCAAATTTCCATGTGATACAATAACTCTACTGGTCGTCTGAGAATAGATTTCTCTGTTTTTATCTTGCAGGCCCTCACCTTGCCGTCTCTTCCAGGAAATAATTCAATAATTTTTCCTAGACTCCAGAAATTTCTGGGTAATTTATCATCTTTGATTAATACTATGTCATTCAATTTAAATTGAGGAAAATTAATTTTATTCGAGCTTAAATGAGCTGACCTCAATTTTAACAAGTATTCCCCTTTCCATCTAGTCCATAACAAGCGCATTAATTTCTCACGATAGTTAAAAGATTTAATTAATTCTTTCCTGGAAGAGATATTCGATTCAAGATGAAGGCGAACTGGTGGCAGAGAAGAAATTCTTCTCCCAATTAGGAAATGAGCAGGCGTTAATGGTAGAGGGTCTTGACCTTCTGGCGAGGCATATGTTAAAGGTCGAGAATTGACCATTCCTTCAATTTCAACTAAAACAGTATGTAGTTCATCAAGAGTTAGCGATGATTTCCCGAGTGTCTTTCTTAAAGCAGTTTTTATAGTTCTAACCATTCGCTCGTAAAATCCCCCCCCCACCACGCTGCTCGTTCAATGATATATTTCCACTGTATGTGATGAGAAGCAAAATAGTCTTGCACATCTGGATGAGTCATAATCCGCCAAAGGTTTTTCAAGTCATTGTCCGCACGTTTAAAAGTCTTGGCGTTGTCCGAATATACTGCAGATAGTAATCCTCGCCGAGAGACAAACCTGCGAAAACCTAGTAAAAATGTTTGTGTCGACAAGTTGCCGACAAGCTCCAAGTGGACATTTCTAGTAACTGCACATGTAATCAATAAAATGTATTGTTTGTTATCACAGTCTTTTACGTATAATGGCCCTGCAAAGTCACATCCTATCACACTGAATGGACTGGTCTGTTCTACTCGATCATTAGGCAATGGCGCTACCGTCTGATCGCCTGGAGTTGAAGAAAATCTTTTGCAAATAATGCAATTTTTAAGCACAGCTCTTACAGATTGTCTAGCCTTTAATAACCAGAATCTTTCTCTAATCTGCACAAGTGTATGGGCAACAGCAGAATGAAAAACTCTGTAGTGGGCATCCCAAATTATAAGTTCTGAAAGTTTGGTTTTTGGCGGAAGAATTATTGGATGTTTCTCATCCATCGAATAATTTGCGTTATGGAGTCGTCCTAAAACTCGCAAAACTCCATCTGAATCGAGGTAAGGGTTCAATGAAAGCAGTTTAGAGTCTCTAGGAAGTGGCTTGGAATTTTTCAGGCTAAAGATTTCTTTTTCGAAAATTTGAGATTGACAATTTTTTATCCAGAAGATTTCGGCTTCTCGGATTTCCTCCGCCGAAAGTGTACGTATTGGTGCACGATTTTTCTTTAGTAATCTGATAAAACGAAATACGTAGGCTGTTACACGCAATAATTTTCTCAGGCTACTAAATTTCTGTATATCAATTATATTCTCCTTGGCAATAATTGTATTAACAACAATCTTACTTCTAGCTTCAATTTCAGGATTGACTGATTTTAATTTTAAATTATCGTCCTTAAGCTAAAATTTTTCAGATTTACCGTGCCATTCCGGCCCGTACCACCACTGATTCGAGTTTATTAACTCTTTCGCTGACAGTCCCCTAGTTAACATGTCGGCAGGATTATCCAAGCCAAGAACTAGGGTTGCTGTTGTCCTGAATTTGCATCACTCTGTTAGCCACAAACGGCTTCCATTTGGATGCCACTCCTTTGATCCAATGTAGTACTATAGTCGAGTCTGACCACAGTACTATTTTATCTAGATTCGTGAAAATGAGTTTAAGGTGACTAGCTATTCTAGCAGCTATTAGATCCCCTAAAAGCTCTAAGCGTGGTAGTGTTATTTTTCTCAACGGGGCTACTCTGGCTTTAGACATAACAAAACATGTCCTATAATTTTCCTCGGATGTTTGAAACCGGAAGTAGGCTACCGCTCCATAGGACTTCAAGGAAGCATCGGAAAAAATGTGTAGTTCCACTTTGTCGTGCACTTCACACGAGTGATAATAATATCTGGGTATTTTTAATTGGTCTAGCAATTCGATTTCCTGATACCATGTTCTGTATTTAATTTGAAATTCTTCGTTAAATTCATCGTCCCAGTCTAGCCCACTCTGCCATAATTCTAGAAGGAAAATTTTTACCCTTATCAAAAAGGGTGACATAAATCCAATTGGATCAAATATTTTAGCGGCTGTCAGGAGAACATGCCTTTTGGTGAATTCCAAACTGTCTCCTATTGACACTAAAGATGCCAAATCTATAGCCAAAATATCCCCTTCAACATTCCAGTTTAACCCCAATACTTTTGATTCTGCGCAGTTTTCATTAATCTCTATAACCGGGTTACTATTCCAAGCTTCTTTTAATTCTGGAGAATTAGTAACGAACTTTCACAATTGCATATTGGCATCTTTAAATATAGAAACTGCAGTAGTTGTTAGTTGCATAGCCTGCTCGACTGTAGATGATCCGTAAATTAAATCATCTACGTACAAATATTTATTAATCATTTCATAGGCGGCGGGTTCCGTATCCTTATAATTACCAATATGCTTTTTAATTGTAGAGGCTAAAACATAGGGGGAGCTGGTGACGCCGAAACAATGACGATTAAAGTGATACAAAACACTGTGTTTATCTATTTCGCAGTCATCGAAATACAAAAAACATAGATAATTTCTATCATTTTCTGATACCTGAATTTGTAGAAAGGCCCTAGCAATATCCCCCGTGAAAGCAATTTTAAACTGTCTGAAATTTAATATCACATCTATGAGATTAGGATTCAAATTTTGCCCCGCAAAAAGACATTGATTTAAACTTTTCTCCCGCATTTCCCGACTGCTCGCGTCAAAAACAATCCTTGTTTTTGTTGTAGAAGAACTTGGCCTAGAAACAGCAGAGTGTGGCATCACGAAATTGACAGATCAATTATCACTACATTTTTCAATAATTCCCTCAGTTAATTGCTCTTTCATAATTTCATTATATTTTAAAAACAAAGACATCATTCTTTAACCTTTTCGCCAAACCGGCGAAACGCCTTTCTGCCACCTCGTAATTATTAGACAAATTCTGTTTATCTAATTCGCTACGCCATAACAAGGGGGTCATATATCTATCATTTTAAAAAATGATTTCTTTCTGGAATTGATTAATGACCTCATAAGTCTCCTCTTGCATTTGATCATTTGAATCGACTAAAAAAGACTCAATTTGCCATAAATTTCTAAGATCATTTTCTAAAGGGAAACAAATTACATTCATACAGGAAGTTGGCTGCGAATTATTACTATTAACTTGACCGACAATGGTTTTGCCAAATATTGTTCGCTGCATAAATAAATTATGATTACTTTTTTCGACATTACCTATTATAGTTTTGAACAGATAGTCCGCACTTAGCAAGATCTGGACCGGTTTCGAATGAATAAATGTATCGGCCAATTCATGTTTATCTAATCGTAATTTATCTATTAACTTATAATCAACAGAAGTCATTATCTTAGTACCGCTAATGATTTCAGAAACCAGCGCTTTTACAGTTATTTTTTCATAAGGATGATGACAACTAATAATAGTTAAATTTACTACATTAAACTCCTTTTCTATGGCATCGCGATTCGCAAATGTATAAACCAAAAGCGTTTCCTTGGCAACAGGTTTTAATTTCAACGCCGAGGCTAAACTTTTTGTAATAAATGTTCTAGAGGATGCCGAATCATATAAGAGTCTCGTGCATAATTTATTACCAGTACCCTGCACTCGTACACAGGCGGTTTGAAACAAATGTTGCGTACTTTTCGGGAGAATTATTAGTTTTAATTACATAAGAAAATACGGTTTGACTTTCTTCATTTTTAGAATCATCGGCTTTTACTGAGCTGTCATCGTGACGCGCTTTTGTCGATTTTTTAGTCGGGCAAAATAAATAATTATGCTGGTAACTTTTACACAATTCACAAGGAGGTATTTTTACCTTACACAAGGATATTACGTGCGATTTCAAGAAGCAACGATAGCATCTTCCATTTTTTTTTCAACTTATACCTTTTTTGTTCATCGGTAATTTCATTACACTTTAAGCTTAAATGATTCGCGTTACAAAATATGCAAACATTTTTTACAACAGTATTAAGCGCGATTGAAGAGGTTTAGTTCTAAAATTCCTTTTTTCATATCGTGCTACTTCCTGATTTTTTAAGGAAATCCCTGACACTGCATTTGCTGCTTCCCGCGATTCTATTTACGTCACCAGCTTTTTCCGCGTTTTTCTTTCTCAGATATTCTACAACTAAATTATGGGGTATCTGTTTTAAAATTATCGGTATCAATAAATATCCGAAATTGTCCGACGCGACCCCGATAGCTTGTAAATTACGAATGCTTACTTCGCATTCATCATATAAATCTCGTAATGACTTAATATTCGTGCTCGACCTAACCGGTTCTAGTTCTAATAATTTGTTTATAAACCCGCTTATCAAAATTTCTGGTTTACCATAACGATTCTGCAGCAAGTCTAAAGACTGCTGGTAATTCGCCTCGGTCAGGGCTAGGCCGGAAATTGATTTAAGTGCTTCACCTGACAAAAAGGATTTTAAATAAATAAGTTTATCCACCTTGGATAAATTTTCATTAGCATCAATGCTGCTTTTAAAACTATTCATAAATTCCAAAAACATATTCGGATCCCCTTTAAACGTCGGGTTGTTTATTTTTGGTAAACTAGGGGGGCTTCGCCCACCTGCTCGCTATGCTCGCCAACCCCCCGCGTAATCGCTTCGCGATTCCAAATTATTGGGTACCCCTGATTGCTGCGCTCGCCAATACCCCATGGTATGAATAAGCAGTTGCAGACCTTCCAAATGATGTGTCACACGACTGGTGTTGTAAAGAAATTAAAAATGTGCCCCCCTGGGGGGCAGAGTGGGAGGCAACACAAAAGACATCCATAATATGAATAAGCAGCTGCAGACCTCTCAAATGATATGTCACACGACTGGTGTTGTAAAGAAATTAAAAATGTGCCCCCCAGGGGTGCAGAGTGGGGGTGACACACAAGACACCCATAAAATGAATGAACAGTTGCAGACCTTTCAAATGATGTGTCACACAATTGGTGTTGTAAAGAAATTACAAAATGCGCCCCCTCTGAGAGCAGAGGGGGGGGGTTACACACAAGATATCCATAATATGAATAAGCAGTTGCAGACCTCTCAGATGATGTGTCACACAGTTGGTGTTGTAAAGAAATTAAAAATGTGCCCACCTGGGGGGCAGAGTGGGGGATGACACACAACACATCCATAATATGAATAAGCAGTTGCAGACCTTTCAAATGATGTGTCACACAACTGGTGGTGTAAAGAAATTAAAAATGTGACTCCCCCTGGGGAGAGCAGAGTGTGGGGGTGACACACAAGACATCCATAATATGAATAAGCAGTTGCAGATCCTTCAAATCTTGTGTAACACGACTGGTGTTGTAAAGAAATTAAAAATATGCCCCCCTGGGGAGCAGAATGAGGGATAACACACAAGACATCCATTATATGAATAAGCAGTTGCAAACCTCTCAAATGATGTATCAAACGACTGGTGTTGTAAAGAAATTGAAAATTTGGCGAAATATTACAGTTATCGCCAAGTTGGCGTCACTTTTGACAACTAATTTTGGTCGCCAAATTTGGCGATATATCGCCAAGTTGGCGACAAACTTGGCGATTGTTGGCGATGGTAACCTTTCCTCTCTTTATGGTAACCCATACGGCGACGCATAGACTGAGCCCTTTCCTGATTGGTCTATTCGACTCATGGAAGGAGTGGACAACCCGGATTCGTTAGTTCCGGAAATCTTCCACATCAGCATCATTCCAGGAGTCATTCCTTTTAAGGCTAGTTTTTTTTTACTATAGAAGGATATTATAGTTACTTACAGACGTAAAAATAGCCACCTCTCTCATGGATGACTCTTTAGAACAACAAAAAATAAAAAGTCAGTTGCCATGCAAGGAAAACAACTTAAATATTAAAAGAGAAGTGCGTGCCGATAAACAAACCATGGACGCAACACCCAGTGCTTGTATCGCTTTGAGCATTTTATTTATGGATAATATCATTGTTTTATATACCATTTACTTCTTCTTGTATATAAAAATAGGTAAGTGTCTTTCTTGCGCAGAAAAAGTTGTATAAATCTTTAAAAAATAACCCCCATTGTACCAATTAGTTGTCGAATTAAGAAAAAAAAAATCAATGTCCAATTCCTGTATTGCTCCCAGGTATTCATACGTATTCCAAATTTCAAAGCTCTACAGCAGGAAATTTGGTGAAAAATGAGCACAGATGTCACATAATTGGCGTGAAAATGGGATTATTTTGTCCGAAATAGTAACCCGGCTAATATTGTTTTTTCCTAATAAAATGCTTATTTATATTCATTTTTTTAATTATATAAATTATTATTTTTCTATAGTTATTAATTATATATTTTTTTATTTACTGTAAGTTCCTTTTGAAAATAATCTATACTAATATTATAAAGAGGAAAGATTTGATTGTTTGTTTGTTTGAATTGAATAGGCTCCGAAACTACTTGACGGATTTGAAAAATTCTTTCACCGTTGGAAAGCTACACTATTTCCGGTGAACATAGGCTAATTTTTAATTGATTTATACAAATATTTTTCTTAATAATTCAAAATTTCATTATTTTTCATACAGAATCAATTAAAATTTTTCCGATAAAAAATAACCATTTTTCTTTCCCGTTGCCAAGAAAATGTAATCTGAAATAGTAATAATAAATAAATTAAGTCTTAGTAATTATGGAACAAAACAATTTGTATAATTTTAAAATAGAAAAGAAAAATAATGAAATAGTTTACTGATAAATAAACGACTATTACTGGATTACCACGTGAGGCATAAAATCGCAATTTTGTTGTAATCGTGCCAACGTGATCCGTAGATGACATCTGCACCTAAATATTATTGGCAATATTATTGTTTATATAATTTGTTTACATTATTTGGCAATATTGATCTCCCATCGACCAAAAAACTGTCGCCAAAGTATAAGTTTAAATGTCAATAATGGATATCGTAAATATCACATTCTTTTGACATTAAATATGTTTTGCATAATTGTTACGTCGTCAACTAATTTTAATCCGATGTTTTATCTCTATTTCTATTAATATTTTAATAATTTTTTAATTCTTTGGTTATTTAAAATAAAAATTATATCCATTTGTATAATTTGGCGAAATTGATCGATGGAATAATCAAATGGTACCAATTGTTTCTTTACACTCTATCTAAAATTAGCGTACTTATTGAGCCTCCGCCAAGTCATATGCCAAGCAGTCATTAAATCTGAGTTTTAGCCTTACTATTATATCTTTTTCATCTGCAGTTATTTTACCATCACTAAAAAAGAAATTTTTTGAATGTGAAGGAAAAATCATTGTCATGAAAAAATATTTGCAATTAATTTATCATTCATTCTAATAAAAAAAAGGTACTACTAGGTTATCCCGTCGACCAAAAAATTATCCCCAAACTATCAGATTAAATGCTAATAATGGATGATCGTGAATGTCGCATTCAATGACATTAAATACGATTCACGTGTTTAAAATGTCATTAAATGGTTTTTATTTCGACTTTTTATTAATATTTTTCTTAAATTCTACTAATTATTTGTTTTTTTTCGTTATTTAAAATAAAAATTACGTCAATATGTATAATTGGGCTATTAGTTTGGCGATTTGTATAATTTGGCGAAATTGGTTGACGGGATAGCAAAGTAGTATAAAAAAAAGAAAAAAAAGTGGATAAGTGTGATTGGCAATCGCACACAGGGATTCGTTTAATATCTTTTTCAAAACACTTTTTTTCATTAAATTAACAAATGAAAAATGGTTTTTCGGCGTTATTTTGGGATTTCTTCGCTAATTGCGCCAACCAGAACAAAATATTAACAGAATATTCCCCTAAATGTTGCCTTGATCGCATAGATTTGTTCATTTCTCTATCATAATCTGCAGATTTAGTAAAACTACACAAGTAAATAAAATTATGAATAAAAGTAAAATATTTCAAAGCTTAGCATAAATTTAAGGGAGACCAAATTGGTCACCAGAGGCGGATCTTAATTTAAATAAATAATCTATATATATAAAAGGAAGTTTGGATTTCGTATTAATCACAGCACAAAAAAATCTACCGAACCAAAAATCTTGAAAATTAGGGTAAAAATACGTCTAATAACATCGAGTGCCTCTAAGAAGGGATTTTCGAAAATTCCACCCCTAAGGGGGGTAAAAAAAAGAACGAACTTTTAAAAAATTCCTTAAAAATGGGCTTTTGAAGTTATTTTTCATCTGATAACATATTTTAGTGTATTTTCTCATGCTGAATCGAATGTTACTAAGTAAATTCTTTTAAATCCAGTAGTTCGTGAGCTACTTCATATTTTCCCAATTTGGCGATGACTTCGGCGCAAAAACCTGAAATTTTCAATCCTTATGTATATAGATCAGATTTTGTAGTTATTTTTTAACTGATACCATATTTTAGTGTATTTTTACATGCTGCATCGAATGATATTAAGCAAATTCTTTTAAGTTCAGTAGTTCGTTAGATACCATATATTTTTTTGATTTGGCGATGTCTTCGGCGCAAAAAAGCGGTAATTTTCAACCTATATATATAAAAGAAAGTCTGGATTTCGTATTAATTATCGTACAAAAAAATCTATTGAACCTAAAATTTTGAAAGTGAGTTCTATAATCAGTTAACGTGATTATGTAAGCTACATTTAATTATCTCAATATATATAAAACGCAAAGTGAAATTTCACTCCGGACGCTTATAACTTAAGTTCTACTAGATAGATTTTAATGGAACTTACATTGTTAGTTGGATAATTATTCAGAAATTTTATAACAAGTGAAATATAGCATTCTACGTTGTTTAATTGAATACTTATGGAGATGTTTTAAATCAGATGAACACAATTACAAAAGGTTGGTTTTAATTTAAAGGTTCCGCTGAATGAATTTTTATGTGATTAAAATTGTTAACATGTTGAGAGCTACGTCATTCATTGGTGACTAACACTGAACTTTCAGTTTAGATGACTGACTTTTCACCGATGACAGACAGTCTAAAATACGATATAAAACTAAAAATTACTATGATATAAAAATTTCGTTTGATTCAAAGTTTCTTTAAAAAAACTGACCAGCGTAGCGGGCGAAGGCTGCTAGTAGTAAATAATTTAAAATGTATATGCAAGCGTTATTCCACAACGACGTTTTCGCCAAATGGGCTTTACAAAATATTGCGCCAAATCTGGTGCATCTATGACAAACGTGACGAAAAATAAGTGACAAGAATTGACTTCCACACGCAAACAAAATGTAAGTTAAAACGAAACATGCACTAAAAATAAATAAAAAAAGAAAATGATGTCATAAAAAGCAATATTTTATTAAAACACGTAATTGTTTCTAATTTTCACACGCGAAGTATAAAAAAATCTTTTAGTGATTAAAAAATGCTATTAAGAGATTACCACAAAAGCTCAAAATCAAAGTATTTTTTTTTTTTTAAAGTAACAGATTTATTTTCCTAGTTGATTAATTTTTAAAATGTTTCATTGATCATCAGTATTACTGCGTGCGTATTTTTATGTTTATTTTTTTTTATAATTACTCCATGTACTCTAATTAGGTTGTCGACCGAAAACACCAGCCAGTGAAAAATGACGCACACCAAATTTAACAACCCCTCTCCTCATTAGTCGAAGCATAGCATAACCCCCCCCCTCTTTGATTTTCAATAGATTGATTGAAAGATATGTTTTTCTTTTTTGGCAGCATACCGAGCCTGTGTTTTTTTACCTTGAGCTTTTTTTTTTCTTTCTAAAATATTCTGAGATATGTTCTAAACTCTTCTACTTGTACATTATTGTTTCTTTAGATTTGTCAGTTAGTTTTGCCCTCCATGTTTTTTTATATTCATTGTTTAATATTCTTTTTTGTTGAATCTTCATTTCTTTTGTTATTTCCTCAGAAGAAACGGTTTCATTAAAAAGTGGAAAAGTATTTGTTTCATCTGTGGATGTTACACCAGATATTTCTAAAGGCAAAACATGAAATAAGTTTCTTGTTTTGTTTTCTTTCTTATTTACATGTACCTGAAGCTTTGGATCTTCCGAAGGTTCTATATGATCACTGATTTTAATACGTTCAATTGTTTTATTTTGAAATTTTTGTTTCTCCATCCATCTCTTTTGACGTTCATTGCATAATCTTCTTTTTCTATGAATCTCTGTTTCATCCATTTTAAATACAGTAGATAATCTAATAATTAGCTGAAATGTATAGTGGGAAAAAAAACTTATATACAATGAATGCATTGTGAGGAAGAACAAGAATAAGCAGGATTCAATGGTAACCAATGTCCTGTTTGATATTTTCGCCAAACTGACATAAAAAAATCTCGCCAAACCCAGTGCTTATATCGCTTTGAGCATTCTATATACGGATAATATCATTGTTTTACATACCATTTACTTCTTCTTGTATACAAAAATAGGTAAGTGTCTTTCTTGCGCAGAAAAAGTTGTATAAATCTTTAAAAAATAACCCTCATTTTACCAATTAGGTGTCGAATTAAAAAAAATCAATGTCCAATTCCAGTATTGCTCCCAGGTATTCATACGCATTCCAAATTTCAAAGATCTACAACAGGAAATTTGGTGAAAAATGAGCACAAATGTCACATAATTGGCTTGAAAGTGGCATTATTTTGTCCGAAATAGTAGCCTGGGTAATATTGTTTTTTTACTAATAAAATGTTTATTTATATTCATTTTTTTTATTATATAAGTTATTATTTTTCTAAAGTTATTAATTATATATTTTTTTATTTACTGTAAGTTCCTTTTGAAAATAATAGAAAATAATTAAAAATGTATATGCAAGCGTTATACCACAAAGACATTTTCGCCAAATGGGCTTTAGAAAATATTGCGGCAAATCTGGTGCACCTATGAAAAACGTGAACACACAAGACATCCATACAATGAATAAGCAGTTGCAGACCTTTCAAATGATATGTCACATGACTGGTTTTGTAAAGAAATAAAAAATGTTCACCCCCCTCGGGGGCAGAGTGGGGTGGTGACACACAAGACATCCATAATATGAATTAGCAGTTGCAGACCTTTCAAATGATGTGTCACACAATTGGTGTTGCAAAGAAATTAAAAATGTGCTCCCCTGTGGGGCAGAGTGGGTGGTGACACACAAGACATGCATAATATGAATAAGCAGTTGCAGATCTTTCAAATGATGTGTCACACGACTGGTGTTCTAAAGAATCAAAAATGTGCCCCCCCTGGGAGGCAGAGTGGCTGGTGACTCACAACACATCCATAATATGAATAAACAGTTGCAGACCTTTAAAATGATATGTCACATAATTGGTGTTGCAAAGAAATTAAAAAGTGCCCCCCGGGGGGCAGAGTGGGGTGGTGACACACAAGACTTCCATAATATGAATAAGCAGTTGCAGACCTTTCAAATGATGTGTCACACAATTGATGTTGTAAAGAAATTTAAAATGTGCCTCCCTGGGGGGGACAGAATGGGGAGACACAAAATACATCCATAATATGAATAAGCATTTGCAAACCTTACAAATTATGTGTCACACGACTGATGTTGTAAAGAAACTAAAAATGTGCCACCCCTGGGGGGGCAGAGGGGAGGATGACACACAACACATCCATAATATGAATAAGCAGTTGCAGACCTTTCAAATGAAGTGTCTCACGACTGGTGTTGTAAAGAAATTAAAAATGTGCCCCCCCCTAGGGGGGCAGAGTGGGGGTGACACACAAGACATCCATATTATGAATAAGCAGTTGCAGACCTTTGAAATGATGTGTCACACGACTGGTGTTGTAAAGAAATTAAAAATGTGCCCCCCCCTGGGGGTGCAGACTGGGGGATGACACACAAGACATCCATAATATGAATAAGCAGTTGCAGACCTTTCAAATGATGTGTCATACGACTGGTGTTGTAAAGAAATAAAAAATGTGCCCCCCCTGGGGGTGCAGACTGGGAGATGACACACAAGACATCCATAATATGAATAAGCAGTTGCAGACTTTTCAAATGATGTGTCATCCGACTGGTGATGTAAAGAAATTAAAAATGTGCCCCCTGGGGGGACACAGTAGGAGGGGAAACACAAGACATCCAAAACATGAATAAGCAGTTGCATACCTTTCAAATGATGTGTCATACGACTGGTGTTGTAAAGAAATTAATGTAAAATGTGTAACAGTAAAATGTGAAATAGTAAAATGTGCCCCCCCCAGAGGGGCAGGGGGTGTGAAACACAAGACATCCATAATATGATTAAGCAGTTGCAGACCTTTCAAATGATGCGTCACACGACTGGTGTTGTAAAGAAATTAAAAATGTCTTCCCCTGGGGGGTAGAGTGGGAGGTGACACACAAGACATCCATAATATTAATAAGCAGTTGCAGACCTCTCAAATGATGTGTCACACGATTGGTGTTGTAAAGAAATTAAAAATGCCCCCCCCTGGCGGGGAAGAGCGCGGGGGTGTGACACACAAGACATCCATAATATGAATAAGCAGTTGCAGACCTTTCAAATGATGTGTCACACGACTGGTGATGTAAAGAAATTAAAAATGTGCCCCCTGGGGGGACACAGTAGGGGGGGGAAACACAAGACATCCAAAACATGAATAAGCAGTTGCAGACCTTTCAAATGATGTGTCACACGACTGGTGTTGTAAAGAAATTTAAAATGTGCACCCCTCTGGGGGGTAGAGTGGAGGGTGACACGCAAGACACCCATAATATGAAGAAGCATTTGCAGACCTTTCAAATGATGTGTCACACGACTGGTGTTGTAAAGAAATTAAAAATGTGCCCCCCTGGGGGTCAGAGTGGGGGATGACACACAACACATCCATAATATGAATAAGATGTTGCAGACCTTTCAAATGATGTGTCACACAACTGGTGTTGTAAAGAAATTAAAAATGTGACCCCCTGGGGGGCAGAGGGGAGGTGACACACAAGACATCCATAAAATGAATAAACAGTTGCAGACCTTTCAAATGATGTGTCACACAATTGGTGTTGTAAAGAAATTAAAAATGTGCCCCCCTGGGGGGCAGAGTGGGGGATGACACACAACACATCCATAATATGAATAAGCAGTTGCAGACCTTTCAAATGATGTGTCACACAACTGGTGTTGTAAAGAAATTAAAAATGTGACCCCCTGGGGAGAGCAGAGTGTGGGGGTGACACACAAGACATCCATAATATGAATAAGCAGTTGCAGACCTTTCAAATCTTGTGTAACACGACTGGTGTTGTAAAGAAATTAAAAATGTGTCCCCCCTGGGGAGCAGAATGGGGGATAACACACAAGACATCCTTTAAATGAATAAGCAGTTGCAAACCTCTCAAATGATGTATCAAACGACTGATGTTGTAAATAAATTAAAAATTTGGCGAAATATTACAGTTATCGCCAAATTGGCGTCACTTTTGACAACTAATTTTGTTCGCCAAATTTGGCGATATATCGCCAAGTTGGCGACAAACTTGGCGATTGTTGGCGATGGTAACCTTTCCTCTCTTTATGGTAACCCATATGGCGATGCACAGACGGAGCCCTTTCCTGATTGGTCTATTCGACTCATGGAAGGAGTGGACAACCCGGATTCGTTACTTCCGGAAATCTTCCACATCAGCATCATTCCAGGAGTCATTCCTTTTAAGGCTAGTTTTTTTTTACTATAGAAGGATTTATTGTTGTTGGTCTAGCATTGAAATAAGGAGTTGTACTCGCGTTAAATAAAGAACTAGTATCAGGTTGATCAGAATCAATTTTAAATTTCTTCAAATTCAATTTAATTTTAAATTTTGTTTCATTTATTCCATCGTCATATTCAATAGATGACAGAATATCGTTCTCGAAAATTGTTCCATCCGATAATAATTCCTGAATCTGATTATTAACAGTTTTTAATTCGTTTTGTTTATCATTAATATTAGTTAAATATTCTGTTAACTGCTCAAAATGACTTTTATCATTAAAATCGATACTTTCTATATAAGCCTCAATTTTTGTAATAAATTTGGTTATTGCGGTTTTCAATACCTTTCTTTTACTTTTAATTTTTTCAAGATCCATAATAGTGAAAATATAGATCAAAAGAATAAATCAAAATAATTTTACAATACCTTTTCTATCCGCGATGTGAAGACGCGATGTATTTCCGATAAATTCAGACCGAGAAATCCCCAAGAGCGGCAGCACAAATCAGTCTTGAAATTTATAAACACATTCTTGATATTCAGATATCCTTAAAGGAGTCACTGACACTTATAAAAGTCTTAAATTCGAAAGTCTTGCAAACAGTCACTTCCCGGGTTGAAATGTGGCACCATGAAGAATTTTACGATTCGCGAATTCGAAAGTATACGTAAATAATACTTGAAAATGGAGTCTTTTTACTTGTTTATTTTTGACAACACACACTAAACACAACTATAAACACTTAAACATACAAACATAAATTTTACATGTATAATAAGCGAGAGATACTTTTTCTCTCGTCGAGAAACATCCTTCGAGCACATCTGGTCTTTAGAACATGATTTTGTAACAGACAATCGGCAAAACGGCGCCGAAAAACAATCACGTGACTGGATAGTAGGTGCTACGATTCGTAACAAGGAGAGAGACATTTTCATGATAAATTGAAATTCTTTAACTGACTGAATTAGTTTTTGGTTTAATTGTTTATTTCACTTTAATTATTATTGTATCGTTTAATTAGGGCAGTAAATACAATTGAAGTAAATGAATATTGTAAGTTTTATGATTTACCGGGGGAGATACACGATCACCTTGCGAAACAACTGCACCGCACGGTCGCATCGCAACAACTAAAAATGGCGACGCTTAAATGGCTTGCGCGTTTAGCATTGCTAACTTCAAGCCGATAGATATCCTTAAGCGCTACTTCCAATATAGCCATCTTGAATTTATATTTGTTTCAGCGGAAGGAAATTTGACAGGGTAGATACACAAAAAAGCAGGACAAATGTTAATTCATAAAATTGTTTGAAATTGACAAAATTATTTTATTTTTTATTATATAATACGTAAGTATGTACAGGGTGTCCCTAAACAAATGGTATATATACTAGGGGGGTGATAGAACACATCACGACGAGTAATAGTAAATAGGAAACCAAGGGTTCGAAACCTTTTCCAAAGGAGGTAGCCGCCATTAAAGTTTGGGGTCCAAAATTTCAAATACACATAAAAAACGGAAAAATTGGTCGATTGATTTGCGGTTTTCACTAAAACTATTCTTTATGTTGGTATTTTCTTGAAAATAAATTATAAAGATAAATTTCAAAAAATGCCGATAGAGGGCGCTTTAGACTTTGAAGTAATGAAAAACTATTTTTTGCCGTGATTTTTTGCATCTCATGAAATGGTTTCGTAAGCTTAGATTTAAACTTAAATTTTGAGCTCAAAATTCGAATAGTTGGAAGCGGTTAAGTAGCACAAACTTAACTGTGTTCAGAGGGTTGAAATTTCAAATGATTATAAAAAACGGAAAAATTGGTCGATTGATTTGCGGTTTTCACTAAAACTATTCTTTATGTCGGTATTTTATTGAAAATGAATTATAAAGATGAATTTCAAAAAATGCCGATAGAGGGCGCTTTAAAATTTGGAGTAACAAACAACTACTTTTTACGTTATTTTTTGCATCTGATTAAATGTTTTCGTAAACTTAAACTTAAATTTTGAACTCAAAATCTGAATAGTTGGGAGTGGTTAAGTAGCACAAACTGAACTGTGTTCAGAGGGTTCAAATTTCAAATGATAATAAAAAACGGAAAAATTGGTCGATTCGTTTGCGGTTTAAAATAAAACCATTCTTTAAGTCAGATCTTCATGAAAATGAATTTTAAAGATAAATTTCAAAAAATTCCGTTAGAGGGCGCCTTAAACTTCAGAGTAACCAACGACAAATTTTAACCGTTATTTTTTGTATCTAATAGAATGCTTTCTAAAACTTGTTAAATGTTTTCGAAATCTTAGATTTAAACTTAAATTTTGAACTCAAATTCTGAATCGTTTTGAGGCATTAAGAAGCGCAAACTGAAGTGTGTTCAGGAGTTGAAATTTAACCCCCCCTCCCCCCCTCGAACACAGTTCCCTTTTGCGCTACTTAAACACTTGCAACGACTCAGAATTTGATCTCAAAATTTAAATCTAAGCATTTGAAAGCATTTAATTAGATTTAAAAAAATAACGGTTAAAAATAGTTGTACGCTACTTCAATGTCTAAGGCGCCCTCTATCGGCATTTTGTGAAAATTATCTTTAAAATTTATTTTAAAGAAAACACTGATTTAAAGAGTAGTTTTAGCAAAAACCGCAAATGAATCGACTAATTTTTCCGTTTTTTTTTTTTTTTTTTTTTTTTTTTTTTTTTTTTTTTTTTTTAAATAGTTTTCCGCTTCGTTTGAAATTTAAACCTTCTGAACATAGTTCAGTTTGTGCTACTTAACCACTCCCAACTATTCAGATTTTGAGCTCAAAATGTAAGTTTAAATCTAAGCCTACGAAACCATTTAATGAGACGCAAAAAATAATGGCAAAAAATAGTATTAGGATGGATTATTTCGTTAATCCAAAGTCTAAAGCGCCCTCTTACGGCATTTTTTGAAATTTATCTTTATAATTCATTTTCAATAAAATACCGACATAAAGAATAGTTCTAGTGAAAACCGCAAATCAATCGACCAATTTTTCCGTTTTTTTATAATCATTTGAAATTTAAACCCTCTGAACACAGTTAAGTTTGTGCTACTTAACCGCTTCCAACTATTCAGATTTTGAGTTCAAAATTTAAGTTTAAGTCTAAGCTTACGAAACCATTTAATAAGATGCAAAAAATCACGGCAAAAAATAGTTTTTCATTACTTCAAAGTCTAAAGCGCCCCTTATCGGCATTTTTCGAAATTTATCTTTATAATTTATTTTCAAGAAAATACCAACATAAAGATTAATTTTAGTGAAAACCGCAAATCAATCGACCAATTTTTCCGTTTTTTATGTGCATTTCAAATTTTGGACCCCAAACTTCAATGGCGGCTATCTCCTTTGGAAAACGTTTGGGACCCTGGGTTTCCTATTTACTATTAATATTCTTGATGTGTTCCATCAACCCCTAGCGTATATACCATTACTTTAGGGACACCCTGTATACTTAAATTCCAATTAAACATATACTGCTCAAAACAATGAAAGGATATTTGAAGTTTTATATAAAATAAAGATATAAACGATTTTTTTTTGCCGAAAATAGGAGAAGAGAATCACAAATGCAAATTTTTCTGGTTTTCAAACTGTGGAGTATGCAAATTTTGAGTTCGACGTCAAAAACGTCCTTTCAGCGGCAGCGAATGAAATTTGACTTTCAACTGGATAAAAGAGAATGAAGACAAGGATGATCGGCATTCAGTGATTGCTTTGTTTCGATGAGTACGATGTTTCAGCGAAGTCATTTGACAGATTCAGAAGCTTGGAGAATTGTTGGTAGGTTAGAAGGGGGGGCCAAACTCAAGCCGAAGTAGCGCAAGCCATTGGAATGTCACAAAGTGTCATTTCCAGGATCTGGAACCGTTTTTTGGAGAGTGGATGTGCAGGCCAAAGACCAGGGCAAGGTCGTAGACGGGCAACAACGCCCAATGAAGATCGGTATTTAGCATTAACAGCTCGAAGACACCAAAACATGAACGCTACTCTTCCCCAACAACACCTTCGCTCGGCTACAGGCACCACGATTTCAACTCAGACTGTCCGAAACCAGCTCCATGCTGCAGGTCTGTATGCTCGCCGACCGATGGTATGTGTTAGATTAACAGCAAGGCATCGTCGTGACCGCAGGGAGTGGGCAACCGAGCATGTCAACTGGAGGAGAAATGAATGGAGCAATATTCTGTTTTCTGACGAGTCCCGTTTTTCTGTGCATCCGGATAATAGGCGTATTTTCATCTGGAGGGACCTTGGCAGTAGGAATAATCCTGCGTTCGTGCACGAAAGTGTCAGATTTGGCTGTGGAGCAGTGTTGGTGTATGGTGGCATCTCCATTGACGGGCGCACTGACCTCTACATCATTCGAGATGGAGCTCTGACTGGTCGTCGATATAGGGATGAGATCCTCAGACCTATTGTAGTCCCTTACGCTGCAGCATTCGGAGATAACTTCATTTTAATGGACGATAACTGCAGGCCACATCGTGCAAACCTGGTGGAGGATTTCCTTTTCGAGGAAGCAATCGTTCGAATGGAATGGCCAGCTTGTTATCCAGACATGAATCCAATCGAGCACGTTTGGGACGCTCTAGGAAGACGAGTTTCTGGCCGCCAACAACCCCATAAACTCTCCAAGAACTGGAAAGAGTTCTTCTGGAAGAGTGGGGCAGAATACCCCAACTCGTCATTAATAGCCTCGTTGCGTCCATGCCTCAAAGGTGTTTAACGTTGCTAGCCGCCCGTGGAAACCATACCCCTTACTGAAAATGATTTTCTTTGAAGAAAACACCTTTTCTTATTCTTTTTTTCTCATATGCACAAATTGTGTTTTTTTCCTTTTGTACACAAATGCGCAATAAAATGCATTTTTTTTCTGCCAAACATGTGTAATTTATTCTCATATAACCTACTATATCTGTCGACCATGTATCAATCAGCTAAAAAGTTTCCCAGATACAAAATCCACCTAAAACTGCAATATCCTTTGTTTTGAGCAGTGATATTTTAGTTAAGCATCTGATGGAAAAAATATATGTATTGTTTGAAAGTAAAATTGAAACCAGCAAGGGAACATGCCAGGGTAGAGACTTTTTTAGACTTTTTAAGAAATTTCAGAAAAATGTGTTTTAATTAGGCATTCAATCGTGATGTTATTTAATAAAGTATATTAAGATTATGCGATTCATTACAAAAAATAGCAACATATAGAATAAGAATCTGTTTTAAACGGATTGCCGTATAAATTACCTCTTATCGTAGAATCACTCTTATACAGAGTTCGCACATTTCTACCACTAAATTTTAAGAATATTTTCAAATGCTTCAACAGCAGAAAAATATCGTAAAATCCGTGAATTAACGTGGGGACTACGAATGGTGTGGTTTAAAACTTAAATGTTAATTTTCTTATATTTAATAATGGTGCCAAAGTCCTTGGAAATTCCAAGGAGTGTGCGAACCTTGTTTATATTAATGGATATATCTTTTACCCGTTTCCCTTGCGTCTTCTATAATCATGTTCCACATTCTTAGTTTGCGCCCTCACGTATGTAGTGATTTGACCGAAATTGTATTGGTCGTTTTTTGCTCATGTTTGCAAATAATTCTTGAACGCATGTTTTGAAATGTCTTCCTTCAAATATTCGTCCATTATGACTCATAACGTCTGTCTACTCCGGCTGATATCATATTTATTTTAACTTTTTCAGTCTGTTTGGCAGCTTTTATGAAATTGTAATGTTAGTTTTGTGAAAGAATTTCTTTATCAAAAGTGTTCGGATGGGAGAGGGGGGGGGACTCTAAATAAAGATAAAAATCCCACGAATTGGCAACAATGCTACTCAACGATTTGCGTTTAAAAGTTTTAATTTAGACAATTTTTTCTTTTCACTCGACTTTCTTGTAGTTTAAGTATTGTAATTTTCAATCAAATAATTGAATTCAAAAATAAAAATATCATTTAAATGTTATATAAGTTTGAATGTAAAGGGCATTTAAAATTATACTTACAAATTTTATGGTGTGATAAAACATGTAAGGCATTTTTGGGGGAATCTACGCTCACAAACCTTTCATTTCCTCTAACATTTCCTCCGTCATTCCTTCCAACAGCCTTTGATAGCCTGTCAGCTAAAAACACGTCATTGGCCTATTTTAAAGTAGTTCAGCCTAGGACAATCTAGAAAGATGGCACCGAGGCAATCTTTGGGTATAGTGAAATCACGCCAAACAGAATTGAGTTAGGATGTTATGTTAAGAGATAAAACATACACCTTCCCTAAAAATGCAGAACAAATTGTTAATTCATTGCTCAAAACTTTTATTTTATTTTGGCAGATATATTTAAATTTTGTAAAAGTCATTCATTTCAATTTAATACAAAACGTAAAAAGATTCATTAAATTTAAAGAAATCAAGTTTCTTGCAGTTTTATTGTTTGGTATGTTAATCCTCGAGTACATTACATTAATTTTTTATGAAATAAGAAAAATCTTTCAAAAGCTCTTAGTTTTTTTCTACTTTTACTACATGTTTTCCTTTTAAAATGTACTATTTTTAAGTTTTTCAAAAACTTAAAAGACAAGGAAGGGGTGAGGGGGTATATAAGAAATAATGTAGTTTGAACTTTTCCCGATAGAGGGCAGCACAAAAAAATTAATTATGAAAGGAAAGTCAGACTGATATGGTAAATTTTGAGGGAAAATCTGGATAACGAGGTTACCATCACTGCTTGGAAGCAGTGTTCTCGCTGATATTTGACCAACGTTAGTAATTTGGCTAATTAAAAATAAAAAAACATTCGCCAATTGAAAAAAGTATTAGCCAAATAGATTCGCCGTGTAGCACAAAAAATATCTTTAATCCTATAATGTACCCCCTTTTTTTCAATATGTTCTAAAATAACCTCAGTTTTTATAACTGCGAGAACGATTGTTATTAATCTAAATTCAACTATCTGCTAAAAATATATTAAATATATATATATATTCTAAATACCTTGAGTAATCATGCAAGAAAAAAAAATCTAAAACCGATTTAACTCATTAAAATGTTATGAAATAAAACTTCCTAAGTTAATTCAAAATATAATGATATTACACACAATGAATCTGAAAAATCAAGTTGTTGCAGATCGTTTTTATAAATGAAGTCGATGGTATGTGCTAAATTCATTGTTCTGCAAAGAGTGCTTAAGAAACTTTTAGTTTCCATTCTGACAGGAAGGTGCAATTGAACAGGGTACACGACATTTCGGTCCCGCCATTTCGGTCCCGCCGTTTCGGTCCCGCCGTTTCGGTCCCGCCGTTTCGGTCCCGAGACATTTCGGTCCCTGGCCATTTCGGTTCCGAGACATTTCGGTCCCTGGCCATTTCGGTCCCGAGACTTTTCGGTCCCGAGACATTTCGGTCCCTGGCCATTTCGGTCCCGAGACATTTCGGTCCCTTGCCATTTCGGTCCCTGGCCATTTCGGTCCCTTGCTATTTCTTTACCGGCCACCTTATAACTTGGTTTCTGATTGATGAAGGCCTACTAAACGCTATAAGCTCAACATTGTTCTGGCTTTTTTTAATATTTTTATTCTCCTGCTCCCCTTCCCTCAAATTTTATACAAAGCTGAATATAACAGTCCAATAAGTTTAATCTATTGTAACTCGTGATAATAAAATCAGAGCAAGTTGAAAATTTGATTAAATAATGTTATATAATTTTACACTGTCTTTATTATTATTATTTAACATAATGAATATTTTAAGTTTCATCATATATTCTTTGTATTAGGTATTTTATCTATACAAAAAACTAAAATACATATTTTATTGATTGTTTTAGCACACTTTCTTAGAATCTTTAAATTAGTGATTTCCTAACTAGCCGTGCTACGAAATTTTTTTATGTAATAATTATTGGTTGCAATTTTTTTTTTTTTTTTTTTTTTCACAGTTGTCTCACTTCATGAAGACAATTTTTGTGAATTAATTTTATTGAAAGTGGGCTTATTTCTTTGTAATAAAATGATTATTTTTTAATTATATATAATAATATAATTATTATTTTAAATAATTTTATTTTCAAATTTTAACTGACAAAACTAAGCTTTTTTAATTTATCGTTTATTTATTTATTTATTTATTTATTTGCATTACCTTTTCGCTCCCACTTTCACAGAAAAAAAATTGACAATTCTTATTTTAATTTTATTATTGATTGAATTAATAGTTTTAAATTTCAGTAACTTTAAATATAAAATAAATAAACAGGTAAACAATAAGTTTCAGTTTATAACTACTACAAAACATAATGATAAATTGAATATAAAACAGATTATTTATTGAGTTTATTTAAAGTAAAATTCGAAATGCGTATTAATAATTTTATCAATTTAATTAAATAAAGGTTCATTAAATTAAAAATACATATATTTAATAAAATATTAATTTGATTTTAATTTTAAAATCACTAACTGTTTTGAGATTTAATTTATAGTAATTATTCATCACCATAAGTTTTTATTCAAAAATTATTATCTATTTCAAAAAAGGAAATTATTATTATTATTATTATTATTATTACTAGCATACCCAGCCCGCTTCGCCGGGCTTAATTTGAAGGTTTATTTAATAATTTATGTGTATGGTACGCTTCTCTCTCAGCTGGCGACGGATCCCCCGGTGACTCTCCCCGGACCATCGGCACTCCACGTGCGTCGGGTGAGCGTCAGAACAAACTTTCAGCATATACATATGGGTGGTTGTACTTGAATGCACAGACCTGCGCGTTTTTTTCTATCTTGCTTTTATACCTCTGGACCGAGTTGGCGCATTGCCAAGATTTGCTTCCTCTGGACCGAGTTGGCGCATTGCCAAGATTTGCTTTCCCCTGTGCCTCAATTAATTAATTAATTATCCTCAGAATTCCTTTTATTTATAGAGATTATTATTATTGAAAAATCAGTAACGTAACGTAATAATTAATTAAACATAATAATGCAACACTGCAACAATGCATAAAAATATTTCTTAACAGTGTTAGGTAACATTATTATCCAGATGCAGATTTAAATTTTCTGAAACAAAATTATAGTTTACAGTTCGCAAAAAGCAATCATATATTAATTAATTATTTTTAAAGAGTAAGAAAAATATCATAAACTAACCAATAAATGAATAAATAACATATTTATTTTGAGAATCCTTATACTTTTTATATATCCTAATGAACTTGATAACATTATAGTAGCTGAAATTTAAAAAATATGTTTTTTTATTTTTGCTATAATAAGAGCTATAAACTAGATTTTAAACAAGTAATTGGTAAATAAGTCACTTAAACAATTAATAGTTAAAATAATTTTGAATTCTTATTAATAAATATGTTTGATAAAAATAATTTAATTTTTAAATTTTTTTTAATTTAACAGCATAATTATTAATGCTTTAAAATTTTCTAAGATTATGTTAATCATTTAATAAAATAATGTATAGCATTAAGTAAGAAACAAATCAAAACCGAGTGCCGGGAATTTTTAAACACTTATAATTTTTTATGTTGGTGTTCCTATAAAATTTGAAATATATGCATATAAGTACCAGCTAAGTACTACTATTAACCTCTTTTAAGCAAAAATTCTGCATGTCAATCAATTGTCAACGCCCATCTGAACAAATAGTCATCTTTATACAAGATAGCTAGAAAAGCTAGGTAGTTTGCTTTATTCTACTTATCTTGATCTTTATACACTTGTCAGATGAAATCCCTCATTCTATAATACAATGTCCTTTTTACTCTGGAGTTCAAATGCGGACGGACCTCCGAGATTTGACTTGTGTTTATTTCGCTCGTAGTTTTTGAATGTAATAAGCATAAAAAGTGTTTAATGTATTAAAAAGGGTTTGTAATTCCTGTATTGTTATATGTAAAAAGGTTGTTACACGTAAAAAGTTATTTCGTAGCAATAATTGTTATATGTAAAAAGATTAACGTAAACTTTTAAATAGTTTTTTTAATAGCGAAATAAAATAATTATTTAAAAAATAAAATGTTTTAGTCAATCCCGATGCAGAACGTAAAAAATAATGGGGCTTTATCACAATTCCATTCCACCCCTTAAAAAAAAATAATATAAAATGCCATAATCTAAAAATGATGTGCCGTTAAATAATAGGATGAAATAAAGATTTCTAAAACTATTTGCAGATTTTTTTTTTCATTATTAAACACATATTGTACAAATTATATGCAACAGAAAATATGTAGGCCATTGACATTTGCTTAAGCAAATTAAATTCGACTTATGCGTGTTTTTTAATTACCAGATCTTCATGATTGAGGAACTTCTATATAAATCCACAGAACAATCCTCCCCTCACTCCTGAAAACAATTACTTCTGTCATATGAAATTTGCATGGCGTTTGGATCCGCTGCAATATGTTTGAGTTTGGATCCGAGTTATACGTGTAAGCGGTTTTTGGGTACTTGTTACTTCTAATTAATCGCATTACACTAAAACTTTATGTGGCTTTCAGTTAAAAAAGCAGTGTTGAATTCAGACACTTTTCTCCGGGAGGGACTTCTGTGGCTCCGGGGGGATTCAATAGAGTCCTGGGGGGATTACACTTTTTTACCACTGAAAACACAAAATCTCAAAATTTCCGGGGGGGGGGGCTTGATAGCTCTGGGGGGAATGACCCGCCCCTAAATTCAACACTCTAAAATGTTCCCTATAAAATTATGTCAGATATTTCCCATGCACAAAATTTAGCTTGCTGGAGAAGGGACCGAAATGTCTGAGGACCGAAAAGTCCAGGGACCGAAATGTCTCGGGACCGAAATGGCCATGGACCGAAATGTCTCGGGACCGAAACGTCTCGGGACCGAAATGGCCAGGGACTGAAATGTCTCGGGACCGAAACGTCTCGGGACCGAAACGGCGGTAGCGAAACGGCGGGACCGAAATGGCGGGACCGAAACGTCCTGCTTCCAATTGAACATGATAAGTGACACACATATACACACACAAAAAAAGAAAAAGAAAAAAAAGAAAGAAAAGGAAGAAAAAGCAAAAATTGAGCACTAGCAATTTGGCAAATCTAATCGCTTGTTTACTCGCCAAATAAAGAATTTAGTCGCAATTTGGCGCAAAGGCGAGCGACAGCGAGAACACTACTTGGAAGTCAAACTGGTAACTCTGCTTTTGACTAATATTACAATATCTAAGGAGTAGAAGTTTACAAGGAATTATAAAGAATAATAAAATCCACAATGCAGTAAATACCACTGAAAAATAAGTTGTTACGCGTCATTATAACATCAATATTTGAATTCTGACTTTTTGTATCGCGCGTTAATTTCTTAACTTAGGAGTGCACAACCTGTGGCCCGCGGGCCAAACCCATACCACTAGTTTTATGCAGAATAATTTTCGATACAATAATGACAGAAACTTTGCTATGTAATAAAACAAACGTCACTTTTCAAATATTCTGGTGGCAAACGATTTTCTGGCAAAAAGGTTGTGCATCACTACCTTAACTGATTTGCCCGTACGCCGTTCGGGTAAGGCGAATTTGCATAATTCATTATTTACATTTTCTGACACCACAATTTTTTAAATGAATAATTTCATGTTTAGACTAAAAGTTACGAATATTTTCTTTAAAAAATTTTGGTGAGAATCCGTTATTTTCAATTTGTTAAACGGAAAAGAAAGTGCCATTTAACCCTTTGATTACGGGCTTGGGACATATGTCGTCCCAGAGAATATTACTTTAATCTATTAGCACCACTTTTTGAAAACTATTCTATTTCATAGATATATACCAGAATAATTTTAAAAGAAATCTATCACAAAGAATTTTTTCTAAAAATTTTGGTTTGAATAAATTTAAAAATAGCCATCGTTCTAGCCCGTAATCAAAAGGCTAAGGGGTTAAGACCTCGAGGGGCAAGCAATAATGTCTCTATAATACTCAATTCTCACCGAAATAATCGAAAACTTTTATTTTTTTTAAAGAAGGAAAGGCGATTTTGCACCATTCTGCATTTTAACTTAAAAATTTCGTTCAAAGTTTCTGGTGCGAATCTTGTTTAAATTAACTGGGATAAAATACATTGGACCATCCTTCAAGGGGTTAAAGAATTACTTTTAAGAATGCACAAAAAGTTGGTAATAAGAATTCGGAGAGCAACTTTAGAAAGAAACATTCATTAGCAAAAAGACTCTTGGGGGAAGTCGATGTATTTTCTTTATTACACTTGCTGTTACTGAAAACAGCCAGATTTCATGATTCTACAGATGAAGAAAACGTTCTCAAACGGATTGAACAAAAACTTATTATCTTTTACTTTTATACTATACTTTTTCCGGTTTTAATTAAAATAAAGATTCTCATATTTTTAGTGCATCAAATTGATTTGTGTCGAAATAGTACATAATATAGACAAAACAGTATTAATACCGGGTGATCCAGAAGTTCCGGGAGTTTTCAAATGCTAATAATTAACAAACTATAAACAATAGAAGTATGCGGTTTTCACAGAAATGCTTAGAAACTTATGGGATTTGTATTTTTGACAAAACAAACAAATTATGCTAGTTACACTTTTTGCCAACAGGTGGCGCTAAAATTGGCAGTATTATTTTTATGGTATGATATAGCTCGCTAAAAAGAAAGAATTAGAGTCCAAGAATTACAAATTTTCATTATGACGCTCATAGCTTATAAGAACCGCTGTGAGCCGACGCAAAACAACGTGCACAGTATCCTCAAAGGAGAAAGAAATTCCAGATGAAATTTCAAATTTATCGTGATATTACAAGTGTACTGATTCATTATGATCTGGTGATTTCCACCGAGTATTGGCATCGAATTCTACCTCATTTGCGATTGCAACAGACATCTGGGATCTCCTGCTTCTATTACGATCTTTCAATTAGAATTTTTCTCAAACCTTTCTTACCATGGCATTTCACATTTCTAATGGCCATCGAATCATTTTCTATTTTTACTTCCGTATTGTACGATAAGAACACAGCTCGACATGCAAAGAAAGCATGTCTAAACATGGCAGTTACTCATCAAATTTTGTATCAAAATTCACTTTCAATGCAATTTCAACCACTTTAAAAAAAGTGATTGAACATAAACCACCCTTAAAACGAAATCTCATTAATAGCCTACAAAAGATGTTTCGCAATGAACTCATACTCATGTGTCTATAAAGCATATTTTATAGTTACATCCAGTGTTGTATAGCAGCGCCACCTGTTGCTAAAAATTGTAACTATATACATGTAAAAAAAAATCATGCTAAACAAAATCCCACGTGTTTCTGAGCATATATCTGAAAACCGAACCTTTGTATTGTACATAGTTTCCAAATTATTAGCATTTTAAAACTCCCGAAACTTTTGGATCACCCGGTAGTTGATTAATAGAAGAATTTTTTGCTTTCTAGATGTCCTTTCATCTGTCTTTCCCATTAAAAATTATGTAAAACCGATGATTTTCTTCATTCGCTTATTACATATCATGAAATTCTATAAAGAGAACATAATTGTTTTAACTTATTAAAGAGAACCTAATTGTTTTAACTTTTGAGGGTAAAGCAATTTGTATTTCAATAATTTTGAATTCATACAGGGAATTTCAAAAATTTCGTTTTAAGTTAAGAAATTCACTCCTCCCCCCCCCCCCCCCCCCGCAACACACACTCTAAATATGCAAAAAAAAATATTATATGTTTCTGATTCGAAACTTGATTAAAATTAAGTGAAGGTAATATATCCCACTGTTCCTTAAAGGGCCTAGTGATAAATTGGTTAACTGTCTAATTCCCATAATGAAAAACGTACTAGAAATTCCGTAGTTCTTGATTTACACTTGAGTATTTCAATAATAAATTTCGCTTTATTTAAAATTGATACTACTTGGTTATCCTGTCGACCAAAAAAACTATCGCCAAATTATGAGATTAAATGCCAATAATGGAAGATCTCGTGCATGTCACATTCAATGACATTAAATACGATATACATGTTTAAAATGCCATTAAGTTATTTTTATTTCGACTTTTTATTTGTATCTTTATTAATATTCTAATAATTATTTGTTTTTTCATTATTTAAAGTAAAAATTATGATTATATAAAATAATAAATAACATAAAATAATATAAATATATTTTGGCGAAATTGGTCGACAAGATAACCAAATAGAACCTTAAAATTTACTAAATTAAAAAAAATACTTTTCTTAATATATATACTTCCATGAACATTAGATGGTGAAAAGATAAATACAAGGACAGCAAAGAATTTTTACATAATGCCAAAAATAACGAATAAAATGTTTTATAAAAATACACCGCTGGTGTGATGAAAACAATCTACGAGATCAAGAAATGGTAAAAAATAATGAGTTAATAAATGCATTTTTTTTCAGTGTTATGCGGAAATCTTCAATATTTTTTTCCTAGTTATAGTCTTTTTTGAAAATTATATTTAATGAATTTCAGAAATTTGAAGCTTTTTTTTCTAGATGTATTCATTTTCGGGACATTCATGGGATTAGTGCATAAAACTGTTTTTACTGCTACAAAACTTACAGGTATATTACAACATATTGTAGAATTTCTAGTTAAATTCAATAAAGTAGAAGAATAAAAGGGTATTTCATGGTTTGGTATTCTTTTCACCTTGATTTAGGAAATTTTTTATGACATGCCTTTAATTGCTCCTTTTTTTTAAAGAACACAATATAATTTCTCAAAGCCATACGAATTTTCATGTGACTAGGTAATTTTGTTTTTATATATTAAACCGCTACAATATATATATATGTCAGACGCACCTAAAATAATAAATATATTGATTAAATGAAATTCAGTTTAAGTATAAAGTAATAAAAAATTAGTATAAGGTATTTCAAGATAAATGAATCAAATAATGAAGTTTATACACTGCTCAAAACAATTAAAGGATATTGCAGTTTTAGGTGGATTTTGTATCTGGGAAACTTTTTAGCTGATTGATACATGGTCGACAGACATAGTAGGTTATATGAGAATAAATTACACATGTTTGGCAGAAAAAAAAATGCATGTGTGTACAAATGTGTACCAATGTGTACAAAAGGAAAAAAACACAATTTGTGCATATGAGAAAAAAAGAATAAAAAAAGGTGTTTTCTTCAAAGAAAATCATTTTCAGTGGGGAGTATGGTTTCCACGGGCGGCCAGCAACGTTGAACACCTTTATATTCACATATTTACCAATTATATCAGGTATTATCGTAAGTTCAAAATGGGGGAGTTTTCTACGTCCAACTACCAAAAAATTCAAATATATACACATATAAGCACATACTCTATGTATATTTCAACATGTTTATTTATATTATATCAGTTATTAATATAGTATTCTGTACAATTTATTATATACAATAAATCCAATTCACAAATCCTTTTTTTAAAAAGTAAGCATATTGCATCGAGTCTTTTAAAGTGTTTAAAAATGATGATAATGATAGTTCGAAGTTCAAGTTAAAAAATAGATTTGTCCACAAAGTATTCTGTACAATTTATTACATACAATAAATCCAATTCACAAATCCCTTTTCAAAAAGTAAGCATATTGTATCGAGTCTTTTAAAATGTTTAAAAATGATGATAATGATAGTTCGAAGTTCAAGTTAAAAAACCTAGATTTGTCCACAAAAATTGGTCCAGAGAGTCCCAGTATTTAAATACATAAGTATGTATTTAAATACTGGGACTCTCTGGACCAATTTTTGTGGACAAATCTTGGTTTTTTAACTTGAACTTCGAAGTTCAAGTTAAAAAACCTAGATTTGTCCACAAAAATTGGTCCAGAGAGTCCCAGTATTTAAATACATAAGTATGTATTTAAATACTGGGACTCTCTGGACCAATTTTTGTGGACAAATCTAGGTTTTTTAACTTGAACTTCGAACTATCATTATCATCATTTTTAAACATTTTAAAAGACTCGATACAATATGCTTACTTTTTGAAAAGGGATTTGTGAATTGGATTTATTGTATGTAATAAATTGTACAGAATACTTTGTGGACAAATCTATTTTTTAACTTGAACTTCGAACTATCATTATCATCATTTTTAAACACTTTAAAAGACTCGATGCAATATGCTTACTTTTTAAAAAAAGGATTTGTGAATTGGATTTATTGTATATAATAAATTGTACAGAATACTATATTAATAACTGATATAATATAAATAAACATGTTGAAATATACATAGAGTATGTGCTTATATGTGTATATATTTGAATTTTTTGGTAGTTGGACGTAGAAAACTCCCCCATTTTGAACTTACGATAATACCTGATATAATTGGTAAATATGTGAATATAAAGTTGTTAATACAGGTATTAAAAAAACTTTATAGATAAAAAACTTTGGTTTTTTTCTTAATCCATCTTGAACGTTGAACACTTTTGAGGCATGGACTCAATGAGGCTATTAATGACGAGTTCGAGTATTCTGCCCCACTCTTCCAGAAGAGCTCTTTCCAGTTCTTGGAGAGTTTGTGGGGGTTGTTGGCGGTCAGAAATTCGTCTTCCTAGAGCGTCCCAAACGTGCTCGATTGAATTCATGTCTGGAGAACACGTTGGCTATCCCATTCGAACGATTCCTTCCTCGAAAAGGAAATCCTCCACCAGGTTTGCACGATGTGGCCTGCAGTTATCGCCCATTAAAGTAAAGTTATCTCCGATTGCTGCAGCGTAAGGGACTACAATAGGTCTGAGGATCTCATCCTTATATCGGCGACCAATCAGAGCTCCATCTCGAATGACGTAGAGGTCAGTCCGCCCGTCAATGGAGATGCCACACCATACAACAACACTCCTCCACCGCCAATTCTGACATTTTCGTGCACGAACGCAGGATTATTCCTACTGCCACGGTCCCTCCAGATGAAAATACGCCTATTATCCGGATGCACAGAAAAACGGGACTCGTCAGAAAACAGAATATTGCTCCATTCATTTCTCCTCCAGTTGACATGCTCGGTTGCCCACTCCCTGCGGTCGCGACGATGCCTTGATGTTAATTTAACACATACCATCGGTCGGCGAGCATACCGACCTACAGCATGGAGCCAGTTTCGGACAGTCTGAGTTGAAATCGTGGTGCCTGTAGCCGAGCGAAGGTGTTGTTGGAGAAGAGTAGCGTTCATGTTTCGGTGTCTCCGAGCTGTTAACGCTAAATACCGATCTTCAATGGGCGTTGTTGCCCGTCTACGACCTTGTCCTTGTCTTCGGCCTGCACATCCACTCTCCAAAAAACGGTTCCAGATCCTGGAAATGACTCTTTGTGACACTCCAATGGCTTGCGCTACTTCGGCTTGAGTTTGGCCCCCTTCTAACCTACCAACAATTCTCCAAGCTTCTGAATCTGTCAAATGACTTCGCTGAGACATCGTACTCATCGAAACAAAGCAATCACTGACTGCCGATCATCCTTGTCTTCATTCTCTTTTATCCAGTTGAAAGTCAAATTTCATTCGCTGCCGCTGAAACGACGTTTTTGACGTCGAACTCAAAATTTGCATACTTCACAGTTTGAAAACCAGAAAAATTTGCATTTGTGATTCTGTTCTTCTATTTTCGGCAAAAAAAATTTCCTTTTTATCTTTATTTTATATAAAACTTCAAATATCCTTTAATTGTTTTGAGCAGTGTATATTCCATGAAAAAAATTATAATTCCCTTTCAAACTCATTTTTAAAAGATTGTGCAGTCGAACCTCGTTAACACGAATTTCAAAGTAAAGGAAAATTTTGTTCATGTTAACAGTAATTCATATTAACAGTAATTCATGTTATTAGTATCAATTCTTGGTATTTATCTTTATAGGGGACTGTGAAAACAGTTCTTGTTAAAAGTAATTTACGTTAAACGAGTTCATATTAACGAGGTTTGACTGTAAATCATTTTAAAAAACTTAGAATCAATTCTTAACCGACTTCAAAAAAGTGGAACAGGTCATCAATTCTGGAATCATGGTTTGGGCAGGGATCTGACTTGGAGGCCACACTGACCTGCATGTGTTCCATGACGGAACAATGACTGGCGTGAGATATCGGGATGAGATCCTTGATTCATATGTGAGCCCATATGCTGGTGCTATTGGCAATGGTTTCATTCTAATGGATGATAATGCGAGACCACACCGAGGTGTGGTTGTTGAGGATTAGCTTGAGTATCACGATTTCGAGAGAATAAGATTGGCCATCTCACTCTCCACTCTTGAATCTGATAGAACATCTTTGTTACTATATTAGAAGACAGGTTGTGACTTTGAATCCTCCTCCAAGTTCATTAAATGAGCTGGAACAAGGCTTACTCCATGTCTGGTCTGCGCTACCTATTTCGGTGTCTGACAATTTAACCCTTTAACGATCATAGCATTTTCATTGCTAAGATGTCGAAATAAATGAATGACACCGGTAATTAAGAACAGATATATTTCTAAATAAGAAAACGTGATTTTTCACATACAAAATAAAAGGGATATTTCTGAATAAAAATACCGGTGTCAGGGTTGCGTATCGGAATTAAAATTTTGTGGTTTCGTGGCGAAACCAATGAACGTTAAAGGGTTAATTGAGAGCATGGAAAGTCTATGTTGCCAATGCATTTAACTCCGAGGTGGACATATACCGTATTAGAACCAGTTTTTTAATGTTTCTGACGCATTTTACTGCACAATACTGCGATGTACTGATTTCTCCAAGAATTAAATTTTCCACCATGTGTGCTTTTTTGTCGTAATTTCATTTAAACATTTAACTTCAGTAAATTTCTATGTCGCATTTAATATATAACAGTTTACCGAACATTTCCTCCAAATTTGTTGTTACTATATTCATTCATTAGCAAATTAGACGCAAAAACCCGGATCTAACTTAACTTTTGGAGGCCAGTGTATTTTATATATGTATAGATTCAGCTGAGATGCAGGAATTTATTCGTGTCCTTTCATTGTAAAAAACATTTAACTATAAAGAAGTGATGTAAAAAATATCAGACATTTGAGTTTTTATAAGTAGAAGGACAGAGGTCCCCAAATAGGGTCCCAGCTGCCGAAGAGTTTAACCCATTCGTGCCCACGACCTTTTGTGCAAATTTTATTCGGTTAGCACCATTATTTTTAAAAGAATTAAGTTTAGTTCATTAATTACGAAAATGTTTCAAATAAATAAAATAAAGGTTGTTGTTTTTTACCGGTGTCAAAAACAGTGCTGCATGCACCTTTTGAAGCGTCCCTAAAAAGGGACGCTAGGCACTAATGGGTTAATTCTAGAATTTTAACATTCCTTATGTGGTATTTCAATGAGAAATGCAAGACAAAATGACCAGGATTACTTTTGTTCAGATTAACCTGGTAATAATATCTCTTGCTGATAGCGATATCTGTAGTATCTAAAACTGTCATAATGCAAATTGGTATCAATATAAATACAAAAATGCGTGCGATTTGCAACAGCTCTATAATTCAATGATTTCAAAATTTTACCAAATGTAGTAATTTGCCGTGAAAAGAATTAAGTGATGAAGTAATGCTTTTTTTGTTACTTTAATATAGTTTGAACTTTCAAGGATGGGATACAGGTGGTTTGATAGGAAACACCTTAAATTTACAGTCGTTCTAGTGAATGATGACGTGGCTAAAAGTGGCATTTTTTGCGTAGGCAATGACAAAGCATTTTATAGTGCTTATTGTGTCTCTTAGTTCAGAATTCTCAGTTCTGGTAATTTTTTTTCATTTTTACGTGATTTATAATTAAAAATAGCATATTTTTCTTGTTTTTCAACAAAATGTATCTGTTTTTCTCAATAAAGTTAGTACATCAGTATGTTTTTATTATTTATTTATTTATTTACTAGCAGGCTCTGCCCGCTGCGCTGGTCCATTTTTCTAAACGAATCTTGACTCAAACAAAATGGTGATTTGAAATTTCGTTTTTAAAGCAGTGTATACCATCACCTGGAATGTCCTTCCGCAATGCTAAAAACGAGTGCCAATGACATTGCGATATTGCACTATTGTATGCCTTGGACAAAATTTGGGTAATTAAGTACTATCTCTCTTGTTTTATCATTTATAGTAGAGTTTGATATGAAAATGAGACCGTTATGACAGCAGGAATCAAAATGTTCTCTACTCATCACTTTATTTTGATAGAAAGAATTGCAATGATTATCAAACTCTATTAATTTTCATATCGCACATTATCATATGTTAGTTCTTAAACTCCCGAATTTGAACTTGCACTATGTGCAGATCTGGCAGCCTAAATACAATCTCCATTACATGTTGCATTACATTTTTTAATAACCGTCCTCTCCTGGCAGGTGTACTACAATTTTCTCTCTACCTTGGTCTCTTCCAGCAAAGTACATAGCAAAATATGTAACTAGTCATTGGGGGCCACCGTAATACTTACCCATCATGGATATGTATATGAAAATAAAACATGTGAAACTATTTATACAATGCATTGCAATTCATAAACAAAATTTAAATATTGTTAATATACATAGTAATGCTATATTAAAGAACTGCTGATGTACCAATTTCGACAAATTATATAAAACGCCAAACTACTCATGTAGTACCGAACTGCGTAAAAGAAACATCCTTATAACTCCAAAAATAATACTAATATTAACTAACAATTAACTGCGTCGGATTAAGCGTCTCATTTCCAATTAAAATATACTTCTGAATTGAAATTTGAATGAAATACAGGGTCATGAAAAATCAAAGAATGTGGAAAACAAGATTACAAATATCTCGGCAACTAATAATCCGATCGACTTCGTTCTATATGCAAAATGTGTGTTATTTTATTGCCTTTTACGTCCGTTCCTTAGAACAAAAAAATTCGAAAATTTTTATATACCTTTCATCAGAACGAATTTTTCGAGAGTCCGAAAAAAATAGTTCCGGATAATCGAGGTTGCTGATATTAAATAGGGTTCGTCCCATTCTTACATACTAACTACATACAAAATTTCAAGTCTCTATCTCAATTTGTTCGGGAGATAGAGCGTTTACAGACAGACAGACAGACAGACAGACAGACAGACAGACAGACAGACGGACGGCAAAATTTTTTTTCTAAAAATATGTTTTTCGGAATCTCCACTATCTAAAACGTGTAAATCCGTCAAAAAAAATTTTTCGATTTTCAAAACGATTGCAAGACTTACCCTATACTACGTATGATGGGTAAGTAAAAAAGAGTGTTTAACTTATATATTTATTAGAACAATGAAGCATAAAAGGTGTGTTTTAAAGCTGAATTATTTGAGTAAAATTAAAATTACGTCAGTTTCATTGCCTCTTCATTTTTTTAAACCAGTTGCAAACAGTAGCTTTTAAATAGGGGATAATCTTTATGCTTAATTTTGTAGAAAAATAAAACTTCAGCTTGTAATCAATTCCATTATGATTTTTGGCTTCAAACATTTATAACGATAGAATTATTTCGTGTCTATTGTCAAATAAACGTGAAGTTTACAGTCATCTATTATTGGCATTTAATCTTATACCTTGGCGATAGTTTTTTGGGGGCGGGGGTTTGACGGGGTAATGAAGTAGTATTTAATAGTTAATTTTTGATAAAATTCTGTTGATGGGGCTTAAATGTTAATTAAAACTGCAACATAAACATTAAAAACAAAATTTTCTACTGTCGGTATTTCATGTATATTTTTTTCTTAGCCAATTTTAAAGTATTTTTTTTTACCTGCATGATTGATAAATTAATTGCAAATATATATTTCTTTAAATTCGATATCATTGTTATTCCGAAGATTTTTCGTGCGCATTGCAAATATTGCTTTTTTAGTGATAGTAAAATAACTGCAGATGAAAAATACATAATAAGGCTAAAACCCAGAATTAACGACAGCTTGGCGAATGCCTCTACGGAGACTTGAAAAGTACGCGAGTTCTGTCAACTTAAATATCCAGATAGAATTTTAACAAATAATAGGTACTACTTTATTATTCCATAGATCAATTTCGCCAAATTATACATATTGGAAAACGATTTACCATATTATACAAACGGATATAACTTTTATTTTAAATAACAAAAGAATCAATAAATTACTAAAATATTTATGGAAATACAAATAAAACATCGAATCAAAAAATAGTTGATAACGTAACAAACGCATGTAACATGTTTAATGTCAAATGAATGTGACATTTACGATAATCCATTATTGACATTTAATCTTATATTTTAAATGCAGCAGTTTTTTGGTCGATGGGATAATTAAGTAGTACCAGATAATATAAAAATATATAAATAATAATATAGCCAATAATTTTTTGGCCAGGTGTCATGTATGTATCACGTTGGCGTGATTGCAACAAAATTGTGATTTTATGGATTGCGTGGTAATCTGGTTATTGTTGTTTATTTACTAATAAACTGTTTCTTTACTTTTCATTATTGTTTTGTTCTATAGTTATTAATTAAACTTCACTTATTTTTTATTATTTCCTTTTTAAAATAACTAGTACACCGAACCCGGGGTTCCCGGGTCACAAAGTAAAGATGAAAAACTTTTTAAAATTTAAAATTGGAAAGTCTAATAAATTTTTTCTGCGTAATAGGCTTTTTAAACTGCCAACTAATTCCAAATAGTAATTTTATATGAAACATATTATTTATGTAATCATATACAGCTTTAAAACTTATCGGTACTTCCGTATTAGCGGGGCCGTAGGTAAGGAGGTGCTATGGGCGGCTCAGCCCCTCCCCTAAAATATTTTGAGCCCCCCCCCTGGAAAAGATTCCAAGGTCACTCAATGAATTTATGTTCCGAAAATTCAAATGAAATATTATTTAAAAATCTAATTTAGTTTTGAAACCTTTTCACAGTTTTGCAGAGTTACTAAATTGTATCTAAAATAAGTGTTTCAACACTCTTTCATTCTATTTGTACATTTGAAGCTAACATGGTGGGCTATTTTGCACCAGTTATACACTTCAAACTTCATCATCATATATTTTTCTAAGCATAAAATGAAGTTATTTTAACAGTTTAATAAGAAACGGAGTACCTACAATATGAATATGCACTAATTTATCTTTCTGCGTCAGAGAGAGAGAAAAAAAAACTATGAGCCCCCCTACATTCTCTTGAGCTCTCCCTATTGTTCACTACGGCCCTGCGTATTAGACGCAAGATAGCAGTTATTTAGCCAAAGATTTCGCCAAATATAAAATTGCATTCTCAGTTTTTAAAAACAACTAAGAAAATATGACACCCAGATATTCTTTAAAATACATTTTTGTAAAGGTTAATTGGTGTATCTTTTGTAAAGTAAGTTTACAACGAACTAAAAGTCACTAAATTCATAGATAAAAACGAAATAAAACCAACTACATTCATCGGGTTTTATAGCCGACGATATATTGACATAAAAGGTTTTTAATTACTATTTTTTCAGTTGCTATGAAAAAATGACAACAAAATTATACAGTGATCTGTTATTTTCCATGGAGAAAAGAGATAGATGGAGGTACCGTATGCGATTAAAACGGTTTGATGGGCGTTATTCTTCCGATATAAGTCTCTCATTCGACCCAAACAAAACAATAACATGGAACATAGACCGAATTTTTTAACGTCATTTTTTCTCTAAATGAAAAAGATCTGAATATATTTTAGCATTATAAAATAGCATTTCATTGTATTATGAATTAAAATTGCATCGCTAAAAGTTTTTCTTTTTTGTGAAAGCACGCCGTTGTGTTTGATGCAATGCAGCGAATTTTAGAGTTACATTTTTGGCGTCACCTCCAGCCACTAAAATGCATCTCTATTTTTTTTTCTTTTTTACTCTATGGCTATTTTGTCTCTTTTTCCCTCATAAATGCGATATTCAAGTTGCCACCATTAGAGAAATTGAACCAAAAACTACAAAAAAATTAATATCTCAAAAACAAATTAAGATACAGTTTTCTAACAAACGGCATTTAAAAGTGCATTTTTTTCTCTAAACGATGGTATAAAGATTAAAAACGTGCAATGTCTAGAAGTTTAAAAAATTATAATAGCGAAAATTGCAAATCCGAAATTTCATCGGAAAGTGTTGCCACTCAAAACATGACGTATGCGTTACGCACAGATACGTTTGGCCTTTATTATATAGATGGAAAATAATTGAAAATAATATAATATGTAACTGGTATTTGAAAACTTAGTGTTTGCCAAACTGATGTCAGATTTAAAAAAAAAAAAAAAAAAAAAAAAAAAATCGCGCTAAGGTGATGCGTATATAAAAATGGAAAAAATGATTATAATAATGCAAACAAAAAAAAGTAAACAAATAATTAAAAAATTGCCTTTTCGATAAAAAAAAACATAAAAAAAACACCAAGCAGTCGTTAATTCTGTAGTTGCATCAATAGTAAGATTTCTTTTCGTCGTTTCTTTCATAATGAAAAACCATAAATTTAATAATCTCAAATAAAATAATCTGACAAATTTTCTATAACATCGTTGATGATCTAGAAGTCTCCTTAATACATAAACAAAACGGCAAAGATGTCATATGCGCCGAGTTTGGCGCGATAATTTTTTATACTAATTTGGCAGAAACATTGTTTTCGAATACCAGTTACATGTGTATATTTAAATTATTTTATATTATTTAAATAGTAATAAAAATTAATGAAAAATGTTTAATTAATAAGTATATAAGAAAACAATTTATATAATTTATAAAGAAAATAAACATTTTATTTATAAATAAATATTAATAGCCGGGTTAATATGTCAGACAAAATAATGCCAATTTAAAGTCTATTACTTACCTCGGTGATATATAATATCTGTGCTAGTAAAACTTTCAATAATATAGTACATATGCTACTTGGCGGTGTTCAATTATCGAAAATTAGTCCAATATCATTTTAAATATTATCTAACGCAGGAAAAATATGAAGAAAATTGAAGAAGAAATGGCTAATTAAAACAGATTTGTAAAATATTTTGGCACATATGCCATATATGCACCACATTTGTGCATTTGTTTTCTTTTTTTACACAAATTTGGCGAAAACTTCGTTTTTAAATATCAATTACATCTATAATTTTTAATTGCTTTCTATTATTTTAAAAAGGTAATAAAAATAAATAAATAATGTTTTGTTAAAAATTATAAAATAAAACAATTTACATCATTTAAAAAAAATAAATAAGAGTAAATAGTTTATTAATAAATATACAATAGCCGAGCTACCATATGAACATAAAATCGACGTTTTGTTGCAATCGCGCCAATGTGGTGCATATATGACATCTGTGCCATTTTTTTCAGCAGGCAATTTTTATTTCAAAATGTTGAATTTATCGATAGTAATAACGCGAAATTGCATAAATTTCATTTAAATTGCATAGATTTCCTTGTTCAGTTTGTAAATTTTAAAACTAATTTTCCCTGGAAGAGAATTTGACAAAATGGCGCAAAAAAAGATTGTTTGTTGATTACAATTTTCAAAATTACGGTGAAAAACTTTTGAAAAAGAATGACATTATTTTACAATATATATGTGTGTGGCAGAACTGAATCACTGAAGCTAAAATTTAAATATTTGATTACGATTTTTAAAATATTAACTTATGTTTATTGAACTTACAATTGAATACTAAAATATTCTCCAAAAAAATCTCCTTTTGGAAAAAACAAATTTATTGTGACCTAATGTTAGACATATGCATTTTTGGCTTAATTCTTTGCCGACAAAAGTAAAAAAAATCTCAAAGAAACAAACATATAACTCACAATTACTTTTATAATTAGATCTGCCTTTCTCTGGAGTAAGTTATATACTATCGAAATTTGATAAAAAAGAGAAAGGAAATAATAGAAAGGAAAATAAATATCGTTCAAAATTCATTTATTCAAATTTTCAAGTTATTTTTTTTTTTATTATAACGCAAGGATAAGTCGCCAAATGTTGCATCAAATGTAATAGTTCACGTTATTTTTTAAGCGTTACAAATATTTCTTTTATTTTTAAGATAAATATTTTTTTATGATATCATGTCTCATTAAATGGTTTTTCTTTATTATTATTATTATTATTATTATTATTGTTATCAATAGTTATTTTATTATCAGTAAATATTTTCTGCCTTTATTTGCAAGATGTTTATAAAATTTCTAACAGATATATCCTTTTTAATTTCTTTAGTAATGATAATTTTCGCCAAAAAATAAGTACTGGCAACCAGAGCCTGATTACTAACGGGGCACTCTCTCACCAGAAAAAATTTATAGAAATTTTCGTCTTCTTTAAACGCCCTTTTCATACAAGATTACTGTCATGAATAAGGAAAAATTCTTTATTTCTTTTTCCTGGTGGGAGAGTGCCCCGTTAGTAATCAGGCCCTGCTGGCAACCCTTTCGTCAAACATAACCGAAAAATACGAAATTTAGTACGAAAAATCAGAGTTATCCCTGTATATTTGTATCATAAACCTCTTCAAAAATATTTCCTATTGAATGATATAATCTGCAAAAAGATCCATCGGGTAGTTTTTGAAAACACCCGTTTGGAAGTTTCAGAACTTCTGCTTTATAATATATATGATTTTACTTGGGCGTTCATTTTAAGAAACATCGCTCACTGCCTTAAATAATTCTCAAGGGGGTCATGTTGTCCAAAGGTTTTATATTCTCAAATACCACAGAAGAAGAATGCACCAATGAGTTTACAAGGACTTTGTCTTTGCAGTATAAAAAAACAAATCGGAAACATAATCCCAACCACTGCCTCCTTTTGAAGATTTTTGCAATTTACACTGTCTTCATAACGCCAAAAAGGAAACATTTAATCATCTTTTCTGGACAGCATGTTTGATTTATTAAAATGACTACGAAAAATGATTTTCTGTCACTAAAGAACATTTTTAAACCCCTTCGCGACGGAAGCCTTTTGCGAAATTTTTAATGTTTGGTCCCCGGTTTTTAGGAACAGAAATTAGTGCTTTTTTAAATCGAAAAAAATGCTCGGTTTAAATAAGACAAATTTTACAGTAAAATTTTACTGGTGGGGATTAACAAGGATTCTTAACCCTTTTTGTGAAACCTATACATATCGTTCGTTTCCAAGGGGTTAAGAATTTTTTTAGCTCTACACCGGAAACTTTATGTTGTAAATATTGATTGCACTAAATATGTTCGCTAACAACGCCGTGGTTCTCTAATTCTATTGAGCAAATCATGAAATCGTGCTGCTTTTTAGGGATAGCGTGAAAAAAATTTGAACCTAGGTGTTATGAATAATGAATATTTCCTTTGTACCTCCGGAAAAGAATCTTCGGTAATCGTAGTTCCTCCAAGTGGTTGAATCTTGTCACGAAATTCGTAAGATTTAAAAAGAGGTTTAGATGTGCCTGGGCAGATTTAAGTTTATATAATTTTTAAAACAGTTGATTTTTAATTAAAATCTCATTTGTCATTTTCCCACTTTCATGTTTTGGATATAGCAACAAGTAAAATATATTTTGTAAAGTGAATTTATATTAAATAAATGAATGGATTTAACGTCGAGATGTAACTTAGAAAGCGTTCTAAGCTATGATTTGTATGCAATCTCAGGAAATAGTAGAATAATTCCAAAAGTAAAGGTTGCGATCAATAATGACAGTGTTTGACACTACAGAGCCGAAGTTACTATCATCTTCAGTTGATAGGAGCACCAAAAGTTCTAAAAAATTTTGAAAAACTTCCTAAATTACTTTTTCTATGGAATATTAGGAAATAATAAATGGTTTCAAAAATTGATGCTAGCAAATTAATGATGACAGTCCCTGTTTCAACATAAACATTTTATGTTTGTGACACTTTTCCAAATGAGGTGGTAGGTGGTTAGACATGAAGGCTTGGAATTTGACATGATGGATAATTTTATGATGTAAAGGAGTTTTAGGAACATGATTTCTCTCAAAACTTACTAGGTTCGGGAGACAGCAGATATTTTTTAATTTATCCGAGCCACATTTTTTAAAACATTTCTGTGAAAATGCGAACATTATTTACCAATTTATTTGACTAAATATCTTTTTTAAATATACAAAGGGATAAAACAGGCGTCCCGGAGTACAGAATATATATTTTATGGAAATACTATATCTATTATTTCCGATGGTAAAATAATTTCCTCTCTTCACATGCGATGAACTGGTTATCTGTCGAAAGTTTCCGCCATCGGTTTCTGACATATTATACTTTTACATCATTGAAACGCGTTGTTTGATAAAAAGGATTGTAGTTAATCAAAATGTAATGCATAAACGTAGCAAATAATAACAAAGATTGTGGTAAAAAATCGTTGCCCTGGTGTTCCTTTATTTGATTGTTCATTTTAAATTGATAACTCTCATGGTTTTTGGCATATATTTTTTAGAATGCCCACTATTAATACTAAAAATCATATTTATATGAAAAATAACAATAATGCGTTCAAATAATGTTGTACAACGTATTAAAAGTGAGATTCTCACATTGGCTTCACGTCAGTCAAGCTCAGTTAGATAGTTAATTAACAGTCGAATAGATTTCCGAAGATCACTATTTGCATTCAGACTTTTTGATTATTTTAATTTCAGTGGAAAAGATCGAACTTCTAATACATGTTTTAGATTTGTGTTTTAATTGTACTTTATTGTTTATTTCGTTATGAAAAAAAAGCTGAAATAAAAAAATTAGCTTATCTATTTTATTAAAGTTCGGTCCAGGTCGGTCTATCCGTTTGTCTTTGTGTGTGTGGCCTTGGCCGTAGCTACATTTTTCTGGTTGGGCGCAGAGAGATGTAATAGGTGCCAAAAAAAGAAAAAATTAGAAGGATCTAAGACATTCTAAAGGGGGGGGGGTATATCGAGGTATTTACTGGAGTAATGAAATAATGAACACCAGATTATAAAGCATTGGGAAATAGAATCGAAAAAATAAGACAAGAAACTAGCGCATCAAAAGAGCGCAAACATCGATTTCTCTTTTAGAAAAGCGTACGATTATTTTCATTCGTTAAAATTGGTAATGAAAAGGAAGCGATCGATTTGAAAATTCCATATATTTTTTTTAAACACCTGCGAGTTATAAATAAGTCTGGGGAGTTGTATTTGAAGGCGGGAGGTGCAAGTATGTTTCTGTCGGAATTCTCAATATATTTCAGAAAGACGACGAGAACGAACCTCATCTTTTCGGTGATGTATTGATTGAATGAGAGATTTCTCGACGATTTAGGTTATCTAAAATCACGTGGCTCAAGTTGTAATTTTTTGCAACAGAGTAGTAATCATGCTTTCAATGACAGATTGAACTCATGATTTGGTAGAGGTTTACTTTTATGATATTCTGGTACATCTTATGATTATCTCGTATCTCTGTCTTTTGAATTGCTTAACTTTATAGTCGTTTGCAAGCAATGACTATCACAAATAAACAGATTTTTTAAAGGTATGTTTAATTGCTATGCGGTGATTTATTTGCTACTAATTTAGCCCCAAACTATTGTCTACTATTTAATCACAGACAATTGTTATATATTCTACAATAAATTAAGTCAAGGATAACTCTTTCCGAAATTGATGTCACAAATGTAAGATCGGCAGGCGCACAAGGTATGCGTGGCACACTGGCCGTGTGTCAACGCTTTACCAACCGAACTACACTAGAAAATGCAAGAAAAGTATTTATTGAAACAATCTCAAAGTAAATACTAATTCAAATATCTTAGAAACCCTGACAGACAACCAATGCAATGAAGTTGTCTTTCAGAAAATCAACTCAAACCACAAAAATTGAGTAGCAAAATACAATCATAAAAAACAAAACAAATTTATATAAGCTGTAGGGGCTAAGAAACAAGAAACGTTCAAGTAACTAAGCTAGTCCATTTGGATGCTTAGATAGATGCGAAAGAAATTTTAATCACCAGCAAACATCGTAGCTTTTGCTCGTCCGGTTGATAACTGTACGTCTAATTAGATTGTCAGATTTTGCCTTTATTTTAAAGCTGAAATTTTACATTCACACCAGAAATTTTGTGTAGTATTGTTTTCTTTATTTAATGATATACATTGCGTGATATCCTAAAAGGGAGAACCTTTATTTCAGAATTTTTGTTGCCAATTTCATGGTTTTAAATTAAAGATATAACACAAACTGACAACCCAGACGTCTAACTTTTATGAGAAAAAATTGTAAATTTGGGGAATAATTAAAACATAACTGTTTAACCCACAGTTAATCTTCATTATTAAACTGCATTAGTATGAATAAGATATAAGATATAAGAGGCCACTCGACTCGCTGAAAAAAAACCCCGGATGAAAATGTTAAGTCTATGGGTTCGTTATTTTCAAATATTTCGCTCAAATTTTAATATTTTTAATTTTTTGCATAGGTTAGGTGATCACGATCTACAATTGGGTTGGTTTATACTTTTTCGATTTGGGCTATATTTTTGAGATTTTATGGTGGTTTCAATTTCAGAACTGGTTTCAACCTGTCCAACACTGAGTTACCTGAATAGAGCTTGTGGCCAAGGGCCAAGGGCTGTCATCTTGGGCAAGGGCTGTCATCATCAATTTCAAATTATTATTTTAAATTAATTCAATTTCAAATTATTCTTTTGAAATCGTATTAATAGTTCAAGAGACTGCATAGAAATCGCAAGGTTGTTAGAATGCTTTCTGCAAATTCACCCTTTTAAATTTCGAGTATTTTCGGAAATGTTCTTGGAGCATACTTATGTCTTAAAAACTATTCCAATTTTCATGTTTCTAAAACGTTCCGTAATACGAAAACCCGTAATACCAACGTTATTTGCTCCTGCAGCATACAGATGGTAGTGACATCCACATAAAATATAGCCTACGTTGGAGTAAGAGATATTATTATTTTTAAATTCTATTTGGTATTTCATGAAATTGCTTTGAAATCGCAATTTAGATTGTTTTTACATCGTTTTTAAACCATTTTCACTCTTTTAAATTTCTATTTTTTAGAAGTGTTCTCGGAGATAATTTAGGCCTTATAAGTAATTGCCACGCCAAATGTTATGTTTCTGAGCTCTTCAGCATCACAAAAGTCCCATTTTTAGAAAATGTTTTGCTGCTTGCCATCTTTTTGGGGTAATGATATCGACATAACATACAGTCTATGTTTGAACAGGGGCGAACACCATTATTTTGGTGCGATAGTTTTTTAAATCGTTTAGTAGTTCCAGAAATTACCCTCTACAAAGATACAAATTTTACCTCTTTAGAAAATAAAGTATCGAAGTATAGATAAATTATTGCACCACACAACATACGGAGTTACAAAAGCCTGTGATACTAACTTTAAATATAATTTTAAATGATTTTCAATGTAATAAAATTGTTCCAAACGAAACCATAGAAGTATAGCCGATTGCATTCGGCAGTTTCAAGACAATACTGCGTATTCTACGTCCTCTCTCGTCTGATTTCTCGTTAAAACGAAAAAATTCTCGTTTGATTTGGTATTTTTAAAAGAAAGACCTGAGTGATCCATTAACCTGGTAATAATTTTAAATAAGTATATCTAAAATTTGGGTCGAATAAATATTTATGAAAGGTGAGTTTCAAAATTCACCTTATCCGAAAAATCACATTTGCAGGATTGTCACATGTAACTATTTTTATAGTCTGTTTCCACCATTAATGCTCTAATATACATTTTGAAGAATAATTCAATTTCAAATATTGGGACCGTGTCTTTTAAGGTTTTCTGTTTAGATAAAATTGTATCAGTTAGTATGTAGTTAGTAAACAGTCGTTCGTGACAGCTCTGAATTTTGGGAAATTTGCGAAAAATCTGTGGCAGCGTCCATTGGTTTTAATTGCGAAACAAGATTTTGCTGAGCCAAAAGAAAAAGAACGATAAAAGTAGTTTTTTTTTCATTATGTAGTGTTTTTTCGATACAGGTTCACCAATGGAATTGATTTATAAGAAAACTCGATTTTTTAAATTTTGGATATGGCAAGTTTGAAATTCACGTTTTTACATGTTTAATCAATTATTTGGTCAATACTTTTGAAAAAAAAATTTCAAATAATGTGTATTTTTTATTATATCTTTTACAGAATTTTTAATCCTTTGTCACCGGCTGTTCAAAATGGAAAGTTTTGCCTAATGGAATCAGAAAATGCTCGGTTTAAATAATACAAATTTTACAATAAATTTTTACAGGTGAAAATAATAAATTATGATAGGAATAGAGCGATGTCCGTACTTGTACCCGCAAATCATGATTGGGAAAAATACGTTAAATCAGGGTAGCGGTAAACGAGAAACTTTCCAAACGAAACTAGACGCTTGTGAAAATAACTTTCTCTCCTTTTTCTTCGTTGATTTTTACACTTAGCCCAGTAAATTTAGGGTTTGGTAGCTAAGTAATTTATAATGAGCTGAAAATTTCAGAATTAGCTCCTTATGACGAGTAAAAAACAACCTTAAAAGTCTCAGAAGTTCTCATGTGTGCTTCTATCCAAAATGGCCGATCAAAGATGGCCGCTAAGACCTTTTTGCATCGTCCAATATTTTTTCCATTTCTAAATCATATATCAATATTTTTTTACTTCTGAAAAATTCTGTGACCTCTACTTACATCTGTTTTAATGTATACATAAGGCTTGACTAAAGCAAGGGTATACGGGGTATGTGCCCCAAGCCCCCGTGCCAGAAACAGCCTCAAAAACTAAATTTAGGGTTTGGTAGCTAAGTAATTCATAGTGAGCTGAAAATTTCAGAATTAGCTCCTTATGACGAGTAAAAAACAACCTTAAAAGTCTCAGAAGTTCTCATGTGTGCTTCTATCCAAAATGGCCGATCAAAGATGGCCGCTAAGACCTTTTTGCATCGTCCAATGTTTTTTTTTTTTTTTTTTTTTTTTTTTTTTTTCATTTCTAAATCATATATCAATATTTTTTTTACTTCTGAAAAATTCTGTGACCTCTACTTACATCTGTTTTAATGTATACATAAGGCTTGACTAAAGCAAGGGCACACGGGGTATGTGCCCCGAGCCCCCATGCCAGAAACAGCCTTAAAACTAAATAAAAAAAACTAGAAAAATAAAAATAAAATTCCTAAAAAAATCTCTCTGTTGAGGCTTTTTAATGGTCTTCTAAAAGAACGTTAAGGTGTAAGGGTGCCACAAAGAGATATCTGCCCAGGCCTCAGTCCATTAGTCGAGCGCTGTACCTAGTTTTTATCAAAATAAAAGCTAAAATGAGTTGTACATTGATTTATTTGTCATCATATTAATAAAATTTCATTGTCCATTAGCCTGTTTTGCCGTGCTTGAGAAACTATTGGCAAGTCATCTGTATGTTTGCAATCCTACTTGTGAGAATTATTTTTGAAATTTTCTTTTAAAAAATGACAGATATTCCATTTTTCTATATAGAAATGGAACTGTGGAGGACTGTGTAAAAAAAAGACAGAAAGTTTAAACAAATTTAAATTATTTATTACAAGACACAAAAATTTAAATCCAAAGTAAAAATACAATAAAAAATGCTTGTAATAAATAAGCTAATAATGTTATGTTAAATAAACTTAAAACAAAAGTACCAGAATGCCACTCATTCAATCGCTATCGTCGTCTTCGAATCCGTTAATTGGACGAACTGAATTTGTGCATGTTTCTCCTAAGCATGAGGAACAAAACTTAGAACAATGGAGAGCTGCCTTCTTGCACTGACATCTTTTATCACAGTCCCTTGTTGCAGTTATTTTACAATCACAAGAAATAAGCTGCAAAAGAACTTCAGGCGCTGCGGGAAGTGCTGAAGGTAATGGGTTTAATCTGCCTTCGATCATGACCCATCCCCATTCAGTAGGATCTAGGTTGTTTCCCAGCCACTGTTGAACTTGAAGATAAACCCGAAGAGAATGCTGCAAAGTTGCTGCACTTGTTGGTGGAAGAACGGCAAGGTTAAATTTTGATGAGAGATTTTTGGTTATTTCTTTATAGTAACGGATATATCGCAGCTCATCTAGGGAGTCAACTTTCTCTCCCCCATAAAGATTCTTCATGAATATCTCCCCAATTTCAATTACCTTTTGGGGTTTAAGTTTAGGACTGTTGTATAAGGAAGTCAATGAAAGCAGTTCATGGTTTTCTTTATCAATTTAAAAGCTGAGGATTTCCCCTACCTAAAAATTGATGATGTGGTATCACATCCAGTTGCTGCATGTAGGAAGAGAATGGAATCCTTCATGGGGCCAAGGGATTTTTGAATTTTAAGTATGGTGTAGCATTTTTGTTCGTGGTCGTAGAAAGAAGAGTGGTTTTCCTGGATTACCTCGTGCGATGAGAATGGTCAGCAGATCTGTGTCAGAACCAACTACTGTGACTAATCTAGAACTGGTCATACTTGAATTGATTGCTGTTGTGCAGATTAGTGCATCAGCATCATCATCCGCCTGTAGGGCAGCTATTCCTTCGGCCTGGAAGTAGCCCATGACCATTCGAATAAGCCTAGCCTTGTTCTCTGAGTTCCGTAGAAAAGCAGCTTGTTTGGTTGTGGCCACCATGTTTTCGTCAAAAGCAATAGTAGCAGACATTTTCGACATCAATCTTCTTTGCCTCTCTACACTTTTAGTTGATAAGGCACAAGTGTACCCATCAAAAACAACTGTTTCACATGGAGAAAAGTGTTTCTGGACAAATCTAACATATTTGAGGCAAATATCTCTGTAGGTGTCGGACTCATTCCAAACTAATGCATGCAAAAGAAATCCTCCATCTACAATAAACGAGCAAATTGACGGAGGTTCAACACAAGGCTCAATTGTTTCAATGATAGCAGCTAAAGTTGATTTAACATTCTTCCTCATTGAAACTTCATCAAAGAGGGAGGGAGGTTGAGGAGCTAATTCGTATTTGAGGTAATCTCGTAAATTTTCATTTGACTTGAGTACAGCAGCAATACTGGTAAACAGCTGTAGAGGATTGAATATCACAGTTGAATTCCTTATTATCAATGTGTTATTTGTTGCCGATATTGGTATGACTCTCTTTTTCCGTTGAAGTTTAATTTCCACAAATGAACATCCTATGATTGAAGACAGTAAATTTTCACCAACTTTCTTTGCATTGTCGCAGTTTGTTTTATTATCAGCAACCAATCCAGTAGCTATATTCATCAACAAATGTTTAGGACATGAATTATCAAAAGGATTGTGAAGCAGTAACCATTCAGATAATTTATTCAAATCAGAATCATCTCTTGATTGTCTGGAAGGCCGAAATTCAACGTGTTGTTCTGAGCATACATAAGTTTTTTCACAAAATTCTTCTAATACTTCCGATACTTTCATGTTCATTGAGCAAGAAGCAATCCTTCTGGACAAAGTAGAATCTTCCATTCCTCGGCCATGTGTTAAGCCTCCTGCTACTTTTATGGATTTCATGAGACTTTGCTCTATTATCATATCTGGTGCAACTCCACTCCATGCCCTGTCTTTTCTGCGAATAGTAAAATAACCATCAATAATTTTTTTTAATTCATTGCTTTCCATTTTCGCCGTCAATTCTTCCATTTGCTGAATATATAAATGGGCGCATTTGGCATAAAAAATGTGGCCTGCTGCATGAAAGTAAAGCATCATGGATTTAATGCTATACAAATGTAATTCCCAGTTCCCAACTCGATCTGCTTGAATATAGAAAAGAATAAGTGCAATCTGTTCCATGTACTGTAACCACAGTTTGCCAGTTCTAGAAAAATCTCTATTTTCTGCAGCTGTTTCAATAGTGTTGATCAGCTGTTTAACGCAGTTGTTGTCTTGAAGATCTTCAATACGGCTTTCATTTGTCATTATAAGTTCATGAATAACATCTCGAATTTTGCTTTTGGTATTGTCATCTAACTCGTGCAGATAGTGTTGAAAAATTTTCTCATACAGAGCTATGTATGTGAGAAAATGTGCTCTTAAGGCTCTTGAATAAGCATGCCCATTCATCATTTTCTCAATCGTTTGCTTCGAATACAGCAATTCCCATAGCTCTTCGATTCCACTGCCTGCCATTAGGTATCCAATAGTACCTAGGTAAGACATGAGAAGATGGAACCCCCCAAGCCTCACGACAACATTTGCCTTCAGGAAATTCCAACAGGAAATTCCTTCATTCACTATCTTTTATTCTAATTCTCATCTGCATTTTTTGATTAAAAATGACTGTGTGTGAAAATATACATGAAAACTCCAAAGGAAAAAACGAGTTTTATTTTTTTAAGTAATTTCAGTTTAAATAAATTGAATTACCGTACATTTATAATTAGGGGAGTGCGAAGAGAAAATTGCGCCCTGTCCAAAGTTGCTATTTAGCGCCCCTGACCCCCAACTTTTTCTTGTGATAGGCTAAAAAATGACATTGGTAGTATAAATTTGGCGCCCCCTTAATTTCCGTGCCCGCAGCGACTGCCTCCTCCCCCCTCTCCTTCGCACGGCGCTGTTTATAACTTCTTTATTTTATAAATCTTACTCATATTCCAATTAGCATACTTGCTGACTGCATTGGTTTCCTGTAGAAGTGAAAAATATTCACTTTTGACTTAAATATGCAGAAAAACATCCAACAAGGCGCAATTATTTGGCGACCACAGTTGATCCGCCATTTTGGATAGAAGCCGACATCGAAATTTTTGAGACTTTTCAGAATCCATTCTATACATATCCAGGAGCTAATCCTGAAAATTTTAGCTCATTATAAATTTCTTAGCTATCGACCCCTTTTTTGGTCTAAATTTACTGGGCTAACTGGAACATCAACTTAATTCGATGCAGTTATGGTTTCAAAACTTTAAAGTTTTTATGAGTAAAATTTGTTCGAAGCCTGTATGTAATGTTCTTGATAAAATTTTCGTATATAATTAAAAAAAAACTGTGGTTTTTCATTTTCTCATTTTTTTTTAATATATTTTTTTTGTTGTTCTTGTTAAGCCCTTGGGGACGAGTATACCTGCCGACCAGTAACTTTTTAACAATATGCATATCATAACTTTCGCTAATCCCGCGCACGTCGCATTTCTTCGGGTACTTTGAAAAGCGCATTATATATGCATGATGTATCACAGAACAATAATGCATCCTTCTAATGCAGGACAAGATGGCTAATTCAGACTCATTTTTTAAATCGGAAATTTCAGAATCACACCAGAAATTCAGAATTAAGATGTTTTACTTAATGAGTGTTCTCGAGTTTAAAAAGAGCACTCCCCCCCCCCACAAAAGCGTTACCCTTTAACTGACTTGCCCATACGCCGTTCGGGCAAGACGAATTTGCTTAATCCATCATTTAACGCTTTTTGACTCCACTAATTTTTTTTTAAACACTAGGGGGGCCCCGCCCCCCTGCTCGCTATGCTCACCAACCCCCCGCGTAATCGCTTCGCGATTCCAAATTATTGTCTACCCCTGCTTGCTGCGCTCGCCAATAACCCATGGTATGAATAAGCAGCTGCAGACCTCTCAAATAATGTCACACGACTGGTGTTGTAAAGAAATTAAAAATGTGCCCCCGCCCCTCCACCCCTGGGGAGAGCAGAGTGTGGGGGTGACACACAAGACATCCATATTATGAATAAGCAGTTGCAGACCTTTCAAATCTTGTGTAACACGACTGGTGTTGTAAAGAAAATAAAAATGTGTCCCTTCTGGGGAGCAGAATGGGGGATAACACACAAGACATCCATTATATGAATAAGCAGTTGCAAACCTCTCAAATGATGTATCAAACGACTGGTGTTGTAAAGAAATTAAAAATTTGGCGAAATATTACAGTTATCGCCAAGTTGGCGTCACTTTTGACAACTAATTTTGGTCGCCAAATTTGGCGATATATCGCCAAGTTGGCGACAAACTTGGCGATTGTTCGCGATGGTAATCTTTTCTCTCTTTATGGTAACCCATACGGCGATGCATAGACGGAGCCCTTTCCTGATTGGTCTATTCGACTCATGGAAGGAGTGGACAACCCGGATTCGTTAGTTCCGGAAATCTTCCACATCAGCATCATTCCAGGAGTCATTCCTTTTAAGGCTAGTTTTTTTTTTACTATAGAAGGACAATGGCATACTATTCAATGGTAGAAATGTTTAGAATAAATATTACGAATGTTTTAGCTTAAAAAAAAGTAGTATAAAGCCATATTTTCAATTTATTGTACATAAAAAAGGAACCAGTTAAGAGGTTAATTCGAAATATAATATATTTTTATTCAGAAATATATGAAATTGACAGGTGTTATTATTTAGAGAGTATGTCATCGAAACACATTTCCTATTTTTTAGTAAACTTAAAAGATATTTCACTGAATATTGTCAAGTTTTTCCGGAGTAGAGATTTTTCGAATGCTATTCCTTCCCAAGTAAACATTTTCATGTTCGGCAAATAATATTCGTAGATAAACATTAAAAGCATTGTCACTGATATTAAAATCAATACAATTGTTATTATTGGACCTATATGTTCAAAGAGGCAGCTGAAAATAATTCATTGAGAACAGGAAGTATGAAAGACCTCTATCTTAGATTTTCAGAAACTTAAGTTCTTAATCTCAATCTTTAAACTTAATTTGGGTAAACTGAGTTTTAACCCACATCCTGGCAGCGTTTTTTTTTTTTTTTTTTTTTTTTTTTTTTTTTTTTTTTTTGACGCGCGATGACTGCGCTATGCCTTGCTTTCTTTTCCGTTTAGATGCTGTTCTTCTTGGCAACCCTTGGAGATTCGGAGAGATTCCGCTCCTCGGCTTGCGCATGCTCCATTCGTTCTTTCTTTTCTAGTTTTTTTATTGGACGAGAGAGGATAAACATTTTAAAGTTTGAAGTCTCGAGGCTTGAAATTAATTAAATATCTTGTGTCTCATTAGAGGCCGTTGGATTTCGAAGAGTGTAACATCGAGTGAGTAAATTTTTGGGGAGCAATATACGAGAGATTTTTTTTAAATTAGAAACCTTTTTTTTGTATTTAAAAGGAAGTATTTTCTACATTTCTATTGTTTTTTGAATGCAGAGACCGTGCTTTGTATTTAAAAATAAGTGTTTTAGGCCTTTCTTTAGTACTTAAATGTTTTGAATCTTAATGTTATTTAGTTTCATATTATATATAAAAGAAAAACATTATTTGAGTTCAAAGCTTAGTATATTTCTTTAGAAAATCTATTATTGATTTCTTTTTTCTTTAGTTAAAAAAAAGGCTGGTTTTGCTTTTAAAAGAAGGTATGTCTTTTGCGTAGTGTCTCCTAGACTTAAATCCCGCTCCGGGAGACAAAACGTAAAAGCGCGCCAATGTGGCGATATTTTGGAAGCGCGCCAAGAAGGGGGTTAAAACTCAGTCGCGCCCTTAATTTTTCGAAAAACATAATAACACACTCAAAAAAATATTATGGGACATTTCTGAATAGGGATGGGAGCAAAGAAGAAACAGGCGAACAGACAAACCGAGTCATAAGCACATTTCAAATAGACCCAGAATAAGAACATTCATAAGTGTTTAACTGAGTGTGAATTTAACCACTTAATGGTCGCATCAAATTACGGTTTAAAATTCAAATTCATTATTGCCACCACTTTTTTGAAAAAAAAATCATTTATTTGATGACAAGTAACATGATACCAGAATAAAAACAATTACGCTATTTTATAAAAATGTTGTGAATCAAAGAATTCTGAATAAACGCCGTGAAGCTGGCAGCCCGTGAATGTCTCGGGCTTGACGATTAAGGGGTTAAATAAAACATGTTTTACAGTCAAATACGAAAAATTAACAACATTAGCACCCACATTAAAATTAACATTAGATTGTTACTTTTGGATTTGCAATTTGTTTGTTTCAATTCAATGAAGAAGATGAAAATATTTAACACAGAATAATTATCATCGTAACACCAAACATTCTGGCTTAGGAAAAAAAGATTGATGTACTCTAAAAATTTCCCAAAACTATTAAAAGCAAAATAATAAAGCTTCTTTCAATAAAAATGCTTCTTTGAATCTCAAAAATAGACTATTTTTTGTTTTCTAAACACAGAATATTTTCGTAGCCATGGGTCACTCGAAAGAGATGATTCTTTATTTTACTTCGTGGTTTGGTTAAATTTTCGTAGATTAATAAACATTTGTCTTTTCTTCACAATGTCATAGCTACTAACATTTTCTGCTTTATTGCATAAAAGAAAAAAAAGGTAAATTTTATTATTGCAAGTCTCCTTAATCCTCTGATTAAATAAGGTAAAAAATTTCAGTTATAAATTTTTCTGGTCAAAAAAGTCAGAAGAGTTGACTGCTACGCAATGTAAAGTCGATTGAAAAAAAATAGACTATCACACATTTTTTTATGCAAAACAAAGATCTTTTACTACTTGAAACTTTAAATCAAATTTCAACATATTTTTAGAATAGATTTCGTGCAGCCAATACGAACAAAAATATTCAAGTTTTAACACTTGATTTTTTTTTGTAAGGAAATATTCTCCAAGTAAAATAACCTGAATAAAATGCAGACCCAATAGCCGCAAGGAGTGTGCGATGTAGATAGAATTCATTTAAAATATCTGAATACTTCTTCCGGAAGAGCTGTTCCAAATAGATATTTCATTTTTCATAATGCATTTCCTTTACCTTCTGAACTTAAATGTTAGAGTATTACAGATAAAATTGAGTATGATAAATTTATCTGTTTACAAAAAGAGAAAAAATGTGTATTCAAAATTTTCCATAAGTTTTAAAGTGGTGTATTAGTTTCGTGTTATATCTTTTGTAAAGCACTAAAAATAAAACAAAAATAATAATAATGCGTCAAGCATTGATTATACTTCATTTTGAGCATATTGCAACATATTTCGAGTACTGAAACTGAACTCCACCTCCTAACTCTTTCCGGCACAGTGGTACCATGTAAAAAAGACCTACACTGTTGAAAAACAATTAAATGGAATTAAAAGAAAACAAGTTGGAAATTGCACGTGAAGCGTAGCAAATGAGGTGCTTTCGAACTATAAGTTTTAAAATATTCAGATCTTGCTGATATAGCAGAGCGTACTTTGGATACAGTATAGTGGTCTTTCTGTTCCTGTAAATATGTAGGGAGTAATTTTTATTATACTTCATTAACGTATATCTTATTCATAAAATGTGTAGTAGTTTAATATAATTAAAGCACGCCCCAAACAATGTTTCCCCGTATAACATTATTTAGTGGAATACATTTGTGTGGCCCTGTAATTTAATAATAAATATTCTCTGCATCCCAGATTGTACAGAATGTAGATTTTAGTACATACATCATAGATTCATGTCAATTATATTATGTTCAAATGAGTGTAATACCATTAAAATGCATTTGAAACATTTTTTCCCATTGATCGTAATGTAACGGAATACTTTTGATTGTCCCTGTAATTGATCTATGCATCCGATTTTCATAACATTTTAAATGAGTCGACAAAATTATGGAACAATTATATATTTTAAATTTCAAACGATTCGGTTGGATAGTTTTTGCGTTGTTATATGCGGACGGACAGACAGACGGACATACAGAAGGACAGACGGACGGACTGAGCGACAACAATAGGTGCTACGTATTTACATAATTACGAACGCACCAAAAAATGGACGATTTTACGGAAATTGTGTTGTTAATCGGGCCGCCCGCCAGTACAATTCACGGCTTTTTAACGGAAAAATTTCCGTTAATTCAAAAAAAAAAGTTCCTTTTTTTTTATATTTTCTGGAATTTAATTGAATTTTTCCGTTAAAAAGCAGCGAATTTTACTGGCGTCCCGAATACCACTACAATTTCCGTAAAATCTTTTTTTTTTTTTTTTTTTTTTTTTTTTTTTTCACAATGTAATTTTAATTACTAACTTACAATCGGCACCAAGATTATTTTATTATAATTTTACATTCACAATGGCAATTTAAATTAACACATTTTAGATTTCTAGAAAAGTCATTTATTAATTCCGGTGTCAGTCATTCATTACATTATTTTACGAATAGAATTTTTTCTATGCCGTAAAGGGTTAATAAGTAGAAGGATGATCGACAAATTCTATAACGCATAAAACGGAATCTCAATTACCACAGTTAAACGTCGATAGGGGAGAAATAAGTCAAATTACTCTGTGAATCCCTGTATAAGATCAATTGATTTGTTTATATAGAACATACTCAGTTAGTCTCCTGTTTTAGATTCCCGTAAAAAACAAGAAAATAATTTGACCTATTTTGCACAGCCTCGCATAGGATCCATGTAATTCATTCATACCAAGTAATGGTAAAATTATGCACATAATTAAAAATACAATAATACAAATAATAAAATAAAATAAAATAAAATTATAAAATAATAATATATTTATAATAATAATAATAATAATAATAAATAATAATAAAATTAAATTAAAAATACAAATATATACTTCAATTGAAAATACACTTTCAGCAGTCATAGTGCTATCAATACCTTCCCTTTTTTTTTCTTTTAAAGAAGAAATAAAAATATTTTTAATTGTGTATGATTTATGGTATGAAGCACCATTATGAAATGATACATTTCTTCTTCAGACCTGGCGTGTAAAAATAAGGACCTCAATTTTTCCCTGCTAATAACTAAAATGTTTTATTTGTTTACATTTTTACACAGTACTTCTATATAGGCTAATGTTTTTGGCTTCACAAGAAAACCAATAATTGGCAGCACTGCTACTCAATACTCACGGAAACAGTTTTTCACGATGAATTTGCAATAAGAGCACATAGTACATCAAATTCTGATAGAGTAAATACTGACAGGGAGGCGTTTCAAAATCATTTGTCAACGTTGCCAAAAACACGGATATCTATGGGCCCTTATTCTGCATCAGCAAAAATGCCGCTACTCTGGTAGTAATTTTTTGAACACTGGAGGCAGAACGAGAGGTAGAGGAATCGTCGTAGATCACTGGCCTTCCCTCTCCACTTTCACTGAACCTATTTATCACGGGTCGATAAACGTTGTATAAATCTGACACTAGCAGATGTTTCCGCCTTAATTTACGTCTTAACAAGTTAATATGTTATTATTAATAAGATCCGTCTAGTCCGAATTCTCGCTAAACTAAATTGAATTCATTCTCAATTACTTTGGGATAGCGGGACTCTACTGAACAATTATCTACGGTGCGGCAGGCTCAATGTTAATTCTTCTTCTTGCTCCCACTAACAGAAGCAAGATTTCGCGACATGTATAGCTTTAAAATGTGGTGTGCGAAGTTGGGAAAATATTTAATACAATTAATTTTTACATCATGAATTTTTTGGTTTATATATATATATATATATATAAAAAAAAAAAAAAAAAAAAAAAAAAAAAAAAAAAAAAACCTTTAAAAACGTTTGTTAGGGATAGAAGGTAGGTTTTCGTGGTCATCGTAATAAACTGTTGGAGACAGTGCAATTTGCAAACGTCCCACCAGTGGCCGAGAGGTACGGACCTCTCAATTGGTAGACGGCAGGTGCTGGGTTCGAACCCAATTGCGGCTGTCGGCCTAGCCGTTCGGAGTTTTCGTGGTTTTCTTCGAACCTTGCGTAAATACGGGTTAGGTTCCCTTAGAAAAATCCCCACGAAAGGCACTCCCCCCCCCTGGTCTTATATCCCTCGCTTAGATAATCGGACGACAAAAATAAAGCAAGAAAAGCAAGCAATTTGCAAACATATTCAAATTAAGGTATTGGCTACGATTATTTATTTATTTATTACTATTTTCCTGAATTTTACCTTCTAAAATCAGGATCACTCAAAAACTTCCGTGGCTATTTAAGAGAACAACGTTGGGATGAAGAGCAACTTTCACAGTGAGTGGGGGTTTGATTGAATGAACATCCAAGTAAAAAAAATTCTTCTGAACCATACGTATTAAGAAAAAACGACGATTTTTTATTTTTAAAAAACTAAAATTTGATATTTCTAAATTATAATAGCTTTTATACAAATCAACATAAATTACCATCATTGGGAATAGTGAATCAACACAATTAACACTAAAAATCTTTTTCCCAGTGTCTGTGTAAAAAGAGACACTTCGTCAGAGTGAGCCATCCACTCGTACAACCGTAATTTCGATCGGACCGCTGTACGACATTCTTGTAGGTTCAAATTTTATAAAAGTAATAATAACAACAACAACAAATAAATAAAATGCGTCTTTATTTTATTTACTTCTTTTGTTATTTAATATATTCTAAGGGAAATTACTTCAGTTGCTAAAACCTTGTAATAATTGAATATCACCAGGTTACAAATGCAAACAGCGATGAAATGAATAAAAAAAAATGGATGACGACGAAAAATGAATCATTTGACTGCTAAATTTCACGGTGAAAGAGAAATCTACCTCATTCATAATACAATGTGTACAGAAATTAAAATAAATAAATAAATAAATAAATAAAAAACAGTCAAAGTAGAAAATAAGGAATAAAATGTTGACTACTGCACTTACACAGTAATATTTCATCAAATTAATAGTTTTTAAAGTAGCTAAGATTTTATAATTAACTTTACTTAATATACTTAAGAAAATTATTTTTATTAGATATCCCCCTTCGCGACGGGAGCCTTTTACAAAAATTTTAATGTTTTGTCACCGGTTTTTAAAATCAGAAATTTGTGTTTCATTAAATCCAAATAATGCGTCCATTATTAAATGATGCAAAATTTTCTGTAGAATTTTACTGGAAAGATAAAAAAAGAATCTTAAGCCTTTTCGTGGCATATATACGAGTCGCTCGTCCCCAAGGAGTTAAATTTACAAAATTTCTACTCTGTTGAATAAGCTTTTGACATTTAAAAACAAGATAAGCGATCGATATGTAACCAAACAAGAATGTTTTCTTTGTTTTTTATGTAATTATTTTATAAATGGATCGTTTCTGAAAAAAAAAAAAAAAACAAGTTGAATGTAGATTCTGCCATTGCAGAATTCAATTTCGCCTCCGATAAAAAAAAAAAAAAAAAAAAAAATGATACAGGTCTTTTAGAAGGGCGACCCCGTTTAGAATGCAATGAACTAACTTCATTTTTCTTGTGTTTATCGATATAATAGCAAACAGAAAGACGTGAAATACCCAATTGATTAGCAATTTCTCTCTGAGACATTGGAATTGCGGAATAATAAAGAGATACAATTTGACGTGCTACTTCTTCATTGACTAGATTCGTCAAAAACGAATTTTTTCTTTAGTTTAAATGCTTTTTTATAGACTCTGAGAAAAAGGAAATGCATTTTAACAATAAAATTGTATGAATCTCTCGTTTTAATGGCCAGATTACGAAACTAGTCGTTGGGGGCCACCGTAATACTTACCCATCATGGATATGCATTGTATAATATGTGAAAATAAAATATGTGAAAACTATTTATAAAATGCATTGCAATTCCAAGACAAAATTTAAACGTATATTTAAATATTCTTAATATACATAGTAATGCTCCATTAACCCTTTACTTCCCATGCCAGAACACGTTCTAGAAATTATGTAGTTCATTTCACACCAGAAAAATTCAATGGCTAATTTCGTTTTATTTAAATATAGATTGTTCTGTTATTGATTAAAGCAAATATTGTTGTTTTAATTTTCTGGCGGGAACTGAAATATACGAATTAAAGATCGGTGGTTTAAGACCTAAACCACTGGGGAGCAAAGGGTTAATGAATTTCCCCATTTCGACAAATTATGCAAAATACCAAACTACACAAATAGTACCGGATTGCGTAAAAGAAACATCCTTATAACTCCAAAAACGATAATCATATTAACTAACAGTTTACTGCGTCAGATTAAGCGTCTCATTTTCAATTAAAACACATCTTTGAATTGAAATTTGAAGAAAATACAGGGTCATGAAAAATCGAAGAATGTAGAAAACAGGATTACAAATATCTGGGCAACTATTAATCCGACCGACTTCGTTCTTGATGCAAAATTTGTGTTATTTTATTGACTTTTCGTCCTTTTGTTAAAATTTAAAAAAAATCGAAAATTTTTATATACATTTCATCAGAACGAATTTTTCGAGAGTCCGAAAAAAATAATTCCGTATAATTAAGGTTATTGATATTGAATAAGCTTTGTCCCATTCTTACATACTAAGTACATACAAAATTTGAAGTCTCTATCCCGATTAGTTTGACAACATAGACACACAGACGGACGGACGGCAATTTTTTTTTCTAAAAATATGTTTTTCGGAATTTCCAGTATCTGAAACGTGTAAATCCGTCAAATTTTTTTTTTTTTCGATTTTCAAAACGATTGCAAGACTTACCCTATACTGCGTATGATAGGTAAGTAAAAGTGGGCCACAATTTTTGACACGACACTTTTTAGCTTGCGTGAAAGAAATAGCATCGGAGGCTAAAAAAAAACTAATTTCATTTTTACTATGACATTATTTTCACTAACTGAAGTCATCCGAAAGTAAAATCTCAATCTCAGTGTCCATAATGAAAAGAAATATTGAAATGTAATATCGTTATGAGTAAAAATGCGATGCTTTAAATAGTGACGTTATTTTCTCTTCAAATGTTTTTTAAAAGTTACTGTTATTAGTAATATGAAAAAGGCGTCCGTAATAATATTGTAAATCCCATATATCTGGTTGCTGAATGACATCATTTTCCTCATTTGAAATTTTTCTTATTTTGCTTTAGACATTAATTTTTATCATAAATTATTTTCTGTTATTTTATTTACATTATTAATATTATTTCTTAGTAAAAATATTTTTTAACCTCAGTTAGTGCATAATTATACGCAATCCTTTTATTGTGGTTAAATTTTACAAAAACAATTAACTTTTTTCTTTTAAATGCGAGGACATGTTCACTGATGTGATCAAGCTTCTGATAATGGAAAATAAATTTTTATTATCGAGAGAAAAGCTAAACTGAGTTGCCATCATTTGAAGAAATATCGTAAAAAAGCATTTAAAATTAAAAATAAAATATAAAAATGGAAATAAATTAAAAAATAGCTAAAATGGGCACAACTACAAATAAATAGCTTTCATTTAAAAAAATAATTATCAAAATCGGTTGAGTAGAAAATTCAGGAATGATGACACGACATTTTTAGCTTGTCTGAAAGAAATAGCATCGGATGCTAAAAATAGTTAGAATACAATAGTTAAGTGACATTGAAAAAATAAATATTTTTGCTCCTAAAATTAACATAGAAATTACGTTTTTTTTTTTTTTTTTTTTTTTTGGGGGGGGGGGGGGGTTAAAGCACTGAATTTACTTTATAGTATAGCTCCTGCAAAATCTAATACAAAAAAAGCATTGAAATTCTTTCAGCAGTTAACGATAATATATATATATATATAGATCCACGAATGTCAGCTGTTTTGCATGTCATTTTGTAACTGGAGGTTTCGTACGGGTTCTGAAATTTTAAGACCAGGAAATTAGTCACTGCCAATAGTTTCTTATAGGTAATTTTTTCTTAAATAAAGCGAAATTACGAGCGTTTAAACTATATATAATTTTCTATAAAATAATACTGACATTTGATCTGGAAAATAACGATACACGTATGAACCGTGAATTATTATTGTCATCCTGTAACCTCGCTTTAAGAAAAAGATTTCTTTTATGTAATGCTCCAAAACATTTTTCTTTAACATTCCGAATATTTTAAATTTTTATTAGTAAAACTTACCGCTTTATCTCAGGAATTATTCATCAAGAAATTGGCCCACCTCAATAAATATTTTCTTTAATATCTGAAGGTATACTGGAATTTTTAGATTAAACTAATATGGAATTAAGATATGGTTTTTCATTAAAACCGATTAAATATATCGGTGGTTATAATTTTTGTGTGAAATATTTACAAAAATAATCAGATTAATTAACCAAAATTACTCTTTTGAAAATATCACAATTCTTAAACTAGTCGTTGGGGGCCACCGTAATACTTACCCATCATGGATATGTATATGAAAATAAAACATGAGAAAACTATTTATACAATGCATTGCAATTCATAAACAAAATTTAAATATTGTTAATATACATAGTAATGCTATATTAAAGAACTGCTGATTACCGATTTCGACAAATTATGTAAAACGCCAAACTACTCAAGTAGTACCGAACTGCGTAAAAGAAACATCCTTATAACTCCAAAAATAATAACTCTATTAACTAACAATTAACTGCGTCGGATAAAGCGTCTCATTTCCAATTAAAATATACCTCTGAATTGAAATTTGAATGAAATACAGGGTCATGAAAAATCGAAGAATGTGCAAAACAGGATTACAAATATCTCGGCAACTAATAATCCGATCGACTTCGTTCTATATGCAAAATGTGTGTTATTTTATTGCCTTTTACGCCCATTCCTTAGAACAAAAAAATTCGAAAATTTTTATATACCTTTCATCAGAACGAATTTTTCGATAGTCCGAAAAAAATAGTTCCGGATAATCGAGGTTGCTTAAATAGGCTTTGTCCCATTCTTACATCCTAATTACATACAAAATTTCAAGTCTATATCTCAATTCGTTCGGGAGATAGAGCGTTTACAGACAGACAGACTGACAGACAGACAGACGGCAAAATTTTTTTTTCTAAAAATATGTTTTTCGGAATCTCCACTATCTAAAACGTGTAAATCCGTCAAAAAATTTTTTTTTCGATTTTCAAAACGATTGCAAGACTTACCCTATACTACGTATGATGGGTAAGTAAAAAACAATGAGTTCAAATGTATCGTGATCCTCTTCAAAATGTATGATAATAAATGAAATCATTTTTATTTAAATTATTTTTGTGTTTCCAATAACATACTGAAATTTCTTCGCATTTTATTTTTTGATCTGGATTTGAATTAAAAAGAAAATTGTTGCATTTCCTTTTGTTTGCTCTCCCGCACGCACCTTCTTTCCATTTTATATCCAACCTCCTTAACTTTTATACACTCCACACAATAATAAATCATACGAAATATTGCTTCATATTTTAACCCATTAACGACCAGCGTCCTCGTTTGAGAACGGTTACAAAAACAGCAAGAAAGCGGTCTTCCCACCAGTAAAGAGGAAGAAAAATGTGTACCTTATTTCACGAGACAGAATCCTCGATAAATTTAGATGAAAGTTAATTTGCTTTTAAAAGTGGTGGGAAATACAAAATTTAAATTTTAAGGAAGAAAATAATTCGGGCGTTAATGGGTTAAATACAATATTGGATGAAACAAACAAAATTTCCAATCACCTATTCATTGTTTTCGAAATATGCGCAATTTTATTATAAATTTTACTATTAGCCCTGATATGCAGTTTCATTTGGGTAACAAACTGTAGCTACTAAAAATCAACGTTCTTTAACATAAGACAGTCGTAAAACAATGTACATATGCAGGAATCGGAGGGACAAGTTTGATTATTCTTAGCAGTATCTTATATCGAAAATGTTTAACCTTTGCGAATTCATTGGTTAAGTGTTGAAATTGTTGACTGACACAGGAATTTGAAAGCAACTTATTCGTAATTAAGAAAAAAAACTATTTTGCTGAAATTCAACACACCGAATTTTTCTTACTAAAATACCGGTACCAGTGTAGCGTTTGGAAATTAAAATTAAGTGGTTTCATATATACAACACCGCGTCGCAAGGGGTTGAAAAAATTTCATAAGGTAAGCAATAAGAATGTATTATAAAATATGCAATATATTAATGATAAAAGATACTATTAAGAACAATGAAATTTGTCCTATATTATCCGACCTCTGTGGATACCCCATCGCACAGTTCCATATCTATAATAACTGCTGCGATTTTTTTTAACTTCTAAATATTGCACAATTTTTAATTTTTAGATCGTCTTGCTGAGAAAAAATACTTTTTAACTGTAATTCGTTTGAAAAGTGCATATCAATTTCTTTTTGAAACATTGGTTTCCTTGTAGTTTTTAATACCATTTCTTCAACGAAGGAACTGAAGTACTCCATTTCTGCAGAAAGTAAAAGAGAAATTTTATCAGTACATTTCTATATCTTTTTGTTGCTTGTTGCCATTTTCTCATAAAAGCTGAAAAATGTAATTAAAATACGCGTTATGCCAAGAATCTCATGTGCTATAGAAATATTATTTTAAAGTGACATCATAAATCGTGTTTTCGTTAAATAGTAGAGTAAGAACGCTATTAACACAAGATACACTGATTGACAATACTCAGCCTATGCTGGAAAACTTCGGTCAACATCATTTAATCAAACATGTTTGTAGGCATGGACAGTACTCATAAATGAGGATTGAAAAAATCTCAAGAGACAGCTAGATTAATAAACCTGACTCTAATAATTTTTTTCTTTAAAAATTCTTTAATACCATAAAAAGTAAACAGCTAATTATGTGGATAAAAATTGATTAGCAGAGCTTACAAACACTATCTAGGCCTGTCATACGTTCACGTAACTAAGCATATCCGTATGGAAGCTGTTAGCAACACCCATAACTAATCGCTATTGGTTTTCTAAAATTGAACCCGTTAACCCTTTCTTGCGCAGTGTTGCCGGGCCGGCAACACCTTATCTTAATTCAAAACTTGCAAACGTCACCAGTAATATTTTAATTTAATTTTGCTTTTACAATGAAAGCTTAAATTAAGGAATTCGTAATATCTAGACAAGTCCTTTATAAATTCCAGTGTCAATCGACAATTTCTCATTTTACTAATAGAATTTGCTTGCGCCGGAAAGGGTTAAATGGAAAAGTAAATTTTACATCCGATAACTCAAATTTATTAATTACTAGCTGCATGTGTAAATATAATTTGGAATACATATTTCTAAATATTAGCATAATTTAACTAACTTTTTTCAGTAACTCCTCATTATAGTGAGCAAATTATAAACTATAAAAATTCGCGAAATATACGTGGATATTAAAAATATTAACACATTGCAGACAATAATCGAGAATTCTCGTTTTTATCGAAAATCGCTTGTAAATAGAGTTTCTGCCTTGCAAATAATGAATTTATATAATGTTGTCCGGTTTTTTTTTTTTTTTTTTTTTTTTTTTTTGATTGATAAACATTTTATATGAAATGAGCACACTGCGGATAATTGTTCGGTCCTGAGAAAGTTACTTCGAAAACAAATCTATCAGTGACTTTCAGAAGAGGTGGCGGGGGGTGGATGTTGGGGGTGGCGAATCACATCTGATTTAGCCCTCTGCGACGCCGAATAAATTCATTGCTTAAATGTGAAATTAATGATTGGCGCCTGAATTTGAAAACAACTTTAACTATAAATAAGAAACGCTATATTTCACGCATTCAATAAACCGTAATTTTTTTTAAGAAAATTCCGGTAGCAAAGTGGCGTTTGGGATTTAAAATTAAGTGGTTTTATACATATACTACCACGTCGCAAGGGGTTAAAACCCAGATATCGCAAAAATCATACCGTTGTGGAAGAGTAAAAATAGTTAAAATTTGCAAGTAATCATTGTATATCTGTACTTACCCATTCTTTTAATCCTTATTTCTTTTTTAAAAACATTAAACTTTAAAACTTACAATAATTTCAATTGTTATTACTGACATATGTAGTTCTTTTAACTTTCGCAAAGGCAAGCCCGTTTTAATTTGTGTACTAAGATCGAGGTTTCATGGCAACATAAGAAATATTTATTATGATTCTACTCATTTAACCCTCTCTTTGACAAGCCCGTGTTAATGCGTCCACTGAGCTCCACGTTCCCTTGCAATAAGGGCAATAATTAAAGTAATACAAAGTCAATGATTTAATAAATTTCTAATGCATTGTACAATTATGAAAACTTTCAAACTTTACATTCGAATTTGCTTAATTTTGATTTAAAGCTTTTTGACACAACAATTTAAAACAAATAATAATTTGATGCTAGGGAAAGGCGGAAATGTTTAGACTAAATGCTACGAATATATTCTTTAAAAAATTGTGGTGAGAATCCGTTATTTACAATTTATTGAACGGAAAAGAAAGTGACAGTTTAGGGATTAAAACAAAATGCAGATAAAAAGCAACATTACAATTTTACCCTTTTGCAAGACTCTCAGAGGGTTTGAATTTTTAATACACTGAATAATGATTAATAATCTCAAGGATTACATTCATATTTGTAATTAAGTTTTTTTATATATAATGTTGAAGGAATCATATTTTTTTTTAGCATTTAAAACCAAATTGAGAGAAGCAACGTTACAGGACAGTCAGAGGGTTAAAGAATTATAATTTGTTCGGATGCCGCGAGGCAATAGCCATGTGTTCGGAAAGGTGATAAAAAGAAGAGCTTGTGTGCTCAGATTCATTCCTGTTGATAAATTGTAGGACTTATAATTTTAAATAACAAAATCAATACCAATAATACATTTTTTTAATAATTGGGGGTATTTCATGCAAAACCTGAAAAAATGAGGTTGGCTTGATTTAATTGGAAACTGAGATAAAAGCTTTAAAATTGTTATCGTGAAACATTACTGCGTTATATGGATTTAACCTTTTGGGATAGACGACTGGTATACGTGTTACCTAAAGCTGCTGATCATTCACTTTACAAATTCCCCTCCGTAATGTAAAGTTTATGAGCATTTGATTCATTCCTACATTTAAAATATCTTCTCAGATAATTAATATTTTTAATTTTTTCTTTCGACGATCTCTTCTTAAATGATGTCACGGTTTCTCTTAGTTTTCAAAATATTTCTAAAATCTATGTTTAATTTTACATGAAATTTTAAAATGGTATCTCCATTTCGTCAGTTTCTAACACATAAAATATTAAACTAAGCACAGATTTTAGAAATATTTTGAAAACTAAGAAAAAAAGGCATTCTATAAGAAGACAACGCCGGAAATAGAAAATAAAAATATTACTTTCCTCAGGCGATATTTTAAACGTAAAGATGCATGAAACATCAATAGACCATTTTGGAAAGTGAGTGATCAGTTGCCTTAAGATGCGAAGAATCCAAGAAGTGACAGAGAGGACGGGGAATCTTAATACACATGACCCGACGAAAACGCGAAGTGTTTTTTTTTAATTATTATTTATTTATTTATTTTTGTTTAATAGTGAGGGCGCTACCGTAGATGATCGATGCTTCTTCAATGCTTTTCAATGAAAAAGCATTAATTTAAATTTTTTTCATGAAAAATTTGAATTTTTAAAAGTTGGACAAGGAGAAGTCTGATTAATTGAAGTTTTCTTCACAAGATACATTTTTTACAAGACATTTTAGTAAAGGTACTTGGCGTTTCGATTGCTTCTTAAGACAAATTTTCTGGGGTAAATTTTAATCTCGCGTATAGTTTTTTAAAACCTTTCATTAATTTAATAATTCATAACTTTTAATGTCTATGCAACTTATAAATGGAGAATTTTAATAAATTTTTATCTTAATTATTTTGGCAACATAGTAGAATAAATTATAGATCATTTTCCAGAAAGTCAGAAACAAATTTTTCCAAAAGTCGTAAAGAGGGATTTTTATATAATCTTTTACTTATAGGAAGCAGTATTGAATTGAGACAATTTTCGCAGTAGCGAAATTTCTGTGGCTGCGGGGTGGGGAGAGGAGAAATTGCTCTTTCTGACCATTGAAAATAGAAAAATTCAAATCACTGTGGGGGGGGGGGGGCAAGTTATTCCTCAACACAGATAAGACTTTTTTAACTTCTTTTTATATTTAGAAGAATGAAGTATTGGAATCGTGAAGAATTTTTTTTTTCGATGCATTTATACGTTGTAAAAGATTCTGAACAAGATTTGGTTGTTTTAAGAAAATGTCTGTCTAGGTGAATGTTACACAAATTTTCTGCGCATTGTATATGAAGAACTAATACACGGAGTTTAATCAAATTTTTGATTCAGCAGAGGTGCAAAAATCTAGGCGCCAGAGGGTAGTCTCTCACCACTAAAATTTTAAAGTTTTTTTCGTTCATAATTTAATAGCATTCTAGCAGGAGTTTTACACGAAATATTAGACGACGAAAAACGAAATACATTTTGTGTTGAGAAACTGCCTGCTAGCGCCTAGATTTTTGCACCCCTGTGATTCAGTTTCTTCTTGATATAAATTGATTACTTAAATCACACTAAGCGAAAATTTGACCAGGTTGGGAATCAAAGCCACATCATGGAAATATTCAGTTGGTATGGGATGTTGTAAATATTCAACTCGCATGATAACTTTAACAATCCGTTTGATTATGTTAAAGTACTAAATGTATATCTGCGTATCCATTGTTTATATGGAGTTCCTTTACCTGCGGTTTATTCTGTTGAGATGTCTAAATGACAGACCAGATATTATAAACTGTAAGGTTATATGAGCGAGAAATTCTCGCCGTTTGTCGGCCCAGTTAGCTTAAATGGTAAAGCATTAGCCCTGTAAGCCCAGTATCTGAATTCGATTCCCGGTCTGGGCAGTTTTTCGATCTGTAGGAAATATTCAGATCGTAAAAGTAATAAAATACTGACGCAGTCCTCTTTCATCAAATTAACAATTTTTAATAGCTAACATTTTAAAATTAAATTTATGTATTACACTTTAAAAAAATGAGTTTTATTAGATTTTTAAAATTTAGAAAAATTTTTACTCTGTTGAATACGATGTTCACATTTAAAAACACTATAAGCGATCAAAATAAAATCACATAAGAACGTTTTCTTAACTTTTTCCATAATTAATATAAATGGATTCGTTTCTGAATAAAATAAAAATAAAAATGCAATAGTTAAACGATACTGAAAAAAAAATAAATATTTCTGCTTCTAAAACTAACTAATCAAATACATTTTTTATTTTTATTAGTTGCTAATCACTGAATTTACTTTATAGTACAGCTTCTTTTAACACTAGTACTATTGGCATGGTCTATGAATGCATGTAAAATTAGTATTGAGCCAATGGGGCTTAATTTCGTTCCATAAAAAAATGATCGTTTGGAGAGGTGGATTGCGAGAGGTGGTCGCACTGAGAGGTTTGACTGCGTGTTTTTTTTTTTTTTTTTTTTTTTCTAAACTAGCACTGCCATTTTGCCTGGAAAATAACGGTACCCGCTACGAACCCTCAAATAAAATCTATAACCTTGGTTTTAAAAAAATTTCTTTTACGTAATGATATTGAGTAATTTTAATTTTTTGTTTAATATGACTGAATATTCACTTCTATTTTACAATAATCTTCCGAAATCATTTTTATTAAAATTGTTCATGTTTGTTGTTTATTTCTGTAACATGCAGAAATCTCTTCTCATTCTTTTTGTTGATCTTGAATTCCACTAAACACAAAACTCTTGTGTTTTCTTTTGTTCGCTCTTCCGCACGCACCCTCCCCCAGTTCCTGCCACTTTATATCCAACCACCTTAACTCCATGTGTGTATTAAATTTTATTTAAAAATTTCAGATTGTTTATTGGCACCACTTTTTAAAAAAAAAAGAAATGTTCAACTTGCTTAATGACAAGCAAAATGATAGCACAAAAAAGCCAATTATACATTTTTTTTTTAAACCGGCGTGAATCTAACAATTCCAAATAAATGCCGTAAAGCTCGCAGCCCGTGAATATCACGGGAGTGTGAATTAACCCTTTAACGATCATAGCATTTTCATTGCTAAGATGTCGAAATAAATGAATGACACCGGTAATTAAGAACAAATATATTTCTAAATAAGAAAACGTGATTTTTCACATACATAATAAAAGGGATATTTTTTGATAACAAGACCGGTGTCAGTGTTGCGTATCGGAATTAAAATTTTGTGGTTTCGTGGCGAAACCAATGAACGTTAAAGGGTTAAGGGGTTAATTCTAATACTTTTATTCATTCGAAACAATAATACGTCATATTAAATTGTATTTTATTTTTGAATAGAATATTGGAAGTAACACACAAAATTTCCAGTCATCTGTTATTTCCGTAATATGCACAATTTTATTAGAGATTTAGTAACTATATAAAGTGAAAATTCTTCTTTAAAAATTTATAGCATGAATTTGAAATTTCGTATTTAATTGAAAGCCAAACTCGTAAATATCCAGAAGTAGATGTTTACAGGGAGTGGGAAAAAATATTAGATCCACCATATTGAAAACATTTGCTGAGTAATAAGTGTGTTACGCGTCATCACTACACCAATATTTGAAATCTGGTTTTTTATATCATGTTTTAAACTATTACTTTAATCAACCTTGAAATACTTGGTAAAATCTTTCTGCCGATCATCGCTGAGACGAGTATGTTCAAGACACATCAGCAACGTTCATAAAAAAAAAAAAAAAACCATCAATAGAAAGACTTTTTCTGCATTTGTGCGTTGAGGTACCGATAGCCACACAGGTCAATTATTAAAAGACAAATTTTATTTATTTGACTTGCTGTCACAGAAAACGGCAAGATTTCATGATCAGAATACAATCAACCACCGTGTGCAGTGCATAAGCATAAGAAAACACTATTCTCTGTCATATTTATCCTGTACTTTTTCCGGCGTCAATTAAAATAAAGTTTTTTTTAATTTTGTAGTACATAAAATTGATTTGTGTGGAAATTGTACATAATGTAGATTAACTAGCATTAACCACTTAATCGTCGCGCCCGAGACATTCACGGGCTACGAGTTTCACGGCTTTTATTCAGAACTGTTTGATTCCCACATGTTTTATTAAAGGTCATTGGTTTTATCCTGGTATCATGTTACATGTCATTAAATAAGATGATTTTTTTTATTTTCAAAAAAGTGGTGGGAATAACGAATTTGAATTTTTGAGCCGTAATTTAATGCGATGATAAAGTGGTTAATAGTGATCAAACGAATAAAATTTTGTTTTCTAGATGTCCGTTCGCAAGTCTTTGTCGTTGAAAATAATGTAACAACCCGTCATTTTTTTTCTCATTTGCCAATGCATCTTGTGAAGTGTTATAAAGAGAACCAAATTATTTTAACTACCAAGAATGTATTTATTAAAAATACAAAACATTGCTCAATGGTGCACAAAAACAACAACTTTTATAAGAACTTGTACAATTAGAATAAAATAAAACATCAACGTTTCGTGCCGTCTTCTGCTGCCGTTTTCAGGAAAATATGACATTGAAATGAATAAAAGTTTATTCTGAACCAATGAGCAATGTTTTGTATACATTCATTCATTATATTCATTCATTATAACAAATATATTCTTATTAGTTCAATTTTATTGCTCAATTGTCCAGTATATGTTTACAAATTATTTTAACTTATTTTAAACCTTTGAGGGAAAAGACGCTTGCATTTCTGTAAAAATGGATTCATGCTGAAAATTTTGAAATTTTCATTTTAGTTTTTTATAAAAAGGCATTTCCCACTAGATATACATAAAAACTAATTAAAAGTTTATGGTGCGAAACTCGATTAAAATTAAGTGGGATATAATATATCTTACCGCCCTTCAAAGAGTCTAATGATAAAGTGGTCAACCCTGTAATTTCCATAGTAGAAAACGGTTAAGAAATTCCGTAATTCAGATAATCTTAATTTAACCTTGAGTACGTCAGTAGTAAATTTCGTTTCATTGGAAATTTACTAAATAAAAAATTTAAAAACAATTTTCGTAGCATATATACTTTTATCACATTAGGGGACGAAGAAATAAATACAGGGACATCAAAGGACTGTTGCATAGTGTCAACGACCAGTGTTGCCAGATGGGCTACTTTTTTAATTCAGATTCTTGTTTGGCACCACTTTTTAGCTCACAGGCTATAAAAGCCTGAGAGCTTATGTGCCCGCGCGTTCTCTATGTATGTATGTACTTGCGTACGTAACGCGATAACTCATGATAAAAATATCCGATTTACATGAAATATTGGATTTAGGCTTATTATGATAAGATGCTTCCCTGATTAGTTTTGAGAGTTCATTCGATAAGTATAAGAAGGAGAACGGGAGCTATTGCCCCTCTCCTTAATTTATATAAATGGGTTTTTCCTGCAGAATGAGTAGATTTCTTTCAAATCTTAGATGTAGCATCATCTAATGAGATGCCTTCATGATTAGTATTGGGGATTCATTGGGTAAGTTTAAAAAGGGGATGGGGGGGGGTAATCCCCTCGTCTTAATTTAGGTTTTTCACGCGAAATTTATCTATTTGCTTCAAATTTTGTATAAAGATTTATTCTGAAATGGTGCTTCTCTGATTTGCTTTTGGAATTCACTGGATAAAGTATAAAGAGAGGATAGGGGAAACTACCCCTTATAATTTATGTAAATGGTTTTTCATATAGATTAAACCAGTTTGCTTCAATTTTTGTATACAGGTTCATAGTAGTAAGAAGCTTCGTCCATTTGATGTGGTATTCTTTTGTTAATTATAAAAGTAAGTACGGGTGATAACTTACCCTTAAGTTAGCTAAATAGATTTTTATGCAGAGTTATCCGATTTGCTTTAAATTTTGGATGTAGGTTTTTTCTGATAAGTTGAATTTCTGAACAGTTTTGGAGGTTTAATGATTAATTATAAAAGAGAGAATGGGGAAAGCGTTTCTTAAATTACATAAATAGGTTTTTATGCAGAATTATTCGACTTGCTTCGAATTTTGGATACAGGTTTATTATATGATAAGGCGTATTCCTGATTAGTTTTGGGGCTTCAGTGATAAATATAAAGAAAGATAATTGAGAGCGGTACTTCCTTTCTTATTTTTTTGAAGGGCATATATAAGGCTGTATATATAATTAGTCTGCATAACCTGTGAGCTCTATACCATCAGTTTACCTGGGCAATATTCTTTTTATTTGAAATGGTAATGCGCCTTACTTACTTAATGCGCCTTACTTAATGCTACATTATTTAAGGTGAAAATAAAGAGAATTTTACCGTTTCAAAAAAGTGGTGCCAGTGAAGAAATTTGAATTAAAGAAAAGGAGCCCATTGGCAACACTGTTACAGTGCCTAGAATAATATAGCGTGTTTATCGCCAATAGAACCGCGATAAAAAAAAATAACTCCCTCAAAGCAGCGTTCTAATTCTCCGCGAGAGGGCGTCGAGTTCCCACCGTCGTTTAGTTACGTTTTAAATGTTATTTAAAAGGCTTGATTCTAATGTTATTAGCGATCTAATTAATGCTGCTGTTTGAAACAAACTACACGAATGCTTTTATTGCGTGAATATTTTAAAGCAAAGACATATTATGTCTGTTTAATATTAAATTATAATGGATAAATCCGCAAATACAAAAGAAAAAAAAAGCTGATCGAACATGTTTCGTTCCTGGATGCACTAGTGGATATAAGAGTAACAAAACTAAAAAAAACTCTATTTTCTGCCCCCAAAGACAGAAATCAGTTCGAAAAACGGCGTAAAATTATTCCTCGTGCCGATAAAGACCTGGACCAGTATTCAATTGTGTGTGAATCACATTTTGACGAGCGATTTATTGAAAAAAATTATAAATACGTTATTGAAGGGAAAGAAATTTTGCTTCCTCGAACAAGACCAATCTTGACAATTGATGCATTTCCATCAATATTTCCAAATCTTCCAAAATATTTATCAAAAAAGTTGGCTCCTACACGATCTTCCAAAATAAGGGATTGTACACCTCCACCTCCTAAAAAAAAGGAAAAGGGATGAGTCTTCTGTGTGCTCTTTTTCTACTCCAGTCTCTGATAATGTTTTGCGTTCAAATAATGTTGAACCTACAAAAGTTTTAGATAATATCCCATTACCTACCAAGTGGTGTAAAATAAGTAAGCCTGAAGATAATATTTTTTTATTTGCATCTTATGATTCTTTATCTGTTGATACCGACATTAAAAAAATGATGAATATGTTATCCACTCCCATTAAGGTTATAGTAGTGTCGATTAAAGATGAGATATTTTCATGTGCTATTTATGTTAATTACAAACTAATAAAAAGTCTTGAAGCAAATTCCAGTACTGAAGTGGAAGATATGTTAAATTATGCTGAAAACTTTATACCATGCTCAGGAGCTGGAAATGTAGCAGAATTTGAAGCAGTAAAATCCCATAAAAGTTTAGATATTCATAACGAGATTCTCCGGAGTAAAAACTGTCAAGGATATGCATCATGCGGTTTGAGATCTCATTCTTGCATACATTGTAAGTCTTCAAGAAGAAGACTTTTAAATATAAAATCTAAAGTACATAAAACAGTACGAAATACATAAAACAGAGAAACAAGCAATTGATTAATAAAATAAAACTGTTGAAAAGTGAAGTTAAAACTTGTAAAAATCTTAGTGAAACATTTAATTTTGAATTAGAGAAAAAAATAAAAGTTTTACCCAAAAAACAACAACTTGCAATAACAGAATGTTTTAAAGCTTCATCTCGCAAAGGTACCAATGGTATGTTGTATCAAAGGGAATGGCTTTTGGAATGTATCATTATGCGCATGAAAAGTCCAAGACTTTATGAGCATCTCCGCATAAATAAAATTTTAATTTTGCTAAGTAAATCCTGTCTTAACAGTTAGATAAGGGATTTTAGTCAAGGTTATAGTTTTAATTCTAATTTGCTATCTATACTGAAAAAGAAGGTTTCTACTTTGGATAGCTTTTCTAAGCATGGAAATCTTGTTTTTGATGAAATGAAACTATCGGAGAACCTTCAGCTGAAGTGTGATGGAACAGTTTCAGGATATGTTGACTATGGCATGCAAACGCCTGAATACTTGAAAACTACAGTTTGCGATCATGGTCTCCTTCTGACATTTGTGCCATTCACTGGTGATTGGATCCAAATTTTAGGAGTGTTTGCCACAAATAAAAATATGAAAGCTGACATTTTAGCCAAGACACTGATTGAAGCAGTTATTCATGCAGAAAATGCTGGTCTTAGTGTTGACTGCATTACTGGAGATGGAGCCTCATGGAATCGATCAATGTGGTCAGCTTGCGGAATTGGCGAAAACAGCTCAGGCCAAATAAATTATAAAGTAAATCATCCTTGTATAGGTGATAGAAGTCTTTTTTTCATATCTGACTTTCCTCATTTAGTAAAGTGTGTGCGGAATGCTTTTTTAAAAACTGGTTTTTTGACACCTATCGGAGAAGTTCGCTCAGAATTTTTAAAAGAAGCTTGGAGAAAAGATTCTGAGACACCCGTGAAATTAAAAGCTATGCCAAAAATAACCAATGTCCATTTTCATCCGAATAATTTTGAAAAAATGAGACTAAGCTATGCTTTTCAGATTTTCAGCCAAGATGTAGTGAAAGGTTTAAGCATGTATAAAGATGATGTGATGTCATTAGGTCATCCACAACCAACAATTGAATTTGTAAAAAAAAATGAGCTTACTAATCACTACAATGACCTCAAGATGTCCTAAAGATGCTCTTAAAATAAATAGCGAACAGGAGCGACAGATAAATGAATTTATAGATTTTTTGTCAACATGGAAGAGGGAAAGTGGAAAAGGTATTAATGGATTTTTAAGTCAAAGTACTTATGTTGGTCTACAAGTAACATTGTTTAGCACACTTTCTTTATCCAAGTATTTGACAGAGAATTTTGGATATAAATATTTAATGACATCTAGATTAAGTCAAGACAAAATCGAGAATCTATTTGGCATTGTGAGAGCAGCCAAAGGTTGTAATGATCACCCTACACCTGCAGAATTTTTGAACATTATTAATTGTTTAAGTTTTTATAACCTTGCACGGCCAATAAGAGGAAGTAATGTAGAGGCTGAAGTGATTAATACATTGATCCCACCACCTAATTCTTCTCATTGTCCCAAGACAAATCCACTTCAGTCTGCTATTGATACGCTTATTGATTGTGGTCAGCTGATAGATGTCAAAGTAAAATTAAAGAAGACATTTCAGACAAACAGTTGGTCTATTATATATCTGGATACGTTGTGAGAAAGTTTTTAAAGAATAATCACTGTAGTGATTGTAAAACTTTTCTATCAACTGATTCAGCAAATATTACTGATTCTGCAGTTAATTACACTAAAGAATTTGATAAAGGTGGATTAACTTATGCTTCTAAACCAGTTTTCAAATTAATACAACAATTAGAAAACTGTTTTACCAGTTGTTTGTTTGATAAAGAGCTTCATTCTGACAGCATCTTTGAGATAATATCTTGTTTAGATGTCTCAACATTAATATATGTTGGATGCAAACAGCATCAAACAATTTTAACAAAACGTATTATTAAGTTTTATTTGATCACTAGATTACATTTTTATATCAAAACCATCAATAATTCTCACTCTAACAATAAAAGAGATAAACTAAAGCATTTGAAAATGCGAAGATGTAAATAACTATTAAGAAAACTATAAATAATGTTAAAATTTCATGTATATAAATAAATCCATTATTAATGTCTATTTCAGTTTTCTCGTTTGAAATTATGTATGCTTGAAATTATTTTCATAATTTGAATAGTTTCAAATGTTTTGTGCTAACATTAACTTACAAAACTTCTATATTCAATTTCTTTTATTGCAGTGGTTTATGGGGTGTGCTGATATATCCAATATTTATTTTGAAAATATCATGGAGTTAATGTTTGCATAAAATATTTATTTTTTGTATTTTGTATTCTATTGATTGGTAAAGTATAGTAGTGTATTATATTGATAAGTAATTTTTATGATATTTTCAGTCAAAGCAAGTGCAAATTAATTTTTTAACTAGTATTGGCTATTTAGAGTGATGTTGTATAAAACATAAAATTTTAAATAGTTGTTGTAGCATTTAATTTTCAAAAATTTAATATACCATCTACATATATTTTTGTTTTAAATAGTTGTTCCAACATTGTGTTTATGCTTTTTTTTTCCTGTTACTGTTTCCTCATTCAAAAATTTAATATACCATGTATATATATTTCTGACTTTAAATAGCTGTTGGCAGCATCATGTTTATACATTTTTTTTTCGCCTACTGTTTCCTCATTCAAAAATTTAATATACCATGTACATATATTTTTCATTTTAAATAGTTGTTCCAGCATCGTGTTTATACATTTTTTTTCGCCTACTGTTTCCTCATTCAAAAATTTAATATAGCATGTACATATATTTTTCATTTTAAATAGTTGTTGACAGCATCGTGTTTATACATTTTTTTTTTTTTTTTTGCCCACTGTTTCCTCATTCAAAAATTTAATATAGCATTTACATATATTTTTCATTTTAAATAGTTGCTCTTCGCCTACTGTTTCCTCATTCAAAAATTTAATATACCATGTACACTGGTGTCCAAAAGTTAAGCATAATTGGTAATTAAGTAATTATTTTTAAGTAATGAAAGAAATATGAATCGGAATGTGCTGAAACTCCAGGTGTGTAAACAAAATAGTACGCGTCACATATTTTCGGGAACAGTTTTCCCCGAAATCGAACAGGGGACCGTCAACAAATTGAAAAAGAACAAAGATCTTTTGGATAACCCTGTCAAAACTAATGTAGAAAAAGCGTTCAAACTGCACATTATGATTAATTGGCTTATTGTAATGTACTGTGTTAATTTTTACAAGGATAGCATGTATACTCGTAGAGAAATTAAGGTTTTTATAAAAACAGTCCTAAATTTTTCCAAGTTTTTTGCTTATAATTTGCAGAGTTCTTATTATAAAATAATGTTCTTTTCTGAAAATATGACAAACATCATTGTACACAATACCCTGTCATCAGAATTTAAAAATAATAAAAATTGTATGAAAAATGAGTATGTTTAGTAAATAATTTTTCATTGTGCATGCGTCAACGATATCAAAATGTCATTTGCATATTGTGTTAGCTAAATGTATAGAGCAACTTCTGTAAAAGTTTCAAAAACATAGCTTGAAAATACTAAAAATGGGAGCCTATAGAATCAACTCAAAATCCGTTATTCCTAAAGGAAGCAAAAAAATCAGGGGTTTTACCTAAATATAGTTGTACGTGCAATATTGTGTAGGCACTAAACAATGGAATATGGATACAGCCCCTCATCTTTTTGCTTCATTTAGGAATTCATTTAGGTTTTGACAGGGTTATCCAAAAGATCTTCGTTCTTTTTCAATTTGTTGATGGTCCCCTGTTCGATTTCAGGGAAAACTCTTCGCGAAAATATGTGACGAGTACTATTTTGTTTACACACCTGGAGTTTCAGCACATTCAGATTCATATTTCTTTCATTACTTAAAAATAATTACTTAATTACAAATTATGCTTAACTTTTGGACACCAGTGTACATATATTTTCCATTTTAAATAGTTGTTCCAGCATCGTGTTTATACATTTTTTTTTTCGCCTACTGTTTCCTCATTCAAAAATTTAATATACCATGTACATATATTTTCCATTTTAAATAGTTGTTCCAGCATCGTGTTCATACATTTTTTTTTCGCCTACTGTTTCCTTATTCAGAAATTTAATATACCATGTACATATATTTTCCATTTAAATAGTTGTTCCAGCATCGTGTTTATACATTTTTTTTCGGCCTACTGTTTCCTCATTCAAAAATTTAATATGCCATTTACATATATTCCATTTTAAATAGTTGTTCCAGCATCTTGTTTATACAATGTGTATATAATCGCTCCAACTGTTTCCTCGTTCAAAAATTTAATATGTCATGTACATTATTTTTTATTTTAAATAGTTGTTCGAGCATCGTGTTTATACATTATTCCCCCCCCCTCCTACTGTGAAATAAAGTAACTGATTTTCTTAATATATTTCATTTTAAAAAGGAAAATTGATAACTCTAGTAATTTTTACAAGTTTTTTTCTTTTTTTTGTGTTCAAAATATGCTCATTTTCTATTATAAAATATTACCAGTATTTAGTGCTTTTTGTTATTCTTTATGCTGAAATGGATGTTATTTAATAAAAGTATACTACAGTTTTGATTTATTTATTTGCTTCTATTCAATTAAATAAAGGAGACATAGCATCTTTGTATCTTCCAAAAAATCAATGTTTCAAAAATATCTTTTAAAAATAATTCAGTCTAAAAAATATTTCAAATAAGTATTGTTGATTGGCAGGGACATTTTAAATGTTCCATTATAAAAATGATATAAATTATACAAACTGATTCTGTAAGCATGGTTTTGTTAGTGACTAATTTTTAAACTTGTCTGCAGAAAAAAAAAAAAAAGTTATGACTGTACAGAATATTTTCCATGAATCTTTTACATGTGGATCTGAAATCATTGAACCTGAGTTAAGTTGGGAAAAAACTCAATTTAGTTGGAATGGATTTTGATAAATAACACAATGAATGTTAAAAATTGCAGTTTCTTCAGATAATTTTAATTATTTAACTTATTAAAGATTTTTGTTCAGTTAATGAAGACAATATTAAGATACATGTGATACTAGAATTATGATTCTACTGTATTTTTTCAAATGTTAGCAGGTAAACAAAAGTCTTTAATTTTTGTAATTTTTAAATATCTGTGAATTTTTTTATTATTTTATTAAGTCCCTTTGAAAAATAATTATACATTTTCAATTCTTTTATTTAATATCAACTTGCAGAAGTAATCACTTCCAGTAATGTGATAAAAATAAGAACCCAGCAGGTAAGTATTTATTTTTTGAATAGGTATTTATTTACTGAAGTTAGGGTAAATACACCAAAATTTAGTATTTCCATATTTCACTGTAAAATGTTATAATATTGAAATCATAAGTTAGAATGTTTAGAATATGATAGCAGCTTTTATTTAAAGTAAAAAAAAAATAACCACAAGTTGTTGGATTGAATCGCCTTGCAAATCTTTATCTAATTATAAAATTTGTATAGCCGAGATTCTCTTTTCTGAATATTTTTAACGTAAAAAAGGGGCTTTTAAAGTTTTGTCTCATAATACCAAAGAAAGTCATTTCTTAAATGCACAGTTAAAAAATAAATAAATCTCCATTTTTAAACCAGTTTTAAGACTAATGGTATTCTTTTGATCAAATGGACATCAGATTCATAATGTATGTTAGAGGTCATCTAATAGGGTCTGTAGACAACTGACCAATTTTGAGTGAAAATTTTGAGTTTTTTAAAAATTTAACAGTTATAATAAGTCAAGTTTTAAATCTTTTGTTCTTTTTCAAAAATCCTTCATAACTGACATCAATGTTTTTTTCCTCCTCTTACAATTTTGCTTATTTTATAAATAATCTGATACACATTCAAAATGAGTATTTATCCAGGTATATACTCTTAAATATCTTATGCATTGTACATGTACATTATTGTTTATTTCCATATATATATATATACGTATGCACATTAATTTATCATTAGAGAGACCTCTACTTGAGTTAATTAATGTAACAAAACAGAAGTACTTTAAGATGTGTTAATAAAAATAATTTTTTATCTTGATCTGATCTGATTGAGTGGAAAAAGAATATTGTTTTTTAGAAAAGGAATTCTACTTTCAGGAGAGTAACTATTATTTTCTAGATTTGAAAATATCCTAACAAAAAATGAAATGTGAAATTAATTATAACTTAAATTATTTTAACAAGAACTAAAGAGCCTAAAATTTTAAAACAATTTACTCAGTTTGTAAATTGGATGCAAACATCTTATGTATAATAAATACTGATCCAAAAATTGAGAAGCTAAGGATAAAATATTTTAGCTGTACAATAACAAACAAAAACGATGTTTTGTTTCAGAATTAAGGAAATTGAACAAAGAAAACTCTTGTTTTATGATAAAGTTTTTTTAATTGATTATTAGATAAGATTTTTCTTGATTATTTTTAATCTAGAGCAGCAAAAAATTGGTTAATTACAGGGAATAATTAGATTTAAATGGATCCCCAAGGTAAAATGATAGATATCATAGCCACGGCGGGAACTCTAGCGCCCTCTACAGGCATCCTCTTTTTTGGAAGTATATTTAGATTGCGATCGTAACACTATCACTTCTAGGCACTATAGTTACAGGAACAACCTGCAATAACTTCTACAGGACTCCTGAAAACGCATGTTTTTTTTTAACAATCATAATTTTCTACTATATTTTTCCGGTATCAGTTATTTTTCTTAACTAGACTTATGACTGCATTAGTTTGGCTGTATCTTAGGTTTCCATGATTCTTATGTTTCAGTAAGATTAGGGGCCGTCCATAAAAGATGTCACGCGTTTTTTCCATATTTTTGACTCCCTTACCCCCATTTTTCACAAAGTGTCACACATCAATTTACCCCCCCCCCCCCACTTGTCACATATCACGCTATATAACGTAAACATATATTTGTAGTTCAGAAGCAAAGCACTACATTTTAGCAAGTTTTATTCTTAAACTTTAGTTATGTGTTTTAATGGCATTTGTGAGCTGAACAATAAAATTGATTTATATTTTGTGTGAAATAAAGTTTACAACAACAACAAAAAGAATTAATATGAAGAGCAACTGAAAACAGCAGTATTTTGGAATTTGAAATAGAATTTAACATACTTGGCTTTAAATATTATCTTTATGATCACAAAATATTTTAATTTTAAAATAAATTCATACTTCATAATTTAATCTACTGAATTTTATTGCTTTTATTTTAACCAAAATATGAGATGTCACATTTCTTCTGACCCTCCCACCTCCTTGTCAGAAACTGTCACAGTTTCACGAACCCTCTCCCATCTTGAACCGTGACATTTATGGATGTTCCCTTAATAGTTATAGCGTAGAAGAATGTTTCAATAAATAGTGCTGGTCGCAGGTATCGGGGAATGTTTGGATAGAAAAGCGTTGATTGCAGGCAGTAACATATCTTGTTCGTATACATACAGCCCTTGCATTTAATATAATTTTTTACGAAAAACAATCTTTCATTTAATTTATTACAGAAATTTTAATAATTATTTGTGATTAAATACAAAACAATAGTTTCGGGTAAGTATTTGTGGAAAAATAAAAACCGCTGATGAAATACGGTATTGGGTATCGGATTCAACATGAGATGCCAGTTTTCCTTCTTGGTCTGGAAAATTTTGTTTGGAAAACATATTTACTTGTATAAGTATCAATCGATTGGATGGAGATGAAAATAGTGAAATGTAATCTAAAGCTATTTGTAATTCTAATTTTAAACTAATCTTAACAGAAAAAAGCTGTTTTATCTATATAAGAGAAAAATGTAATCACAGTCGGTGAGAAAAAAGTTTTCCAATTGATATTTCAGTGAATACTGACAGCAAAGATAGTGAAACTTTTATATCGTACAGTCGTCCCCGTTTAAACGAATTTTAATGGTTCCAAAAATAATATTCGATTAAGCGGAGTATTTGATAAAACGGGGAAACACAGAAATTTAATATTTAATGCGTAATAAAAAAGTAAAGCAACCATCTACAGCATGATTAATTAACAGCATAATAAAATCATTAATATAATAAGTAAATTAGTAAAATAAATACAAATACTAATATAAAATAAGTACACAATGATTTAATTTTAGTACATACAGCTATTCTTTTGCATTACACTTCATGTAACTGATTGGAATTTGGTTAAAACTTTGCTCTTTGTAATTCGCGTTATTTACACAGGTTTAAAAACATCTTTTAAGGGGGCTCAGGGGTTGAAAACTTTTCAAAAAATCGATTTTTTTATGATTTAGTTTGATTCAGAAAGTTAATTCTTAACTCAATGCAAAAAACCGCGTAAAAATATTTGCATTTTTAACAGAGTTATAAGCATTTATGTGTCAACACTTTCATAGCCGCACCCATATAATTTCAATTTTAAGTCGCGATTTCTCAAAACTTGATTTTTGACGACTAACACATAGATTAAAAAAAGCTATTTGATGGAATGGTTTAATTTTTTTTCTGCATGCATATAACATCATTATCCACTGAATGAATTAATATATTTTAGATAGTTTAATATTTTGAGTATTTTTAATGAAAAAAAAGTTGTATTTTTTAGGGGGGGTTTAAATTTTCAAATTTGAGAGATTTTTTAATGATTTTTTTTAAGTGATAGTTATATCCTTAATTCATTCTATAGATAATGATGTAATATGCATGCAAAAAAATTAAGCCATTCCATTATATAATTTTTTTTTATCTTGGTGTTAGTCGTCAAAAATCAAGTTTTGAGAAAACGCGACTTAAAGTTGAAATTATATGGGTGCGGCTACGAAAGTGTTGATACATAAATGCTTATAACTCCGTTAAAAATGCAAATATTTTTATGCGGTTTTTTGCATTGAGTTAAGAATTAATTGAATAATCAAACTAGATCATGAAAAAATCGATTTTTTTTAAAGTTTCAACCCCCGAGCCTCCCTTAAAGAACTGCTTACGAAAAATATTAAGTTGCAATTATACACAGAAAAAATTAAAAAATTAATTTTAATAGCAGAAAAATATATCAAATTTTTAAAAATGATATTGCTCGTGTAATTATTCATGCGCTATTTTACTTTAATATTTTCAACATTAGATTGGAAATATTTTAAAAATTCAGTAAAAAGGACTAATTTCTACTTTAAACTATCACTGCAGGAAGAAAGCATTAGATTCATGAAAACTTTCGAATTCCGATTTTCGACGGTATTACACGTTTTAGTGACCAGAAATTCGGAAAAAAATTACAAAGTGTCTTTTTTAAGTCGATAAGTCTGTATGTGATATAAATTTTGTGGGCACTCAGTCTCAAGAACTAATTCACGTAATTTAATAAAAATTTATATTCAGGTAGTCCGTGATAAAAATTTATAATTATTAGTTTTTGGCGTAAATCATTCAACAGGTGGTGCTGCTATACTGCATTTTTTACGATTTACTCAGCAGTTGTATCTCAATATTGCACTCAATAATGCACGGGTTTTAATGAAATGTATATTTCATAATTTCTTATATTAATTGATGTTGATTATACTTAAGTGCATATCACTGAACCGGTGACGGTGCCATGCTGCATTTTTTACGATTTACGCAACACCTGTATCTCAAGAAATAATCCACGGGTTATGTTAAATTTTATGTTCATGTGATCCCTGGTATTAAGTTATGCTTATAAATTTTTTATGTAAATCGTTTAATAGGTGACATTGCTATGCAGAATTTTGTACTATTTACGCAATATCTGTATCTAAAAAAACTAATACATGGATTTCCATCACACTTCAGAATCGGTTAATTTTTCGTATGAATTGATGGTGTTTAAATTTTTGCAAATACACTGACAAGCTGTATGAGATAAAAGAATGAATTGGGATTGCTACATCCGACTCGTTTAAACTTGTATTTCATTTATTTTTAGAGTAGAAATTATCTCACCCCCCCCCCCCAAAAAAAAAAAAACCACAACACAAACTTATAACAAAACCGGTAACAAATTTGCAATTGCTCCATTGAAGAAACAAATTGACCTCATCCCCCCTCCCCTAGTGGGGCGGCACTGATCTAGAGAATGTTCCGTCATTACTCTTTCGTAATTGGTCATTATAGAGTAACAATATCGACAAATCTAAATTTTTCACTAAAAGATTGAGTGAGTGATTTCTCAACGAAGTTACTTATCTAAAATCGTGTAGTTCAAGTGGCAATTAATTGCATTCGGGTGATAATTCTGTTTTTTATGACAGACTGAAATTTATTTTTATGATTTTACACACTGACAGAGTAACGAAGCTTTCTTTTTTTAGTTTATTTAAAAACAGTCTATACCATAAAAATTAAACTGTAAATTATATTTATTAAAAACTAAATTACAGAACTTGTACCTCTCAGATGTTTATGCATCCGTCGCGTAACTAAGCTTTCCAATTCGGAGGCTTAGACAAAAGCAAGAGAAAACAGAATTCTGTCATCATTTAACCTTTTATGATCAGGCCTACACAATTGTGTACGGAAAAACAGGAAATATTTTCCACTCTTTATTATTACGACAAAAGTGAACGTCATTATTAAAACAACGCCATTCTTTTGTGATTTTTTAAAACTTGAATTCATTAATTTTTGCATTTTAAAATTTTAGAATGGCGACATTTTTAAATTTGTATAATTTGACGAGAGGTTTATATGGCGAATGGTTTATAATATGGCGAAAATGGTCCACGAAATAATCAAGTTGCACTTAATAAACTGATGACCTAAGCTTTATTTTAGTTTTTGTTTAGTCTTAATGAATTAGTTACCTGATTGATTTTGTGTAGCCCTTGCATTGTAGGCTATGATCACATTTTTTTAAAACTTATATTCACTTCTTAATAATCAGTGGTATAAAAATCTGGGCGCTAACGGGCAATTTCTGACGACTATATTTCCTTAGTTTTCTTCGCTTAAAATTTATTTTTTACAAAAAAAAAAAAAAAAAAAAAAAAAAAAAAAGATAAAAATAACGAATAAAATTTAGTGGTCAGAAAGTCCCCGTTTGTGCCAAGAGTTTTACACTTCTGCTACTAAACTTATCATCACTTAAATATTCAGCTTAAATCTCTATAAATAAAAGGAATTCTGAGGATAATTAATTAATTGAGGCACAGGGGAAAGCAAATCTTGGCAATGCGCCAACTCGGTCCAGAGGAAGCAAATCTTGGCAATGCGCCAACTCGGTCCAGAGGAAGCAAATCTTGGCAATGCGCCAACTCGGTCCAGAGGTATAAAAGCAAGATAGAAAAAAACGCGCAGGTCTGTGCATTCAAGTACAACCACCCATATGTATATGCTGAAAGTTTGTTCTGACGCTCACCCGACGCACGTGGAGTGCCGATGGTCCGGGGAGAGTCACCGGGGGATCCGTCGCCAGCTGAGAGAGAAGCGTAGAGTCACCGGGGGATCCGTCGCCAGCTGAGAGAGAAGCGTACCATACACATAAATTATTAAAAAAACTTTCAAATTAAGCCCGGCGAAGCGGGCTGCGTATGCTAGTAATAATAAATAAAGTTTAGATAATAATAATAGAATAAAACAATTTGTATCATTTAAAAAAAGAAAATAAAAGTAAACAAGCAGCTTATTAATAAATAAATAACAATAGCCGGGTTACCGTCTGAGGCGCATATAATTGCTACTTTGTTGCAGTCGCGCCAGTGCATATGATATCTGCATCTATTTCTCAGGGCGGAATCTTCTAATTTGGCAAAAAAATTGAGCAATTTAAAATAAATTATGTATAAAAGCAATATGATTTAATGCTTAATATACATTTAAGGGAGACCAAACTGGTCGCCAAGAGCGGCTAGTAAAAAAAGAAAGAAGGGGAAAAAAGAAAAGGAAAAATCTATTTTTACCAAACTTAAATGTATTTGCTTCAAAAATATAAATGAAGCTTCTTAAAACTGGTACTTTCAAAAAATTGTGTTCCATGAAAACATACTAATCATAAATTATTCTAATGTTGTTAGATTTAAAAATTTGTAATTTAAAAAGCAAACAAATTCCTCAGAAAGAAAAAAAAATAGAAGAAGAATTTAAAGAAGTTATTATTGAAAAAATGCTTGTTTCGAATTAATATAAATAGGTTTCATATCGTTACAAAGTGTTACTTTTTACAAACATAAAATAAATCCCCCCAAAATATAATAAATTTCGCAAAAATACTTTTTGTTTTTCTCAAAATGCTTCCCTTCCCCCCAAAACCTGCATCGATTCTTGACTACGCTATCACAACAAAAGCTCGTGAATCTTGGAAAGAAAATAAAAAATCAGCGTTAAAAACAACTCTCGTCTGAACAAGATCTAATAAACAGAAGCCACCAGACACAAGCAGCTGGCCAACGGCTTGGGGGAAACGCGTGGCTTCGACGTGAGTCTTTGCGTATGTTTGAACGCAATAGTACCGCGTCGCCCGTCTGACAAGAAGAGGAGATAGTAATGCTCTCAATAGCGGGCGTCGTTTTGTCTGTTTTTGGAAATCGTCCGTGTGGCATTACCCTTAGTCTAAGGCTAATGACAGACGACCGATTTTTTCGACGCTTTGGCTTTCGAGTGAAAAATAAACACCTGCGCTGCCTCATTCACACGGACGTGACCTTTCCGTCAAAATAAGCAGACGATATTGTCACTAGGCATAATAGAAATCTTTTGATTCGATGTTTATTAGATGGATCTTTTGAAGGAAATAAAATATTCTGTAATTTTTTATCAATTATTCAAGAAAATTGAAAAAATATATATACACAAACGGTACTGGATGCATTCTGTGAGAAGTGATAGATTATTTACCGGATCCAAAATTAAATTACAGGAAATATTCTTTAATACATCTGATGTCAAATGAAAAATACAGATGACTGCGAATATTATTAATGTTTATAATTGTTATTCAACTTTCATTTAGATAATATTTCTTATTATTATTAAATAAATTAAAAAAAAAAACTAAATTGATTAAAAAAATGTTGCTACAGTACATGGTAGCAAAACAAACATCTTAGTTCTATAAATGAAATGTAGGACCGAAAAATTTTCAAATTGTGAAATTTTCGTTACATTAATCAAGAAGCATATGCTATCGTCCCTTGAGCAAAAGGTAGATTCTTTTTCTCCTTTTAGGGCTGTACATCAATATAAAAGTTTGTCACTTTTTTTTGGTAATTTTGGACCCTCTCCCCTCTTACGATATTATATACTATCATTCCCCGAACACCCTCTCCCTCAGTAATGGTATCTTCAATAATGTGTAAAAATTTCTTTGATTTTTTGGATTGTTTTTCTTTTGTTTGGAATGATGGTTACACTTATTTTTCGCATAATTTACTGATTTAGATGTAGAGAAAGCTATAAAATGTCACTTTATATATGAAATAACTGCATATCAAACAACACTTAAAATAAATAGTTAATATTTAAAAGTGTTTTAAAATAGCTTTAAAGCTTTTTGTTACATACCTTCAACAGTAATAGTGTCTTTTTAGGTGCGTTCGTAATTATATAATACGTAGCACCTATAGTGGTCGTTCAGTCCGTCCGTCTGTCCGTCCGTCTGTCTGTCCGTCCGTCTGTCCGCATATAACAACGCAAAAACTACCCAACCAAATCGTTTGAAATTTAAAATACATAATTATTACATAATTTTGTCGAGGCATTTCAAATTTTATGAAACTCGGATGCATAGATCAATTACAGGGGCAACCAAAAGTATTCCATTACATTATGGTCAATGGGGAAAAAAGTTTCAAATGCATTTTAATCGTTTGAAATTTAAAATACGCAATTATTACATAATTCTGTCGAGTTATTTCAAATTTTTTGATAATCGTGTGCATAGATCAATCACAGGGGCAATCAAAAATATTCAGTTACATTATGGTCAATGGGAAAAAGTTTCAAATATATTCTATACGTTTGAAATTTAAAATACATAATTATTACATAATTTTGTCGAGTTATTTTAAATTTTATGAAAATCGGATGCATAGATCAATTACAGGGACAATCAAAAGTATTCCGTTACATTACGGTCAATGGGAAAAAACGTTTCAAATGCATTTTAATCGTGTTACACTCATGCGAACTTAATAAAATTTATATGCAACTATAAAGTACGTATTATAATATACATCTTACATAATTTGTGGTGCAAAGAACATTTGTTATTGATTTACAAGGCCACACAAAAATATTCCATTGCATAATGGTATAGGGAGAACATTGTTTGATGAGCGTTTTAATTGTAATTATTTACAATTTTAGGAGATTGCTATATGAGAGTGATATTTTTTAAAATTACTTTAATGTACGAACGCACCTCATTTGCTACGCTTCACGTGCAATTTACAACTTGTTATAATTGTTCTCGGACAAGGTGGGGCAGGCAGAACTTCGAAAGGCGGACATAACAAAACAGACGGAGAAGTTTTTCTTTAACTTATAAACACAAGTATCGTTTAAAACATAACATCGTGTACAGTTTGTCGAACAGCGAATCAATATATGCATACACATATGACAGAATAATAGTAATGCTAAACGTTGGGGTATTCCATATTTTGCAATTATATAAATTTATAATCATTTAATTATTTTAATAACATTGCATTTGCATAAAAATAGACAACAGTTTAATAAAAGATAAAATACTATTTTGATGTGAAGACCAAGTTACAAATAAAAAAAGAATTCTTTTTTCTTATTGGGTCAAAAATGATAACGATATCAAAAGACAAACCAAAACCTGTTAGCCCTGTTTCTGTTGTTCTGTTCTGTTAGCACTGCTTCTGTGCTAGATTAAAGCGCATTTTAATCTAGCGAAAAAGTTTCACATTTTTTATTATTTTTCATTTTTAAAATACATTTAAAATTTAATAAATATAATTGTTATTAATGTAGTGTAAAGTTCATCAAGGATGATAAACATACAATATTAAAAACTAAAAACAAATTTCTTCCCATGGTATTTACGAAAACTGGTTGGATGTGCCAATCCCAAAACTTTCTTCTATCTCATACTTGCATTTTAATATTTAAAAAAAAGTTACTCATTTTAATGCTTTAATAATTTTAATTCAATACCCTACCAACTTTGATTTTCATCTTAAATTTCTGCTTCAATCAATTAATCGGAGTAAAAACGAATTCCCGTCTCTGCACGAGCCGATGGACAATAGAATGATAGGCAGATTTTTTTTTTTCAAATTCAGGGAGGACCTACTTGCCTTACCAAAAAAAAAAAATCACATACAAAATGTTTAGTTCACTTCTAGAACTAACCTCATAAACAATATTGAAAATGGCATAAAATTCGGTATTGTAGCGCCCCGTTCCGGCGGATTTTTTTCAGATTCAGAGCGATCCAACTAGCCATAGCCATACACTTACACAAAAAATTTCTTTCAATTCGATGCATAACTTCATGTACTTTTGGTCGGTGCAATATTGAAAATGGCACAAAAATCGCGATTGCAGCGCCCCCTTCCGACGGATTTTTTTTTTAAATTCAGGGAGGACCAACTAGCCATAGTCATACAGTTACACAAAAAATTTGGTTCAATTCGATACATAACTTCATATACTTTTGGTCGGTACAATATTGAAAATGGCACATAAATCTCGATTGCAGCACCCCCTTCCAGCAGATTATTTTCAAATTCAGGGAGGACTAACTAGCCATAATCATACACATACACAAAAAATTTGGTTCAATTCGATGCATAACTTCATATACTTTTGGTCGGTACAATATTTAAAATGGCGCAAAAATTGCGATTGCAGCGCCCCCTTCCGGCGGATATTTTTCAAATTCAGGGAGGACCAACTAGCCATAGTCATACACATACACAAAAAATTTGGGTCAATTCGATGCATAACTCCATATACTTTTGGTCGGTACAATAGTGAAAATGGCACAAACATCGCAATTGCAGCGCCCCCTTTCGGCGGAATATTTCAAAACTGAAGGAGGACCTGTTTGCCACAGCTAAAAACACTAAAAAAAAATTTGGTTCAATTCTATGCATAACTTCATACACTTTTTGATGGTAGAATGGCGACATACAGACAGACACACGGACAGACAGACATTTTGTAAAAACAGGTTTTTTGAAATCTCTGACCCCTAAAACGTGTAAATCCGTCGAAAACCGGAAGTCGAAAAAAATTTCGATTACAATACTTTCTTCTATTGAAGATAGAAGAAAGTAGAAAGAAAAACGCTCAAAAATTATATATTGACAATTTTGAAAAGTGAAATATTTCCAAATTTGTCGCCATATGTAAATAGCCTTTTAACATTTTACTAGATTATATTAACTTAGTTGCCACTCAAAATTTAGCAAAAAAAAAAAACTATGATAATAATCTATATATATATATATTACGCTATCGTATGAGACACAAAAATCGTGATTATTCGTTAATTGCTTAATGGCAACGTCCAAATTAAACCCATCTTATTGGTTACTGTGCAAAAGTCCTTTGTTAAGACTTAGGCTGTGGTAAATTAGATTTGTATATGTTTTGTTCCTTCGCTGCAATTATGAAGCTTCAAAATATCATTATTTTTATTTTTTCTGTTCTTTTTTACTTAAAAAAATAAATAAAAGTCATGAATTTTAAAGTTTTCAGTTTCAAATTAAAGTTATATATTGTAAATGAAATGAGTTTAATTAATATATTATTATATTATATAATATACGATATATTATTATATAATATAATACAATATATAAATAATTAATGAAATACGAAAAAATGCCACGGGTACAATATTTGTCGATTTATTATCTGCGCCAGGCTAGCATAAAAATACTGAGCTCTTGATTTATCAGCACAGATGTCATATATGCAGCACATTGCGCGTTATTTTTCTGACGCCAATTTGACGAAAATTTCGTTTTCAAATACCAGCTACATACATATTTTTAACTAATTTCTATTATTTTAAAAAGGAAATAATAATAAATAAAGTTTAGATAATAATAATAGAATAAAACAATTTGTATCATTTAAAAAAAGAAAATAAAAGTAAACAAGCAGTTTATTAATAAATAAATAACAATAGCTGGGTTACCGTCTGAGGCGCATATAATTGCTACTTTGTTGCAGTCGCGGCAGTGCATATGATATCTGTATCTATTTCTCAGGGCGGAATCTTCTAATTTGGCAAAAAAATTGAGCAATTTAAAATAAATTATGTATAAAAGCAATATGATTTAATGCTTAATATACATTTAAGGGAGACCAAACTGGTCGCCAAGAGCGGCTAGTAAGAAAATAAAAAAATAATCTTGTGATGATTGTAATTCCTCAACCTCTATCTGTCGAATCTAGATGAAACTGCAAAAATGCTTCAAATATATGACTATTCAATTTATTCACTCATTTATTCCTTTTTAAATTTTTGAAAATCCAATTACATCACAATATTTTTTAAAGAAAAGTTACGAAATTTAAATTTTAAAACTTTCCATATTTTAAAAGTTTGATTTAGAAACTTGTTTTAATAACACGAAATATATATTTTAATACCTGAAGGTATTAATTAATGCATTATAAGAAATTTTTATGGCGAATCAAGTAAAACACTATAAATTCTAGTTTCTGAAGACAAAAATGAATTATGATATTTTTCGTTATGTTATTATAACTTTCTGTTTCCTGAGCAGTAAACTTGATAAAAATTGTTTAAGTGCATCTTGCTAAAGTAAAATATAAATATTCTGTCAAAATATAAAGTTCCTTTTAAGAAGATTATATGAAATAAATTGAATATGTTATATTTCTTTAGAATAAAAAAAGATTTTGGTAATAATTTTCAAAAATGTCAGTTATGTTTTACAAGTGACGTAAGTCGAGTTCCTCAATCTGACATTATTAACACTGATTAAAAATTGCAAAGCACAGTAGAAATCCCAAGGAGATGTGATAATGTTTGAAAGTAAAAATGAAGATGCAAAATATTAAAAATTTCTTGTTAAGAGGTCATGTGATTATTTCAAATAAAAAGTTAAGAAAATCTGTAACACAGTCGTTAATTTATATCTTCAAATAAAAGAATGTTCTAAAGAAAAGTTCAACTTAATAGTGATAAAATTTTAGGGCAATAAACATCTTTAAATAAAATTCTAAAAACAAAACTTAAAGGCAATGAAGTGTCATAAATGATGGCATTACATTGATGAATAACGTATAATAAATCTAAATAACTGAACTAAAAATATAAAAAATAAATAAGCCGATTACACGTTATCAAAACATCCGAAATCGCATTCTCCTGCTATTGCAGCTCTCCCTTTTAGCGGATTTTTTTCAAATTAAGAAAGGACCAACTAGCGATAGCCAAACACTTACACCGAGAAATTAATTCAATTGTATGCATAACATCATACACCTATAGACGGTACAATACTGGAAAGGTCACAAAAATCACTATTGCAGCGCCCCCTTCCGACGGAATATTTCGAAATTTAAGGTGGACCTGCTTGCCGCAGACAAAAACATACACATAAAATTTGGTTCAATTCTATGCATATCTGCATACACTTTTTGATCGTAGAATGCCGACATACGGACACACACAGACATATTGTAAAACATATTTTTTTTTACCTCTGACACCTAAAACGCATAAATCCGCCGAAATTTGTTTTCGATTACATTACTTTCTTTTATTCAAGGTAAAAGAAAATAAAAAGCAATTTATACCGTAAAATGTAAGTTGCGAATTTTGGTCATAAAAAACTCTTAACTACGCATTGCCGTAGAAACATGCAGTTCATCATTTAAGTAACTAAGCTATCCTTTTTCGGATGCTTCGATATGACCCGAACAGTATTTATCTCTTTGCTCTCGCGAGGTGATTTTTCCCGTACCGCGAAAGAGGTGCTTCGAGTACTCTGGACACTAATATTTTAACCTTCCTACCCTTTTCAAATATTACTCAATCTTGATAAAAACATTTTACACCAGAATTGTTATTTAAAACATTTTAATATATTTAATTGACTTATTTTTCAAAATTTGTTAATAAACTTTCTTTTTGCTCAACATCTATGCAATCTGTCTTTCGATTCATCGACTTCGATGGAAGGTAAACTGAAGCAAGACGACTCCAGTAGGCACTTCTCATCCAATTGCATTGGCATAATTAACTTTCTTTATAAAAATAATTGTGGTTCGAATCGTATAAAACAAATTATTGTTATGGGTCGATTAGATACATTCAGGGTAGGAAGGTTAAAATTCTTTTCTTCGCCATAATAACTTTCAACTTTCTTTAGAAGTATCGTAAGACCTTTCATTTTTCGCATCTTAAAAAGAACATTTTATGTATTTGAATGTTTTACAGGAATTCTTGGAATAGTTTCCAATTTTTAGGGGGAGATAAACTAAAAAAAAGAACTCAAAAGTTTTTATCTTTATTTTATCTCAGGAAGGGTAACTTGAAAAATAAAGTGTGACGTTATAAAATAATGGTAAAACGCTATTTTTCTTATATGTCATTTACTTTACTTGCATAAAAAATTTTGTACGACAGTATTCGGAATAAAATTTCTCAGAAGGATAGGAAAACTCAACTTTTATAAATAGCGCAAGGAAAATGCCTTAGTTCATTTAGTTGAATCTTTTAGAAATATTGTCTATTCTCATTAATATAATACATATTATGAGTACACAATATAATACACAGTATTCCAAAAAAAATCACATATGAGGTTTACAGCAATAAAAAACTTACAATAAAAGAATGATAAAAAGGAAGAGTTAAAAAACAGCTTTTGTGATGTTTTAGACATTAGAAACACAAATCCATTCACAGCCAAATTCTTAATCTAAGGATTTGCAGAAAATAAACTCTCCTGAATATTATTTTTATCAGAAATTCCAAAATAATCCAAGTTATTTTCGCTTTATTTTATCACAAAATTACTGTCATTAAATAAGAGAAATTATTTTTATTGGAAAATATTGGTAACTTGATAACTAATTTAAGCATTCGCTTTTATTTTATTATATTATATATTATTTTATTGTATTGTATTTTATAATTATTTTATACTCAATTATACTTTTTATCTCTCGTCAACAGTCAGTGTTTCCAAATATGATGTATTTTATGTATAGAAATTCCGAATGATCAGTCGAGAATGCTTGAATAGGTATTTCTACAATATATAAAATATTTTTACTTTATTGAATGTTTGCGTTGATAAATTAGGAAAATATTACTATCAAAATATTTCTGATATGATTTCAAAATTTCTAAGTAATGAATCTGCTAACACTAGCAATACTGGTCATATCTAAATCCCAAACCATTACGTACACATTTTCTGTTTTAATTACAAAAATATTTGAAATATTTTCCTATAGTCAATTTTGACAATATAATTTCAAATAAAAAATTCTAAATTCAAACTTTTCAACGACTTTTGGACCCTATAGACTATATATAGAAATTATTCTTATGCATAATGGTTAACACTATATATCTCATTGCTTACAACACACGTGGTCATTGTAACCAGCAATGTTTTCAATTTAGTGAAGTCTTTAATCCAGATTTTCTAAATGCATACTAGAACTAACAAGTAAGAAAAATCGTGCATTAAGCATAGATTATGAAGCACTTTCCAACACTTCTTGAAAACTTCGTTATCCAGGAAATAACGTATTATTGTCCATATCCAAATACGTATTACAATACTTTTGAAAAGCCCTGTATTTGATGTGTCGATTAATATATAGACTATATAATGGTAGAATGTAGTTTCCCACGAAAACTGGTTGAGATTTTCCTTTCAGCAATTTATACTAATAGATGGAAACATACTTGAATATTTTTGTTTAGCCCTGTAAAATACATAGTACCTTTAATATACGAAAGTATTTTGCTAAAATTTAGTTTAAAATAAATTCTTTTTAAATTACTTAAATCAAATTTCCAGAAATAATCATCCAAAGACGACAACGTATCCAGTTCTTTGCGTGACCCTGTATATCACTTTATCCCTATTCCACAAACATTTCTTAGTAAACTAAATGCAGTTAATCGTAAAAAGGCATATTTAAAAACCACCTTTAAGTAAATTACGCTCATATTCAGTAACCTCTCCGAGATCTTTTGTGTAATCCTGTATATCTAAATTGTGCAACAATTAACATTTATATAAACCATATATTATGCATACATCTAAAGAAACTTAAAAGCGTATATCATAAATAAAAATGCATTTCATCCATCTAACAGCCACCTTCCATAATATACAGGACTTCGGATAGAATATACTATTTGAAATCTTTTGTATGTCCCTGTAAATGCTATGCACTATATATTACGCAAGAAATAACTCATATTAATCCTCAGCAACGTATATCAATTTGATTACATATGAAATCTTTTACCATAATTAAAATATGCCGCAAACAATCCCCCTTTATTATTATGCATTGAAATTCTTTTGTGTGGCCCTGTAAATGAATGATAACCATTAGTTTCGCTGCATACTTTAGAAAATCCATATTTTCTAAAGTATGCAGCCCACACTTTGCACTGTTTCTACCCGCACTTTGAAAATGTTTTAAGTGGTGTAACTTTTTCAAAATTTATTTGAAACGATATTAGATATTCCGTAATTCAATGGAAAACTTTTGACTGTCCCTGTAAATAAACTAATCATGGCAGAAACTTCATTTTCAATAAGGTTCGTGCTTGGGTAAACGTCATTAACATCCAAAAATGTCATGAGAATCCGAGAATATTTATGAGAGTTAGAGCGCGGACAGACGGCCATACGGACAGATGGACAGATGGACAGACGGACAGACAAAATCACATCAAAATCAACATCAAAATCACAAAACCTGTAACTTTTTATTTTTAAATTTAACACGCATTGATTCTTCCTTAAAAAAACTAAGTAATATTTCTACTTGAGGAATTCGCATAATATATAGTTCTAGAAGTTTAGACTCTAGAGCAAGTTGATTCACAGAGAAATGAATTAATTTAAGAATATAAGTCGAAGATTGATGACGTCTAAGGAATAAGATTTACGGTATACTTAAATAAACTTCAAGTTGGGAGCTTTATGTTTGAAGATAATGTAAAGGATTATAAACAGAGAGAGAAATGATTCGGGCTTTACAGTAAAACATTCACCTTTGAAACTTCTAATCTTAACTTTTCTAAACTACAAGTGCTTTTTGTAGGTACCTAGGGAAGGAGGAAAATGTAGCCCCCTGCAAGGAATTTGATATTTATAAATGTATTATTATTCAAGATTACGAATTGATTTCAGAATATTAATAAAAACTAAACTAAGTGTCAAATTGGACAAAACATATACATTTTAGAAATAAATAAACATGTTATGCACAGAAATCTATGATTAATAATGTTATTTGTCATACTATTGCTATTGAAACAATCTGAAAATAAAACACTTTTTTTCATTAATGAGTACTTTGGCAAAATTTTAAAATATATGCAAGAATACAACTATATTTCACGACTTAATAAATGAATAGACAAAATCTGTATAAATACAAATATTGTGCATATATATTTTAGAAATGTAAAAGTTCCACACGTGAAATCACATTTGATCAAATACAAATACATAATATTCTGTCTGTTTTTTTTTTTTTTTTTTTTTTTTTTTTTTTTTTTTTACCGACTGAGTGCTAAAATAAAAACTTCACCATTTCGAAATATAAATTACATGCAATTTCTTCACCTTATTTGAATATACTTTAAAAAGTAGAATGTAAACCAGGGTTGTCCAACGTGGCGCCCGCGGGCGCCATGGCGCCCTTTAAAGGTTTTATAGGCGCCCTTTTGAAGATTTCCTCTTATTAAACCTTTTAGAAGCAAAATTCCATTATAAAGAATGTTTTCTTTAAAATCATTATTATTATTACTTTTCTTTTGAGATATTTTTAAAACGTGTGTTTAGCATGCTGTTTGCTTGCCATTGTACACTAAAAACTAGAAACATACTTTGAAAATTTAAGCATGCATACTTTTGCAATTTTTAGTTATTGTTTGTATAGTGTAATTACGATAGTTAAATTCTTTAATAGTAGGGAATAGTTCATTTTAATACTTAAAAAGTAAGCGAAAAATAAACGTTTTCACCAGCCCCATTCCCCTTTGAGATACTATGTATATAGCATGAAAGATATAGCACGAAAGCTCATTCTTTTTCTTTTTACTGCTTTCACATTGGCCCATCTGTTGTTTTGTATGAAGGATAAAAGAGTTTAAATTTTTCTTTCTAGACTTTTGAAATTTTAGAGGGTTTTTTTCTTTAATTTTTTTTCATTTGCTTAAAAAACAATAAACAGTGCAGAATGATTCCTATCTCTGAAAGCATTTTCAGACTATCCCTCTGAAGACACCCACGTAGTTTGGTTACTATCATGCTTATCTGTTTTTTGTACTTTTCATAAAATTAATCCACGTCTTCAAAATAAATCAAACCGCATCTATACATTCTAAAAGAAACAAAGCAATACCTCTGATTTTCATATTTATTTATTTGTTATTGTTATTACAGACACGATTAAAGTTTCTGGCACCTTACCCTACAAACATTTTTGAAATGGACTTCTCATAAAAAGAATGTATAATTTGAAATTCAATGCGTGTAACTTCAGAACTGCAGGGGCTTTTGTTTACCGCTGTACGATTCATTTTCATTATGTTAAGACGTGCTTATATACTAATACAATTACCACATGTTTTTAGTCACATAAATAATGGCGCCCTTCATGAAGGGCCAAGAGCCAAGCTGTGCCCCTGGTTACTGTAAGGTTGGACAGGCCTGATGTAAACCATGTAAAATTTAATGTTGTACGATGTTAAACTAAACATTAAATGTCTAAACTATCATTGTCGTGTAACGTGAAAAAAATTGCATTAAAACTACTTACTACCTTTAAATTGAAGCTACACTTTTTTTTATTTATTGGAATCTTACTTTACTTCTGAAATGTAATTTGTCTTCGAAAAAATATCACGTGTAATAATTTTAATATGTTTCCTTTAAAGAAATTTCTTTTTATGACTGATATGTATTTCCTACATCGTATAATTTAAAACAAGTAAATAATATAAATAAATGTGAAAAAATAATTATACCAGAAAAAAATATTTAGTTTCTTTTTTAAGTAAAAGCACTATCATTCTTTTGTTTATACTTTTTGTTATTATTAGGACTTGTGATCGTGCAGCCGCGTTACTGTAAGAAGTATCTTGGAGATAATAAATAAGGAAGTGGTAATGAAAGACTAAAAACCTGTCAAATTCGACAAACGCAAAGGTTTGAATGATTCTCCTGAATAAAATTTTGCTGCATAGCACCTGCATTTAAATGGATTTCCAGATCATAGTCCCTTTAAAGTAAATAAAAAGTACTAAAATTCTGGGAAAAAATAGAAGGCATCTTAAGAAAAATATTAACATCTGTTATTAAAATCGCAAAAAAAAAATAGTTGAAACAAATAAAATATTATATAAAAATTGAAACTTACGAGAACAAATTTCAACTTGAATTCCTCATTTCACCAATTTTCTAAACAAAGTAATTATCGACATCAAATGTATAATCAATTATCTTTGATTCATACATTTCAATGGCAAATTGATTTCAGATTGCTATAATGAAATTTAACTCAAAAAAGAAAAAAAGAAGAAGAAAGTCCATTTTAAAGGATGACCGGTCTTAGAAGGATAGAGTGAAATTTAAAGTTTTTATTTGAGGTTTTGGTATTACGTAATGAAAAGCAACGGAAATTCGCCAAAACTAACAAAAATAATATTTTTTCTTACAACGAAATCTAAAAATAACATATTTTTTGTCTTCGCAAAATTTACAGGCGTAATTTTTATAATTCATATTTAGTAGTTAAAATTTTTAATGTGACCATAGATTCTTAATTAATACTAGCGGACCCGACAGACGTTGTCCTGTCACCGACAGACATTGTCCTTCTTGGCACCGACTCCAGAAAATCAAATAAATGTACGTAAATATGGTAATATGCACAATAAACAATACGCTCTTAATTTAATTTCTTATTACAATTATGTAAGAAAATTATTTTTCACTCTTCAGTATTTTTTGAAGTCGATTCAATTTTTGACAGAAAAGTTTATTTTTCTCTTTTTAGTTAAAAGTTAACGATTTTCTGAAGTCGGTTAATCAAAATTATAATACAGGAAATATTATTGTAAAGCATACACGTTTGCCAGGAGTGGGGTTCGAACACGCGATCTCTTTCTTCAAGAAGCTGAGCTTAAATCTGGCGCCTTACACCGCTCGGACATTCCGTCCGCACTCTATTCATCGAACTTATTCAACAGTCCACTGTCGATGAAATGTGAATCTAAACCATTCTCGAATCCACCGGAACACACACACAAAATTTCATTAAAATCGGTCCAGTCGTTTAGGAGAAGTTCAGTGACATACACACGCACAGAAGATTTATATGTATAAAGATAAGCATTGAAAATTTCGTTTTTTAAAAGTTCGTTCTTTTTTTTTTTACCCTCTTTAGGGGGGGAATTTTCGAAAATCCCTTCTTAGCGGGAGTCGATGTTATAAGAAGTATTTTTACCCAAATTTTCAAGATTTTTGGTTCGGTAGATTTTTTCATGCTGTGATTAATACGAAATCCAGACTTTTTTTCACATATATAGATAAGGATTCAAAATTTCAGGTTTTTGCGCCGAAGACATCGCCAAATTAGGAAAATGTGAATTATCTCACGAACTACTGGATTTAAACGAAAACATGTAAAATTTGGCTATTAAGGTACCCTGGGGTAATAACGCCACGTTAAGGTTCTACCAATTTTCACGGCTTAGTTTAAGATTGTATTTTTCAAACAAATATAGGATCTGATACAGCAACTCATTGACTATCTATATAAAATAAAATAATTTAACAGATATGTATTCATAAAATATAATGGTATTTTTTCTTGACCAATGCTATTTGGCGTTAATACCCACCTATATGGGTAATAACGCCATGCAAACAAAACTATGAAATAAGATGGAATAATGGCATGTAGATTGCCCAATTCTAAAAATACAAACTCAACAGCTCTAGAAATTGACAAATTGCTATCTAAGCTATTGAAAATGTACAATTGTTTGTGACTCTGAAAGAAAAAAAAAAGCTGTGGTGGTGGCGGGGGGAGGAGGCAAAAGAATAACAGATTCTAAGCTACGTTTTGCTTAAAAATGACCATTTAAATAGAATTATTAGAAACATTGCACGGATTATTTGAATCAGTATTTATATTCCCATGTATGCATTCTATGCGGTAGAAAATATTGATTTTTTTGTGAAAGTGAAAGAAAAAAGAGTGAGGGGGAGCTTCAAGAGAATATAACACCCTGTGTCTCTCTTTGCTTAAAAAGTCCCGCTTAAATATGATTATAAGAAACATTGCATGGTTTTAACCATTCATAATGTAATATTTTAATCATGGGAAGTTTTATAATAACTAGAGTTATATGTAATAAATATTTTTGTTAAACCTTAACTGCTGTTAGCGTCTCACATACCGCTGTGCTTTTCAAGTTTCAGAGTTTAACTTGCAATTTTTAGTTTAACTATACATACCGGGAAAATTTTGTTTCATTTGGAGTCCTATTACTATCTCTAGAAACTTTTGAATAGCTGAATTTTATTTATAATAGTTCTGTATATAAGGTTCAATACAAAAATAATATTCTAAAAGTTAATTTAACATTTTATTCATCGTTAGATTAAGCGGTCTGACAGGCCGCTCCCAGTAAGTTATGCGACAACTTTTGTCACAGCAGTTAAGGGTTAATACTATTATAGTACTCTAGTAAATAGTTTTTAACCCATAACTCCACACTAATGCGGATTCTCCAAACCTACAGTTAAATTGTCGACGTTTTAAAGAGCATGCTTTAATAAATTTTTAATAAATTGAATAAAATTTTTGATTAAAAAATATTATCCCAAAGAGATCTCTTATTCAATTTTATACATAATTCATATGGTTATACAGTTGGCAAAAAAAGTATTTGTACACTCTATAATTTTTAATTTTTAACTAAATAAAAACAGATATTTTGTCAAATATAGTTTTAATACAGTCTGCTTACCGTCCGTTTTAAATTACACAACAGAAAATTTCGATAAAGATGTAAAATAATTTTCTAATAGGAAAAGTTTAAAAATTTCTTGCAAAAAAAGTATTTGTACATTTCTCCATCCTGATATGTACTGTGTTTTATTGTGTTTATGGTTCAAAGGACTACTTTTAACGAAGCTGTTAATAATTTTTAAGTTCATATTATATTTGTCTGACATTAAATCTAATTTGCTCTTGAAATAATTGAGTATAGAACCTAAAACTAGAGAGGCACCTCTAGATATATGAAATCCTATGATTAAGCATAATAAAAATTTAAATTCGCAACAAGAATTTGTAAAAGCTATTAAACTACCATTTACAACTATTGGATGTATAGTGAGAAACTATGAATAAATTAAAAGCATCGAAATTCAATGAAAACCAGGACTTCTTAGCAAACTAACAATGAGGGAAAAAGGGAGTGTTGTTAAAAAAGCTTTAAAAAATCCTATGCGTTCGGTTCAAAAATTTACTGGAGACCTTGCGACATCTTCTCGCATCAGAGTAATACCTCAAACAATAAAAAATATTCTTCTCAATGCATATTTAAAAGGAATAACCTCAAGGAAAAATTCATTCATCAGCGAAACAAATAGGCGAAAACGCATAGTATTCGCTTTCGCATACAGAAGTAAATCATTGGATTTTTGGAAAACAGTAATTTTTTATGATGAGGGAAAATTCGGAATTTTCTTACCATCAAGCATTCGAAAAAATTGGCGTAAAAATAAAACTGTTCTAGATCCAAAACGTATACTTCAAACTATCAAGCATGTTGGGGGGGAATACTATAGTTTTGGAGTGTATAGCTTCTAATGGAGCAGGACATTTAAAATTTATTGACAATGGAAAGACAGGTTTAACATACATTGATGTGTCGCACCATAATTTATTAAACTGTGCCAAGAAATTATGCATAGAGGAAGCTTTTCACTTTCTGCAGGATAACGACCAAAGCATACTGCTGTGATCACCAGCACATGCTTACGACAATACTCGAACACGACTGGTAATTCCTCTAAAATCTCTAGACTTGAATCCAATAGAAAATTTGCAGATGCTATTGGATGCAAAAATCCGAAAAAAAAATATGTATCAGTAAAAAACAGTTTTAAAGAAGCTCTTATTGTGTCATGGAATAACATTAACCAGACCGCTACAAAAAAGTTGGTGGAATCTATGTCACACCATCTAGAAGTAGTCATAAACGCTAAATGAATTCGCACAAAATAATAATTTGTATCATTTTACTAAATTTTCATTAATTATATTACATTAATATAGTGTACAAATACTTTTTTTGCATTATATTTTTGTATATTTGTTTATTATAATGTAAAAAATCGATTCGTTTAATTTTGTTTTTGCTTCTATAATATTATAATGCATTAAATTAATGTATTACAGTATTTTTTGCTTAAATATTTTGTTTAATTTCATTATAATAAAAAAAAAATGAAGTGTACAAATACTTTTTTTGCCAACTGTATATCATTATCTCTATATTAGCAACAAAATTAACCTTTAACTGCTGTTAGCAATCTGACTGAACACTGTACCCCCTCCCCCCCCCAAAAAAAAATAGCGTTTAACTTGTATTTTCCAGTTTAACTATATTTACAACTGAAATTCTCTTTCGTTTGGAGTTCTCGTAATATTGTTAGAAACATTTGAATAGATTAAATTTAATTAGAATTAATTCTGTACAAAAAGTTTAGCACAGGAACAGTATTCTATGATTTTTAATCATGGATCGCATTTTAACCTTTAACTAATGTTACCGGTCTCGTAGACCACTATTTTTCTTTTAATTTTTTAGTTTAACTTGTAATTTTCAGTTTAACTGCAAACACTACCGAAATTTTGTTTCACTTCGAATTTTAGTACTATCACCAGAGACTAAATAGGTGAATATTAAGTATTGTATAAAAAGTTTAGTACAAAAACACAATCCTATGAGTTATTCCCGCCTTTTATTCATCTTTCAATTTTGTGGTCTCACAAACCGCATCACATTCATATGTTACAATTTCTGTCATATCAGTTAAAGGTTAAATTTATAAAGTTTTGAAAAACCGAACTCTGAGAAAGCGGACAGTTAAAATTTCAAACTCAATTGAAAAATCCAGTGGAAATTTAATAGAAACCTGATTTTGAAGATGTTTGAATTTGAATCTCAAAAACATTTTGATATAGTTTTATTTACAAGAGTTAAAAATTATTTTTTTACATTAGTAAAAAAAAATAATATTATAATAAAAAATAAAATAGAGAGATTTTTTTTAAGTATTGGGCACCCCCCCCCCCCTTAATCTTGCAATTTCAACAATGATGATAATGCTGTCCCATATTAATATATAAACCCCCTTCGGATAATAGTTCGGCCACTGTTGGGAATCATCCGGGGTAATAACGCCAATCCCTGGTGTTATTACCCCGGGATACTTATTGCACAGTAAATCCTAAACTACAAATTATTTCGAGAAGATATCCAAAATCTTCTACAACAATTTGAAAGTACATGAAATACACTACAAATTTATGTAATAAACAAAGTATTTCTGAATAAAAAATATAGTCTTCAGATCAAAAACCTTATCTCGCAAATTTTAGATCAAGCGTTAATTTTAGTTGCTTGTAAAAACAATAAGACCTAAAAATGAAACAAATTAACTTGAAGCCGTTTTTTGCGATTTATATGACTCAAAACCCTTCTGCGCAGAGCACATGGGTGTCATTTACCTGATTATTTCATAATTATGCAAAATATAAGCACTTGGCGATATTACCCCGCCTGGCGTTATTACCCCAGGGTACCTTAGTATGACTATTTGTACAATTTGGCGAAATTGGTCGACGGAACCTAAGTACCTAAGTATTTATAAATGTATGGTTGCATATTATAATTAACTTGATTATCCCATCTATCAATTTTGCCAAATTGTACAAATCACCAATCTCATAGCCAAATTATTCATATTGACATAAATTTCATTTTAAATAATGAAAAAACAAATAATTAGAAAAAATATTGATAAAAATACAAATAAAAAGCCGAAATAAAAATCACTTAATGATGTTTTAAACAGGTGTATAATATTTAATGTCATTGGATGCGACATTTACGATCATCCATTATTGGCATTTAATCTTATAATTTGGCGATGTTTTTTTTTTTTTTTTTTTTTTTTTTTTTGCGTTTCACAAATGGGGAAGAACTCCATAACCTGTTTTTTTCCCGTCAACCATAAAATGATCGCCAAACTATAAGATTAAATGTCAATATTAGAATGTCATTAAATGATTTATTTGTACTTTTTTTTTGTATTTTTTATTATTATTCTACAAATTAATTGTTTTTTTCTGATTTCAAATAAAAATTATGTCAATATGTAAAATTTGGCTATTAGTATGGCGATTTGTACAATTAGGCGAAATTGGTCGACGGAACCTAAATACAAAGTATTTATAAATGTATGGTTGCATATTATAATTAACTTGATTATCCCATCTATCAATTTTCCCAAATTGTAATTTGGCGATGGTTTTTTTAGCGATTTACAAATGGGGAAGAATTCCATATATATATATATATATATATTGCATTAAATGAACGATATTTTGATTTAATGTAAGGGTAGACATCATTAAAGGTCTTTTACAAAAAAATCAATGACCAAATCCTAAGACCTGGAAACCAAACTGGTCACCAGGGCGGAGTACTGAACCAATTTCGATGAAATGTGAATCTAAACCATTCTCGAATCCACCGCAACACACACAAAAAATTTCATTAAAATCGGTTCAGTCGTTTACGAGGAGTTCAGTTACATACACACGCACAGAAGATTTTTATATATAAAGATATTCCCAATCCTGATGTCAAATATCATGTCACATTTCAAACATGATGATGGGATCATTTGGTATTACGTAATGAAAAGCAACGAAAATTCTCCAAAACTAACAAAAATAATAAAATTATAAAAACAAAATAATATTTTTTCTTACAACGAAATCTAAAAATAACATATGATAATAATAACAATTGACATTTTCGCATATTAATATTCACACTCTCAAGTTAGAGTTCAAATCTAAGTACCGGTGAAATCCAGAAATTTTCTTCAAGATGCAATCGTTGTAAAATTTTTCGTTTTATCAATGAAAATATAATTTACTTTTACTGTGACATCAATTTCACTTAATGAGGACCTCTGATATTAGCATATCAATCAGCGGAATAAGAAGAATATTGAAATGTAACAACTTTATGACTAAAAACGAGTTTTTGTAACTCGTGACGTGATTCTCTATTCAATTCTTCCAGTTATTCAAGTTATTCAAGTTATTTTTAATTGTTAAACGAAAATAGCATTCGTAATGATATGATTATTCCAATTGTTTACTGTCACCCTTCAACAACGGAAATAACCTATTGCCAGAAATGTGAATGATGGTCATAAAAAAATAATTTTAATATGTAAATTACGTTTTAACATACTATTAAAAAGTTATATTGCCACCAAACAAAAACACATGTATTCATCATTTTAATGATCCTAGTTGTGAAGTAACATCACATTTAGTTTTAAACTGTCTTCTGTTATTTTATTAACCCTTTCCAGCACGGGTAATATCGTTAGTAAAATGAGAAATTATCGACTGGCTCCGGAGTTCTAAAACATTTTTTTTTAATATTTTGGGATCCTTATTTTAAGCTTTTATTGTAAAAGCAAAATTTTACTAAAATATTACTGGTGCCGATCGCAAGTTTGGAATTAACATTAGGTATCCCAGACCGGGCACAGTATGCCGAAAGGGTTAAATATAGTTTTCTACCCCATCGCTTTCATTAAGTTATGCTGTCTACTTTTGTAATAATCTTTTCAAAAAAAAAGTTATTTTTTATTTTCAAATTGATTTTTAATCATTTTAACATTTCAGCAACACAATTGATTTACCTGTGTTTGGATTAACCTTTAAAAGCGCCAAAAAATGTTCTTCCTATAAAATTATAAAAACCTTCAACAATTTTAATCTGTTTGTTGTTATACTTATCAAGGTTTTTTTCCTACCAATAAAAGTCACAATAATCAAAGATGCGATAGTTTTCAAAGTAATTTAAACATTAAAATTATTAATATGACTGATTTCACGTATATGGAACTGACCGTGCGACTTAATTCTCTCTGCCGTGGGCAAATTCTGTTCGTAAAATGGGAAATTATTGACTGACACCGGAATTTAGAAAGAACTTTTTGAGAAATTAAGAGCCCCTAAACCCCTTCAAGGGCGCTGGGATAAAATGTATCCCACATTGTTTTAATTACGGAATGCCCCACTGACACCTGAATTTTAAAATCAAAATTTCAATTTTATCAATGTGGTAAAGAAAAGCTTTTATTTATTTTGTAATAAATTTGATTTTAAAATTCTGGTGTCATACAGTCATTTCTGTATTTTAAAAATAGAAGTGTTTTACTTTTCAAAGTGTTAATTTGAGCTTTCACTGCTAAAGCAATTTAAAAAAAAAATATTACTGGTGCCATTTGCAAGTTTGGAAGTAAAATTAGGTATCCCGGACTTGGCACATTGCGCCGGAATGGGTACCTATACATAGTTGCAAATTTCCGATACCAGCAAATTCCTACAAAAAAAATTAACTTTATTTAATTCCCAAAACTGCACGATTATACAAAATAAGTATTTCTGTATAAAAATATTTATAAAATCGACAACTTTGTAACTATGAGATAAAATATATATTTTTTATTCTCGAAAAAAAAAACTTAATTTTGAAAACACTCAATTACTTCTCATTAATATTTATTTTATACTTCACAAATTATTTCAACAAGTAATTCTTTATTCACCTCAAAATATCAAATAAATATGACATTAAAATTTTACCCCAAAAAATAACATCATTCAAGCTCAGTATTTAAGAATTCTTTCAGCGAAACAAGAATCTGTTTACACATATAAGACTCTGTTATTAAACTACGGATTCTCGATGTTCCCACTTTTGCAGTTATTGAGAACCCGGAAAAGGGTTAACCTGAATAAAATATGAGTCATTTTTCCTTAATACAAACTGAGTTCAAACAATATATTGATACAAACTGAATCAAGTTTTCCCTTAATACATACTGAAATAATAAAAAGTAAGAATTCCTTACTGGAAGTTTATTTTCATCAAATATTCTTAAATAAACAATTTTCACACTTTTCCTGCGAAAGACAAAAACACCAACTTGTTATTTATTTGTATATGTTTGTTTTATTTCATAAGATGCAATATTTTTTAAAATAAAATGTACCATTATGTTTAAAAAAAAGTTTATTTTGCTTTCTGTCAATAAAATTTTAACAATATACAATTTAAATTATAGTAAAACAAATTTTAATCAACATTTGCAATAGCATAACATTGTACTTTGTTTTTAATTTTTGCTTTATTTTCACGGGAAGGCATATAAGTGTAACTTTTAACAATTTCCCAAATAATTGAATAACATTTATGAATTCAGTATGTCCGCTTGTCCATGTTCCAACTCATGTAAATAGAGCAGGATTGCTGTAAAACTGATGTATGGTATTTGCGTGCACAATGGCTTGATCGGTATTGGAAATGCTGTGTGTAGCTTTTAAACGTCCTTTAAAAAAATACACTAAAAATTCCGTTACTTTACGATCTATGAGGAAAAAACAATCGTTTATTAAATCAATTTTTATTGGGATTTTTGTGAAATATTTCTAATAATACTTAGATTAATTTACATATTATTTTGAGTGTCAATGTCTAACAATTCTTAAAATATGAAGTAGTTAAATACCAAATATATCTAATTTGGAGTTAAAAAAATCTGCTATGCATAGCTGCCAACTTTTACGCATTTTTCCTACCTCAAAATTTTACAGTAAATATTATCTTATTTAATCGTCGAAATCTGATAATTAAACAAACTGAAAATCTCTGTACAATTTTAGTGGTAGCAAAAATGCATAAAAGTTGGCAGCTATATATATGCATTTTAAACAGCGTGCGTCTTTAAATACTTGAGAAAAATATACATAATTTCAAAATCTAAAATCTCCTCTTATCAACGTAATAGATTAATTTAAAATCAGATGTTCTTTAACTCTTTAACGATCATAGCATTTTCATTGCTAAGATGTCGAAATAAATGAATGACACCGGTAATTAAGAACAAATACATTTCTAAATAAGAAAACGTGATTTTTCACATACAAAATAAAAGGGATATTTTTAGATAAAAATACCGGTGTCAATGTTGTGTATCGGAATTAAAATTTTGTGGTTTCGTGGCGAAACCAATGAACGTTAAACCTTTCCGGCACACTGTGCCCGGTCTGGGATACCTAATTTTAATTCAAAACTTGCGAATGGCACCAGTAATATTTTAGTAAAATTTTGTTTTTATAATAAAAGCTTAAATTAAGGAATTCAAAATATTTAAAAAATTCGTTTCTGAATTCCGGTGTCAGTTGATATTTTCTCATTTTAGTACAGATTTTGCCCGTGCCGCAAAGGGTTAAAGGGTTAATCGAACATTAAAACCACATCGAAGCACAAAAGTTTAAAAACTAAATTAAAATAACGCAGTTTCTTTTTTTTCTGTTTATAATAACATTTTCAATTCGTTATATGTTTTGCTTTTTTTTCCATTTTGCATATCTTTTTTTAAAATTACATTGAGATATTTTGTTTATATACCAATTAACTTTATTCATTTATTCGGTCTGTTTAAAATTTCCTTACAATTTGTCGTTATATAAAAATATCTCTTTTAGAATTCAAAAAACAAAATATTACATTTTTATAAAAGGAATTTTTATATTCTCAGACATGGAAAATGTGTATTTTTTTATTCAAAACTTTGTTAAAATACAACTGTTAACATTAAACCATAAAACAACCATGCCAACATTACCTTAAATGACAAGCAAGAAATTTTAAAACGTAATTCAACTTCAAAAACATGTTTAAAATTCAAACTATATTCCAAAATTAATGCGGAAATTTTCTTTTTAAATCTTGATATTTTAATAAAAATATTCTTAAACAGTGTTTGTGCTAATGATTTTCCCGGTTATATGACAGAATTTTACAATTTAAATGCAAAAAAATTTAAATTAAAAAAAAATCCCACATTGCGTAAATTGTTCCCACGTTCGAATGTCAATGCTGAAGAAATTTCATGTCGGCAAATGAAAATTGTGCTGCATTATTTTCAATATTATTAGGAAGGACTTTTTCATACAGTTTGTTAAGTAGTAAATAAATAATGTTCGTAAAAGTGCAGAATTTTTCATTATAGTTTTAAAGTTTTGAATATCTGTAATATCAAAAGCTTCGGAATAAAATACTTGATAAAATATTTTCATCTCAATTATTTTGTAAATTTGAAAGAATATTTAAATATTTTAACGCAAACAATAAAAAATGAATGAAAGTAAAAAAAATCTAAGTTTAAAATTTCAAATTTATACATAGGTGACCTCCAAAATTGAACTTAAATAGTTCAATTAATAATATATATTATTCACTATCAATTAGTATACTTTCTTGTCTATCACAGTGCTAATCAAAATCACTGCATAGAAATAGTAAATACAAATTCACTTTTTTTAAAAATAATCTCGGTTATCTCATTCTGACATAATGTTGTTGACTGGGGGTGGGGGGAGATTAACCGCGATCAATAAACTACTATTCCATTCATTAAACACAAATTCTTTTTCTTTTTATCAATATGCTTGTGTTAAATTTGTTAAATTTTAAGATTTTTATCACTGGTCACTTTACAGTGTTTATCGTTTCACAAATCAAGTTGAACTTGTAAAACAAACGTCAGTTACTTTTTTTACAAGATAATCGGAAACAGTTGCTTTAAGTATATTCTTCTGCTTCCATTAAAAAAAAAAAAAAAAAAAAAAATACATTAAATTTCTATTCTGCTTTATGGCAATCATAAAAGAGCGTTTCGAATATTAGGTGGATTAAAAAGCGTTTTTTAATTGTTTCTTGCACGCCATATATCCGATTTAATATGTACTTTTATTCTAAAATAGATTTTAATAAAAGTCATTTAGATTGTTAAACTAAATAGAAAAATTATTGAAAGATATTAAAATAATAGAAATATTTTAAGTAATTTAGTGTATTTGTTTAGTGTATTATTATCCTCCCTTTATATTTCTCCAGTGAATAACAAAAACATATCAGGGAAGCGCCGCCGTTTCAAAATAAACCTATCTAAAAAGTTTGAAGCAAATCGGTAAATTTTGCGCGAAAAACCCAAATTAAGACGGGGGGATTACTCCCCCCATTCCCCCTCTCCTTATACTTATCCAATGAACACTCAATACTAATCACGGAGACACCTCATTTGAATGATCCTACATCTAAGATTTGAACGAAATCTACAAACTCTGCATGAAAAACCCATTTATATAAATTAAGGGGAGGGGCAATAGCCCCCTTTCGCCTTCTTTTACTTAACGAATGAACTTTCAAAACTAATCAGCGAAGCGTCTTATCACAATAAGCCTATATCCAAAATTTCATGTAAATCGGATATTTTTATCATGAGATATAGCGTTACGTACGTAGGTACACACGTACATACATACAGAACAGGCGGGCACATAAGCTCTCAGGCTTTGATAGCCTGTGAGCTAAAAAGTGAGAAATATAAAATATGTTAATACGTAAATAATACAGCTTTAAAAAAATATTTTGTGGACTTTTTAATTTTTATAAAAGCAATACTTATTGTGCATTAACATCTTTTAATTTTCTCACATCTTTTATATTTGTGATAAATTAAATATACATTATAAGCTAGTTTTTTCTTTCATTTTATTTACATTTATTTTTTTGTTTTATGAGGTACACTGTAAAACTTAATCATAAAATGCATATACAGAGTTGCCAATCTCCTGCCTTTGTTAATTCATGAAAACGTACTTTGAACCAGAAAATTTATTTAATTAGAAGTGTGTAGTATTAACTCAGATAGTCATTTGAAATTTACTTAATTTCGTTCACTCATTAAATTTCTGGTTAGAAGTATAATTGTTTGATTTTTAAAAAGCCGGAAGTTGGCATGTCTGCATGTATATTCTTTTAAATGTACTTGTATTTTTTAATTATAAAGTTTTAACTTTAAATTTATAATGGACCTAGTTAAAATATCATAAATAGTAATATATTTTTTTTCCTTCGCAATGAGACCTCACGTAATCGAAAATCCTGTACAGTAAAGTTTGGTTCACTGCTGACTGCCCTTAATTTCGATAAAAAGGTTTTTCATGTAGATATATCAGATATCTTTCAAATTTTAGACATAGGATCATTCTGAAGACGTCACCTCCATGATAAGTTTTAAGAGTTCATTAGATAAGTTTTAAAGAGGGGGAATGACAGGTAGTACCCCTTAATTTAGGTTAATGGGTTTCTCCCGCAGAATTTCAACTTTTGTGTATAGGTTCAGATTAAGCGCTTAACTGATTTGCTTTGGAAATTCATTGGATAAGTATAAATAGGGGATCGGTGGGATTACCCCTCTTAATTTAATTAAAGGTTTTTTTCTTGCATTCTTTCTTCAATTTTCGGATACAGGTTCATAGTGATAAGATGTTTCCCTAATTAGCTGTGGGGTTCTTTTTCTAAGTGTAAAGAGGGTACGAACGATAACTACTCCCCTATATATTTGATAAATGGGTTTTTACATAGAATTATTCGATTTGCTTTAAATTTCGGATGTAGATTCTTTCTGTTAAGGCGAATATCTGAATAGTTTTGGTAGTTTAGTGGTTAAGCATAAAGGAAAAGGATTACTCCTCTTCAATTATATAAATGTGTTTTTATTAAGAATTATCCGATTTGCTCTGAATTTTGGATAGAAATTTTTTATCTGATAAAACATATCCCTGATTAATTTAGGGTATTTAATGATTAAATATAAAAATTGGAAATGGGGGGGGAGCTGCTTCCCCGTTTAATTTGTTTTCCGAACGGCATTACTTCTTGAAAATATAAGGCTTAATGTACAATTAGTATGCGTAGCCTGTGAGTTTAATGCCATCAGTTAAACAGGGCAATATTACTTTTAATTAAATTCTTTGCGAGAGGCGTTGACAGGCTTACAGTGGTTCAGCCTGGAAGAAATACTACTTCAGAGTATAATGATGGTACAAAACTCAAATAATATTTTCCTTTAATTAACCGTATTTACTCTTGTATAACGCGCACCCTTTTTTTTCAAAAAATTAGGGCAAAACTCCGAGGTGCGCGTTACACACGGATGATGTACATATGAATCAAGAAATTTATTCAAGGAAGACATTAAAATTCGGAAAAATCTAATTAATTGAAGTTGAACTATTTCAGCATTTTTATTTCATTTCTTGCACTTTTTTGTACAACCGAGCTAGTAACATTTAACCCTTTAACGATCATAGCATTTTCATCGCTAAGATGTCGAAATAAATGATTGACACCGGTAATTAAGAACATATATATTTCTAAATGAGAAAATGTGATTTTTCACATACATAATAAAAGGGATATTTTTAGATAAAAATACCGGTGTCGGTGTTGCGTATCGGAATTAACATTTTGTGGTTTCGTGGCGAAACCAATGAACTTTAAAGGATTAAACGAAAATTAGCAGTTCTCATTGCGGTCATTCTGTGCTTTCCCCCCTGCCCGAAAAAATGTATTTTCGCCCTGTTTTCTGGCCTGATGTATTGTTTGTTTCGACTTTCTTTACTGAAACTTATTTGGTCATTGATTCACTTGCATATCAAATTTATGGTGCGCGTTATATATGAGATTTTTAAAAAATCACCATTTTTTCTTGTAAAGTACGGGGTGCGCGGTATACACGAGTAAATACGGTAATCTCGTTAACCGGCATTTTTATCTCTTTTCTTTTTGTTCTCATTCCAAGTCAAAAATTTTTATTTGTATTAAGGACAGAACTATTCTTAGGTATCTCCATAGATTTAATAACGGATTTTTTTCACATAATCCTGCACCTTAAGTGAGAAAAAAAAGGTGAAGATTATTTTATTAATTTATGTTACGTTATAGAGATATAAACTTGTAAATTATCCAAAAAAAATCATGCATGGATAAATTCTATTCTACTTAGTATTTCCCTATATACCGGTTGTCCCAAAAATGTCCCAGGTGATCAGTGCTGAGTGAAGCGTCGACCTGGCCTTCAATCGCCGTCAGCGCCACCTATTGTTTGAAATTCGAACTAATATAAAAAATTACGGTAAAAAAACTCCTGACATTATACACAACCCTCCTGCAAATTTTTTTTAAATAGCTGTCACCGTTTGCAAGCTATTGAATTTTAAAACCCATCAGTCATTTTTGGGACACCCGGTAAAACAATAACTACGTCTTTTAAAAAATGGACTTTCTCGCACTTTAAAATTATTTTAAACAGTCCTTTAAAGACCAGTGAAAAGTCATGTTAAGAAATTTGCAATTTTGAAGAATGTTTTAAAAAATAAGTTTTGCTTATTTTAAGACATTATTGATGGTATGTTTTTTTATGAAATCTGAGTTTTAACCGATCAGGAGAAAAGTACTTCTGCTACGAAAATGTCGAAATAAATAAATAACGCAAGATTTGTTAGGAAATTGGTAAAAATATTTCTTTGGAATCTTATGACAATAAAATTTTATTTAAAACTTGCGGGAGGCGTTTGGAATAAAAGTTATCTTTTCACGTTATTCAAACACTGCTCTTGAAAAGGTTAGAACCCCCCCCCCTTCTTCCTCTCCTAAATGTCCTTCATAAGTAGGTTTTATAGATCGGTTTCTCAACCTGATGCATTCTAATTCCAGTTTTAAAAATAGGAACTTAAATTTTTTTGTCACGCTATCGCAGGAGACAGCAAGATATCTTGAGCAAAAAATTACTAACTGGACAAGCAGCCCGCTAACACCAAATACTTATTCTATTCTATACTTATAACATAGTTTTCCGGTGTATATTTACAAATATTTTATTTTTATTTTTAGTGACACAAAGCAATTTCTGTGACAATCGTGAATAATGCTTTAAAAATAACGACAAAATGGATACCCGTATAATATCGTTTTTTTCGGACTCTCTACCAGTTAGAAAGTTATTGTTACTCGTTACTTGTCTTACTGTTCAGAAATCATATACATTAAAAATCATTGTACGTACGTACTACAAAATTGTCTAAACCATACATAATCTGTCTCTAGAAGAATTTGCATCTCCTATATGCTGCCATCTGCAATTGGAACTTACATTTAATGAAGTTTTAAGTTTTACATAAAAAATAAAACAAAATGCTGAAAAATTTCAGAACATTTAAAAGAAATGTGTTTCGTCTAAGAGTTTAACAACTTAAAAACAAGTTTGCAAACTTGCAAAGATTCAATTTGGCCTTTCCTCCAACAACTTTTTCTTCTGACGAGCCAAAAAAGACGTTTCTAGTATAACTTCGGTGCCTTCTAAATATCCGTGCCCGTGGCAACTTCCCCCTTTTCCCATGAAGCTGCTTTGAAATGCAGAAATATTTTTAAAAATACTTTTAAAATTAAATATAGTTATCCCTCCCCACGATCAATAATGCGAGCATTTTTGATTCTGTAAAGATCTACTCAAAACAAAATTAGATAATTTCTGATCATTTGTGAAAGCATTTTTAATTTCGAGAAATTTGCAAGTGTACGGAAACTATGTGATTAAAAAGTGTTTTCCAATTTTAACCTTCCTATCCTGTTGAAATTTCACTCAAACTTGATTAAAATATTTAACACCAGAATTTTTATTTGAATCAATTTAGCATACTTATTTAACTTAAATCTTTGTATTATTTATTTAATTTACTTTATGAAAATTTTTCTGGTTTGAATAGAATGAAACGCATTATAGGAGTGGGTCGATTAGACCCATTCAGGGTAGAAAGGTTAAATAAAAGTGAGTTTTTAGATTAATCTTTCCAAAAATTCTATGAAATTCAGTATTTTAAAATAAATTTCTGGTTACGACTGCTAATTGCTCCCTCATGACGACATTTCTGTGGCTATCAAGTCCTAAAAATTGTTGTAAAATGATAACTTAGCAATATTTCTAAATCATTTTTTGCTATTTTGAGAAAGTGAGAAACATTGCAATTTCTTCATATCTAAATGAAATCTGCTTAAATTATTATGCTTTTTGAAATACTAATGCAATTTTTCTTTTGTATTTATGAATGAAAATGAATTAGCAAAAGTATCAGAAAATTCGTCACTTTTAATTTAAGAATAACCTTCAATATTATAATTGATCGTGAAGTGATGTAACCCCCCCCCCCCACTCAACCCTCCCAAAGAAAATATGTCATGCCCCCTTATCTCTATCTGAACTAAGGATTGAATCTGCCTTTGCATATGATAGACAATACTTTACCAATATTCTTTTTTTTTTATTTGTTGTTGAACCATCTTTAACTGAATAGTTGGCTTGACATAAATATAAATCCCAGTTTTTTTTATCATTTGACGCTACAGAAAAAATATGACTAAGCTTTACTTCTTTTTCTTTCCATAATAACAAAAATAAATGAGTCAACAAGCCCATATATGGTTCGTACGGATACTGTAATTGATACTATTATTTTCCAGATGAAATGTCAGTATTTTATTTATTAAAAAAAATAAATCTTGTTCAAACGCGCGAAATTTCGTTTTATTTAAGAATAGATTTTCTATGAGAAAATCCTGGTACAAAAAATTCTCTGGTCTTGAAATTCCAGGACCCATTCTATCTTGCCATACGATATCCAAATCATTTGAGATTTTAAAATAACTGATAAAAACAGAAAGATACGCATTCACGGGATACAGAAACAACTGAAACTAGCACCTATTGTCAGAATCTGAACACAATTTCGCATCTTATACCACATTCGACTTATGACCGTATTCATGAATCACACGAACGTAAGCAGCATTTGAAGTTTCACTTTGTTCGGTTACGTATTGGCACGGTAACGACCAGCGCCGTGCGAAAGGGAGGATCGAAGGTGGCGATTGCCCCGTGTGCAGAAATTTAGGGGCGCTAAATTTCTGCAACCAACGTCATTTTTTAGGGGGGGGTATAGTCAAGATGGGGGAGAAGAGGCTGCCAAATTGTAACTTTGCCCCGGGCGCAGTTTTCTCTTCGCACGCCGCTGGTAACGACTAACGAATCTTATTTGTAACTATACGATAGTTCGTATCTTAGTAAATACCCGTTATTTGGTAAAGAATATGTGCGGTTTGCAACAGATGTATAAACCCACTATTTGCTATCTAAGAGTTTTATAACAATCACGAATGAAGATAATCATGGGCCATCCTTTACCACCTATTAAAAATCGGTTAAAAAAAACCGATAGACCAATTCTGGCCTTAACGGAACAAACCTACTCGGAACCAACCGACCCGAGAATTGATAACGAGACTCACCTCTATGAGATTCTGCCCTAATAGCGGAATTTGAAAGCAATCTTTAACCCCTTCCTTTCAAGGTTAACCCCTTGAAGGGCACCGGTATATTACATATACCACTTAATTTTAATTCCTTTGTGTCACGTTGGCACCGGAATTTTAGTATTAACATTTGCTTTTTAGAATGTACGCGAAAAACATCTTTTATTTTCTATCATATAAATTTGTTTGTGAATTCCGGTGTCAATCAATCATTTGAACATTTTATGAACATAAATGCTTTGCCCCTCAAGGGGTTAACCAGTTTCGACCAATTACTTCCAAGGACGCATGCAGTTTGTTTATTTACAGGCGACCGAAACTCGTGTGTTTATGAGCCCTTTAAAAAGTGGCCGTTAATGACAGTATTATTAGATACATGTAAGGGAGGGATATAATAACGTTATAAGCAGTATAAAAAGTTTTAACAAGTAGGATGAGTTATAAATAATTTTCGAAGTTTTAAGATACAATTATATCATTTTTATTGTTATTTACAGAAAAATTAAAAAGATATTTAAAAAAAACAATTTGCAATTACATTTTTTGATTAGCACAATTTATAATAATCTAAAAAATGTAATTTAGCATAAAGTTTTTTTTTTTTTCTAATATAAGCTTTATAATACAAACTATGTGTCAGCCAAATAATTGAAAAATTATGCTTCTCTCATTTACAATTATAAAACTTTTATTAATATATAGATTGAAATTAAGGAATTATTTAATTAAAAATTATTTGTAATTATTCTTCTGAACTAATACAACAAATTTTTATCAAATATGCATTTATGATAAAGACATCTTTTATTTTTAGTTTGTTTTTTATGTGAGTGAACTTTATTAAAATAACATTTTTAATAGGAGCTTTTTTTCTCGAGTTTTATAATACAAATTATATTAGCCCAGTAATTGAAAAATCATGTTTCACTCATAATTATGTTGCATTTATAATTGCATAATTTTTATAGTTATTTAAGGGGTCACATTACCTTGAAATTGGTTAAAGTGTCGATTTTCTTTTTTTAATATTAACAGAAAGCTTCTTTAATTGTGAATATTTTGACACAACGCCGCCAAATTATATGGGCCCATAGGGCACGAGCCTACTCACAAATTTTATCTCTCCGTCCCACCTAATTGATTTAATTTGTTTATTTTTTTAAATTATTTAATTGCTGAAATGATATTTGTTTTTATTAATGTTCTCAAAATATTTTTCTTTGAAAAATAGTAAGGACACAAATTCGACTTACAGGAAAAAATAATAATGTATAATAAAAATGTATAGTTAAATTTCTCGCGGAAAAAAATTTCCTTCATATTTTGCCATCTGCCTTGATGTCTTGAATTGATAAAACACTTTTACTAAAGTGTATGCTTTTCTTAAAATTGTTTTATGCATTTTCAGTAATTAGCAATCCCAATGTTATTTTTAGTAAATACAACAAGAACATAGAAGAACATAATTTAATAAAATTTTTTATAAAATATAATTCTAATAATTTGAAAATTTTGTTGAGATTTTATTTTGAATTATCTTTAATCATTTGCTCCAGCCCCCCCCCCCCTCTCTTATTCTTACCACACGTACACAGTAAAAAAAACAAAATTATATGCGTTATTTTATTAAAAAAATTTTGAGCCCACTCAATATTTTTTAAAAGTTGGCGCTACAGTTTTGATACCTCATTTTTACCTTACTACAATTATATCGCGAGATATTGTTAATTCTGTTAATAAATAGATCTAGGCGCAATTACCCATACTTAATAAAAACTTTTAACTGATTTTATTCCCCTGTTCATATTTTTATATCTTGCTTGTTTGATAAACATTAATGCTTTTTTTCTAATGCAGATAGCGTTTTTATTTTTATTTTTTTATTTTCACTTCATGAGGTATTTAATATTTTTGTGTAAGTACTCTTTTTGATTTAGTGCAATAAGTTATATTCTACTCAAAAATATATTTTAGCATGCTTTTTTTAAAAAATAAATACAAGTTGTGCCAGTCAAATAATAATGATTTTTATTATTTAGAGTAATATCAAGGTATTATTTAAAGAAAAACTATGTGTAAGTACTCTTTTAGATTTAGTGCAATTCTTCTCATAATATATATTAGCTTTTTTTTAATACAAACTTTAAATTATAATTTTTAAAATGCGAGCTATATCAAACAAACATAATTTGAAAATTATGTTTGACTTTTTATTATTTTACATTCACAATTATATATTTTTTTATTGTTTAGATCAAAATAAAGGAGTTTTTTAAACACAAACTATATGTAATTACACTTATGTATCCCTCATCAGCGGCCAAGAGGTTCTAAAAACGAAACTGTTAGACGGGAGGTACTAGGTTCGAACCCAATCGCGCCCGTCAGCTTATCGTTCGGAATTTTTAGAACCTTGGTTTACCATGCAATACAGCTTAGGCTTCCAATGAAAGAATCTCACAGAGGGCACTCCTCCACTTAATGTCTATAATCTTCGTGAAAAAACACCAAAAACACAGGCGATAATGAATAAATAAAACAATGCACTTTGTAAAAATCATCATAAATAAAAAATAAAGGAGTTGCTTTATTTTCATTTATGGTGATTTTTACAAATTGTATTATTTTATCTATATTCCCCGGGTTGATAAATGGGCGTCATAAACACAATCAACTAACCTACACTTTTGTTTTACTCCGATAAGTTTTAATCTCAAAATATATATTATTATATTTTAGCATAAATAAATAAATATATATTTAAATACACGTTTTAAAATACAAACAGCTTTAACTCAAATAATTAAAAAAAAAATATGCTACAATGACAGTTACTTTATATTAAATTGAAGCTAAAATTACTTCCACTGATGAACATAACAAAACTGAAAACAAGAACAATACTAATAATAGAATGCGAATATACATTTAATAAAAAATAAATCTCTGTCTTCATATGGAAGATCTGCTAATATAAACGTCGCCATCTTAAACCAACATAGATAGTGTGTTTCCGGCCGAAGCAGGTTGTTTCGACGCCGACGGTTCGACGCCAACGATTCGACGCCAACGTTTCGACGCGTGGTCAGTTCGACGCCGTACTTTTCGACGCCGGGGCAGTTCGACGCCATATATTTTTTTCCGTATTTTTATTTATTTTTAGAATAAATATGCAATATGCCTGATATAATATATATATATTTTTGTTATGTATATGAAGCGTGATTCAAATAAATAAGCAATATGACTGATTTTTATTTATTGAATTATCGATTGTTTGCATGCATATTTGAAATAAATATATGTGTGAAAGTGTTCTAGATTTTTTTTTTTTTGTCCCAGATTAGTGAGAAGCCCCCTCGCCAACGTCAAGGCCCTGGGACATGAGGGAGGTTGTTTTTTTTTATTTATTTATTTCACAAAACAGCATCAAAAAGGCAAAATACAGAAATGGTAAATAAACATATGGTTACAAAAAAGTTATATTGCAGACAAATTTAATTACAGAGTAACAAGATTACACATAAATAAGATTACATCACAAAACTGTTATTATACTAATCCATTGCAAAATTATGCGCCACACCTTTCAGGTATTCCATTATTTCTCGATTTTCAAAATCTTCAACTATTACTTTAATTCTCATATCAGCTCGCAGATACTTATTCCGCTTGTGCGGCGGTTCATCTCCACGTACAAATTGCTCATAACATTGGTCAATTGTTTTTTGAACACGTCTGAGACCATCTATGAATTTCCATAATGTGGGGTGTGAAACACCAAATTCGGACTGTAAACGTCTGTGTGCTGCTTCCGCGAAATTATTGGTGCGTCCTTCGTTATTTAAGGTTCTAGCATAACATGACCACATTTCTGGTTTAAAAATAGGACGACGGCGTCGATTATTTCTCTGAATCCTTCCAACATAATAATCTTCAAAGTAATCTAAAATTGGGGTTAACTGATTAGGTAAATTCTCACTCAAAACTTCTAAAGCATTTTCAAGTTCTTCGATAGGCACAAAACTTAACGCAGGAATCATACGTGCATAGAGAGCAAAATCAGCATCGGTATTATATCGTTGCATTAAATTGAATTCTGCTAATTTGCGCTTCATATTTTTCACAAGGTGGAACAAGCACCCTTGAATTTCGGCGTCTGGAAACTTGCTTGAAAAAGTGTTAATTAAGGCAATTTCAAAATCTAAAGAAATTTTTTTCGCCTTAAAAAATGGCCAACTGTCTTGAATCATTTCAAGCATTCGTGTATATGTTTCTTCCGCCTTGTCGGGTAAGAGGGCATAAATGATTGGCAATACAAAACCTCCACGTTCGGCCATAATAACAAAAACCTGGTAAAAATGATGTGGTGCTAGACTAAAAGTTCCATCAACGTAAATTTTTGTTACGAGGTGAATCCAATCGCTGACACTGGCTTTTCCGAAAATTAAAATTCGGTCTTTATCCCCCACTCCCGAATCGGCGATAACAAAATTTTCCTTATTTTCTCCGTAATATTTATAATTTTCTGGCAATTCAATGGAAGCTCTGTCAATTGGTTGCGACGGGAGTGCATTTATGTCTTTTCTACGTCTTTTAATAACTAATCTTACAGCTTCTCTGCTTGGAAACTGTCCTAATGCTCCAACAGACAGCTCTTGCGTTTCTTCAATGCGAATTACTGCGGGAGTTTCTTGTGTTTCACCTGCCCTTCGCTTTATTGATGTTAAAGTGCGGACAACTTCAACACGTGCTGCATTTCCTTCATGAGCATGATTGCGAACAAGTTTTAAAAATTCACTCGTAACTGCATCAGTGTAAATTCTTCCTTTACATTTATTGTTTTTGGAAAATTCAACTTCACAACGCCACGATTTTTTTGCTCCATTTTCTATATATTTATCGAAACAATATAAATATCCATCGTGCTCATACTTTTCTTTACCTCTCTTAGTCATATATTTTCGGCTTTCAGACATTTCTACGGTTGAAAGTGCTAACATTGAATTTAAAAATATCGACAGGCTTCCAAATAGATTACGGGCGCTTTAGAGAAGATAAGAAATGCGCATGCGTTGACAATCGGCAATACTTAACGACAAATCTGAGGCGATTTCATAACCCCCAACTGGAGGAGGGGGGGGGGGTTGCACTTGTCAAAAAAGAGTTAGAGTTATTTACAAGCCTGTAATATGTTTCAAAGAAAGAAGAATAGATAAGGATAAGCTAGTCACAGGCGTCAATGCGAAGTTTCAACCCGTTTCTTCTTATATCGGCAAGGGTTTCTAGGGGAAGCGGTGTTAGCTTTTCTGTGCAACATTTCTTCCCCCCTGAGTGGGAATGTCACGGTTCCTTTGTACATTTACGTGCGCCCTCATTGTCCCCATTATGGACGCTCCCTATCCCTTTGTCAAGGTGAGGACAAAGGAATTGCATGTGAATTCTAGTTAATACGTTATGGAAGCTGCTTTACTTACACTAAAGGTATTTCCAAATTCTGAACAAATAACGTTAACAGTTTTACTGCGTTTTAGTCTTTAAAATTTACACAACTATTCAAGGATTAAAAATTACAAAACAGGTCTTTATTAAAGAGTTTCATTTAATTAGTACTTTTAAAATGTGGATATTTGTGAATTATATTCCTATAGCAAAAAATAGAATAAAATACATTGTAAAGGAATTTAAAAGTTTTGAAGAAAATAGCTCATTAGCAATTAATTTAAATAAGAATGGGTGTTTTTTAGTAAGAACATAAAAATAAAGATATTTTACATTGTAAACATTTTTTCTTTTCTTTTTTTAACACAGAAAAGTAAAAAAAAAAAAAAAAAAAAAAAAAAAAAAAAAAAAAAAAATATATATATATATATATATATATATATATATATATATATATATATATATATATATATATATATATGCTGTTAGAAAGTCTAAATAAGCTGTGCAAACGTAAATAAAATCGGAAGTTCCTAAGTTTCATAAAAAATATATGGCGTCGAACTGCCCCGGCGTCGAAAAGTACGGCGTCGAACTGACCACGCGTCGAAACGTTGGCGTCGAACAGTTGGCGTCGAAACGTTGGCGTCGAACTGACCTGTACCGTTTCCGGCTGCCTATAGCAGTCGGAGGAATTACGATAAAACAAGCCCGTCAACCGGAGAGTTAATTCCGAGACGTTGGGGGCAGAATGAGAAATTTTCACTTCGTCGGAGGATTTCGAGAAAGTCGTCCGATCCGACGGGGGCAGAATTCGCCGGCGGGTTTCGATCCTCGGACCGACGGGGTGGGAGACAACCGTCTTAACCATTCGGCCATACGGGGATGATGAGTAGTGCGTATAAAAGGTTGTATGAATAAAGCGTTTCGGTAAATTATTATCTGTCGTTCTAAGTTAAGGGTTGATAAAAGGGAGTTTTGAAGAGGTTTTTTTATAAACTGTTTTATAGACATGTATTTATAAGTTAATTTATTATTTTAACGAATGCAATAAATATCTTAGCAAATATTATTTACCCTAATTTCCTGCGTATAATCCGCGGATCAAACCATCATTTTTCGACCCAGAAATTTTATTAAATAAAATATAACTTTTCAGATCGCCGTAAATATTTGCCTTCAATTACAAAATAAAAATTTCGGGGTCGAAAAAGAATTGTTTGATCCGCGGATTATAGGCAGGAAATTAGGGTAGTTATAAAATCCAAAACAAAAACTATTTTATGTTTATTAAAATTAACTTAAAAAATTGAAAGTCGATAAGAACTAATATTTAATTAGTACAAGAAATCATTTGATAACTTAGTATATTTTTAATGATTATATTAATTCATTATTTACGAGCATTTTTTTAATTTTAAAATAAAAAATTATGTATATTACTATTTTTTTTAGATAAGTTTTACAGAAATTTTGAATTTTTCTTTTAATTTTTAATGCTGAAAAGATTAATAGATTTTTTAAATATTTTTATACATTGTAAAATGATTTTTAATCTTTTCAATAATTATTAAAATTTTAATAAAATAAAATAAAAACTTTGTAGTTGCATATAAAATGAATTTAAATTAATATGAAAAACAAAACTAAAAAATATTGCTATTGTCTCTTCTAATAATAATAAAAAACATGATTTAAACGTCATTATAAGCATTAAAAAAAAGAAAAAAAATAATGCAGTTTTTTTTGTACAATTACAGAAGTTTGTAATTACAAACTTCTTTAATCGCTGTGAGAATTTTATAGGAAATATGTCATCAAATATATATTTTTGTTGAATCATTTTTTCCCCAGAATATTTTTTATTTATGATGCATAGACTCTGGTCACATATATAAAATACATAAGAACAAAATAATAACACTATTATTTCAAATGTTATCATAATTTGAGATCAATAAAAATATTGGTAGATTTTTTAATATTTTTATTGATCGTACAGTAATTTTTTATTTTTTTAAATAATTATTAATTTTTAAATAAAATAAAAATCCCTGTTTTTGCATATAATATGAATATAAAGATATAAAATAACGTGAACTGTTTTCTTTGAACTATTAAGCTTATAATGTTAATATTTAATTAATGTATTATAATATAATATATTAATATTTTGTCGTTAATATTTTTAAAAGTTATTTCGAAAACTCTTTTGATGATTCAAATATTTGTAGGTCCTTTTTAAAATAAATTCAAAAAGATTTTCTTTAAATAAATATAGGCTATTTTTGACAATTTGTTTATTTTGAGGGGGTCCGGGACGCATTAAAAAAATCTTTTATTGAATTAAAATTTTGCAATTTTTTTGATGATTAAACATTCTATTTTTAAACAAAATCACGTGGTAAAACTTCTCTATTTTTTTAATTTAAAATTTATTTAAAAAAGTGGAGGGTAATTAAAAATTATTGTAACTCAATGTAATAATTGTAGAATTTTAGTTTTTTAGGAATTAAATAAACAGAAACACCTACATTTTAATTTTGATTCAGCCTTTTTAAAAGTATTAATTAAAAAATATATTTAAAGTAAAAGTTTGAAAAAAATATTTTCAAAAGTAAATATTTTTTTTCAAATTTGCTCAAATCAAAATTAATGTAAAGCAATTAAAAAAGGCATGTTCTATTTTTAAAGCATCTATTTTTAACGTTTCTTGAGTTATAGTAATTAAATGTGAGAAATAATGAAAACCCATCATGAAGAAAAACGCATACAAGAAGTCTTATTCACAGGGCCTGATTACTAACGGGGCACTCTCCCACCAGGAAAAAGAAAAAAAGAATTTTTCCTTATTCATGACAGTAATCTTGTATGAAAAGGGCGTTTAAAGAAGACGAAAATTTCTATAAATTTTTTCTGGTGAGAGAGTGCCCCGTTAGTAATCAGGCTCTGCTTATTCATGATAATCAATGCTTGAAAGCTAGATGCTGTAAACCATAGGTTCCCAACCTTTTATGGACCACTGCCCCCCTTAGAAGTAAAAAAATTTCCAACGCCCCCTCTCTTCCATAATAGTTAATTATACTAAATAAAACATTGTTGCATATTATCTATACCTATTTTTTGTCTATTTATTAAGAAGCACAAAATAAAAGTTATAATTAAAACTACTATTAAACGTAATGAAAAGCTGTTCAGTAAAAATTTTAAAAAATAACACAAAATAAAATTAAATAAACTTGATAAAAAAGTGCATTTAATGTGTTAAAAATGACATATATCTAAAAAAGGTGTTATTATACATAAAAATACAGTTTTAAAAGCTTAAAACTTCAAATATTATACGCCAAGCGCTTCTGATCAGAATTGCATCTTCCTCAGGACAGCTTTGTTTATGTACTGAAATTCCTTTTCTTACTCTTACGTAACTGGAATGTAAACAGAGCTGCCCCTAGGATGAACAAGTTTTGATGGAAAGCGCTCGGCATATACGTATTTGAAATACGTAACATAATGTTAAACATTAAAATATGTATTTTAACAATTTGTTTATGTCGGATTCAATTTTGTTAACAGCAGTATTAAATCGCCACATTCAGAGATGTGCAGTCTATTTCTTTTCTTAGCCAATAAATTTGATATCGCATTGAACCCACACTTCGCTAAATAAAATTACGGAAAAGCAATTAAAAAAATTTGTACTTTTGTCCATAATTCAGCGTAGTGAACTGGTGTAGATTTCTGAAGCGAGAACTCTTGGTATCCATTTCAAAATTTTACATTTAGTTCTTCATTGGTTGTGAGTTCTACAAGTTCCTCTTCTAAATTTGATGATTCTACTGTGTCTGCTTTTCCGAAAAGATCTAAAACCTAACTAGGTATGTTCATGCTGAAAATATCCCGGAATCGCTCAATAAAATCATTATGAAGAGCGTCCAAGTGTTGTCAGTAAATTGGTAAATCTTCCTGCTTTGCAGAGACTGCTGCTAATGTAGGAAAATGGCTGTATTCACCTCTACGTAGAGTTTTCTTGAACATAACAAGTTTTCTCATAAAAGCAGCTGTGACGTTTTTTAAAAATTAAATTTAATTCCTCACTTTGCACTTGTAAATCGCTTTTATTGAATATTGTAAAATGACCTGTCAAATAACCAATGTCATTTTTGTATGTTACCAGGTTTTTGCGCAATTGTTTCATCCCTGTTTTCAAGAAAGCCCAGTGCTGAGTCAAATAGATTGAAAAAACTATTTAGACAAATACTTTTCGAGAGCCAGCGAACTTCTGTGTGCAAGAGCAAGCGATTGTTTTCTTCGTCATTTTCATTTCAAAGTTGGCCAGATAATCTGTCATACAAAGAATTGCTTCTAATCTTATGTACAAATAACGTAATAAAGCGACATATGCATACGTTTATTCAGCTTTTTGGCAATTAAATGCTGACGTTGATTTAACACAACGTACAGCCAGTACATTTAGTACTGCTTCTTTCAAATGCGCCATGAAACCTGTATGATGCCCTGTCATTGCTGGAGCACCATCAGTATCTGTTGACAAAATATTATGAATAGGGATTTCTTTGTTTTGAAAAAACATGTTCATGAATATCGGTTCTCCCTTTCTATCAGTTTGCGAATTTCTAGCAAATAATAACTCTTGTCAATGTTTTTCTTCTTTTATGAATCGGACATACGATAAGAGTAGTGCTGATTCATCGAGTTAATTGGAAATTTTTCAAGTCTTTAAGTAATAGCATAGTGATAATTCAACGTTTTTGGAAATTTCATCTATTCTTTTTTGTACCGAATTATCACTCAGAGGAATTTTTTTAATGATTTCTGCCGGTGTTTTATGATGAAAAACAGTTATTGTTACCTGTTTGACTCCTAGCAAGATTAATAGCTCGCCAATTGTGTGCAGTTTTCCCACTTTTGCGATTAACAATGTTATATTATATGAAGCTCGTAGTCCGTCATCTTCTTGTTTAGAAAACAACTCAAAAACATTTGATACACTTCACTGTTTTAAACATTTCTTTCCAAAGCTTAAAAATAAGATAAAACTTTGTCCTTTTTATCAGCATGCTTTTTTTTCAAATGGACTTGTAATCTAGAAGACTTCATAGCTTAATTTCAAAATCTTTTTGACAAATTAAACACATAAGTAATGATTGGTTTGTAGGAGAATGCGTAAAACCATATTTCAGATGTTCAATACTATACTGCCGGCATTTCTTCTTAAATTCAAACATTTAAAAATACAAAATTGGCCACAATTTAAGTTTAAATGGATTCACTATTTAAACTTAAATATACTTTTTCAATAGATATTTATGGATATGTATAAAGACTATAATGTCTTTTATAGCTTTTATTCAGAATAAACGAATTTCGTCAGCAAGTTCAAACTATATTTTCGTTTAGAAATGTCTATTCAAGCATAAGTCATCATATTTTCAACATTTTTCGAAATACCGGTTTTAAAAATAACTCTAGTTATTAAACTTTTAGTCTGAGTCCGATTAAGGTTGTGCGGAGCCCAAGACCCATCGCCTTTTAGAAGACCCCTCGCAGCAAAATAGTTGCTATATTTTTGTTGGAAGGGAAAGCATAGGGGGATGGGGGATATTATTAGATATTACGACACAGTTGCTAAGTTAACCAAAATATATTTTGATTTTAGAGCAAATGGTTGTGCACACTGCAACTTTCAAACTTCTTTTTCTAAATCATTTTATTTAGTTCGGAGCCCCCAAAAGCAGTGAGCCCTAGGCTACGGCCTAGTTGGCCTGTGCCTGTTCTGTAATCAGCTCCGGCTTTTACTGACATTAAAATAGCAAAATATGCAATAATGATCGTCATAATAGTTTGACCAATGCGTTTATTACTGAATCAGAAGGTTAAATTACATTTTTAATTCATCAACAAAGACAAAATTAAATTATTCGTCGTTGCATGATTAAACAAGTAAGAAAAATCATGCGTTAAGCATAGATTATGAAGCACTTTCCAACACTTAATGAAATCTTTAACAAAACTTTGTTATCTAGAGAAATAATAGTGTATAGCCAAATATACCCAAATATGTATTCCAGTACATTAGAACAGCCCTGTATTTCATATGTCAGTTCATATAATGGGAAAATTTAGCTTAGCAAGAAAATACCTAGCAGCTTGAAATTTCTTTTTCAGCAATTCATACTATTAGATGGAAACATACATGGATACTTTTATTCAGCCCTGTAGTTTACATTGTACCTTTATTACACGTCAGCATTAGGCTAAAGTTTATTGTAAACTAAAACACTTTTAAAACAACTGAAATCACATTGTCATAAATCATCATTCATAGTCGTCCATGTACCGAATTCTTTGCGTGGCCATGTATATCCCTTTATCTATATTCTGCAAACATTTCTCAGTAAATTGAATGCAGCTCAGCGTAAAAATGCATAGCTTATTTAAGAACCATGTTTAAATAATTTACGCTCATATTCAGTAACGTTGGTGAGCTCTTTTGGGTAGCCCTGTATATCAACTATAACATTTATACACACCATATAATGTGCATATATTTAGCGAAATATAATCCCTCCATCAGCCATCATCGGACTCATATACGGTACTTCGGAAAGAATATACTATTTGAAATCTTTTGTGAGGCCCTGTAAATGCTATGTACTTCATGTTATGCAAGACAGTAGCGTATAATTTATATTAAGCTTCAGTGACATATATCAATTTTATTATACATGAAAAAGTTTAATATATTTAAATATGTCACACACAATTCCCCCTTTTACCATTATCTAATGGAATTCTTTTGTGTGGCCCTGTAAATGAATAATAGCTACATTTTCACCTTATATTTTATAGAATGCATATTTTAATATGTTTGGCAGGGTATAACATCTTTAAAATTCCTTTGAAACGATCTTTCCCCATAGGCCGTAATGTAATAGGAAATTTTTGATTCGTCCTCTAGATAAACTAATCATGGTAGAAACTTCATTTTCGATAGGACTTGTGCTAGAATAAACGTCAATAACGTCCTAAAATTTCATGGCAATCCGAGTATATTAACGATTTTTCCCCATAGGTCGTACTGTAATGGGAAACTTTTGATTCTCTCTGTAGATAAACTAATCATGGTAGATACTTCATTTTCAGTAGGGTTCGTGCTAAGGTAAACCTCAATAATGTCCTAAAATTTCATGGCAATCCGAGTATATTAACGATTTTTCCCCATAGGCCGTAATGTAATGGGAAACTTTTGATTCGCCCTGTAGATAAACTAATCATGGTAGAAACTTCATTTTCAACAAAACTGGTGCTAGGGTAAACGTCAATAACGTCCTAAAATTTCATGGCAATCCGAGTATATTAACGATTTTTCCCCATAGGCCGTACTGTAATGGGAAACTTTTGATTCTTTCTGTAGATAAATTAATCATGGTAGATACTTCATTTTCAATAGGGTTCGTGCTAGGGTAAACCTCAATAACGTATAAAAATTTCATAGCAATACGAGTATATTTACGGGAGTTAGAGCGCGGACAGACGGCCATCCGGACAGACGGCCATCCGGCCAGACGGACAGACAAACCGAATGCATAAGCACTTTTCAACTTTGTTGGAAAGTGCTAAAAAATACAGCGTTCAGAGTATAAGTTTCCGCTATCCAAATAATAGCATACAACAAGACCCTAAACAAGTATCGCACGCCATTTGTTTGAATGGAAAGTTCTCCTTCGCTGCAAAATGCGACAAGTGAAAGAAGGTTCCAGCTCTAGGCTCGTTTTAATAGATTTTCATTTAAAGTTATATTTAAGATTTATATAATGCCCATTCAACGCCGGGGAGACGGGTCAACTTGTTTCAATATATTCATTTCTTAAATAGGTAGAACCGTCATGACCGCCCCCCCTTGACTGTCTTAACGCCCCCCATTTTCCTCTGGACCCGTCACCGCCCCCTTGGAAGGCTCCAGCGCCCACTGGGGGGCGGTACCGCCCCCGTTGGGAACCTATGCTGTAAACAAAACCAAAAAAATGAAAAAATACATAAAATTTCCTTTTCTAATTATGATAAAAAATATTTAAATGTCATTATAAGCATAAAAAATCAGAGAAATTTTTAATGCAGTATTTTTTATATGCGTCCCGAACTCCTTTAATCGCTGTTAGAATTTTATAGGAAATATGTCAAATATATATTTTTATTGAATCATTTTATTTCTCTCATTTTTTTTTAACGCATTTACACAGTTATATATATGAATTATACAAGAATAAAATAATAATATGTCATTTTATGTTATATTAATTTGAGAACAAGGGATTTTCATCATACTGGTTATAAGTTAACATAAGTTGTTGCTAAGTAGATTTCGGTTTAAACCACCTAACCAGTGGCGTTGCTAAGATTCTATTTTTTAGAAGTGCGTAAGACATGCATAAAGATAGGAGAAAGTTTTGAGATTACCACAACTGAGTAGTTTTATATTATAGTTACACAAAATCTAATATATTATAAACTTTCAAAAGGTATTAAGATTTTACCATATACTATGCTTTGAAATATTATACAATTTATGGTATAAACAATTATGTATCATTTTACGATACATCATGCTATGAAATACCATTGAATGTATGGTAAACTTCATGTCTCTATAGTTTTACCATACACCTTGCTATGGAATACCATATCATGTATGGTATATATCATTATCCAATAACTTTACCATACACATTGCTCTGCAATACTATTGAGCGATGAATGTTTACCATATGAATACAATATGTTTACATATAATGACATAAGAGTTAAAATGACATTAGAGTTTTTCATATAAAACCATGTGTTTCCATAAAAAATCCTATGCCATTTTTTGCTAAGGGCCCTCCCCGAATAAAAAGATAGAATGCCATTTTTCTGTGTTGTAGGCAAATTCCTGTTTCTGATGTCAAGCTTCGGACGCACACTGAAGATATATTGATCTCAGTGGGAGAGTCAATTTCAAAGACAGTTTTGGAGGGAAAAACTCGTTTGGCGCTCATGCGTTAAATTGTGTTTTATTATATCTATGGCTTCCAGTAAAACGCAGGTAAGGCACATTTTTGAAAAAATTGAGATAATTTAGGAAAATGTAGCTTTAAAAGAGTACTTTTATCTGCCATAGTACTGAAAATGAAAATCGAATACTTCCCGTCATAGGGCGACTATAAATTTTCATTTAAAAATTGAAAACATTCTCAATTAATAAAAATAATTTTTTCACAACTATTTTAGCAAAAAAAGAGGTTATATACTAATTGAATGCAGTGAAAATTATTAAGTACTAATCTGTTTTATAAAAATCATGATAAAAAGACATTTGAAAACTTTAAACGTTAATTACTCAAAATATTAAAAACTGTGCCTTTAATGGTTATTACCGGGACCCACAGATATAGAGATAAAGAGCACCCTATTGCACACTTATAGGACAATGCTGATACTTTGAATCCCCGCCCCCAAGAAAAAAAAGAAGAATTCACATTCATACTACAAATTTCCTAAAATATTATTTTGTTTATTTAATGACAGATTACGTAGGATTGTTTGAAGTAAACATTCTTATTTTAAAATTTCTTGTATAACGCAAAAAATTTAAGTTAAAAAAATTTGCCAAATTAGCAAATTCGTTTATAGAATTACCATTGTCAACTACTTTTATATTACGAATTATATATTTCCTACTGAACGAAAAATTGACCATGCTGGGAATCGAACACAGGTACTTGGCTTACAAGGCCAATTCTTTACCGTTTAAGCTAACTGGGCACGACAATAGGTGAGCATTTCGCACTCAGATAACCTTGCAGATCATATTTTTATATTATATTTTAAAATATTTTCTTTTTTTTTCACTTCAAATAATTGTATAAGTGTAGGGCTTTTCGTTATTTGTAAAAAAAATAGTATAAAAAATAATGATAAAAAAATAAAATTAAATGCTTAGGTACTCTGGTACTCATGGTAAAACTGTTAAAAAATTCTTATAAAGCAATAGAATATACCTTTTTCAGATAGTAATACGAATATTAATGTCGCATATTCGTGATACGTTCATTTCTGTATTATTGATACAACATTGAAAACATTGAAATACCTATAACTAAATATCAATATATGTCAACAATAAGCTATTTAATGCTCAAATTTGGGATTAACTTGTGTCATCAACAAAAGATTAAAGATATAAAGTTTTCAACTAATAAGAGTCTTGGAATTTTGAAAATTATTTATGAAAGTTCATTGAAATATTTCATGGTAGCAGTGTTCTCGCTGACAATTGATCAACGTTAGTAATTTGGCTAATTAAAAATAAAAAACATTCACCAAATGAAAAAAGTATTAGCAAAATATTTTCGCCATGCAGCACAAAAAAAAATCTTTAATCCTTTAATGTGCGTCTTTTTTTTTTTCAATATGTTCTAAAATAACCCAAGTTTTTATGACTGCTACAATGATTGTTATAAATCTAATTTCAACTATCCGCTACAAATATACTAAAAATGTGTATATATTAAAAATATGTATACATGCATATGCATGAAAAACGAAAACGAAAAAATTGAGCACTTAATTTGGCGAATCTTATCACTTGTTTACTCGCCAAATAAAGAATTTAGTCGCAATTTGGCGCAATGGCGAGCGACAGCAAAACCCTGCATGGTAGAATTAGTCTTTCAAAAACAGTCACTTTTGAAACTAAATATCCTTGGATTAGAATCCTTTAACAACGAATAAACAAATTTAAAAGATAATAAACTATGACTATACGCATTGCTTGACTATAATATTGCTTACATTATGCCTTTAATTTTGGCCAAACCTTGTGATTTTAATTCATACTTAAAAGATTTTATAAAGTAACTGTAACTTTACCTGTTTATATTCAAAATGTGTTGAAAGTTGTAATGAAAACTTAAATTTGAAATCGATAGTATACCTTTTGAAGCTAGAAAAGGCGATATATTTTTCTTTGCATTCCATGATGAAGCTCTATTTTATTGTTTTCTCTTTCCGCTCATATAAAAATCCGAAGCAATAAAATAAACTAACAACGTTACCATGGGCACTTAAATTAAATTACACATTTACCTATGTTGGTGTGATTCCAACATTTTAAGGGGCTTTAAACGCAAAAGAATAATTGTATAATTGTATATAGATTCACTGCTGTTTTATTACATATGTTTTTTATTATTATTATTATTTGAATATTTTTAATGTGCCTTTTAAATGTATAGTATTATTGTTAGTAGTTTTTTTTTTTTTTTTTTTTTTTTTTTTTTTTACAAGGGCTGTATTATGTATCTGTTTTTTGTATTCAGGAAGGTTTAATTGCAGAGTACGAGGTATAGATATATGATCTATTGTACTGCAAAGTCATAAAAGTCATACCCTGATAGGGGATACAAAAAAGAAGTAGGTCTTTTATGACCCGTTTTATAGCCGAGTCAAGGCTATGTGGGAGGCCCAGCTGGTCACGTGGGAAATACGAGGGGTGTAGGGCCCCGGAGTATAAGGGGGGGCCCTCTGACCCTTAGTGGACGAGGGGCGTGGGCAGGAAGAGCCGATTGGCTGGTGAGTAGAATTATGATGTGTATGTTAATTTTCTCTCACCAGTCAGGACTCTTTATGCAAATTTTGGACACACAGTGAGTTTTCCTCGTTCTCTAGAAAAAAGAGAGAGACGCCATAGAGGAAGAGAAGCGAGCGTCGGAGGATGTTCAGTTTTTAGGGTGCTGCTTGATTTATTTTTAAGTCAAAAAATTACCAGTGCCCACCATTAAGGCCTATCCTTTTTGTTAGTGAAGTCCATGGGATATTTTCTAAATGTGCCCCTGAACCAATATACACCGGCCAGGTACCGGTGGTGCTTCCTATGCTCAGTGGAGTATCAGGTACTGTTATTTTTGTCTATAATATTCTTAAATTTGTATATATATACCAATGTATCAAAATGCAATTTAAGTAATATCTAGCTCAGGAGACTTTGTCTGAGTGAGCGAATTGTCAAACTTAAATATAAAATATAGCTTATTTTGGCTGTAAGTGTAACATTTTACTTAAGGAGTACGTTTCTCTTGTTGATCTTTTGTAATGATATTATTAATGTGCTTATATTTAATAAAGGAGTTATGTTTGTTAGAACACTTAGTTGTCATTTATGAGCAGAGCCTGATTACTAACGGGGCACTCTCTCACCAGAAAAAATTTATAGAAATTTTCGTCTTCTTTAAACGCCCTTTTCATACAAGATTACTGTCATGAATAAGGAAAAATTCTTTATTTCTTTTTCCTGGTGGGAGAGTGCCCCGTTAGTAATCAGGCCCTGTTTATGAGAGCTTTTTTTATAATTGTCTATTTTATATATTTTTTTCAGTAGTCAACCAATACTTGCATGTCTAATTAAAATTCTAATTCTTTTTCTTTTGTCTAAAGTTAATAGTGAGTAAATATAATTTACTTTATTTCTTTTAGACTTCTTTTAGACTTCCATCTTGAGTAAATATATTTTGTAGGGTTCTGTAGCTAAGTACGGGGAAATTTAATTTTAATGTATTTTAAGTCTTATTTTATCTCTTAGTTATTCAATAGGGCCATAGGTTGGGTAATCTACTAAACATTACACAACGCAATGACTAGGTTATTTTCTTTATCACATGACAACCTGATAACTGTATTTTTCGGAGTTGTCAATTACCTGACTAGGCCGCACGATCGTGAGGCTCTACTAAATTAGATGCCCCTACAAGATATCATTATTTGGGTTTTTATTATTGAATGAACTCGGGGTATAGATGCACCCAATACCTATGTTACATTTGTGCAGATCTTGCCAGCAACCTACTATATAGATGATGTGAGAGAAAGCATCAATAAAAATGTACAATTTTACGATAGCAGATTCAAAACCAATCTATTAAAAAAAAAAAAAAACCTATTTTGAAAATACGAGACAAGGTCAAATTATAATCAGTGTTGCTAAAACTGGCTTGCTAAACTTTTTATTCAGAATTTTCAATCGCGGTGGTATAGCTATGAAACTACTCCATTTTAATTCCCAAACGCCACATTTGCGCCGGAATTTTATAAAAAAAATGTTTGGTTTATTGAATGCGTGAAATGTTGCTGTTTCTTTTTTATAAATAAAGTTGTTTTCAAATTCCGGTGTCAGTCATTAATTTCAACACTTAAGCGATGAATTTGCTCTGCGCCGCAAAGGGTTAAGAGTGGTGATCATTTAATTTTAATTCGAAACTGCCCACCGGCACCTAGAATGTTTGAATAAATGTTTGCTTTTATATTAAACGTGAAGAAAAAAAAGCATTTATTTAGTAAAAAATTAAAAAATTCGTTTGTAAATTCTGGTATGAAACAATCATTTCAGCAGTTTACGAACCAAATTCGTCCTTTTTCTGAAAATGTCTAGCAGTTGTTTTTGCTTTACACAATTATAAACATTTCGTTAATAAAGTAAAAGAACTGAATTAAAAAAATTGAATTAATAAAAAAAATTGAATTAATGAAAATAAAATAAATTAAGTAAACAGATTACTTTTGTCCTGTATTTTTTAACAATGCTATAAGAAAGTTGTTTTAAATTACACATTTGCTCGTATCGTTTTAAATCTGACAAAAAAAATCATCAACGTATTCTGTCTATTTTTAATTTTCGCGTGAAAATATTTTTGTTGCTAGAAAAGAGATATTTTTATTCGCGCTGCCTTAGAACTGGCAACAACTGTTTAAAAGATCATTTAGAATTATGAAATAAATGTTTCGTGTAAGTATATATTTTTTTTAATTGAAACAATTTGGCAATGTTATTATTTGGGCATAAGTGCCCAATAGAGGAAAGATCCGCCGGATACAAAAAAATCATTAACTGTGGCGGATATAGCGTTAGTTATTTGTTTTTAAAATAGAAACTTCAGGCTAGGTAGGGGATCGTTTTTATAATATCAGGGTTAGGGATACTTTTATTCACATTAATAATGAAATTCCACTAAAAAGAAAAATCACATACAAATTCTTTATTTTTTCCTTTTATATATTTTTTTATTATTTAACACTAGAACCGCCGAGTATTTTACTCAAGTTTTACAAAAACTGTTTTCTCACCAGTATTTTGATTTTAAACTACTTAACTTATTTAATAAATCTATTTATGTTCTGTTTTTTTTCGCTAATAAAAAGGAATGTTAATCCTCTCAATCCTTCAGTCGAATCAATTGCTACAAATTCTGCAATAAAATAAGCTGGAGACTACTTTAAAAGAAATTTTGGTGACAATTGTAAAAAACCATATCGCACTCTGGGCCTATCAGGCCCGGTGCGAGTTTTCACGGTTTAAGAATGTTATGCAACACATTAAAAAAAAATTGTCTTTGAATTTCATTCTAGCTCTTATTTATTCTAGCTTGTTCTTTATCTCATATCTCAATGCTGCATTTAACCCTTGAGGGGCGGTGATATGCCTATGAAGCCGCTTAATTTTAATTCCCAAAAATCGCATTGGCACCTGAATTTTTCGGTTAATTAGATGCGTGAAATATAGCCTTTTTTTACAAATAAAGTTGTATCCAAATTCTAGTGTCACTAATTGATTACAACACTTAAGCAATGAAAAAGCTCTGCGCCGTAAAGAGTTAAAAGTCAGTACATCTGTTCTAATCCGGCATGTTCCAGATTTGTAGCACGCGGATTAATAAATTTTCCGGATTACAGAATGAACGTGGAAAAAACGTGTAGAAATTAGAATTAAATGAAAAATGGCAAAAAAGCATGTTTTTTATTCTTTTACCTTCTGAGCGTCTTGCAAAAGTGGAAAGTTGCCATGTTGTTTATTCTGCATTTTATTTTAAACACTTAGAAAGTATGATTATTTCAACATTAAATCTATAGAATTATATCATCTTAAATATTACTTATATTGCAGTGAAAACTGAAACTTAGTTAAGGGAATATTACGTGACAAATACTTAGAAGGTGAAACAACTTGAATAAAATTAAAATAAAATACCCATAATGAAAGTACAACACGTGTACTTGTCTTTAAAATAAAAATGTACAACAGATGCCTGCTCCTAAAATTCACCTTGAACAAATCTCGAGTATCAGTTTGTTTTATAGTAGGCTTCTCTCCTTTTTTTAAGTAAATCATTTCGTTTACGTGGACTTACGTTGTGCTTGAGAAATTTAATTTTGAAATCAGGGTCTTATTTGCTGGACACCCTGTATGTCTTCTATAATTAGGTTAGACTTTCGTTGTTGGAACTCCATTACATCTGCGATGATTGACAGAAACCGCATTACAAACATTTGCTACAGTTTAAAGATTAACTAATTCTTGAACAATGACATAAAATTTACCTTGAGGTATTTTTTGACACGTAACTTCTTTATGCACAGCGGAATGGTGGATTTTATTATATTTTTGAGATTTTTTTAACAGTTTCTACTTTTGTAATATTAGTCTTATAAAGTGAATATTAAAAGAATTATGTGGCAACAATTGCATCTAAAACAGTCCCGGCCCCTTGAGAGCATTACTATTTAGCGATTTGAGTTGACAAACATTAATTTAGACAACGTTTATTGTCATACTCGGCTGACTTAGATGTAGTTTAAATGTTATAATTTTCAATTAAATAATTAAATTTAATCATAAAAATATCATATGAATATTATGTGACAAAAATGAAAAAAAAATGTATACATCCATTCATTAATTTTTTCTATGTATCTTGCTCGTGGATTGTTCTAATGACTGTGAATATATTATATATAATATTTGAATAAAGTGAATATAAAGCTCTATATATAAAGCGAAATTTTTTATTGAAAAATTTTGTTATGAATGAAATGTTTGTTATGAAATTTTGGTATTATTCTCTGAATTACGAAATTTCTAGAATGTTTTTTTATCACGGGATTTAGAGGGTTAACCGATTTATCGTTTATTCCCTTCATGCATACATTATTTTCCATTATTATTCATTATTTTTCATTACCTTTTTTGTGATAAATAAAAACATTTATAAAATAATTGTATTATTGTGCTGCATGCTAGCTGTTATTTGTCCACAAGTCAGATCTTCATTAAAAAAATATAGAAAAATTACTACTTGCTTTATAAGCCAGTCCTTATCAGTCCTCATTTGAAGACTGTATGAACGAAAGGGTTAAAATATGTTGTAATACGATTCTCTATATCATGTTTCAGAAGATAGATAAGAAAATGAAAGAAAATTATGGGATATTACACAATGTTTAGCGAGAAAGACAGACGAGAAGACATCTGAAATTTTTTTTTTTATTTGATCTATTATTAATCCCTTAACTGGTACTTTCTTTGCCGTTCAATAAATTGAAATTAACGGATTCTCACCATGTTTTAAATAAAACATTCGTAACGTTAGTCTAAATATTTCCGCCTTTTAATGGTATGAAATTATTAAAAAAAAATATGGTGTCAAAAAGCTTTAAATGATGAATTAAGCAAAATAGTCTTGACTAAACGGCGTGTGGGTAACTCAGTCAAGGGGTTAATGCAGGTTATCCTCTATTATTTATAATTTCCACTCAAATTAATCTTGTGTACTAAAAAATGTAGACAAACGTAGTATAAATATACAAAAATCGATATTTTAATGCACACCAGAAAAAGTATGGTATAATTATGAAAAAATATTAAGCATTTTTCGTTGGCGTACAAAATTTTTTGATATATCAATCATGAAATCTTGCTGTTTTCGATGACAGCAAGTCAAATAAAGAAATTAAGCGCCTTTTAACTCATTTCCCGTCTTGCCAACCGTGTCTAGGCAAAGCCGCCTCGAGTTCGCAAGAAAAACACTAGGTTTCGTGACGTCACAATGCGGGGCTTATTCCAACTGCGGAGAACACGGTCGCTAATTAAAACACATCCGTTTTTTACATCACATTCCATCTTATTAACACAACATACATGAAAATTATATACCTATAATTCAATTCATTCTTTTCATTCAATTTTGATCACTCGCAACAGCAATAATAGAGTTAATGCCAAAACTGTATTTATGCAATATTACCACTGCGTCAATGAAAACATGCAACAGAATTAAAATTACATGGAAGAAGGGTTAGTTAGATAAACAAATACAATCAAAGTGATAAAATATAGTTTAGTGAAAAGTTTTTATTATATATACGATTTTGGAAATTTAGAAAGGATATTTTCGCTACATTCAAAATCAAGACATTAACATCTATTACATAAATTTGTACTTTAAACCCATAAATTTAATTTATTTGCTTTTATTATTTCTCTTTTAAAAATAAGTAAATACCAATAAGAGTACCAATCAAAACCCACATTTTAAAAAGTTATTTTTCTTAATAGAAATAAAAATTTTACATCGAAATATATCAAAACCCCAAAAGCCCAGTAATAGACACTTTAGTTCTAGTAATGTATACCCCTATTAAAATCTTATCTAAAATTGTAAATGACCAGTGGTATAAGAAATTACTACCCTAATAAAAACATTTAATGCAATTTACAGGAAAATATATTATAAATTAATTATTAAGATTCATTAAGGTTCATTAAGATTTTCAATGAAAACAGTGAAACTGTAGAATTTTATTTTCTATTTTCTAATTGCTTTGTCGAAAAACGCAGAAAAATAATCCAGATTATAAAGGATTAGTTAATTATATGCAAAGGGAAGTTAAGAAAAAAATAAAAACTTTACTATAGCTTAACCCTAGCTGCTAACTTCTATGCATTTTTGCTACCACTAAAATTGTACAGAGATTTTCCATTTGTTTAATCATAAGATTTCGACAATTAAATAACACAATAATTACTATATAATTTTTGTGGTCGGAAAAATGCGTAAAAGTTGGCAGCTACGCTTACCTACTATTATTTATAAACCAAAAACTGTGAGAATTGAGAAGGTCCATTACTATTACTATTACCATTACTATACCATTACTATTTGAGCTATGCATTAGCTAAAAAAGATTATATTGAACATTTCTAACATGAAAAATTAAAAAAAAAAAGCAATAAAAATGTTTGAGCTATAAATCTTTAAAATTTTTATTTTAAGCAAAAATGCCTATCCCATTCCAAGTTTTATGTTTTAACTGTGTGTTTTTTTTTAAATTTTATCTAGTTTTTTTTTAATTAAAAAGGTTTAATTATTTTAAATATGAACTGTTTGTGTTCTATAAAAATGAAAACATTTGTTTGCAAGAGATATTTTCTTTAAGAAATTAACAGAAATATTTTGTCCCTCAGTTTGCGTCAAGTCCGTTACCTTGTGACTATTTTAGTCAAAATAGGTTTCTAATTCTGCCTAAAGTTAGCAGCAAATATTCGGCGATATAGTTAAACTATTTACACAACTACTACTTGCCATTTTTTCCTCTTCAAATATGAAGCAATATAATAGTGGCAAGAATCAGCTTTTATCAAGGTTGGTATTTTTTTTCACTCTCAAGTCTGTTACCTTAAATTCTAATATTAAAATAATGATTTTTGCACTTTTGTCATTAAATATTGTTTACAAAATAGTTTTAGAAGGTATGTGAATTATTATCTAAATTAGAAATTATACAAGCTAGTTTTTTCTAACAGTTTTTTTTTTTTTTTTTTTTTTTTTGAAATGTCAAGTCTGTTACTTGTTAAATCTGTTACCATATTTGTAAGCGATGAAATGTAAGCTGCTAAATAAGTTTACTAAATATTTTTAGAAGTTATGTAAATTATTGTCTAAGTTAGAATTTATACATCTAATTCATTTCTAATAGTTTTATTCGAAATGTCACGTCCATTACCATGAAATGTAAGCGAATGGTGAAAATGGCCCTATACGCAAGATATCCTTAAACAAACAAACAAAAAAAAAATATGCATGAAATTACTTGAAATTTTCTCTATTTCTTTTACAAATATCTATTGATGGAATAGACTACATTGAGGATAATATATTAAATTGTTTTATATTTACACTGGTAAAAATGACAAACTTGAGACAAATTTTGCGAATTTTCCATTACATTTGATGCATCCATCTGAGATTGAGCGGTGACTATAATGTGTGTACTCTAAATCTAGAGAAAATTATTCTTTTAATATGCATTTACAAACTGTCAATACATTGTATTATTATTGAGTTATCACAGGAATCGAGTCCGGGACTACAGTATACTAGTTCGTTTCTCTATTGCTGTGCCACTTCCGGCTGAGATCTGTGTCTGGAATTTTTCACTAATGAAGCAAGTTAAGGAAAATATCCATCCATCAACTAAACAGCCTCCGATGACAGGGTTAAGAATGATTTAATTCTTCCATCGATCTGCAATATACATTAAAACACATATACACACAGAAGTAATGCCTGATAGTATATATTTAATAGTTGAATGCAGTCGTTATTTATGTGTGTATGTGTGTCTATATAAGTGCATGCATTCATGCATTTAAAAAAAATTATTTAACGTTACTCCATAAAATGGGTGGCAACATGCTGCCTCCAATTTTATGGAGTAGGTTAACTTACATAATGCATTTTAAACAGATGTAACTGATTTACACCAGTCACATCTTATTGCACATTAGTGAATTAGATATCAGTCTGCTGTACTATTTAGTTGATCTAGAGTAACACCGGCTATATCGTTTAAATTAATCAATAAAATTAATGCTACCAAATTTATGGAGTGAGTTACGTATTATTTATAGTGTGTGACTTTATGGCAACGAAGAATTGGAGGAATCGGCTCTTTGAAGAATTCTTGCGATTGTGAAAGGTGAAAATCATTAACCCCTTCGCGAGGGAAGAACTTTTACGAAATTTTTACTGCTTTGCTACCGGTTTTTAAAAACAGAAATTTGTGGCTTATCAATTCGAGAAAATGCTCCAAATGAACAAGGCAAATTTTACAGTAAAATTTTACTGGTGAGGATAAACGAGGAATTTTAAGGCCGTTTAGCGGCACGTATACGCGTCGCTCGTCCCCAAGGGGTTAACAAAATATAGTAGTACATAAAAATTTAATACATGGCCCTTGTCCCATAGGGTGCGATGATCGCTCCGTTTTTTACACGAAGCGGATTATCTGTATTTTGACATATAGGAAGTGGGAGGACTTTCATCTACATTTTTAACCCTTTCCTGCACAGGGCAAATCCATAGCGAAAATGTTGTGGATACCGTAATTTACGTACAAAGTTATTTGAAAATTAGGGGAGAAAAAACATTTTTCTTATAAGTATTAAACGGGAAATATTTAGATCAGAATTCTGGTGTCATTTTTGCCTTTCGGAAACAAGATTAAGTAATTCTTAAATAATAAACTAATTTGGGTGTTCCGTGACATGCAAAACTTAAACCCAAAGGCTTAACCGATTTATCGCTTAAAATAAGTGCCGCGTTTTACAAAGCAATAAAATGAACAAAACCGTTCTTTTTTACATAATTTTCATCGACAAAGGGAGGCAAGAAATCATTTAGAAAACTGAAATATCTTTAATTGATCAGTTATTAGCGAAGCATATCTTATTATATTTACGATTTTCACATTAGTCGATTTTATGTAATAAAATTTATATTTTAACGCGCACCGGAAAAAATAAGATGTAAATGTGATATACATTAAGTATTTGGTTCGTGTACAATTCAGCAGTAATATATAAATATTGTATTTATGATATCTTGCTGTTTTTCAGTGGCAGCAAGTGAAATATGGAAAAGAACTTCGCTTTGTAAACTGCTCTCTTTGGTGATGAGTCCCTCTATTTTTATGTAATAATCCTTTAACATTACCGCAAATGTCAAAATCTCGATTGCAAAACAGCTATTTTTACATTCTGTTCGCAGCACTGTTTAACACATTAACTGCCGATCACGTGCCAGCGGGTGATGTAAGGTGATGTCTAATAGCCAGTCACGCGCTGGCGCGGGAAAATCTCAGAACCTGAATCTTTCTTATAAAAAGTAAATCGGCTTCTGGGAAAAATCCCCTTCTACAGAGCGGCATTAACTATCATCACATTTTCACGTAAGCGGCAGCGAACGTGTTAAAAAAAATACGTTATGCATTATTCTTTTTTTGCAAATGTTGTCAACACGTATATAAAAGTATTACGAATGTTAAAATGTTCTGCATTCAAATAATCTATACTCGAGAATATTAAGGAATTACTGTATGTGAAAATCATATTTTGATTAATCTATCGATTGGCGTTTTAGCGTCAATATTACATTGACAAAATAAATCATGTCTTAGGGAAAAAATCGTAATTTAGGCCTTTTTTAGACTTTCCGTTGGCAAAATTCAGAAATTCATATAAAATTCAAAATTCAACAAATATTTTTTAACTAACTAGGAAAGTGCACGAAGTGTGAGTCACCGATTTTGACAAAAGTGGTATCGTTGGAAAGATCTCATCGAGAGCAGCAAAAAACTCAAAGGAACTACCCGTCGCAAATGAGTCGTTATCGAGATATCCGACAATATATGTGACGCAACTAGCGCATACTTAATGGGGCACCGTAAAAAATTTTAGTCTCGATTTTAACTAAAGTGGTATCGTTGAAAAGATATCATCGTGAGGATTAAAAAACTCAATAGAATCACCCGTTGGAAATGAATTGTTTTCGAGATATCCGACAATTTGTGTCACATTTTTATACACACTTCTAAGAAACTGCATTAAGTGACAGAAATTGTCGGATATCACGAAAATTGCTCATTTCAGATGGTTTGTTCCTTTGAGTTTTTTACTTCTCACAATATCTTTGCAAAAACACCATTTTCATTATAATCGAGAAAACATTTTTTGCGGTCCCCCATTAAGTGTACATAAATTGATGGATATCTCGATAACGGCTTATTTGCGACGTGTAGTTCCATTGAGTTTTTTACTGCTTTCGATGAGATCTTTCCAACGATATTACTTTTGTCAAAATTGGTGACTTATATTTTTTGATCTTCCCTAGTTAATGGAGTTTCCTAGAAGTGTGTATTAAAAATGTGACACATACTGTCGGATATCTCGAAAACAATTCATTTCCGACGGGTGATTCCATTGAGTTTTTTAATCCTCACGATGATATCTTTTCAACGATACCACTTTAGTTAAAATCGAGACTAAAATTTTTTACGGTGCCCCATTAAGTATGCGCTAGTTGCGTCACATATATTGTCGGATATCTCGATAACGACTCATTTACGACGGGTAGTTCCATTGAGTTTTTTGCTGCTCTCGATGAGATCTTTCCAACGGTACCAATTTTGTCAAAATCGGTGGCTCACACTTCGTGCACTTCCCTAGTAAGTGAAATCAAGTAAAAGTAGTCATTTTAGTTGTAGAACACAAGTTATTAAAAAAAGATTGATTTATATTGTTTCTTTTAGATAAAAAATTTGCATGTTCCAAAAATGGAACATTGGCGTGTAAAGGTTTATTTTTTTTAACATGATGAAGTTTTTTTGGTTGAAATGTATGTAAGTATTGATAAAAAGTTTTCGAATACGAGATGGTTTATTAAGTATCGACAAAAGAGTTTATGATTTTGATATACTTTATTTATACTTGGATATACTTTGATTTTGATTTTTAAAAACCAGTATTTTATTACAGAAAACATTCTTTTATGTAATTGGAACATTCGAAGGATATACAGTAGACTCCCTCAAATCCGCACAGCTTGGGACCAGAGGTTTTGCGGATTTTAGAATTTTGCGGATTTCTGGTCATTGCTTTGTTTACATGTTTTATACAGTAATTTGAATGTAATTAATAATGCAATCAAAAGTATAATGAATGCTTACAATATACTAAAATATTAAAATAAGTAATAAACTAAAATAATAAAAATTTAGATAATTTTTAATCTGATTAAAATACTAAAAGCAAAGGTCAAGTTAATAATGATTAATGTACAATTAAATATTCATTATAAATATGAAATGTGCTTTTCCTAAATTATTCAATGAAACTTGCCTTATAGAAGTACATTACTAATTCACATCAGGATCATAAAATAATAAAACTTTATTTTAGGTTTAGCCAGACTTAATAACTAAAAAAGCTTGATTATAATACATAAGTATATGTGGTAAGATTGTGATTACCAATGATATCAGCAATATCTTTATTTTTTCAGAAATAATTTCTTCTTTCTTCTTAAAAAACATCAATTCAATAACCTTAACAAAAATTACAAATCAAAAAATTTATGGAATTGATATAAAACTAAAAAAGTGAAATTTTGCACCTACATCTGAACTGACTGTTTCATTGTTTACATCTGTAAAATATGTGCGGATTTTAGAGAGTTGCGGATTTTAGGAGTGCAGATTTGAGGGAGTCTACTGTATATATATATATTTGTATGTATGTATGTATATATTAAACAAGATTTTCTCTAAGATAATAATGGTGTTCAAAAAACTGGAGTCTTGGCAACTCCATTTTAGTCAAGAAGTGTTATTTAAAAATATGGATTTTAGCAAGTATGCTAAGACTCAGGCTTTTTGTACACCAGTATTAACTAAGAAAAATATTGTTCTTTTAAATATCTAACATGTTCCAAAAAAAAAAAAAAAAAAAAAAAAAAAAGAAAGAAACAACATTTTCTGTAATTAGTAATTTTTGAGTTATTCCCCAAAATAAAATTTCTTTCCATAAAATTTAGACGTCTAGGATGCCAGTGTTTTCTCTGCTATCAATTTAAAACCTTGGAATTGGCAAGAGAAGTTCTGAAATAAAAGTATTTCCTTTAAGATATCGTGCTTAACAATAAAGGAGCTTTGAGGGGTTTCTTAGTTGCAAGCAACTTACCACCCATCTATTGAAATGAAGTATCTTATGTTCTTTAACCCCTAGGTGACGAGCGACACGTATACGTGCCGCAAAAAGGCTTAAGACGCCTTGTTTATCCCCACCAGTAAAATTTTATTATAAAATTTGACTTATTTAATCGGAGAATTTTCTCGATTTAATAAAACAAAAATTTCTGTTTTTAAAAACCCGGTGACAAAACATTAAATATTTCGTAAAATGCTAACGTCGCGAAGGGATTAAACACTTAAGGGGCAACGGGATATATTTTATCCCATTTTATTTAAACGAGATTGCCAGCAGAGACTTTTAACGAAATTTAGTATTTTTAATTTTGGCGGTAAAACATTATCTTAATTCAAAACAAAATTTTTCGATTTTTTCGGAGAGATTTCAATATTATAAAGAGCTCTGTTTGCCTCTCAATTAGTTAAGAGCCTTTTGGAAAAAGAAAAATTGTATTTATCCTTACTAATATTATAAATCGGAAAGTGAGTTTGTTTGTTTGTTTGTTTGTTTGTTCCGCTTTCACGCCGTAACTACTGAACCGATTGCTTTCAAATTTTGCAGACGTAAAGTTAGAAGTCCGGATTAAATAATAGGGTAATTTTTATTTATTTTATTCAAATATTTTCCTTAATAATTCAAAATTTAATTATTTTTCATACCAAATCAATAGGCATTTTTCAGATAAAATTTAACCATTTTCCTTTCCTGTTGCCAAGAAAATAAAAAATTGGAATACTAATTTTTCAGCGGCAATGAATTTTTAATAGAAAACTTCCACGCGAAAAACTATAATAAAATAATTTAAAAGAAAATAAATATGACGTCATGGTTGAAATAAAAATAAAAGGTGTATTTTTTATAATACATTTATCAAGGATATTTGTTTAGTTAATAGGAATTTTTGTGTAAAATATGCTGACATAAATTAAAAGTAAAAAGAATGAAAAAGAATTATATTTTTAATAAAATGGTTCACTCATGAAAATGTGACGTCATAGTTGAAATAAAACAGGTACTTTATAGCAGTCGTTAAAAATACAAGGGGTATGAATATCATATAGCTAATGGAGCGAGATAATAAATGACGTCATATTTAAAATTAATCAGAAATATTTTTTACTTATACTAATTAATCTATATATATAAAAGAAAGTCTGGATTTCGTATTAATCACAGCACAAAAAATCTGCCGAACCTAAAATCTTGAAAATTGGGGTAAAAATAATTCTGATAACATCGAGTAACGCTAAGAAGGGATTTTCGAAAATTCCATCCCTAAGGGGGTTAAAAAAAGGGACGAACTTTTAAAAAATTCCTTAAAAATCGACTTTTGTAGTAATTTTTCAACTCATAATATATTTTAGTGTATTTTTTCATGCTGAATTGAATGGTACCAAGCAAATTGTTTTAAGTTCAGTAGTTCGCGAGATACTTCACATTTTCCTGATTTGGCGGTGTCTTCGGCGCAAAAACCTGTAATTTTCAATCCCTATCTATATATATAAAAGAAAGTCTGGATTTCGTATTAATCACAGCACAAAAATATCTGCCGAACCTATAATCTTGAAAATTGGGGTAAAAATATTTCTGATAACATCGAGTGCCGCTAAGAAGGGATTTTCGAAAATTCCACCCCTAAGAGGGTTAAAAATAGGAACGAACTTTTAAAAAATTCCTTAAAAATCGGCTTTTGTAGTAATTTTTCAACTCATAACATAATTTAGTGTATTTTTTCATGCTGAATCGAATGGTACCAAGCAAATTCTTTTAAATTCAGTAGTTCGCGAGATACTTCACATTTTCCTGATTTGGCGGTGTCTTCGGCGCAAAAACCTGAAATTTTCAATCCTTATCTATATATATAAAAGAAAGTCTGGATTTCGTATTAATTACAGAACAAAAAATTTTGCCAGATCTAAAATCTTGAAAATTGGGGTAAAAATACTTCTGATAACATCGAGTGCCGCTAAGAAGGGATTTTCGAAAATTCTACCCCTAAGGGGGTTAAAAAAAGGTACGAACTTTTAAAAAAATCCTTAAAAATCGACTTTTTTAGTTATTTTCCAACTGATAACATATTTTAGTTTATTTTTTCATGCTGAATCGAATGGTACCAAGCAAATTCTTTTAAGTTCAGTAGTTCGCGAGATACTTCACATTTTCCTGATTTGGCGGTGTCTTCGGCGCAAAAACCTGAAAATTTTCACCTTATCTATATATATAAAAGAAATTCTGGATTTCTTTTCTATATATAGAAACACATCAGAGAACACTATATATAAAAGAAAGTCTGGATTTCGTATTAATCACAGCACAAAAATATCTATTGAACCTATAATTTTGAAAGAGAGTTCTATAATCAGGTTAACATGATTATTATATGAAAGCTATATTAAATTATCTCAATATATGTAAAACGCAAAGTGAAATTTCATCGGGGCCGCTTATAACTTAAGTTCTACAAGATAGATTTTATGGATTTTACATTGTTAGTTGGAGAATTTTTCAGAAATTTTGTAACAAATGGAATATAGCATTCTACGTTGTTTAATTGAATGTTTAGGGAATGTTTTTTATCAGATGAACCCAATTACAAAAGTTTGGCTTTATTTTAAAAGTTCCGCTGAATGAATTTTTATGTGATTAAAATTGTTAACATGTTGAGCGTTACGTCATTCATTGGTGACTAACATTGAACTTTCCGTTTAGATGACTGATTTTTCACCCATGACAGACAGTCTAAAGTACGATATAAAACTAAAAATTACTATGATATAAAAATTTCGTTTAATTCAAAGTTTCTTAAAAAAAAAAAAAAAAAAAAAAAAAAAAAAAAAAAAAAAAAAAAACTGACCAGCGTAGCGGGCGAAGGCTGCTAGTACTATATAAATTAAACATTAAGATATTCAAATGGAAAAATTAATTTTAATTAGTAACTATAATAATAAAAAATATAATTAAATTATAAAATTGAAATGTGTTAAGCAAAATTAAGAGGAATTTAAGTCCTAGATTTTAAAATAAGGGTATAACTGTAGTTAAAAAAATACTATAAAGGAAGAAAAATATTAAAGTTAGCACTAGTTTAAAGTTCAGTCACCAATCATTGGCAGGCAGCGCCTATCATAAAATAAACAAAAAAATATATAAAACAATACTGTACAAACTTTCTAGCATGAATGTAAAATTTCAGAATTGAAACAGAGGCAAAATGTAGCAAACCAGACACACATACTGACATCATCCGGCGCATGTCAACTATTACGCGTGTTAGTTGATGAACCACATTATTTTTTGCATTTACCTAAGGGCATTTCCATGCGAACTTGTTTGTCTGTTACATACTACGATTTTTTAAATACCAGTATTTTAAAGCGAGAAAATGCGACTTAGTTTAACTAAGATATATCGTCAATTGAATAAGACAAAGCAAACTTTTTGAAAATAACGGTGGCCAACAAGCATTAGCGATTTTCAGTTGTGTAACAGACAAACAAGTTCGTATGGAAATGCCCCTAAGCATCCAAATGGATTAATCTAGCCACTTGAACAACAACAAAAAAAAGGACTGTTGGTAGAGAACAATAATTTCATTTTTACTTTCTTCTATCTTCAATAGAAGAAAGTATTGTAATCGAAATTTTTTTCGACTCCCGGTTTTCGACGCATTTACACGTTTTAGGGGTCAGATATTCCAAAAAACATGTTTTTACAAAATGTCTGTCTGTCCGTGTGTCTGTGTGTGTGTGTGTGTGTGTGTGTGTGTGTGTGTGTGTGTCTGTATGTGTGTCTGTATGTCGCCATTCTACCATCAAAAAGTGTATGAAGTTATGCATAGAATTGAACCAAATTTTTTGTGAATGTTTTTGGCTGTGGCAAGCAGGTCCTCCTTCAGTTTTGAAATATTCCACCGGAAGGGGGCGCTGCAATCGCGATTTTTGTGCCATTTACAATATTGTACCGACCAAAAGTGTTTGAAGTTATGGATCGAATTGAACCAAATTTTTTGTGTATGTGTATGACCATGGCTAGTTGGTCCTCCCTGAATTTGAAAAAAAATCCGCCGGAAGGGGGCACTGCAATCGCGATTTTTGTGCCATTTTCAATATTTTACCGACCAAAAGTACATGAAGTTATACATCGAATTGAAAGAAATTTTTTGTGTAAGTGTATGGCTATGGCTAGTTGGATCGCCCCGAATCTGAAAAAAATCCGCCGGAAGGGGGCGCTGCAATACCGAATTTTATGCCATTTTCAATATTGCACCACATAAAAGTGTATGAAGTTAGTTCTAGAACTGAACTAAACATTTTGTATATGATTATTTTTTGGTAAGGCAAGCAGGTCCTCCCTGAATTGGAAAAAAAAATATGCTTATCATTCTATTGTCCATCGGCTCGTGCAGAGACGGAAATTCGTTTTTACTTCGATTAATTGATTGAAGCAGAAATTTAAGATGAAAATCAAAGTTGGTAAGGTATTAAATTAAAATTATTAAAGCATTAAAATGAGTAACTATTTTTTTTTAATATTAAAATGTATGTATGAGATAGAAGAAAGTTTTGGAACTGGCACATCCCACTAGTTTCATGATTGTATTTCTCTACTTAATTTCTGCGGTATTAGTTCATTTTCTGAGATAGTCTCATAAAATACAACTTCATTTCTATGGTTGTCTGTCAGGTTTTCTACCACTCTTGAAAAACAGTTATTGACTACAGGATTGTTTCACAAATAATTTTTTTCTTATGTTTTCAGTCTAGTTTGGTTGGTAAAGCGTTGGCACACAACCAGTGACATACTTTGTGCGCCTGCATGTCCTTGTGCCCTTTTAGGTCATATCCTTGTTATTACCCATGTTCTTGTGCGCCTGCCGATCTTACTAGATCTTACATATATTATTTTAATTTTGGCGGCAAAATGTTGAAAAACTGACCCTCCCCCCTTTTTAGGTGCGTTCGTAACTATGTCAATACGTAGCACCTACAGTTGCCGTTCAGTCCGTCCGCATATAACAACGCAAAAACTACCCAACCAAATCGTTTGCAATTTAACCCTTTAACGATCATACCATTTTCATTACTAAGATGTCGAAATAAATGATTGACACCGGTAATTAAGAACAAATATATTTCTAAATAAAATAAAAAAGAATACTGCCCAGTTAAACTGATGGCATTGAGCTCACAGGCTACAAATACTAATTGTACATTAAAGCCTTATATTTTCAAGGGTTAATTCCGTTCGAAAAAAAAATTAAGAAGGGGAAACAGCTCTCCCCTTTCCTCTTTTTTTATACTTAATCATTGAACCTCATATACTATCAAAGACATGCTTTATCATATGAAAAATCTATATCCAAAATTCAGAGCAAATTAGATAATTCTTAATAAAAACCCATTTAGCATTTATATAATTTAAAAGGAGTTATCCCCTTCTTTTATACTTAACCATTAAACTTCCAAAACTATTCAGAGATTTGAACGAAATCTGAAAATTCTGCTTGAAAAACCTATTTATATAAATTAAGAGGGGGGGGGCATTAGAACCCCTGTTGCCCCTATTTATACTTATTCAATGAACACCTAATAGCAGTCACGGAATCGCCTCATCAGAATGATCCTAATCTAAATTTTGAACGAAAACTTAATTCTGCATGAAAATCCCATTTATATCAACTAACGGGGGGGGGGCATTAGAACCCCTGTTCCCCCTATTTATACTTATTCAATGAACACCTAATAACAGTTACGGAATCGCCTCATCAGAATGATCCTAATCTAAATTTTGAAAACTTAATTCTGCATGAAAATCCCATTTATATCAACTAACGGGGGGAATGAGCCCCCCGTTCCCCCTCTTATACATATCGACTGAACTTCAAAAACTAATCAGGGAAGCGCCTTGTCAGGATATACCTGCATACAAAATTTTAAGAGGATCGGATATTTTTATCAGAAGTTATCGCGTTACGCACATACGAACAAACATACAGAACGGACGGGCACATAAGCTCTCAGGCTATGATAGCCTGTGAGCTAAAAACGTGATTTTTCACATAAATAATAAAAGGGATATTTCTAGATAAAAATACCGGTGTCAGTGTTGCGTATCGGAATTAAAATTTTGTGGCTTCGTGGCGAAACCAATGAACGTTAAAGGGTTAAAATATATAATTATTAGATAATTTTGTCGAGTCATTTCAAATTTAATGAAAATCGGATGCATAAATCAATTACATTCACAATCAAAAGTATTCCGTCATATTACGATCAATGGAAAAAAAAGTTTCAAGTACATTTTAATGGTGTTACACTCATTCGAACAATAAAATTCATATGAATGTATGAAGTACATATTATAATATACATTTTGCGCAAACTGTGTGTAAAGAACATTTGTTATTGATTTACAAGGACATACAAAAATGTTCCATTACATAATGGTACAGGAAGAACATTGTTCGTTGTGCGTTTTAATTATATTAAACTATTTCCCATTTTATGAATATGATATATGTTGTTGAGGTGTAATAAGAATTATTATTCCTGTATAAGCACAGGAAGACAAAAAGATTTCGACCACTACACTGTATCCGAAGTACTGTATATTACAACAACAATATGTGAATATTTTTAAAACTTCGTTATCGTACGAACGCACCTCATTTGCTACGCTTTACGTGCGATTTCCAACTTGTTTTATTTAAAAAAAAATTCCGATTTTTCCAGCGAGAATTCAATATTACAGGGACATTATTGCTTGTCCTTCAAGGGGTTAAAAACCTTACGTTATATATTTATTTTATGCAACAGAAAAATTTAACATAATATATAAAATTGGCCTTTGATTTCCTAAATCTTTGAGCTTTAAAGGATTTATTTTGCAAGGATGAACGTTTTTACTCTTCAACAATATGTAGAATAAAAAATAAAACACTTTCTTGTCTTTAGATTCAGTTAACATTTAAAACCAGCCAGAGCGATATTCTTGGAATTGTTACAAAAATCTACCGCTACCAGAAATTTATTTTTAAAAATATAGTGGCTTTCAAAAAACGGGCCAGTAAGTGTCTTGTAATTGTTAAGACAAATTAATACTCAAATTGAAAGGTATTTTCTCTTGCGGTAGATACCGAAAGGTTTGAGTAATTTTCGTGATTTTGTGACATAGGCAACGTATTCATAAATGTCTCAGCTTATTTAAAATGTCATACCTGAAAATCATACAGAGAAATACAGCTGAACAGTCTCTATTGCACTAGCGACTCATCAGGAGGTGCTGCAGCAATTGATTCGCATCACTAAAATTGTATGGTAATTTCACTTTTCTCTTAATCAACAAAATTTATAGAATAAATAATAGAAAAGATTTTGTTAAATTTTTGTGGTGAAAAAAATCTGATGCAGCACTCCCTGACGAACCGCGACTGCTGTATAGGCTGTTTAGCTGCATTTCTCAGTATGATTTTCAGGTATGACGTTTTAAATAAGCTGAGACATTTATGAATACGATGCCTGTATCACAGAATCACGAAAACTATTTAAACCTTTCGATAGAAGCGTAAGAGAAAATGCCTTTTAAATGAGTATTAATTTGTCTTAACATTTATAGGACTCCCACTGGTCCCTTTTTTGAAAACCAGTATAATTTAAAAAAATAAATTTGTGGTAGCGGTAAGTTTCTGCAACAATTCCGAGAAAAACGCTCTGACTGGTAATATTCCTTTCCTTATAATGGCTAAACACGTTGGACAGACACTTCATCTGTACGCTAGCAGTGAAATGTACCGGAACAAACCGGTAAGATATTCAAGTTCGAACAATTATTAAAGGATATTATTACAATTTCTGAAAAAAATATATATTTCATGTTCATTTTTTTTTTAAAGAAAAAGATCAAGTGAGGAAGCAATTAACATCATTGTGATAATCAACCACTAATAGCTCTCACGAAGCGGATGGCTGATACTTCATCCAACTTTTTTAAAATTTTGATGACTAAGAAAAATGTGACAGGCCAAGTATCCAAAATTTATAATTTGTATCTTTTGATCTAATAAAAATGAAAGCAGATTGAATTTAGGCCATGAAGAGGACACGGAGTTTGTTTACATCCGCTTATTGGGTTAGGAAAATAGAAAATCTTCGCCATTTTTTGTTACATAAATGTACTGCTGTATATATAACACTTTTAGAGTTCTATGTGCAACGATGAGATATACTTTTTTTGCAACCAGTACATTCCTACAGTAAATGTCTTTCTCTTAAATCGCACAAATTCTCCGTTTAAATAACTTGAATTTTTCTCTAACGAAATATTGGTGTTGCAAAACAGAGAAAATCTTCTATCTATCTCACTCTTTATTTTTTTTTTAATCTCGAATACATTTTTCAATGGTTTTTCATGGTTAGAAGTAAATTTGTTTGTTCTTTAGAGAAATATTTCTTAGACAACAATAATTTTGAACAATAATTCCGGTTCGTGGGTTTTTCCATTCTGGGTGCAGGTGAGGTTGACTTCAACTAATACAAATCTTAATATTACATAAAGACTTTGTTTAGATCTGTTTACGCATTGACATTATGTGTGTGACATATATAATAAGAATTTAATTCATTGTTGCTAAGTAAGAAAAGTTAGTTAAAGTTTCTGAAGTTATTTTGCATGATGCTAGTTAATACTCATTCTCATGGGTGCAAAACAGGATGTTTTGCGTAAGTTAAAACAAGATATTTTAAAACAATATTAGTATAGTCCGTGAGCAACGCATGGAGAAAATGCAGTCATGGACAAAAATTAAGATTTTTGTAAAGCAGATACAAAAGTAAAATAGTAATCTCCAATTTATGCAGCTGTTAAGAAATGTTTGTTATTATCCCTTTATCTTTACATATTAAATGAATATAAATAAAATTGACCTAGTGTAAAGTTTCTCCTTAACTAAAATTGTAATATAAAATATTTCATCATTCCTTTAAAAATGAAGTTCTAATTTTGTATAGGGTTAACATATAAAACCAGTCTTACCGCACTTATACGGTAAAAATGCATGATTCGGCATGCTGTAGAAAACGATATGAAAATATCACTTTTGATTAATTTACTTTTCCGAGCATTTTTACAGTAGGCATAGTTTGATTATAAAAGCGACTTATATTTGGCACAATCTATCTGAATTATTAATATAATATACCAAATTTTTAGGAAATGATCGCGTATAAATTTAGCTTATAAATTGTAATATCTAGGGGACAAAACGTTAGTTTAAATTTTAAAAAAACACTTTTTATAACATAAAATTGTTTTTGTGCTATTATTCTAAAATTTTAATACCTTATTCGCGTAAAATGTTGATTTAGAAATTATAAGAAATAAGAGTAAAAACTTATTTTGAAAATAAAAAAAAATCCATATAATTTCGATCTAAATAAAAAACAAGTTAGAAAAAAACACTGATGTTTTTAAATTACATATCAGTATAATTAAATACAGTCACGAAAATTATATACAGACTTCGGTAATATTATATTTATAACTCACAAATTCTTAAGACTTTTCATTAAAGAACTATTTTATTTTGCGTGTTAACTGTGAAAAAAAGCAAATACTTCTTAGGCGCCCTTAATTGAGCCGGGAAGGATTTTCATTTAAATATATGAATTAATTCAACATTTAATGTTTGGTATGTTATATTTCATTATCAAGAACCGCTGGGCTGGTCTATCATTTCAAAATATAAAATCAAAACAGACAAAAGCATTCGAATCACGCCCATTGTTAGTAGTGGAATATAAATCTGTTTTTCTTCATTAATTTTCATTTAAAATATAAAATAGTTAACAATTTTTTTTAAATATCATATATTTGTGGTTATAATCAGACCCTGCTGCAAGATTACGGACAAAAAAATCCCCAATTGCTAATTGCTACTTTAAAAAAAAAAAAAAGAAAGAAATACTCCGCCAATTTAAAAATGGGTCAAAAACTGAAAGATAACCGAAATTGAGCTGTTTTTAAAAAGTGGTGACAGTCATGTAATTTGAATTTAAAAGTCCCCAATCTGGCAACGCTGTTATCAAAGGCACGATGCGCCAGTGAGGTGTGCTGGGCTCGTTTCAATTGAATTTATTTCGCATTCACCTGAACTTCCAAAACGGATAGCTCAGTAACATGACCACAATAGTACGAAAATAGAATATAGATAGAATTTTGCCGGACGGTAATATATATTTGTATCAAATTTTATATTTATGATTTACTATTATATTTTTGCGGTATGAATGGTTTCTTAAAAATAAATTTGTGAAAGACAACTTCATAACTATGGCTGTATCTCAGGATATCTACGATTCTTATGTTTGAGTTACAATAACATTCATATTCTAACACAGCGATTCCCAATCTATGGGTTGCGACCCATTGGTGGGCCGCGGTAGTTGTTTTAGTGGGTCGCGGAACATCAAAATATATCTTTTATTTCATCTGTTTAATATATATAAAATTTTAACAGGAAATGATGTTTTAATTGAAAATCCGTAATGATTGAATGATGACTTCCATGATTATTGTCATTGTGAAATATTGTATTTGTTACAGATTAAAGTATAATAAATGGTTGGTTGTTGATTGTGTTTATGGCGACCAATTATCAACACGAGGGATATAGGCCCTATGGTAGGGGATGCCCCCCATGGTGGTCTTTCTAAAGGAGCCTAACCCGTATTTACACAAGGAAAACCAAGGCTCAAAGAAAGCCGCAGAAAAGTATAATATTGTACATGTGCCCTGTCATTAGATTATACATTCGAACGATTAGGTCGACGGCCGCGATTGGGTTCGAACCCAGCACCTGCCGCCTACCAGTTTCTTGAGCAGAAGTATAATAAATGAAAATGATGAAGAAATAGATGAAATGAAAGACATATTTTTATAGCAAACTTCGATTGTCTGGAGACCCACCAGAACACTCGCCGTCAACCATAGGCTGGGGTTATCGAATGATTCATATGCCTTCATTTGTTTCACATTAATGTAAATACTTAAAATTAAATATAATTTATAATAGTTCCTTGTTTGTCAGAACTCATTTATAATTTCTCAAAATAGCATGTATTATAATTACACTTTTTTCAGTTGTTATGAAAATAGGCAATGTTATGAAAAAAGAAATTGCAAACCGGGGTTGCAAGTTTGGCTTTATTTTCAATTTAAAACTTCGGATTCACATAAAAAATTCTCAAAAAAAAAGAAAAAATTACTTTATGCAAACACGAAACGTTTGCCATTAAGTAAACAAAACAAAACCATACAGAATTTCTGATGTGAACGTAAATTATCTGATTTAACCCTCCTACCTTGTTTAAATTTTACTCAAACTTGATTAAAATATTTCTCACCAGAATTTTTATTTAATTTTACTCATTTAATTTAAATCTTTTTGTTATCTATTTAATTTACTTTATAAAAAAATTTCTGGTTTGAATCCAATGAAACGCTTTAAAGGACTGGGTCGATTAGACCCATTCAGGGTAAGAAGGTTAAAAAAGAGGCCAAATGTGTTGTAAACTAGTAATTGAATATATATATATTACAGTTCAGTCGGGCTGCAAGTACACGTTTGATGATATTTGAAATGGAAACACTCTCCTGCCAGTATGTTTCTTTCTTTATTTTTCAAGCCGTCACTGACGACAACCTGCTCCCATGAACTAAACAACATAAAGGGCACAACTGTAGCACCTTATTGCAATATTGAATTCAACTTCCTTTCTGTATATATTTTCCGGTATTGAATAAAAATTTTACTTTTAAAATTACATGAGGGTCATTCTACATTTAGTCAAGTAGAAAAATATCAATATGTAGCCAATCATTAATGAGTTTAATTCCTTAACTGTGTTACCAGAATTGACTCCGGGCAGGAACTCCTTTGCACGCTTCGTTACTTAAAGCTTTTTGACACTATTAATTTTTAAGTGAAAATTTATTTTTATTGATTGGCAGATGTTTTTCGATTAAGTAAAGCAACTATTTTAGTATTTAAAATGCGGTTTGCAGCCCCTATCTTTAATTTATGTTGTCAAAACAATGCCACAGTTAAGGGGTTAATGAAACTGCGTGTGTTTGTCCTTTATACTAGCAAAAGGCGTACTTTGTTTGAATTCGCGAAGCATTATTTCATAAGACAAATATTTGGAAGTAACATTATTTTTTTATTTTATTTTTGCATCTTTATTTAGCAAAAACATTGTCTCATGTTTTGGTGCATTTCAATTTTAGAAATGTTAATTCAGCCAAATAACTAAGAATTTCCTCGGGATTTTTTATTTATAAGGCTGGTATTGAGAAACACCGAAAATACTGGCGATAAATATATATCAATAAATATAAAAACTTTGTTAAATCACCATAAAAAGAAAAATTAAACAGGACGCGTTTCGAGCTGCAAAATTACCATTCGTCATCAGCTGGTCCAAACACGTGTCACAACGGACAGAGTGGAAATAACAGTGAAATAAAGAGGGAGGAGATTACACAGAGTGGGACAGGTGGCGCTGCTTGTCAGAGCGAAGGAGGAAGAGAAAAGTAAAGATAAACTCAAAGAAGGAGGGAGGAGATTACAAAGAGTGCCCCAGGTGGCGCTGGCTAAAAGAACCCAGGTGGCAGAAAAAAAAGAAAACTAATAAAAGATAAAGAAAACAAAATGAAAAATAAAATAAAATAAAAATAAAGAAATCAAATAAAAATAAAAAAATGAATAAAATAATAGATAATAATAAAAAAACTTAATTAAATAAAAACTAAAAATAATTATAGTAATAATAATAAACTACAAAAGTAATTTCCATGCAGGAGAAAGGGAGGGGGATGAAGAGAGATCGTTGACAAGAGTATTACAATTTTTATAAATAAAATAAACTTCGTGAGTATCTAAATGAGAAGGAGAGGCAGGATTAGAAATAATTCTGGCCATGGAAAAATTGAAATAATGACCGGAAGACCAACAGTGAGAAGCAATGGAAGACCTAGATAATTCCTGATTTTTAATGTACCTCTGATGTTCATCCAATCTTTTCTTCAACGCTCTTCTGGTCTGACCAATATAACCCAAATTGCAAAAGCAAGGAATAAAATAAACACCCCACCGGTTCTCAACAGGAATAGGATCTTTCAAAGACGAGAATTTAATTTTATTCATGGGTTTGAAGATAACTTTAAAATTGAAACGAGAAAGGATTTTAGCTATTTTGAAACAAAGAGGAGAATAAAAAGGTAGAACTATAGAGTTAATATTAGACGAATTATTAGAATCAGTAAGAAGACGTTTAGGCTTATTAAATTTATATAGAGCTTTGTCAATCAATGATGGCTTATAACCACGAGTGAGGGCAAGAGATTTGAGGTAACTAATTTCCTTATTTAGAGCAGAAGAGTCAGAAGAAATCCGAAGTGCTCTGTAAACAAAAGTATAAAAGGAAGCCACTTTATGCTGTGGAGGATGGTTAGAAAAAGCTTGCGGAGGTAGAGATACAGCGAAAGGTTTTCTATAAACAGAGGTAGAGAACCGATCAGGGTGTTTAGTAGCTAGGACATCGAGGAAAGGAAGAGAATCATTCTCTTCGACTTCAAGAGTAAACTGGATGCAAGGATCAACAGAGTTGACAAGAGAAAGGAGATTTTGGAGATCCAGCTCAAAAGGAATTAAGATAAATATATCATCAACATACCTACACCAGAAGGGAAAATCAAATAAACTGAAGAGTCTTTCTTCCACAAAATGCATATAAATGTCACATAAAAGAGGAGATAAAGGATTGCCCATGGCTAAACCATCCGTTTGAACATAAAAGGAATTATTAAATTGGAAAGCAGTTTGCCTAACACAAATACTAACTAAATGCAGGATCTCGTCAATCTCGATGGAAGAGTAATGGAATTCGCGTAGCCTTCTTTCCAAACAGTCAATTGCTCCTTGAACAGGGACGTTAGTGAAGAGGGATTTAACATCTAAAGAAATCATTTTGTAATTACAAGGAGAAAGGCGTTTAATTTTATCAACAAAGTCAATAGAATTTTTAACAGTGTGAAAATTAGTGGAAGATAAAGGAGCGAGTAACTTAGAAAGGAACTTGGCAAGTTTATAAGAAGCAGTACCAATATTAGAAACGATAGGGCGAAATGAAAGAGTAGGTTTATGGACCTTAGGAAGAGCATAGAAACGAGCACAATTAGCTATAGAAGGAATGACCATACGTTTAGTGTTATTATTAAGAATGACAGACTTATTAACGACCTCCTTAATATCATAAAGGTGTTTAGTAGAAGGATCTTTCTTTAATTTAGAATAAGGACCGGAGTTTAACATAGATTCCACATGAGAAATATAATCAGACTTATTGAGTAGAACGGTTTGACCGCCTTTATCAGCCTTAGTAATAAGAAGGTTAGGGACAGAATTAAGTTCACTGATAGCAGATTTTTGAGAAGAAGAAAGATTAGATTTAACTGAAGATTTATTAGAAGAAATGACGTTAGCCAAAAGGTAGCGAAGAGAATCAAGTTGACCAGGAGAAATTTTACTATTTTTGAAAGAATGTTCAATCGGAGCGATTAAATTCGGAATAGAAGGTTTGGAAACGCGCAAAAAATTCAAACCAAGAGAGAGAACATCACGTTGGGAATCAGTAAGAGAATGAGACGATAAATTGACAACATAATTTTGCCGAAGAGGAGAGATACCAGGAGCAGGAGAATTAGAAGTCAGAAGTGACGAAAATTTTTTATCCAATATAGCACTGTGACATTTAGATTTGTAATCAACGTAGACAAAAATCCGTTTCTCAAGAAAAGGGAAATAAAGGCTGATAAAGGCGGTCAAACCGTTCTTCTCAATAAGTCTGATTATATTTCTCATGTGGAATCTATGTTAAACTCCGGTCCTTATTCTAAATTAAAGAAAGATCCTTCTACTAAACACCGTTCTGATATCAAGGAGGTCGTTAATAAGTCTGTCATTCTTAATAATAACACTAAACGTATGGTCATTCCTTCTATAGCTAATTGTGCTCGTTTCTATGCTCTTCCTAAGGTCCATAAACCTACTCTTTCATTTCGCCCTATCGTTTCTAATATTGGTACTGCTTCTTATAAACTTGCCAAGTTCCTTTCTAAGTTACTCGCTCCTTTATCTTCCACTAATTTTCACACTGTTAAAAATTCTATTGACTTTGTTGATAAAATTAAACGCCTTTCTCCTTGTAATTACAAAATGATTTCCTTAGATGTTAAATCCCTCTTCACTAACGTCCCTGTTCAAGGAGCAATTGACTGTTTGGAAAGAAGGCTACGCGAATTCCATTACTCTTCCATCGAGATTGACGAGATCCTGCAATTAGATAGTATTTTTGTTAGGCAAACTGCTTTCCAATTTAATAATTCATTTTATGTTTAAACGGATGGTTTAGCCATGGGCAATCCTTTATCTCCTCTTTTATGTGACATTTATATGCATTTTGTGGAAGAAAGACTCTTCAGTTTATTTGATTTTCCCTTCTGGTGTAGGTATGTTGATGATATATTTATCTTAATTCCTTTTGAGCTGGATCTCCAAAATCTCCTTTCTCTTGTCAACTCTGTTGATCCTTGCATCCAGTTTACTCTTGAAGTCGAAGAGAATGATTATCTTCCTTTCCTCGATGTCTTGGTTACTAAACACCCTGATCGGTTCTCTACCTCTGTTCGTAGAAAACCTTTCGCTGTATCTCTACCTCCGCATGCTTTTTCTAACCATCCTCCACAGCATAAAGTGGCTTCCTTTTATACTTTTGTTTACAGAGCACTTCGGATTTCTTCTGACTCTTCTGCTCTAAATAAGGAAATTAGTTACCTCAAATCTCTTGCCCTCACTCGTGGTTATAATCCCTCTTTGATTGACAAAGCTCTGTATAAATTTAATACGCCTAAACGTCTTCTTACTGATTCTAATAATTCGTCTAATATTAACTCTATAGTTCTACCTTTTTTTCTCCTCTTTGTTTCAAAATAGCTAAAATCCTTTCTCGTTTCAATTTTAAAGTTATCTTCAAACCCATGAATAAAATTAAATGCTCGTCTTTGAAAGATCCTATTCCTGTTGAGAACCGGTGGGGTGTTTATTTCATTCCTTGCTCTTGCAATTTGGGTTATATTGGTCAGACCAGAAGAGCGTTGAAGAAAAGATTGGATGAACATCAGAGGTACATTAAAAATCAGGAATTATCTAGGTCTTCCATTGCTTCTCACTGTTGGTCTTCCGGTCATTATTTCAATTTTTCCATGGCCAGAATTATTTCTAATACTGCCTCTCCTTCTCATTTAGATACACACGAAGCTTATTTTATTTATAAAAATTGTAATACTTTTGTCAACGTTCTCTCTTCACCCCCTCCCTTTCTCCTGCATGGAAATTACTTTTGTAGTTTATTATTATTACTACAATTTTTTAGTTTTATTTAATTTTTATTATTATTATTTTTTCTTACTATTTTATTATCTATTATTTTGATTTATTTATTTTATTATATCATTTTTTTTCTTTAAATTAATTAATTTTATTTTACTTTATTTTAATTTTTATTTATTTTTTTATTTTATTTTATTTATTTATTTTTATTTTATTTTACTTTATTTATTTTTAAATTGTTTTCTTTATCTTTTATTAGTTTTTCTCTGCCACCTGGGGCACTATTTGTAATTTCCTCCCTCCTTCTTTGAGTTTATCTTTACTTTTCTCTTCCTCCTTGGCTCTGACAAGCAGCACCACCTGTCGCACTCTGTGTAATCTCCTCCCTCTTTATTTCACTATTATTTCCACTCTGTCCGTTGTGACACGTGTTTGGATCAGCTGATGACGAGCGGTAATTTTGCAGCTCGAAACGCGTCCTGTTTAATTTTTCTTTTTATGGTGATTTAACAAAGTTTTTATATTTATTGATTTTTTCAACTGTGTTGGAAAATATTAAAGAACGCAATTAACCAAGAATAATTAAAAACAGAATCTGTAATAAAAAATCATACACTATAGAAAATGCCTTTTATCATTAAAATGAGCCTTAGTTTCCTTTGTATTACAAAGATATTCGATATTTGCAAAACACTTTACGATCATTTAGGTTAATTTAACACCTTCTTTCAATTTTTCTTGCACAAAACATGCAATATTAAACCTGCAATATTAAATCTTAACCTTTTTCTTAACTTCTCCAAGAACTTCACATTGCTATAGCATTTTTAATTTCATTTTACAGAGTCATTGTTAAAGCGTGTTTAGTTACATAAAATAAATACTATAAGAACTTTTTTTAGAACATAAAGTTTTCCTTAAAATCTGCTTGTTTATTCGAGATTTATTCTTCACACGATACATATGAATTATAGATACATTTCTTATTCTCTTCCAAAATAAATGTTATCAAATAACTATGTCTTTTATTAAATTTTAAATGGCAGTTTAGCGGGAGCAAATAATCTTTCAGGCGGGTAATATTTATTCAGTTATGTAGTTAACATTTCTTATAGCTTTATTAAATCTTGAAAAACAAATGCTTGCAAATACAGAATACATAATCTTTTTTTGGCTCTTTTGCCCCCAAGCTCGTTATATCCATAACCCGATATCCATATTTAGGTGCGTTCGTAATTATGCAAACCGTAGCAACTACAGCTGTCATTTAGTCCGTCCGTCTGCCCGCATATACCAGTGCAAAAATAACCGAAATCGAACCAGCGCAACCGAATCGTTTGAAATACATAATTATTACATAATTTTATCGAGTCATTTTAAATTTTATGAAAATTGGATGTACAGTTCAATGACAGAGACAATCAAAAATAGTCCAGTATGTTACGGTCAATGGGAAAGTATGTTTCAAATGCATCTTAATGGTGTTTCATTATTTCGAACATAATAAAATTGATATTCATCTAGGGTATGCATATGGATCTAGGTATGCATCTATGAAGTATATACTATAATATACATTCTGTGAATATTAGTTAATCATTTAAAGGGACATACAAAAGTATTCCGTTACGTAATTGTATAGTAGGAACTTTGCTTGGGGCGTGTTTTAATTGTATTAAACTATTTAACATTTTATGAAATTGATGTACATTGCTGAGGATTACTACAAGTTATTTCCTCTGTAACACAAAGCAGATAATATTTACAGGGACACACAAAAGATTCCGGCTTCTTTATTGTTTCTAAATTATGTACACAATTGCAGTAAGATTTGAATATTTTTTAAACTTCGCTATAATACGAACGTATGCCATTTGCTACACTTGACAAACAATATACCGCATGTTCTATCTATAGAGGATGTGGATTTTTTCCCCCTTAAATGTAAGAGAAGTGCATAAATGACTGAATAAATATGTTAGAATTTTTGGAATTGTTATATATCAGGTATCATAGACATTTACAATCAATGATCTTAGTTTTAACCCTTTCCGGCACGGGCAAAATCTGTAGTAAAATGAGAAATTATCGACCGACACCGGAATTCACAGACGATTTTTTTAGATATTTTTAATTCCTTAATTTAAGCTTTTATTGTAAAAGCAAAATTCTACTAAAATATTACTGGTGCCATTTGCTAGTTTGGAATTAAAATTAGGTATCCCAGACCGGGAACAGTGTGCCGGAAAGGGTTAAGTAGTTTCTCGCATACAGCGCTTCAGAGAAGAATTCAGGACCATTCTCCTAACTAGAGAAAATATTTGAATGTTTACTTTTAAATGTGCTTTGTGAACTGCATGTTACGTAAATCAATGTTTGCTGGCATGTAGTATATAGATAAAAATCTCTGTATGGTATACAGGACTACTCAAAGAATTCAAATTACTTTTCATATGTAGATGGGAAATACTGAGATTGTGTTTTTAAGTTAAGTTTTTCTTAACAATTTAATTAGACATTGTATTTCTGCTTATTAGACAGTTTTATGATATTATTCTGAATATGTTGTAAAGGCTAATTCCATGGGTTCTGTAGTGTAAGTCACATAACTTAATAATTGATATGCTTGTTAGCCACCGTTATTTTCGAAAGGTCTGCTTGCCCTTATTCATGAGAATGTGCCAATAAAATTAATCACATTTTTTTTTTCGTTCTATAATACTGGTAGCCAAAAATCGTAGCCTGTGACTTACACTACAAGTACTCATGGAAATGGCCTAAAGTCTTTCACGTTATATGCTTTAAGCATGATTTTTATTTCTTGTTTTAACTTTTAATTTAATGTTTTAAATATATTATGAATAAATAAGAAATTTCGAAAGTAGTTTAAGAAGTGAAATAGATTTTCCACTTTTATTTTTTCAAACAGCAAAATTACATTTTTCTATTTTCAAAAGTTAATTAAAAAAGCTGGTGAAATTTTAAAGAATGGAATTTCAAGAAAATGAAAATTATTCTGAAGATTTGAGTGAACTGAATATTTAATACGAGAGAAGATAAAAATTGTAATTTGATGATATTTTTAAAACGCATTTTTTCCCGAAAGTGTACTCTAAAAGAATTAATTTAAAATCAGATAATCTAATCATTAATTTTAATGCGTTTTTGTGAATGCACAAATTTTCGTGCAAAAGGAATTCATGCTATTTCTTGAACTATCGTATTTCTTAATGTAGAATGTCCCACAAAACTATGAAAATTTTCATAGGAACGTATTACACATAAATAGCACACTTACAAGAAAATTATTAATAATGTAAGAAAATCACTATTGACTAATCACTATTATTTTAACATTCTGAACTAGAATTAGAGAACCTACGGACAAATGTATGCAGCCTGAACTTTTCTTTTATGTGAAAGTATGATTCAATTTTTTATTTATTTTTATAAAAGAAATAATTGTACACTATATTCATAAAGCATTTTATGTTATTATTAATGCTGACTCTTGGATTGTAGAAAATATTATTAATATTTTTTACTACTTGAGAATTATATTGGTTATAGAGATTTTATTACAATTTACAAGCTAGTGTTCCCAAGGTTTCATTCAGATATTTTGAATCCACACCAGAGAATTTTGAAAGGCAACATTTTTTACCCGACTGCAAAGAAGGGTTAAAAGTATGTCTGAGAATGTATGTATATATATATATTGCTGCTTTTTGTTTTCAATTTTCTGGAAAACTTAATTTTTTTAGATGACCCTTTGTGAATAAGCGTGTATATTTAATACTGGTAATAATAATATAATAATAATAATAAAATCTAGAATCATTAATAAATCAACCAATCTAAGGGGGCATAAAAACTTTAAAGTGCCCTGGACACAAAAACTCGCAAGTCAGGCCCTGTTCGTTTATATTACACAAATAAAGGTCGGATTGAAAAATGATACGAACTGAAATGTTGGTTTGCCTCCTAATCAGGAATCAGTTATCAAAGCCTGAATTAGACCCTTCTTTCCCGCCTCCTAATCAGGAATCAGTTATCAAAGCCTGAACTAGACCCTTCTTTCCCTGGAGCAACGACGATTCCGAAATGAAGATCTTTTCTTTATTTGACTTGCTGTCACTGTAAACAGCAAGATACCTTGAACAACTTTGCAATATATCCATAAGACGAACATACTACGTAAACTCGTAATTTATTTCAAATTAATATCATATTTTTCCGGTGTGCGTTAAAATATAGATTTTTATATTTTTGGGTACACAAAATTGATTTGTGTTTAAATCTCACACAGTAAAGGGGGAGGGACAGTTTGCACTGATAGTTTATCAATTAAAGATGTTTTTGTTTTCGAGATGTCCTAACGTCTGCCTTTCTTCCTGAAAATCATGTAAAAAGCAATTTTTTTTTTTTTTTACATTCCCTTGCGTGAATCATATAGATAACCACTTCACAACCTATTTTAAATAATGTATCAGTTAAAAGAAAAAGTAGGGGACAGCAAAACGATAGTTTCATATTCACTGGTGCACAGTACCAAAATTAACTGTTAAATTATTTTATAAAAACTCACTGCTGCTGTGATTAGAATAATCCAGGAGCGGAAGACATGAAAAAACTAATGCATAAATGCATACTATCATTGCAGTTTATCAGTGTTATAAAATAACTTTCAAAAGTTTTTTTTTTTTTTTTTTTTTTTTGGAGACATTTGTTTTTGAGACTTTCTAGTGAAGAATTTCTGTACTTTGAAGGTTTTTTCGAAGAGTATTCCTTTTCAAGTATTTCATTATTTAGTATAAAATTATGTTTTTATTTCTACGAAAATTGCAAATAATGAAAAAAATGTTGAATTTCTGGTTACATTCAATAAAGTAAAGGAAGAAAGAAAATCTTTTCTTGTGGGTTTGAAATATTTTTTTAAATTCTTATATACAAAATTTAAAAATTGCCTGTCCTGTCATTATTTAACCACTTAAGGGACAAGCAATAGTATCTCGGTAATATTAAATTCTCGCCAAAAAATCGAAAAATTCTGTTTTAAAATAAGAAAAGGCAAATTTTCAACATTTTGCCACCAAAGTTGAAAAAATGTATTTATTTTTTTAAGTTTCTGATGAGAATCTCGCGTTAATTAGGTCGGATAAAACATATCCCAACGTCTCTCAAGGGAACCTCTTGGATATTCACGTCAGCATGCGCCTCTCAAGGTAACCTCTTGAATACGAGCGACAGCATACGTGTTGCATAAGGTGATCGCAATCCTTGATTATTACCACCGGTAAAAAATTACTAAAAATTTTGCCTTGTTAATCCGTGCATTTTACAGATTCACCTTGGCAAAAAACTATGTTTTGAAAAACCTGTGACGAAAAATTAAAAATTCCGCAAAAGACGCTTCTCCCTAAGGGGTTAATTACTTCAATTTATAACGATTTCCTTTTTATAGAATATAATTTCTCGAAGCCATTGAAGTTTATGTGTGACAAACGTTTCTTCCTCAATTGTTCCAATTGTTCTTTTGATGGCAGTGATATGTCTTTATTAATACTTTATCTTTAGGCAGACATTATTCAACAGAGAACATGAAGCTACCTGTTTGCCGTTCTGTTTTAACCCATTAACGCCCGAATTATTTTCTTCGCTAAAATTTAAACTTTGTAATTCCCACCACTGTTAAAAGCAAATTAACTTTTATCTAAATTTATCAAGGATTCTGTCTCGTGAAATAAGGTACATATTTTTCTTCCTCTTTACTGGTGGGAAAACCGCTTTCTTGCTGTTTTTGTAACCGTCCTCAAACGAGGACGCTGGGCGTTAATGGGTTAAATTCATTCGGTATTAAACCTGGATTTGAAATAAGTTTCGACGAGGTTCCGTATAACAATTTCACAAGATAGACAAGCAAATAAAAAAAATCTTAGGCTGTCGCATAGCTTATCAAAGAATTAGACTAGACAATATTTAGAAAACAAAAATGTCGTTGCTTGATCAACTGTTAATACAGGCACCACTTTATTAACGATTATCACAGAAATTGATTTATATAATTAAAAATAAAATAAAAATAAAAATAAAAGTGTATGTATTTTAAGGTACACCAGAAAAAGTATGTTATAAACATAAAACATGATAAGCATTTGCCGCAAAGCTATGAAACTCAATTAAATGAAACATTCAAGAAACTTTGCTGTCTTCTGTGACAGCATGACGTGTAAATTGTAAAGTAACTTCTGTAAAGAATGCTATCTCGGGGATGTTATGCACCATTCCTGCGTTACGGTGTTACCTTATTGAGGATTTGTCTCCACTTTGGGATAATTTGAACCTTTAGGGGAATTTATGGAGGACAAGTTCTTGGAGAAAAGTTTCAGTACTATCAATACTTTTGGGAGAAAACACGGAGATTTTTTTTTCTTTTTTACTGTTGCACGTAAAGTTTACTTTTAGGGGCCGTCCATAAATGATGTCACGCTTGGGTGGGGGGAAGGGGGTTAATGAAATTGTGTATGTTTGTGATAAGGGGGCTGGAGGGGGTAAAAAGAAATGTGACATCACACATTTTGACTAAAATAAAAGCATTAAAAGTCAATAGATTTATTAAGGAAATTTGCATTCATAAAGTAAAGATAAGATTTAAAAAACTAAATATATTAAATTCTTTTTCAATTTCCAAAATACTACTGTTTTCAATTTCTTTTTCACATTAATATTTTATTATCATTGTATGCTAATTATGTGTTCTGTTGTAAATCTTAATCTTATATTATATAAAATAAGTACACAATTCATTTTTATTGTTTTTCTCAAATATGTCAATAAAACACATTGTAAAGTTAAAAAATAAATTTCGAAATATGATCTATAATGCAGTGCTTTGTCGCTGAACTGTAAGTATATGTTTACGTAATACAGCAAGGCATGTGATAAGAGGAGAGAGGGAGTAAGATGAAGTGTAACACTTTGTGACAAAGGAGGGGAGGGGGTCAAATATGTTGAAAAAATGTATGACATCATTTATGGATGGCCCCTTAGACATTTGATAATACAGGATTTGTCTCGAATTCGATAAAATTCGGATATCAGAGATATCCTTCATTGTTCTCGTGGTCATGTACATTGTTTACAATGTTACAGTGTGCATCTATCACAGGTGAATCACTGCATTGGATTAACCTCTCCTGAATTTTCAGATCACTTAAGAAACGAGCAGATGATACAAACACCATGTCAGATTCATTCAAACCTCAACTGATTCGGAATGGACTAAATCTTGAAGAATTTTTTATTATACGTGTAGAGGAAGTTAACGCAATAACGTGTGCCGAATTTTATTTTTTATATTTAACTGATGTTTATTATATGCAAGGTTCGCACTCTCCTTGGCTTTTCCAAGGATTCTGGCACCACTATTAAAAATAAGAAAATTTTACATTTAATTTTTAAACCGCAACATTCACAATTCCCGATTTCATACACAGATTTTACAATATTTTACTGCAGTGAAACACTTCGAAAATATTTTTTAAACTTAGTGGAGAACTGTGCAAACCCTGTATATGTAACTGAATTTTATTCAAGTGTTTATATTTACAATAATTCATCTGTTTGTTGAAATTGTGCACGAATTTCACACACGATACAAGTGTCTAAGTTTTTTAGCTCTAAGAAAAATTGTATTTTTCAGCCAAAAACCCCATTAAATCCTAAATTATTCTCGTAATTTCTATACTTTTATTATTATTATAGTATAAATATAAAATTATATGGCAGAGATAGCTTAAAAATATTAATTATTGTGAAAAAATATTTTTGAGGCAAAATGACGAATAATTGAAACAAGGACAGTCTTATTCATCCTTAAAGACGATGAAATAATTTTATGACGTAGGTTTATAAATTATTAATTTATGATACTTATTAGTATCAAACATTCTTCGTATTATATAGGTCGCTTATTATTAAAAATTACATTGGATCTTAATTATTGTATTGTCAAAAAGCGTATATAATTATTATAAATTACTCTTTATAAGATGTAAATGCTCTCTAAGAAAAATTTCGAAAAATTTGAAAATAAAAAGAGATGAAAATGCGCGAAAAGCTTTCTAAAAATGTTTTAAATTACAATTTCTACATGTAAAATAACAGATTTCAAAATTAATGATTGGAAATTGAAGATGATAATCTCTACTCTAATATGTGACTAATGTTTTTATCACTACCATCTGGGGGTTGCAAGGTCATAATATGTTCTAAATTACGTTTTTGATTTTGTACAACTGAAGGGTCTGATGTTTTAAATTTTTCGATGATAATTACTTAAAAATTGCAAATGTTTCCTGAAAATCGTTGAAAGGAAATGCCATATTTAAAAGGACGATGTGAGCGAAAATCGTTTTAGAAACATTTTACAATTTTCAGGCAATCTTATGAAATATCAAACAAATTTAAAAATCATGATTGTGAAATTGTGGCGATTGAATCGGTTCAAACATAAACCATAATTTATGTCAGTGTCATATCAGTGTAATTAATCAAACCATAATTTATGTCAGTGTAGAGCATGGCTCCCGAATGGTCCACGAACTGAACACCGATATTATTTAACAGAAAATTTCCTGGTAAGTTTCTACGGAATTTGCGATAAAAACAATTCCCGATGTGCAAGTTCCAAGAAAAATCTAAAAAGCAAATTTCCGTAAGAAAATATTGATGTTCAGTTCTCGGACTATTTGGGAGGCCTGCTAGAGGGTTCCAGGAACAAAGAACACAGAGTTCCGAAATTGAGAATTCTGTGATGCTAAAAAGTCTAGAAATTTAAAATATAGCGTAGTATTTACTTATAAAATATAAATGTTCTTTAACCCATTAACGCCCGAATTATTTTAATCGCTAAAATTTAAATTTTTATTTCCCACCACTTTTAAAAGCAAATTAACTTTTATCTAAATTTATCAAGGATTCCGTCTCGTGAAATAAGGTATACATTTTTCTTTCTCTTTACTGGTGGGAAAACCGCTTTCTTGCTGTTTTTGTAACCGTCCTCAAACGAGGACGCTCGGCGTTAATGGGTTAAATGCTGGCAAAAGTAAATTTGAAAATTTAACCCTTAAATGCATAGGACAGAACGCGTTCCAAAAAATGCGCAATTCAAAGAATCAGAATTTACACCAGAAAAATCTAAATAGTAAATTTTTCTTTATTTAGCTACGAATGGTCTGCCATTAACCCTGCTGTTCTGTTCGGGTCTATTTGACCAGAAAATTTTATTGTTCACTTATAAAAAAAATTAGCGCAGAGATATTTCCATGAAACTTTTTGACTTTGTTCATTAGTAATATAACTATATATTCCTAGAAGTATTTACGTTTATTTATATTTCCAAGAGATATTTTTTAACTTACTCCTAATGTACTGTTCGGGTCATATTGACCCGAGTTAAAAAATAATTTATCATGCACTTTTAATTTTGTTTGGAATCATTCAATAAAAATAATTACTGCAACGTATCAATTTCGAAATCTGTTTCTTTGGCACAGGTGTTAGATCACGTGACAGGAGAGCAAAGTCAAATGTTGATATCAATGGCAGAAGGAAAAAATGCACCTGTTAGTAGCGTTTCTTTTTTCTTGCTGTATTTCAATTTCTAATAACCTGAAGAACAGTTGTATCTCTGAGTATTAGTGAAAAAATAGCGAATCGTAAAAATTTGATATTGCAAAATTAATGGAAGCCTCTGACAGCGAAGAGGAAAATGCGTCTGAGTATGAAAATCATACAAGTGAGGAAATTGAAAGTGAAAGCTCTGACAATGATTTTGATATTGATATTCAAAAGACACACAATATACAGAGTATTCGGTCTAAGAATCGTGAAATAGTATGGAAATTGAATCCCCTTCTTCATTCTGGTCGATTAACGTCTGCTAATATTATAAAAACTACTCCAGGTGTCACAAGATATGCAATGACAAGGATAACTGACTAAAAAAGCGCATTTGCGACGGTATTCAATTCTTCAGTCGAGAACGAAATCATAAAAATGACTAATATAGAAGGAAGAAAAGTGTATGAAAAAGAGTGGAAAGATATTAGTACTGAAACGTTTCAAGCATACATCAGATTATTATTATTAGCTGGTATGTACAAATTATATGGAGAATCAACAAAAAGTTTGTGGAATCAAGAAACAGGCAGAAATATATTTCGTGCTACAATGTCCCTCGAAACCTTTCATATGATATCGAGAGTTATTCGTTTTGACAATAAATCTAGCAGGCAAGAAAGAAGGTCTATAGATAAATTAGCTGCTGTTCGAGATATTTGGGAAAAGTGGATAGAAATTCAACCTAAATTGTATAATCCAAGTGAAAATGTTACTGTAGATGAACAATTACTAGGATTCCGTGGACGATGCCTTTTCAAACAATATATACCTAGTAAACCCTCCATGTATGGGATAAAAATATGGACTTTATGTGATAACAAAACTTCGTATGTACTGAATGCACAAATTTATACTGGAAAAAAATCAAGTATCAAAGCCAGAGAAAAGTCAGGGTATGCGGGTAGTGAGTGACCTTACTTATGGGTGTTCGGGGCACAGTGTTACATGTGATAACTTTTTCACATCCTATAACTTGGGAAAACTGCTTCTAAAACGGAAAATGACTATGCTTGGCACCATTAGGAAAGCCCGAACTTCATGAGAAAATGCTGAATAAAGAAGTAAACAGCTCATCATTTTATTTTACAGACGATACAACAGTTGTAAACTACATCCCTAAAAAAGAACAAAAATGTTATTCTTATGAGCACTTTCCATCATGAAAATGAAGTTAGTGACAGACCTGACAAAAAACCACAAATGATATTAGATTATAATGCAATTAAAGGGGCGGTGGATAGTCTTGATCAACTTTTGATTGCATACACTTATAAGAGAAAAACAAACCGCTGGCCTATGATAGTATTCTATAAAATGCTTGATACATCTGCTTACAATGCATTTATTCTGTGGATTTCAATAAATAGCATATGGAATGAAAATAAATTAATCAAACGAAGGCTCTTTTTAGAAGAATTGGGGAAATCTCTAATTTTTCCACACATTGAAGTAAGACAGCATCTTCCCAGAAACGAAAATTCAGTCAAAATTGCGAAAAGAATGCGTCGTAAAAGTGCAAACGTACCCCCGGAATCAGATGAGAACACTTCATTGTGTACTAAACGTGCAAGATGCAAGTTCTGCCCATCAACCAACGCCAATAAAACTAATATATTATGTTACAATTGTAAAAAAAAGCACACTTGCAAATTTCACGTAAGCTATTTTTGTCGAAATTGTAAATAAAAGTAAGTATTCAAATACTTTTAAGTTATTTTACTGGTGTTTTGTATTATTTGATATATATTTAAGCTTATTTTACAATTTCTTTTTATTATTTCTAAAAAAATTATTTTCATTTACTGCTAGAAAAGGTAATATTCTAAATAGGGTCACATTGACCCGAACACTACATACGTATAGTAAATGCGAACAGAACAGCAGGGTTAATAAAGTGAAAGTTGCTCTTTTGAATTTCTGGTGAGAATACGGAGTATAAGAATAAAACCCCCAATAAATCGGGAACACTTATGGTATCGAAAATGATACAATATGCATTTAACGGTTAGAAGTTTTTAAATAATGTGAAAGATCAAAACGCTTTCTAAAAAATTCCTAAATTACGATTTCTTTGCAATCAGAGAAAATAATGGACTGTTTATGAAAGCGACTACTTCGAATCAATGTTTATAATCTGTGATTCAAAACAGGCTAGATTTTATGCCGAACCAACTACTACCTGGAGTTGGCGGGAGCAACAAACGTTCTTAAAAAGTCTTTTAAAACTTTTTACATTACTTCTCAATGGAATATTAAAAAACACCAAACCGATGTCAAAATAATTGTTAGCAAAATAATGGCTAAAGTCCCTGTTGCAACGTACGCATTTTATGTTGAAATCACTGCCCGAAATTAGATTGTATTCCCTTGCACAAGGAACCTAGAATGTGACATGATGTTAATTTTTAGATGTAAATGATTCCTCAGAAGCTGGAAAAAATTCAAATTAATACTAAAATGAGTGTATGAATTAAACATATAAGTTTAAAAATACTTTCTACCTAAATCCTTTATTTAGAAGTAGCTGTAAATTGATTAGTTAAACATAATTTTTCACCTTAATAAACTGTAACATTTTTTGTGACTGCATTCTAAATGTTTTGAAAGTGTTTCATAATCTATACTATAAGTATGGTGTTTTTTCTTGTTTAAATGTTTTTTTTTTTTGTTGTTGTTAATTTCATTTCAGCATAGAAAATAACGAATTAAAAATTGTTCGATACAAGCTTTTTATATTTTTTTACAGATATGCTAAAAATTAATCAGACATCTTTTTAAGCTTTTTAAAAAGAAAAAAATAATTTTATCTTTTAAATGTAATGGGGGATGCATGTAACAATAAAGCATTTCTTCGTCTGAAATGTAGAATATTAAACTGTTTGATGCATGTTAATATTAGTGAAAAAAGGCGTTTAATCAAGCGTTAAGAAAAACCATTGAAAAGTCTTCATCCTTGAAATGTTTTGACAACATCTAAAAAGAAGAAAAAACCATTTGTAAAAAATTCTTAAGTCCTAAGTTTTAATTTACTTACAAACATTAAAATGTCTAAAGTCTACACGATGCGTTGTAATTTGTTTTAGAGATACTTCATTTTCATTTTAAAAATGAAAGTTGTAATTGCGAAAGTAAAACAATATTATACATTAATTGAATAATTTACTAGTAAATAAAGCAAATTCACGTTTGATTTTTTTTAATTCGTAGAATATAAAGTTTGTAGTTTGTTTATTTGTTTGTTTGTGTAGTTTATTTATGCAATAACATAATTTATAGCGAGGTGGGTCTTCGAGAAAAAACGCAGCCTTTCAGCAGTTTTTCATGCAGAATTAACCGATTTGTTTCAATTTTTGGATACAGGTTCATAGTAATAAGAAGCTTCGCTCATTTGTTGTGGTGTTTCTTTTGCTAATTATAAAGAGAGGGTACGGGAGATTACCTCCCCCTTAAGTTAGCTAAATAGAGTTTTATGCAGAGTTATCAGATTTGCTTTAAATTTTGGATGTAAGTTCTTTCTGATAAGTTGAATTTCTGAACAGTTTTGGAGGTTTAATGTTTAATTATAAAGGAGGGAACGGGGGACAACGTTTCTTAAATTACATAAATGGATTTTTATGCAGAATTATTAGACTTGCTTCGAATTTTGGATACAGGTTTATTATATGATGAGGCGTATTCCTGATTAGTTTTAGGGCTTCAATGATTAAGTATAAAGAAAAGAAATGAGGGAACTTCCTTCCTTATTTTTTTCGAAAGGCATTATTATATAAGGCTGTAATATACAATTAGTCTGCTTAGCCTGTGAGCTCTATGCCATCAGTTTAACTGGGTATCATTCTTTTTATTTAACTCACAGGCTATCAAAGCCTGGGAGCGTATGTGCCCGTCCGTTCTGTATGTGCGTAACGCGATAACTCATGATAAAAATATCAGATTCACTTGAAATTTTGGATATATGTATATTTTGATAATACACTTCCCTGATTAGTTTTTGGAGTTAATTCGATATGTATAAGATAAGGAACGGGGGCTAATGCCCCTCCCCTTAATTTATATAAATGGGCTTTTCATGCAGAAATATCAGTTTTCGATCAAAATTTAGATATAGGATCATTCTGATGAAGCACCTCCGTGATTAGTATTAGATGTTCATTGGATAAGGATAAAGAGGGGGAATGGGGGGGAATCATGTCCCTCCCCTTTTAATTGATGATTTACGATTTCCTCTGAATTTTGGATATAGATTTTTTATATGATAAAGCATATCTCTGATTACTTTCAGGGATTCAATGATTAAGTATAAAATGTTGAAATAGAGGGAGTTGCGCCCCTTAATTTGTTTTTTGAACGGAATTATCTCTGAAAATATAAGGCTGTAATGTATAATTAGTATGCGTAGCAGTTGCGGCTCGTCAGGGAGTGGTGCATCCGATTTTTCACACCACTAAAATTTAGCAGAATCTTTCATATTATTTATTCGACAAATTTTGTTGATTATATAAAGCTGAAATAACTATACAATTTTAGTGGTGTGAACAAAGTGATGCAGCACCCCCTGACCAGCCGCTACTGATGCGTAACCTATGAGCTCAATGACATGAGTATAACTGAGCAATATTCTTTTTTATTAGATTAGAAATTGTACCATTAGGGATCAATGGGGCTTTACTGTATGGCAGGATATGAGTTAGCAGATTTGGCCTCTTTTTTTAGTTTTGAAATTTTAGATTCACACCAGAAATTCTGTATGGTATTATTTTCTTTATTTAAGATAGATATTTCCTGATTATCTAAACTAAAAATTTTTCAATTAGAATTTCTGATGTGAATTCGAAGTTTTGAAAGTGAAAGTAGAGACCAAACTGGGAACCTAGGCCAGGATTCAATTTTTACAAACCTTTCGTCGCACATACGTCTTCGTCCAATAAATAAATAAAAGTGACAGATATTTGAAGAATCGTAGACTTCTTAACGTCACAAAACATTTATTTTAGAAAACATCACAAACACACACATACCACAATTACAATATGAGGTTTGATGACATTAAGCTGTACATAGGGGGAACTGGGGTACATTGATACATGGGGCACATTGATACACCCCCTCTACCGCTCACAGGGTCATTACAGGAAGTTTCACAACAGCTCCAAAAGATGATGCTAGTGTATTCAACTACATACAGAAAATCTTGGAATGATTCAGTAGTTTAATGAAATGGGACGGGTGATTTATTGTTTTTGTTGTTCAAAAGTAAATATGAGTTGTACAATTGAAATGCTATTATACAACTGTTCCAATATTTTCAACCAAAATGAATACTCTCCCTGGTAAGTACAGCTACTCTTTATCAGTTCTTCATTATTTATTGTTAGATATATTGTGAAGTGTTGGATTTGAGACTCATTTTATTCAAAATCGCTGTATGGGGCACATTGATACAGTCTATGACAGGGCACATTGATACAGCCTAAATCCTTTAATAGTTCATATTTTCATTATCTTTTATTATTTTTTTTACCATACACTCCTTAATCCAACCTTTTTTTTCACGAAAAATTTCTAATATTAGTTTTCATTGAAGTGAAATAGCTCTAATTTCTTTATATTAGAACATTTTATAGTATTTTTGAAAACAGAAGACGTAAGAACTTACCCAGCATCTAGTGCTTGTAGAACTAATATAAAAGAAAAGGACGCCATTCTGGCAAATCTCGAATTTATATCGATTCTCCAAAGAAAAAAGTATTTTCGACATGCGAAATGTTAAGTAAGAGAAACAAACTGCAGAACAGAAAATGATACTTATATTATAAACAGAATTTTTAATATAATTATTCTTTATTTTCTGTTTATGAACCTATTTATAAACAGAAAAACTGGTAATTTTTTCATCTTTCATAAGAAAGAAGATAATGCTGGGGTTGAAGTGCTAGATATGACAAAGTTACCACAGCCAACAATCAGACAAGAAACAGCCAGAACATCAGGTCATAATATATTTAATTTTGATTGCTTTAATATTGCTTAAAAATAAATTGTGGGTGATTTGAATTTTTATAAATAAATATAAAAGGGTTTTCTAATTCATTTTCTATGAAAAATATGCATTGGTATTATTTTGTCGTCATTTTTCTCAAACGTATCAATCTGCCCCGGGGATGGGGCACATTGATACAAATGACTTTTTTTTATTTTTTTAAAATTACATGCAAAAATACTATATAAAACAATGATTGTACATTTTTATAACATACTACACAAGTTTTGCTGTCACCTCATGGAAAAAAAACTTGAATTTTCTACTTTCTTGACACCAAAAAAATCTTAGAAAAAAACTGTATCAATGTACCCCAGTTCCCCCTACATGAGATTATTCACCTTGGATAAGGCGTACAACTTTTTAAGTGTCAACGGAGTGACATCTTTTTTGCCGGTCTAACCCACAACTATTATGGGGGGTAAAAAATGTTTCGGGCAAGGAACCAGTGACAAACAGCGCCCTGTGGGCTCTGAAAAGAATAGCAGAGGGGGGAGCTGCGTTACAAAAATAAATAAATAAATAAATAAAAATATTTACTGCAATGAGACATTTACAATTTTTCATTAGCAGTTCTAATTCTATAATACTTATCTACTTATTAAAGTAGATATTTGTCCTGATATCTTTCAATAATTATGTGAATTTCAAAAATCAAACATTTTATATTTTCTTTTAATGATTATTTTTATACAAACAACGTTCATTTTAATCGAATATTCATTTGGCATGTGTATGACGTGACGACAATTGCGTTTGCAGGACGCAAAACACGTCTTCCACGCTGAGAATTTTTTTTTCTATTATTTCTTCATGCCGCAATTGACAACAGCATGAGCACGTGAATTTCTTATTATGTTTTTAATACAGTTTGAAATACTTTGAAAATATTTTTATGTACAAAGAACTTTTAATATTTTTTTTCCGGGATCTGCTAAATTTTCTTGTACTGTGCTTTGTGGTAAAATGTGCATTTTCGAGCAAATTGATTTATGCAATTACCTTATGTAAAGCTTGCCGTTACATAGATCTTCTACTGTATATCCCACCTATAATATCTGCATATGATATATCGCGCCAATAATAGCCACATATAATATATTCAACTGCCCCTAAAGGTGTTAAACAATGAAGAAGCTTTTTGAACTATCACTGTAGTAAATTTTTCCCGTCAAGATTTGATGGGTTCCATCTAGTGAAGAATTAAAATCGATTAAAATGATTACCACAAACTTTCCTTGATAAAGCCTTCTTACATGTCAATGCTTCAAACACGTCAATGCAACCAATGCATACTTAATATGCATTATTTTTAATATAATTAATAAGGAAATTTTAATACGTTGCGTTTAATAGTTTATAGAGTTCGTACAGGTGCAGAATTTTACAAATCAACGCTCAATCAATCCATAGAAATTTACTTTCCGGAAACAAAAGGAAAGTTATGGGACTAAACAACATTTTCCAATTAGGTTAACTGCAGAACCTGGCGATTAAATAAGGCAAACATCATTATTTAATAATGAAATCAGAACATAAACAACCGCTGCGGTCTCTAACATAACAATAATTAATTTATATTTAAGAAAAAATATACAACAAATTATCTGTTTCTTTTTACTTATATTTTCTTAATTCTAATTTATATAGAAAAATCTGTGCAGCATGTTATCTTAAATAGATTACTTTCTTTTTATTTATTTTTGTTAGATTTTTAGTTATTTGAATGTAATTACATTGAAAATATTTTTCTTGCGAATATTTTTAGAAGCATTTTGAATACATTAAAATTATCATTAAAGGTTTATTCTTTATGGTTTTTATATAAAACATTTCTTTTAAAGAAACTAACATAATTACATAGACGTGTTTTATAATATATGTGTATTAAAAAAAAAGAGAAACATATGATAATATGTTTCAACTTTTTTTATCCAGATTTTTTTTCTAATTTTGTTTCATGATTTCAAAATTTTGAAAATAAAAAATGTACCCAAATGAAGTATGCCGTATAACTTTAGCGTAACCATGCCTCGTTAGCTAAGTAGTACTTAGTGTGCTATAGAACACTAGTATGCCGTGAGCGGACTTCAGGTATATTTTCAGCAAATTTCTAATTAGACATTATCGGGATCTGCACAACCATCTGGCATACGTGGCTCTTCCTCTCTATTCGATTCTGTAAAAGATGAAAGAAAATGTAATTCAACAAATTACAACTACTATTTGGAAAATTATATTTTCAAAGACTCAAATTTTAAAGACTTATAAATAAATTAATATATAACTTATAATTAAATTTATAAAACTAATATTCATTATTTTAGGATGTCCCTAACGAGTCATATTAGGTACGCCATACATTAAACATTAATATTCCTGGACTAATGATTAAAAAAAAAAAAAAAAAAAAAAACCAGCAGTTTAACCTTCCTACCCTGAATGGGTCTAATCGACCCATAGCAATAATTCGTTTTATACGAATCGAACAAGAACTTTTTTTATAAAGAAAGTTAAATAACAGATTCAGAAAAATAAGACAAAAATATTAAAATGTTCGAAATAACAATTCTGGTGTAAGATGTTTTTATCAAGATTGAGTAGAATTTGAACAGGGTAGGAAGGTTAAAGATATACAACTTTAACCCTTTACGGCGCAGTGTGGTCACTCCCGGACGCACCTGATTTTAATTCCAAACTTAAAAACGGCATCAATAATATTTTAGTAAAATTTTACACAACTTAAACCAGGGAGTTCTTAATTTCTAAAAAAGTCTATCGTAAATTCCGGTGTCAGTCAACAATTTCTCATTTTACGAATAGAATTTGTCTGCGCCGGAAAAGGGTAACTGTTTAAAATGTGCATTTTTATTTGATGGAGTTAATTAGACTGACTTCTTAACGCCTCATAGTACGTACGATATTGATTAAACATTAACATTCCTGGACCCATCACAAACAAATTTTTAATGAAATTTTAGTTTTACAATTTTCAAAACTGAAAAATTTTAAAATTCTAAATATCGCACATTTTAAACTACTAACTGTCGCAAATTTTGAATTTTTACACAGTTACGTAGAGAAAAAAATGCACTTTTTTATGAAATTTGTTTGAAATCTTTATCAGAACTTGTTTTCAAATTATTAATTTTTTAAAAGCTTTTATTACTCTTTTGTCTTTGTGGCAACAGAAGTATTCCATTTTTAGACTTTAAACTTGGAGCAATCAGGAAACGAATAAAATAAAAAACAGAAGTGTTCCATTTTTGGACATTAAACTTGGACCAATCAAAAAACGAAGAAAGTAAAGTAAGTTGCGGAATTCAAACAATAAAAAGATTCAAATATCTTCAGTTCCATCAGTTTCCCTCTACAGAGAACAACAACTATTTTCAAGAAAGTTAAAAAATGTAAAAAAAAAAATGAAATAGATCCTAATAGCATAAAAAAATTCATTTTATTTGAGATTTTGTGTAGATTATGAAATTGATAACAAATATAACATTCAAATAAATTAAATTACAGACAATGCAATGAAAGAATCGCGCTACCACGTTAACTACAATGGCATCACATGAATTAAGGAATAATCTATTGGGATCTTGTACAGGGGTATCGTAATATTCTGAAGAATTTGAAATAACGTCTTTTCTGTACATTTTTGAGGTAAATTTGTTTGTAAATGTTTCTTTATTGTAAAGTAGTGAGTATCAAGTTTACTTTTTTTCGGGCAAAGTTGATGCAGTTTGGGGAATCTAGACATTTGGTGAAAGCAATCACGAGTTCAAAAGAATATAAATTTTTAAAATACTGCAAAGGATAAAAGATTTTTCAAAAAAAAAAAAAATACTACGACTCTTCATTTGTGAAAGTGATGGAATTTTTTATGCATTTTACTATGTATATGATATATTATTTTATATAGGTGCGGATATAATTGTGAGATTTATGTATCATGAATGGTTAAATTCTGTTCCATTGATTGTGATTGGTAGAATTATTTCTCTAGACATCTATTTAGAATTTCTAGAAAATATTTTCGATGCTAAAAGCCAATTTTTTTCACCAATTGTCTCCAAATTCGACGGTATTTTATTTGGATCCAAATTACGGTTTTACTTCGATTCAAAAGGTATAGGTTTGTTCGATTTTGTGTATTAAAAAAGAAGTTAAAGGCACTGTATTTTTTCAAACAAAGCACTGAATTCCGGCATCCATCTTCTTAAATGTTTGAAACCAGAATTCTTATTCGAAAGTGCATAAAAGAGGCACATTTTGGACAATGCACACCAAAGCCGAATAAGAATCTATTTTTGTGAATTTATTACAGAATATGAAGTTTGATTCAATTAATTGCATTAGATACAGGTATCGCGAAAATCTTGAAAGATATTTCCTAGCACCGCCAGATGTTTATCTGTTTGAAAACCTAATCAGCACTCACTTAAATCAAGTTCTAACAAAATATGAAATTCGATAAAACTTTGTTCATTAGTTATTGAGATATGTCTATCTCTAAAATCGTATAAATCCTGAAAAATATAGCTTAGAAGCGTCACTTGTTGTGTGTTTGACACCAAAAACTTAATCAGCAACAATTTATGCCCAAAACTACTGAATTTGAAGTTCGGTGCACGAATCCCATATTTTCTTCTTGTAAAAAAGAGAAGAAACTAAAAACGTTATATAATTACAATAGTATTGACAGATTATTAATTAAGTTTAGATATTTAAATCAATTTTTTTTAAATAATGTTAGATGCGCAAAGTGATGTCGACACGAAATTTAATAGGATAAAATATCAGATCTTTTAAAATCATAAAACTTATATGAACAGTTTTAAAAAAATTTCTAAACACATATTTTGCAACAACACAACGTTATAATATTATTTAAATTTAAGAGTTATTAACACAATTAATTTTTACAAAGAATTTTAAAACACATTTTTATTTCGTTTTCTTCATTTAACAGTTTTGCTTATTTAACATAAAAGAGATATTTTTAGTTTGAGATATAATACGTTAACCCATTCGTGCCCACGAGCTTTTACGCAAATTTTATTCGGTTGGCACCACTATTTTTAAAAGAATTAAGTTTAGTTGATGAATTACGAAAATGTTTCAATTAAATAAAATAAAGGTTGTCGTTCTTTTTTACCGGTGTAAAAAACAGTGCTACATGCACCTTTTGAAGCGTCCCGAAAAAGGGACGCTAGGCACTAATGGTTAAGATAAAATTTTTAAAACTTCAATAAACTTTCAAGACTTAAAAAAATTATATTGACAGAAGAGGCGTTATCGGAATTTTAACAACTTATAAATTGCTGTCATTCCAATTTGTTTTAAGATATTATCGGTTAAAATAAAATTTTTCATAATTTTATTAAATTCAGTTTTATAACTCTAAAGAATTATAAAGAATTATTAAATGGAAATTTATGAAAATTCTTTTATATTTCCTATATTTTCATCAACATGTTTCATTATTTAATTAAAATAAGTCAATTGATGAAAGACTCTATTAACTAGATTTTTAAAAATAAATTGAATGATGCACTGAAGATAATAAACGGCGAGTTTTCAATGTAATACATTTCATATAATCCCTTGGGGACGAGTGACACGTATACGTGCCGCAAAGAGGCTTAAGAATCCTTGTTTATTCCCACCAGTAACATTTTACGATAAAATTTGCCTTATATAATCGGAAAATTTTCTCGACTAATAAAGACACAAATTTCCGTGTTAAAAGCTGGTGACAAAACATTAAAAATTTCGCAAAAGGCTCCCGTCGCGAAGGGTTTAACCCTTTCCGGCACACTGTGCCCGGTCTGGGATACCTAATTTTAATTCCAAACTTGCAAACGGCACCAGTAATATTTTAGTAAAATTTTGCTTTACAGTAAAAGCTTAAATTAAGGAATTCAAATTATTTAAAAAATTCGTTTGTGAATTCCGGTGTCAGTCGATAATTTCTCATTTTAGTACAGATTTTGCCCGTGCCAGAAAGGGTTAAAGAGAATGTTTAATGCATTTTGGGAGTAATGAAATACTTTCAGAATTACTTAACTAAATATTAACTTAAAAATTTACTCTTTCTTATAGTGTCGGTATATTATTGTAAGATTATTAAATTGTCAAAAGAATACCTGATAACGATAATTTGTTTACATAAAACTACGCCATGTAGACAATGTGGTGAATGTTTTTTTATTATTTTTATTATTCTCTACTTTCTTCATTGTGCTTACAAGAAGAAAAAAATGGACTCGTGAAAATGTGTTAAGATTTGTTAAGATAAGTAATTCTATTAAGAACGAGGAAAATACGAAATAAGTTATTGTATTTTTTCGTTCGTGGGTATATTTTGTATTATTAGGTTGAGGAAAAAAAGGATATCTTACAATGTAATCCGGGTAGTGCTGGAAATGCTTGAAAAATGCAGCATAGCAGCACCACCGTTTAGGTGGGTTAAACTAAAACCTAGTCAGAAAAACGTATTTCAACTTGTAATTGAATCGGAAGTTTGATGTGAAAATCCGTGCATTACATTTTGAGATGGAAAATTGAGATTTAAAATTTGATATGTAAAATCTTGAAAAAATATCCATAACATCGCCACATATTGGGTGACTTGGTGATGTACACTAAAAACTAATCAAATAAAAACTTAATCTGAAATTTTAATTTTAACGCTCTAGTTCTTGAGATACATTAATTGCGAAATAGTTAAAAATCGCCATCTGTAGGGCAATTTAACCAAAAACTAAAGAACACTAATCTATGCCAAGGACTAATTGAATCTGAATTAAAAAAAAATCGTGCATTAGTTCTTGAGTGAATAATGAACCATGACAGCGGCCACGTGTTGAACGATTTGCACAAAACCATAATTAGCTCCATTTTATATCAAGTACTAAAAAAATATCAAGTTTTATAAAAATCCATGTGTTAGTTCTTGACATATGGCTATTGTGGAAATTGTAAATAATGTCGCATAGCAGTGCCACCTGTCGAGAGATATATAACAAAAAATATTCAGATTTAATTTATATCAAGTTATTGGAGATCTGAAGTGTTGTGGATACCAGTGCCATATTTCTTCAGATAAAGCTAATGTTATATTCACGAAAAATGCACCATAGCAGCGCCATCTGTTAAACTATTCCACCAAAACGCAATCAACATCGTAATTTATTAAGTACAATCTAAATCTAAAGCTTTATGAAAATCCATGCACTAGCTCTTGAAATATGGCTATTGCGGAAATTGTGAATAACATAGCATACTGGCGCCACCTTTTGAGCGATCTACACCAAAATCTAATCAGATCTGGTTTGTATCAATTTTTAACAGAATCGAAAGTTTTGTGAAATTCCGTGCATTAGTTCTTGAGATAGAGTTCTCAAAATATTTTGTCACACACACACTCACTAACTGACAGACTGACAGACTAACAGACTCACCGGCAGATTTATCTCTCTGTATAAATCTAACAGGGTTCCAGTTAATAATCGTGAAGATTATTTAGTAAGCTGAAATCTATTGAAGAAATGAAAAATTCTTAAATCGTGAAATGCCCATTGCAGAGTTGCCAACCTCTGGCTTTTTAAAAATTAAGAATACACACATTGAACCAGGAAAATAGTTTAATTAGAAGTGTTTGGGATTGAATGAGTTAGTCGTCTGAAAATTATTTAAATACCTTAATTAAACAAATTTCTGGTTTGAAATAGAATTGTTTGATTTTTAAAAAGCCGGAGGTTGGCATGTATGCCATTGAATAGAATTAAGAGTAAAATACAATATATTACAGAAAAAGGCTACTGGTCAGATCATGTGAAAGTGAATTTAAGAATTAATAAATAAGGTATCATTCGACGTCTTGTTGGTAGAGTAAAATATCATAAAGAAATGTATCCTTTTCATAGTAATGAGATATCAAGCACTAACATATTTTTTAGAAAAGGCATTTTTCTCATTATTGAAGGAGTTCATACCATCTTCAGACTTTATTGTTGATTCCATAAGTGAATTTGTTGAACATATCAAGATGCTTAAGATTTCTCAAGATTGCATTTTGGCAAGTATGGATGTCAAGTCACTGTTTCCATCAATTGATGTTGAAGAGGTTTGTTCCCATATTAATGATTTGATATATGGTTAAGAGAAAAATTTAGTGATAATATGAAAATGACATTGAAAAGGGGCTCACAGTTGATCAGAAATAGTAACTTTGAGCAGACAGTTTTGAGGGGTTAAAATTAAAATTAAAAGGGTTTAATTGATTGTGACGCCGCCATCAAAAATTAAAGAGTTTACTTAATAAGCAATTTGACCCTCTAGAACGTGAGGATCTTCCACAGGTTTATGAAATTCCCTCTTTTACAGAAAAAGGTGACTTAAAATATAACATAGGCATGACTTGAAGAAAACTTGGAATTAGAAAAGGTGAACATGAATCTGATATTAAATTTGGTCGTACTAACACTGCTTTATCTAGATTATATTTAGATGAGGTGATAAAAATTATGTTTAATGAAAGCAAATTATGTTTCGTGTCAAATTCTTGTCGTAAATTCATTATAACAGGGCTCCCAAATGGTCCGCGAACTAAACATCAATATTTTTTAACAGAAAATTTCATGATATCTTTCTGCAGATTTTGCGCAAAAATCAACTTCTAAAGTTAGTTTCTTGGTGATTTGCAAGAAACTAACTAAAAGGAAAAATTTCCTAAGAAAAATTCTGATGTTCAGTTGGCGGATCATTTGGGAGCCCAGTTAGAAGAGAGTTTATTGGAATTTATGCGCGTGAAAATTTTCTTTGCAATGGTGATTTTTTTTTTTTATTCCTAAGTTACGGTTAGAGTTTATGAATGAATTCCTCGTGAAAGCTTGAATAGGATGAAGTTGGAAATTAATTTTTTTTCATGGTCTATTTTTTATTTATTGTTTTTCGATAGGGGGTGTGGTTTTTATTTACATCTCATTATCGCGTGCCGTTTGTATACAGCTTGAAACGATTTGTATTTATATTTTTGTTTTTATTATGATTATGATTCTTATTAGATTGGAATCGAAACATGTCAATAATATTTGTCTTTAATTTTTTGTCGCAACTCTCTCAAGTAATACAAATTGTTTATTCAAATGTTTATAAAAAAGGGAACTTCTTAAAATCTTGTGATTTAAAAATCTAATAGATTTAATAACTTTTTTTATGAGAGTAATGTTCAATTATAAACGTAGCAATGTGACTGTAGAATGCAATTGCAAGCCTTATAAAGCCTTTGCTATCATTCCACAAAGTATTAAGACTTAAACAGAAAATGTTGTATAAATCTATACTGATAAAAGAAATGTGTATGTGTGTTTGCATCTCTATCCGCGATGACTAGGGGAATCTGCCGCAGTGATCTAAAAATTAAAGTATAGGTAGTCAAAGCAGGTCATGATACACCTGTTAACCGTGTATCTCCGTGTAAAGTATAATGTTGTAAACAACGATGAGCACTACCATGAGAAAGATCTAATTTCGGGATTCTATTCCCGTTATCCAAATCAAAATATTATTCCCGATGTTGTCAGAGGACTAAAAGTAAACTTTATTTGAAATAGAGGAAAACATTCCCCAGGTTTTCCCCCAAAAATGTTGATAGCCTCCAAACATTTCTTTAAGAACTGCTTGTCCCAAGAAAAAATCCCCTGGAGGTTCAAAATCCGCTAAAATGGGGAAAAAATCCTCAATCTGGCAACATTGTATTTCACATGCTTTAACCCTTTCCGGCGCGGACAAATTCTGTTAGTAAAAGGAGAGATTATCGATAGACACCGGAATTCACAAAGGACTGTTTAAGAAATCAAGAACTCCTTAATTTAAGCTTTTATTATAAAAACAAGATTTTATTAAAATATTATTGGTGCCGATTGCAAGTTCGGGATTTCAGTTAAGTGTGTCCGGACCGGACACACTGCGCTGGAAAGGGCCGCCAGAAACCATAGCCGCCAATGCCTTCCGCTATTTAATACCACAAAAATTTTAAAGTAGACTTCATCATTGCAAATCGCCGCTATCAGACAATTAAATAAGGCAAAAATTTGCAATTAATTTTTTTCTGGTCTAAAACGTCGGAAAAGTTGGCAACTATATTAGGTCAAAACAAAAATATTAGGTCACCCAGAAAATTGTGTGGTTTTTAATAAATTTTGAATTCACAAGTATCACATTTTCACCGGAATTTTCGGTAAAAATGTTTATTTATATAATGTACGTATAGAAAACTCTTTATTTATTTTGTAATAATTTTGGTTCAAATTTACCGCGTCACTGAATAATTCAGAAACAAAGTCAGAATTGATTTGCTCGTTTCCGTTCCGGAAATTTCGATGTTAAAGATGAACCTTTCCCTCGCCGGCCAATCGTTGAAAAAGGTCAATGAAATTTAACAAAAAATCGAGGTAGACTGAGGTATTTCTTCCCGCGACATTGCTACAGAACAAAACATCGACCATAAAACATTTTTGAACCATTTACATAAAATTGTATACCAAAAGAAACTCGATACTTGAGTTCCCCATGAACTAACGATGAAAAATTTAATGGGCAGAGTTTTCTTTTGTGAATTACTTTTGAAACGGAAAGAAATAGAGCTATTTTTGAAACAGTGATGAAAAGTGAATCACGTACGACAACAATATGCGAAAAAGATCGTGGTCGAAGCTTCATAAACGGCGACAAAGCCCAGATTGACGCCAAGGAAGGTGATGCTGAGTGTTTGGTAGGATTGGAAAGGAATTGTCCTTCATGAGCTGCTCGAACTTGGCCAAACCATTAATTTAACTATCTACTGCGAACACATAAAGCGATTGAAGCAGGCGATTAAAAAAAACCCGGCCAAAATTAATCAATAGGAACGTCATTGTCTACCATCACCACAACATTAAACTACACACATATTTAGTCCCTCGGAAAAAAGTGAGAGAGCTTAGCTGGGAGGTTTTGATGCATCCACCGTATAGTTCGAACCTGGATCCGACCGATTGTCATTTGTTCCGCCCTTTGCGGAATTCTCTTAATAGTATTAAGCTGGCTTCAAAAGAGGCTTGTGAAAATCAGCTTGTTCAGTTTTTTGCCCAGAACTCTCAGAAGTTCTACAGTGACGGAAATATGGTTTTGCTAGAAAATGTCATAAAGATCATCGAATAAAACAGCACATAAATTATTGATTAGATTTTTTAATTTATACAAATAAATTCAGTTTGAAAAGTAAGAAAAAATGCGAAATTACTTTTTGCCCAACCCAATATTTAAAGTCTGGATCACTTTAAAAGGAAAATAGTTTAAGATCATGAAAAGTTTTAAATGTATACGTAAAATTGGTTATATGAAATTAATCGATGATTAAAATAATTTTAAAATAAATCAATTGATTGCACTTTGAGTGCATCACTAGAAAATTGCGACAACCAGTTAACCCGCCTGTGATTTAACACTAACGAGTTGCTTTTCATTACTACCTCGCCGCTTTTAAAAAATACAAAGTTTCACGGATTGACACATGAAAAAGAAAACAAGTCACAGGCATCAGTTTAAAATAATCTATATTTACTACTTAGAGCATATGTTTTCCGGTAGCATAAATTTATTTCTTTAAAATGAAGTACGATGATATAAAATTCATTTCCAGAAAAATCTATTTTATACTATAATACGAGCTAAAATTGTGAGTGTAAATTTTATCTTACAAACGGCTTTAACGATTCCGACAAAATTTTGAATTGTACCGTTTTTGGATACCAGAACACAACTGAACTAGGTCACATGTTCAAGAAAATTCTATTAGTGGTTCATATTGGATCATAATGGGTCCCGGTAAAGCTGAAAAACGGCTCCATCGATTTCAACGAAATTTCATATCCAAACTATTTTTGGCACCAGAAAATTATCAGTCTCCTTGATTTGATGAAACGATTTTGACCAAAGTTTGTATTCTATCGTTTTGGATTAAGAGAAGCGATTGGGTTAAGTCACATGTTGGAGAAAATTCCATTAGTGGATCATTTTTGGGTCATCTTGGGACACACTATTTTATTTAGAAAATGGCTCCAACGAATTTTGTTGACTAAATTTTGTATTCTAATTTTTCGGGCACAATACTATTATTGTACTAGGTCGAATGTTTAGGAAAATTCAATAAGCGCGTCATTGTGGGTCCCAATGGATCAGGGTCAAGCTAATTCTATCTAAAAATAGACTCAAACAATTTTGACAAAATTTCGTGTTATACCATTTGCAGGCACGATACGATTATTTTGCTCAGTCAAGTGTTTTAGAAATTTTGATTGGTGGATCATTTTTTGGTCAATATGAGTCAAGCTAACTTAATGTTTAATAACATTCAATTAGTGGTTCATTTTGGGTCACAATTGGGTTAGGGTCAAGCTAATTCTATCAAAAAATTAACTCTAATGATTTTGACATTATTTCGTATTATACCGTTTCTGAGCACGATAAGATCATTTTGCTGGGTCACATGTTTGAGACATTTTGATTAAAGGATCATTTTTGGGTCAAAATGGGTCAAGCTAATTATCTAGAAAACGACATGAACGATTTTGTTTAAATATTGTATTCTATCGTTTTCGGGTTCGAAAAGACCATTGAGTTACGTCACATGTTCTACGAAATTCGATTAGTGGGTCATTTTGGATCACTGTGGGCCCGGTCAAGCTAATTATACCTAAAAAACGGCTCAAATTATTTTGACAAGAGCCTTTTCCTTATGTTTAACGAGAACTTTCATTTCTTGGCGAGAAAAAATCATTGGTCTAGATCTCATGTTCGAGAAATTTCGATTACTGAGTTATTTCGGGTCATGTTAAATATATCAATTTGTAATAATAGTAATAATATTAATAAAAAAATAAAGCTCTAACTACTTTAACTAAATTTTGTATTTTTTCGTTTTAAGGCTCAAGGAGATTGATGAGCATGACTGCATGTTCGAATATATGATAAGTGGGTGACAATGGATTTGAATAAGTTTATTGCATCTAAAAAAGTCTCAAGCGTGTTTGACAAAATTTTGCATTATACTGTTTCAGATCACGAGATATTGTACCAAAAGACCATTCATTTGACTAGATTGCATATTCGAGTAATTTCCATTTGTGGGTTATTTATTGATACTGTGGGTCCGGGTCAAGCTAATTGTATCCAAAAAACGGCTCAAAAGATATCGATCAAGATACCGATTCAAGAATCGGTAAGGGAAAATCACAGGGAGCGATCACAAGTTAGAGAAATTTAGTAGATCAGTTTTAGATCACTACAGTCCAAACAATATTTTTACTGAAAAACGACTGTCGGACGTTCCTCTCAGTCCACACAACTTTGAAGAATGTCCGTGGTAGATATAGCTGCCACCACCGATATTACTAGGTGATATCGGTCACCCACTGTGAGGTTTGTGTAAATGAAGACTTAGGCTGTCAGGTAACTGAATTATCAGTTTATTAAGAATATATGTACACAATAAATACGCTATTTACAAATATATACAACTACAACTCGGATATAGATGATCCGGTTCAACATTAATTTAGATACAGTAAAGATTGGTTGTTACTATTCCAATTACACTTTCCACCTCCCACTCAATACACGTTAAATTCACTTTATCGGAGCTCAACCTTGATTCTCCCAACACAAGTATACTAGGCCTGCACTTCTTAGCCCAGAGCACTAAACACTAGGACGTCAGTGTCCTTCGCTCACCAGAAAACGCACTGCTTATGCTCTTCCACACAGAGCAACCTCTCGGTCCGAAACCTAGGTGAGGACTGACTTCTCTGAGACAAACTTGCCCTCCTCCAAATCACTGCTTTCTCCAACATAAACCCCTTTGGAGCTTCCTCATTGGACACATACTCCATTCTTTTCTTGTTTAGTGACATGCTGCTAATCTGCTCATCATCCGCATACTTCACTGACAGATGGACATGCCTTTGAGCAATCTCCTTTCTCTAACACACCACCTGCAAAGGATTATCTGGCGATTCCCCTTTCCACAAAGAAGGAATGTCACCTTGGAAATTCTGTACACAACCATACAATACTAAATATTCAAATAGAGAAATAGTAGAAATTACATTCTTTAGCACAGGTGCTATCAGATCCTGACAACAACTCTAACGAATTTGATAACATTTCGTATTCTACCTATTTCGAGCTACAGAAGATAATTAAGTTCGCATGCTCGAGAAACGTCGATGAATGGGTCTATTTGGCTCTTAACACTTTCCGGCGCAGACAAATTATGTTCGTAAAATGAGAAATTATTAACTGACACCGGAATTTAGAATAGACTTTTTTAGAAATTAAGAATCCCCTGACTTAAGCTGTCATTGTAAAAGTAAAATTTTACTAAAATATTACTGGTGCCATTTGTAAGTTTGGAATTAAAATTAGGTGTTGCCGGAGTGGTAACACTGCGTCGGAAAGGGTTAAGGAGTTTGGGCCAAGCGAATTTTATCTAGAAAATGACTCTCACGATTTTCAATAAATTTCGTATGCCATCGTTTTTAGCTTCAAGAATAGCTTTGGTTTAGCTTGCATGCTTGAAAAAAAATTAATAAGTATGTGATTTTGGATTACTATGGCTCAAGTCAAACTGATTGTATCTAAAATAACGGGAACAATATATCGATTCGACGTGAATGCCGGAACCCCGCTAGTAATAATAATGTGTGTAATTATAAGAGATGTAAATTTTCCATGTGGGTGAAAAAAAGCCCGGGCCAGGATTCGAACCAGGGATGTATTGGCTGAAGCCGCCAATGTTCTTCCAACTGAGCCATCCCGGACACGAACACTGGAGGACTATTTCACTCAAATAACCTCAACGATTATCTAATCTGTTCTGATACTATGGATCAGCTCAAGTTGAGCTGGTACCCTTACCTTTATTTGATTACCTTAAATAATACTTTCTCTTAAAATAAGAAGAATATTTTTTTTTTCAAAAAAGTCGTGGCAATAGTGAATTAGAATTTTTAAACCGTAATTTAATGCGACCATTAAATTAGCACTAATAATAGCGCTTTTATATAATTTCTATCTGTTTGCAAAAAACATGCAATGGTTATAAACCTAATTCGTATATTAATAATTTTATTTTGAAATAAATAAATATTAAATGGATAAATATGATATCAAACAATTTATACAAAATGTTACTTAAATATATTATGAAAAAACTGCATAAATATTGAATAAATCTATTCCTCCTCCGACAACTATTTTCTTTTTCCCCGTGTTAGTGAATTCGACCCTGGGATCCAAATATACAACGGTTTTAAACGAAGTTTTTATGCATAAGATACGTATAATTAGCAGAGTTCTCGCTGTCGCTCGCCATTGCGCCCAATTGAGACTAAATTCTTCATTTGGTAAACAAGCAATTATATTCGCCAAATTGCTAGTGCTCAATTTTTGCTTTTTCTTTCTTTTCTTTTTCGTTTTTCATACGTATGCCTATATATATATGTATATTTTAATATATACATATTTTTAATATTTGTAGCGGATAGTTGAAATTAAATTAATAACAATCGGTGTCTTAATTATAAAAACTTACGTTATTTTAGAACATATGAAAAAAATACATTAAATAATTAAAGTTTTTTTTTTTTGGGGGGGGGGGCTACACGGCGAATTTATTTTCATTTGGCGAATGTTTTTTATTTTTAATTAGCCAAATTAGTAACGTTGGTCAAATGTCAGCGAACACATAGATAATTAGTGTTCGTAACAAATGATCTGATTTTAAATCATTTTGACATTTAGTATTAGCCGAAAATGCTCGATTTTCATTATTATTGTGTAATAGTTTGATCGTATTTAAATAGTATTATTTATTATACTACTAATGGTATTTTGATACTATTATTTATTATACTATTAATAGTATTTTAATAGTATATTAAGTATTGTACAATTTGTGTAATTTTATGTAGTATTATTAAGATGAATGTCAGAATTCTGAAAATACAAACCTTTCTGGTTTATTTTAAGAAATCCTTATAAAAAATGTTGTTCAAAATGTAACCGAATCGGAGCCATGGAAAAATAATAAATTGATTAAAAGTGTGTCATAATTTATCCCCAAGTTTACAACCTTAACCAGTGTTTATGTTGATTTTTTTTAAAACAGAAATCAAATGAATTTCTTCCACTTGACTTTTGAAAGAGATATTTTGTTTTCCCATTTACAAGCACTTTATACATTATACAGTCGACGCTCGTTTTTGCGAACTCGTAGGGAACACTCAAATGGTTCGTAATATAGAAAGTTCGTAAAATGGAAAATCATCACAAATGACATGAATGTGTACATTATTTATGTTTATTTTTATCAATCTCCCCCTCTTCATAGATGATGCAATATTTTAAGATTATTTATTCTGAAATAAAGTTATACATGTATTTTTTAAATAGATAATAAAATGCAAAATGCAAATTTATGCGCAGAAATAAATTTCAGCACTCAGAAGAATATGTTATTTAGCTTTGAAAACATTACATGTGAAAACATAGGCTGTATTAGTATTTAATGGATAAAAATGCATAGATAAAAAATTAGGAAATAATCATTTATCTTTTTTTGTTTTAAAATCACATTTTGGAAAATACATGTTTCCATTTTATCTATGGCTTGAAATGATTTCACAAATTCAAAAAAATTCTTCAAAATTTTTTTTGTATTCTTTAAAAAAGGTGCCTTACCCCTGACAACTCTTGAACTGCTTGTTTGACAATCGGTCGTTGAATTATTTCATTTTCTTCCTGTTCAAAATTTGAAAGTTCTTCTTCCTTTCCATTTATTGTGTCAGCAATAATTTTTTCATCTGATATTTCTTCCGTACAAATTACGTCTGAATCCACATTCAAAAAGTCCTGGAATGAAATTTCAGGCAACACTGGATTTCTTTTGCATAGTTCATTTATCAGTAACTCATCTCCGTTGATATCGTCGGCTACATTTTCTTGGTTTTCTTCAATTACGGTACTAAAACCTGCGTATTGTAGTCGCTTGAACATCGTTCCAAGCACGTATTGACAAATGCATCGCACCTAGAACATGAATTTCATATGGCTTATCCAGCCCCAAGCCCATGAATACTCTTTGAAAAAGCACACTTCGATATATGCACTTGAAACTGTAAATCACACCCTGATCCATTGGATGTAAAATTGAAGTTACATTCGTTGGAAGAAACTCCACACGAATAGATTTAAGATCTGAGACTTCAATGTGAGCTGAACAGTTGTCCACAATTAGCAGAATTTTACGTTTTTCCAAAACAAATTGACGATCCAAGTCTCTTAACCATTTTTCATAAATGTGCCCAGTCATCCAAGCATTTTTGTTAGCATGGTATGTAGTTGTTAATTTTTTAACATATTATAATCATCTAGGATTCAAATTTTTTCCAATGAAAAGCAAGCGCAGTTTTTGTGTTCATTCATGTTGGCTGCCAACAAGATTGAGATTCTCTGCTTACCCTTTTTGGCTATGCTGCATTTTTCACCTTTGAAGGTGTTTTTTCCAGCAGCATCTTATAAAACAGACCTGTTTCGTCCGCGTTTAAGACATCCTCTGGAGCATATTCAGTTAACAATGCTTTTAAATCGCGTTCGTTCCGTTTATTTGCCAAAGTCGTATTTGCTGTTCCACTTACACAGCACAATTTTCTGAAGCTCAAACCGTGTCTGGACTTAAAATAATTTAAAAAAAATGCAGAATTATAAAAGTTCAGTTCGCAAAAAAGAGATTTTTATAATTTGTAGTTCGTAAATGGGAGCGAAAATTTACATAGCGTCTATGGGAATGTATTCGGGAGACTGCTCTAGTTCGTAAAATCGCAAGTATTCGCAAAAAAGAGGTTCGTAAAAACGAGTGTCTACTGTACTAATAAAGATAGGCAATGTGATATCTGTCCGTGATATCTCATTTTTTAAATCTTTTTTTTTAAATCTTGCATTTTGAAGCTACACTTCTTTATTAAATTTATAAAAATTTCTTCTACAAAATATACTTACGATGTTGCTACACTTAGAAAAGGAAAAATGGATATTGAATTAAAAAAAAAATGAAATGTTTTAAATTGTGTTGAAATTTACATAAACTTTAAGCACTCTAAGCACAGTGAAAACCGTTTTTGAATTTTACGAATTGTTCGTCAAAGTTTATTTAATACAATTTCCATTGTTTCAATAATGAATAACCTGCTGTAAATTTTAAAAAGTTTAATTAACATTATGTGTATTATTTATATAAGATTTATATTACATGTATAAATGACATTTTGTATCGCATATTGTTTATTTTATGCTATGTTTATATAATATTTACATATTTCAGCATAAAATTATGATGCAAACGTTTGGCACTAACTCATGTTTTTGTAAAAAAAAGGTAGAAATCCTTCAATGTCGCCAAAATTACGAACAAAATTATTTAAATATATAATAAGAGCTTTTCTTCATGTATATTACATCTGGAAAATTTTATTACAAAATTTTAGAATGGCTGTGGCAATCCGACATTAAAACCGGAAAAAAACTTTTTTTCGATTTCCGATGATGGCGGGTGCGGAAAAGTGGCCACTGGTGGAACTCAGTTCATACAAAAAATTTGAGATTTTTTGGACTTTTCCTTAACCTACCGCAAATAGATTGAAGTTTTGCAAAAAGGCTGATTTTTTAACTTTTTTAGCAAAAGCTTTTAAAATATTAAACTAAATTTCTTTTGGTTGTATTTACTTGAAAAGGCATATTTAATGTACCAAATGTTTAAATAAGTTCTGATAAGGCATTATTTAATTGCTATGTGTATTTAAAATTAGCCAATTTTTATAGCTTTTTCGCGTATAACAAGGTAAAGTTGTATTTGTATTAATCGTTCATTAGTTTCTCTCTTATTCATGTCCCTTGGTCTTCTTTATTTTACTTTATTTTATTTATTTATTTATTTATTTATTTATTTATTTATTTATTTTTTTGCATCAAAGGCCATTTTTGGGGCAAAGGACAGCAGTATATTTCTAAAACAAAACTGAAAGATGAGAAGGTGTGAAAAAGGACTCTAAGCGAGTACAATGACTCATCATAATGTTGAGGGAATGAAGGAAGAAATATAAGAGGCGAAAATTCGATGAGGAATTCTTATTATTTTTCCATGCTCCGTTTCCCTGGAACATTTGTTCAGTGTATATCTTTTCCTAGTGAGATGCAGTGTTTTTTGGATCGTTTAACATGCCATTACAGTGTTTTGTGCATTTTATTACGACGAGTTTAGATATGACTTTGTATGAAGTGCCATGATAACGTAATGATACGCGATATTGTGAAAATTAGCCTTTTGAAACACTATGCATGTTGAAAAAATCGTTATCAGGGTTCGCACAGTTCTCCCAATAAAATTTTACAGTATATTCAATGTATTTCACTGCAGAAAAATAGTGCGTAAATTGCAAATCGAGGAGGTGGTTGCGAATTCTGTTTCTTAAAAATTAAATATAAATTTTCTTATCATTAATAGTGGTGCCGGAGGCCTTACAAAATATAAGGAGTGTGCGAACCCTGCTTATTGCCAACTTATCCTGATATAACGCGTCCTTAATGCTAGTTGCTTCAACAAACAGAAGTTGTCACAGTAAAGAAATCTCGTCATCAGTAAAACCAAGGTCATAAGAGAGAAAGATAAACCTAGAAAGAAGATACAGGCGGAAGAAGCTCTTGAAAGATGTAAAATTAAAAGCTTATTTTTTATGGTAGAAAGGATAAAAGTATATTCAGAGGAAAAAAGAACAAGCGGCACCGTCGAGAGAAAGGCAAGGAACACATCAACGTGTTGTTTGTACCTGGTTAGGAATACTTGGGTCATTTGATATCTCGTCCCCGTCACGGAAAAGAAATAGCAAAATCATTATATAATCTTCCAAGTCACCACAAGTTAGACTTTTCTGAACTGACAGCACTTGGGCGTGATGACACCACTGTTTAGTACAGGAAAACGCAATGGTGTGATTGACTGTCTTAAAAAAACTTGGAAGAGAGCTGCATCATTTGATATGTATTCTTCATATGAACGATATCCCACTTTGACATCTACACTCCAAACTTGATGGTGAAACCACGGGACCTAAGACCTTTGCCAAACCAATCGGTGCTAGACTAATGGGGTGTGAAAAATCTACGTGTCACTTTGTTCCAGCCTATTGCTGTTTTATAGACATCAGAAATGTAAAATACTGAAGTCCTGAATATCGATCAAAATTAGTTATTTGACAGTTGTGCAAATGTTTCAACTGGAGTATGTTTTCAAGAACTCTAAAATAGAAAACCATGACCAATTGTGAAAATGAGAGTGATCACAACTGCTTGCAGAATTTATGCTTGTACGTTAGTAGTTTAAATCCTGATAAAGCGTTAAAATATACCTCGCTCTGTAACTGATACGAGTTTTTGCACCCGTGCGGTTTTCTGCAAGCAATAAGCCAGGTTGCGCGGACGGATCTACATATATGTGGCAGCTAGTTAAACTTTCAACGTTTTTACCAGATAACCCAAAAAAAGCAGCACATTCAGTCATCTAAGCAAATGGACACTATGGTCATCCCAAGAATTTACTGATAGCAATAGCAACCGATGATAGACAACATATTAGAAGAATGGCAGGGGAAAGAATAAAAATATGTTGCAATTTAAAAAAAGATAAAAACCAACATAGTGCGAGATTTTCAAGTTCCAAAGCTAAACTTTAAAGCGACAGAACACTATGAGTGTATGGACTGGGTCGCCGCCAAAATCCGCGAGCCTCCTATAATAAAAACCTTTTCACTAGAAGAAATTGGAGGAAACGTAATTTCAGGATCTATGTTGAATGAATTATTAGTCTGCTTTCCAAGTCATTCCCAGGCTGTGAGAAAAGTCGTTAAAATTGTGATAGAAGCTGCATCAAAGATCATGCGGGAGTGAAGGAAGAGATGCAAAACTGCAAGCAAGGAAAAATATACTAAAGTTCATTTCTAAGAAGTACTTTGTAACGTAATATGGTATACATTTTGAATAAAACATTCTGTGAGTAGGAGGGCGATTAAATCTCGACGTGCAATAACCTCCTAGTGATGAGTTCTGGGATATTTCGAGTTGGTACTAAATGCAAAACAAGCTAAAAGCTGTGCATTTTTAAAGAGTATAACACTGAAATGATGTATAATAAGAGGTTATTTAAACATTTGGCTCATAAAATATACCTTTTCAACTAAATACAACCAAAATAAACTTAATTTAACATTTTTAAATTTTTTGTTAAAAGAGTTCAAAAATCAGCATTTTTGCAAAATTTTAAGCCATTTTCGGCAGGATAAGGAATTGTCCAAAAAATCTCAAATTTTTTGCGTGAACTGAGTGCCACCAGTGGCCATTTTTCCGCACTCGCCATGATCGAAAATCGAAAAAAAAGGTTTTTCGGCTCACCCAATTGATTAACCCCTTGAGGGGCGGTGGTATATATTATATACCACCTACGATAGCTGAAGATTCACACCAGAAAAATGTCATCAAATTTCACTTTTCTAACTTTGGTGGAAAACAGTCGTGAAATTGCTTATCCTCTTTTTGATATAACTTTTTTACAAATTTCCGGTGGGAGTTCAGAATTACACGAACGCAATTGCTTGCCCCTCAAAGGGTTAATTTTAACTTTTGATAATGTTATTTAAGGTTTTTCGGAAATTTACTACCACAAAAAGTATGTAGGTATATTTTATAAATATTTTAAAAAGCAAACGTTTCTGGTTATGCATAAATCTTTGCATCGTACAAGTAAGTTGCTCCCCACGGAACATACTTCATGAAATCGATGAATGCGGACTTTAAAATGTGCGATTTCTATTAAACACTGCTATATCTATCCCTTTTAACATTTCATGATACATGCAAATTATTTAGATTCACTTACGTACCATGTGGCATACAAGTATAAGTTTCCTGAATGCGGTCCGACTGCAGTTAGCATGAAGCCAGTTATCCAAAATAGAAAGTTTGGTTATTTTAATCGCAGAATACATTAAAATTGGGCTGAAAATTACTATTTACAAAGTGCGGATGTACACAGGTTGCAAATGGTCAGCACAGTGTGCAACCATTAACATTTTTCACCTTTTTTTTATATAACTGCAGTTTAGAGAAAAAATGCAGCAATTAAAATGAATGTATTTATGACTGGAATAGTCATGTTTCTTTAAAAAAAAAAATCAAACTATGTCTATTTTTACATTAGTTTACATAAAAACGAATGTTTTATTTATAAAAATAATGAAATACTGTTTTAGAATTTTTGTTAAAGATTTTATTTACAATTTATTTGATTTGATTTGAGATCTTGAAAATTATGTTTCTGGGCGGTTCTACGACCATTTTTTGCAAATAAGGGGTAAACAGATTGAGACAGTGAAAAACGGGACATCACAAACATACATGTCTAAATCGGATTCAAATCCGGTACACTTTCTCCAGTAGCCAATCTTCTAACTATTAGAAAAGCAAATGGACATCATTATGAAACAAAAAACCTTAAAATAATTTCCAACGCTTGCGGAAAGCAAAACATTTTTTTCGTAAATTCTTTATTAAATCTAGTTAATCACTAACATTTTCGAAGATCATACAAACGTTTTTGCAAGAGCAAGACGATTTTTTATTTTTACTATTTTTTTACCGCGTGTTGTTAAATGTGTAGCCTATAATCAAGGATAATGGAAAGTTTTTTTTATATTATTACCATCGGTCGAAACAGGGCTTTATCTTAATTAATAGAATCGGTTCTGCTTCGAATTTCATGTAAGAATCTTAAGGTTAAAAGAACACAGTAGAAATTATAGTTTAAATGTGAAAAATGAAATGTTTAAACATGTATCACTATCGTCTTTTTCGATTTTTTAGATAAAAATATATGCTTCCTACGAAAGAAGCAAAATATTTTCATAAATTCAAAAATAAATTAATTTAAAAATGAATTTAAGTTAAATCTAATACTATGGATCAGCTCAAGTTGAGCTGATCCATAGTATCAGAACAGATTAAATAATCATTGAAGTTATTTGAGTGAAATAGTCCTCCAGTGTTCGTGACCGGGATGGCTCAGTTGGAAGAGCATTGTCGGCTTCAGCCAGTACATCCCTGGTTCGAATCCTGGCCCGAGCTTTTTTCACCCACATGGAAAATTTACATCTCTTATAATTACACACATTATTATTACTAGCGGGATTTCGGCATTCACGTCGAATCGATATATTATTCTCGTTATTTTAGATACAATTAGTTTGACCTGAGCCATAGTGATCCAAAATCACTCACTTATTAATTTACTTTTCAAGCATGCAAGCTAAACCAAAGCTCTTTTTGAAGCTAAAAACGATGGCATATGAAATTTATTGAAAATCGTCAGAGTCATTTTCTAGATAAAATTCGCTTGGCCCAAACTCTTTACAAGCCAAATAGACCCACTGATGACGTTTCTCGAGCATGCGAACTTAACCAATTGTCTTCTGTAGCTCGAAATAGGTAGAATACGATATATCATCAAATTCGTTAGAGTCGTTTTTCAGTAAAAATATTGTTTGGACTGTAGTGATCTAAAACTGATCTACTAAATTTCTCTAACTTGTGATCGCTCCCTGTGATTTTCCCTTACCGATTCTTGAATCGGTATATTGATCGATATCTTTTGAGCCGTTTTTGGATACAATTAGCTTGACCCGGACCCACAGTATCAATAAATGACCCACAAATTCCTCGAATATGCAATCTAGTCAAATAAATGGTCTTTTGGTATAATATCTCGTGATCTGAAACAGTATAATGCAAAATTTTGTCAAACACGCTTGAGACTTTTTTAGATGCAATAAACTTATTCAAACCCATTGTCCACCCACTTATCATATATTCGAACATGAAGTCATGCTCTTCAGTCTCCTTGAGCCTTAAAACGAAAAAATACAAAATTTAGTTAAAGTAGTTAGAGCCTTATTTTATTATTAATATTATTACTATTATTACTAATTGATATATTTAACATGATGAATAACCGAAATAACTCAGTAATCGAAATATCTCGAACATGAGATCTAGACCAATGATTTTTTCTCGTCAAGAAATGAAAGTTCTTGTTAAACATAAGGAAAAAGTTCTTGTCAAAATAATTTGAGCCGTTTTTTAGGTATAATTAGCTTGACCGGGCCCACAGTGATCCAAAATGACCCACTAATCGAATTTCGTAGAACATGTGACGTAACCCAATGGTCTTAACCCCGTTTTCTAGATAATTAGCTTGAACCATTTTGACCCAAAAATGATCCTTTAATCAAAATGTCTCAAACATGTGACCTAGTAAAATGATCTTATCGTGCTCAGAAACGGTATAATACGAAATAATGTCAAAATCATTTGAGTTAATTTTTTGATAGAATTAGCTTGACCCTAACCCAGTTGTGACTCAAAATAAACCACTAATTGTATGTTATTAAACATTAAGTTAGCTTGACTCATATTGACCAAAAAATGATCCACCAATCAAAATTTCTAAAACACGTGACCTAGCAAAATAATCGTATCGTGCCTGCAAATGGTATAATACGAAATTTTGTCAAAATCGTTTGAGTCTATTTTTAGATAGAATTAGCTTGACCCTGATCCATTGGGACCCACAATGACGCGCTTATTGAATTTTCCTGAACATTCGACCGAGTACAATAATAGTATTGTGCCCGAAAATTTAGAATACAAAATTTAGTGAACAAAATTCGTTGGAGCCATTTTCTAAATAAAATTTGTGTGACCCAAGATGACCCAAAAATGATCCACTAATGGATTTTCTCCAACATGTGACTTAACCCAATCTGTGTTGCCAGTGGGCTACTTTTTTAAAATTCAGATTTCTAGATTGGCACCACTTTTTTGAAACGGTAAAATTCCCTTTCTTTTCACTTTAATTAATATGTCATTAAATAAGGCTCATTTTAGCATTTCAAAAAATGGTGCCAATGAAGAATCTGAATTTAAAAAAAGTAGCCCATCTGGCAACAGAGAACCCAATCACTGCTCTTATTCCAAAACGACAGAATACAAAATTTGGTCAAAATCGTTGGAGCTGTTTTTTATATAAAAACCAGTTTGATTCATAATGACTCACTGATTGAAAATTTTCGAACATGTCACCTAGTCCAATAATTTTCTGGTGCCAAAAATCGTTTGGATATGAAATTTCGTTAAAATCGATGGAGCCGTTTTTAGCTATAGTTAGCTTGACCGGGACCCATTATGATCCAATATGAACCACTAATAGAATTTTCTCGAACATGTGACCTAGTTCAATGGTGTTCTGGTATCCGAAAACGGTAAAATTCAAAATTTTGTGAGAATCGTTAAAGCCGTTTGTAAGATAAAATTTACACTCACAATTTTAGGTCGTATTATAGTATAAAATAGATTTTTCTGGACATGAATTTTATATCATCGTACTTAATATTTAAGAAATAAAATTTTGTCACCGGAAAACATAAGTTCTGAATAGTAAATATAAAATATTTTACGCTGAGCCCTGTGACTTGTTTTGTTTTTCATGCGTCGTTTTGTGAAACTTGGTCGTCATAATAAGCGGCGAGGGTAGTAATGTGAAGCAACTCGTTAGTGTTAAATCACAGGGGGTTAACTGGTTATTGCAATTTTCTATTGTAGTCAAAATATTTATTTTCAAGTCGTTTAAATTATCGATTAATTTTTTAATGATCAATTTCACGTATACGTTTTAAACTTTGCATGATCTTGAAATATTTTTCTTTCAGAGTGATCCAGACTTTAAATATTTAATTCGAAAAAGTGTTGTTAACTCACTAATGTTAGATATTGGGTCATCCGGAAAACTCTGCGGTATTCTGTGTAGAGAATGTTAAAATTATTGAGTGACACGGTAAATTTACCTAAAATTATTACAAAATAAATAAATGGTTTCCTATACGTACATTATATAAGTAAACTTTTACACAGAAAATTCCGGTGAAAATTTGGCGCTTGTAAATTCAATATTTATTAAAAAACTGCAGAATTTTCTGGATGACCTGATGTTTTTAAACATAGTTGCCAACTTTTCCGCCGTTTTAGACCAGAAAAAATTTAATTGCAAATATTTGCCTTATTTAATGGCGGATTACGGCGATTTGCAATGATAAAATCTGCTTTAATAATTTTGTGGCATTAACCCTTTCGCGACGGGAACATTTTACGAAATTTTTAATGTTTTGTCACCGGTCTTTAATAACAGAAAGTTGTGCCTTATTAAATCGAGAAATTGCTCCGATTAAATAACACGAATACCCCACCAGTAAAATTTTACTGGTGGGGTTAAACATGGATTGTTAAACCTTTTTTTCGGCACGTATATGCGTCGCTCGTCCCCAAGGGGTTAAATGGCGGAAGACGTTCGCGGTTATGGTTTTAAAGTATGTGAAATACCATTTTGCGAGATTGGGGATTTTGTCCTCACTTTGGGGGATTTTGAACCTCCAGGGGATTTTTTGGGGGGACAAATAGTTCTAGGAGAAATGTTTGGGGGCTATCAACATTTTGGGAGAAAAATCTGGAATGTTTTCCTCTATTTCAAATAAAGTTTACTTTTAGTCCTATGACAACATTGGATCTATCTGGAATAATATTTTGATTTGGATAACGAAAATAGAATTATGAAATTAGGTTTTCTCGTGGTCGTGCTCATCGTTGTTTACAAAATTACAGTTTACACAAATAACAGGTGAATCTTGACCTGCTTAGACTATCTACACTTGAATCTTTAGATCACTACGGCAGAATCCCCAAGTTATCGCGGACAGATATGCCGACACATATACATATATATATAAATATATATATATTATTGGTATAGATTTATACAACTTTTTTTGTTTAAGACTGAATATTTTGTGGAGTGATAGCAAAGGCTTTATAAGGCTTGCAGTTGCATTCTACAATCACATTGCTACGTTTATAATTGAACATTACTCTCATAAAAAAGTTATTAAATCTATTACATTTTTAAATCACAAGATTTTAAGAACATCTCCTTTTGTATAAACATTTGAAAAATAGTTCATATAATTTAAGAGAGATGTTAAAAAAGTTAAAAACAAATATTAATGACATGTTTCAATTCCAATCTAACATGAACCATAATCATAATAAAAATAAAAATACAAATCGTGTCACGGTCAATACAAACAGCACACGACAATGATATTTAATAAAAACCACGCGCTCTATTGTAAAAACAATAAATTAAAAATGGACCATGATCAAAAATTAATTTCCAATTTGGTTTTTCTTATTCAAGCTTTCACGAGGAATTCATTCATAAACTCTTACTTAGGAATAATAAAAGAAAAATTATCATTGCAAACAAAATTTTTATGCGTATAATTTCAATAGACTCCCTTATCATGAATTTACGACAACAATTTGATACGAAACATAATTTGCTTTCATTAAACATAATTTTTATCATCTCATCTAAATATAATCTAGATTAAGCAGTGTTAGTATGACTACAGTCCCTGGCCAAATTATTAGACGCGCTCCCTTTTCCTTGTGTCGAATCATATTACTAGCTCCATAGAAATATTACTGTGTGAATAACTGCAATTAATTATGTACATCATTTGTAGGATAATAATAAAGAAAAAACATGCCTATGACTTTAAAACTGTTTCTTTTTACAAATTAAATTAAAAATAGCTGAAATTGCAAAATTTATAACTTGAGGCTAAAAAAAATGTCAATATTTTTTGGAGCCTCTTTTGGCGGCTATCAGTGCATCTATTCTTCGCGGCATGCTGTTAATACTAAATTGAAGAGTTTCTTTTATGCGTGGGTGACGATTCCAGATATGGATAAGATTTTCTATGAGCTGGGTTTTGTTTGTTATGACTTCTTAGTCAATTCTCCAGAACAATATAAAGAGGTTTTCAGAATCGGTTTATTCTAAAGATAAAATGACGGTTTCCAAATGAAGAACCTTTTGAATTTTTGCAAGGTAAAGCTTTTTGTTACATAGCACGATCCTACTTTCAATAAAAAAATATCCCTGTGTTGAACTGCTCCCGGTAATTCATCAGACATGAATACCACTGAAAATGTTTGGGAGCTAATGAAGAAAAAACTGGACAAGGAGCTCATAACGAGCAAAACACAGCTCATAGAAAAACTTATCCTTGTCTGGAAAAATCATTCACACATGCAAAAAACATTTCAATTTTATACTAACAGCATGCCATGAAGAATAGAGGCACTGATTGCCGTCAAAGGAGACTCCAAAAAATATTGGCATTTTTTTTATTTCATGTTTTACGTTTTACAATTTTAGCAATTGTTAATTTAATTTACAAAAATAAATAATTTTAAACTCATTGGCATGCTTTTTATTTATTATAATCCTACAGACGATGTATATAATCAATTGTAACAATTGTCATAGAATATCTCTATGAAATGTGTAATGTGATTCGACACAAGAAAACATGAGTGCGTCTAATAATTTGGCCAGGGACTGTAAATTTAATATCAGATTCATGTTCACCTTTTCTAATTCCAAGTATTCTCCCAGTCATGCTTATGTCATATTTTAAATCACCTTTTTCTGTAGTAAGGAATTTCATAAACCCCTGCAAGATCCTCATGTCCTACAGGGTCAAATATATATATATTTTTAAATTTATTACTTCATGTCTTGTTTTTATTTGTTTTTACGTTCTCGAAACTCAGCTGTTTTCATAGGCGAAGAGGAAAATAATAAAAAAGTAATTGGTTAGTGTATTGTCACTTGGAGTTATTTGACTACTACTACTAATTCCTTATAATGTAGGAATAGGAAAAGTTGAATGATTTTTTTTTTCAAATTGTTTTAAAAATCGATTTATTTGAAATAATATACCGTAATTTCGGGTGTATAAGCAGCTGAACAAACAATTCTTTTTGGACCCAGAAATCTTATTTAGTGATTGAAGACAAATATTTACGGCGATCTGACTCGTAATATTTGTTTCTTAAAAGATTCTGGGGCGAAAAAGAATTGTTTGATCTGCGGTTTATACACCCGAAATTACGATAATTAACACAGCCGTCCTTAGTTAAAGCGAGGACCAGTACAAAAACTTATGCGAGGTCTTCTTTTCAAACTGATTAATGAAAGAGAGGAAAATTTATCCAAAATTTATGCAAAATTTATCCAATTCAAATTTGTTACTGCAAATTTAAAATTGTATACTCTTTTAAAAAAAGCTGTTTCGCCAATATTTTTAAGATCAATACTGACCAGAGAGTAAAAAACTGTTTTATAAAATATTTTTAAAAAACTTTAATCTGCTTCTTTCATAAAAGAAATTTATTAAATTCATGCAACAATTATTTCAGTAAAACATATCAATGACGCATTGGAAACATTTAGATTAGTTATAAGCTTGTTTCTCATCATATATTTTATTTCTTTTACAACTGAACGAAAAAAATATTTATGAAGTCAATAGAAAATTAATACAAAAATTAGTACTAAAATTATTACTAAAGAACATCTTTACTGTAGCTTTAAATATAAAATATTTGGGATAAAGATTATCTTATTCAAATTTGTTATTACGAAGAAATTGTAAGGTAAATGCACTAGTAGTGGGCCACTTAAGGACATTTATCTAATTATTATTAAAGTATTAGTGAATCAAAAAATATATTTTTTTAGCCTATTCCTTACATTTATGTATAAGAATAAACATTCAATTTTTTTAAATATATTCTCTAGAAAAAATGAAAAATAAAAAATGTTACTTCCTATATGCTCCAGTAGTGGGCATAGTAACTTTCCGATGCTCCAGTTTTCCTCCTCTATTTCCGAAGGAAATAGAGGAGGAAAAACATATTTTTGCACTGTATTTTCGACTATATCTCTCAAAAATAATATGTAAATTTAAAAGAAATGAATTTCTCAGTTATGTGAAACGCATACTTGCCAACTTTTACGCATTTTTGCTGCCACTAAAATTGTACAGAGATTTTCTATTTGTTTAATCATAAAATTTCGAATATTAAATAAGACAATATTTACTATAAAATTTTTGTCGGAAAAAAATGCGTAAAAGTTGGCAGCTATGGTAACGAAAGCTTTCACAAGATAACCCAAACGATATACAAAGAAAATAATCTGTAAATATGTGGGTCCTTAGTCTTTATTATTGCCTCCAATTTCAACTTTTCACATTACATAGTTTAAGAGTAAAGTGGCTGTGACAGACAGATAAAGGTGTGATCTTATATTGGTTAAATTTTTACTTTTTATATACAGAACTTTAAAAAGGACACTTTTTTAATTTTCTAACGTTATTTGTTACGTTAACGTTGAATACTGTTCTAGAAATCAATTTTATATCACCATACCATTTTAAAGAAAAAGTTATGGATACCAGAAAATTTATGCTTTCAATAGTAAATAAACTAATTTTTGAAGTGCTTTAATATAAATGTTTTCCAATTTTTTGAAGTTCTCGAAACTTTGTCGTTTTTATGGACGGAAAACGAAATATGGAAAGTAACTGTTTAATGTAGTATTAGTGGGCATGATTTTGTTACCGCTATTTTCTTGTGATGCAGAAATAGGTGTTTTAAAATTCGACTGATTTTGAATAATGTAAGAAAAGGCGAGGACCAGTATAGGAACTTATGCGAGGCCTTTTCTATATACATGAAAAATAATCATTTAAATAATGTTTACCGTTTATCTCAAATCATAAACAGCATCAAAAACCGCATCGGTTTTATAGCAGTAAGTCTTACAAATCCAAAAGAACAAGTTTATGAGCATTGGTTACAATTGGAAATATCATTGCCATATGCGGAGCTTTATTTATTTATTATTTTGTGGAGCTTTCCATTGGTTTAGGAGTTCACTGATCCGGACCTTGACGGAAATTGTTATCTTGGCTAAACTCTGGCTCTACGGTTTTCGACATGACTCTGATCTGGCAGAAACTGGAGATCGTTCTACCCATGTAGATTTGGGTCCTACTCATATTTTTTTCTTTTGTTTCGAAACGGTTGAGCAAGACCTTTACTTTTATCTGGGCCTATTCGGATCTAAACCATTCGGATCATCATCCGAAATAAGTCGGCAATGGGATTTCCAGCTTAGAAAATTAGTCTGTGCCCCTGTCGATTTGACCCATTTAATAAAATTTTAATTTTTAAGGAATCGTCTTAACGGTATTTTTTTTAGCGAAGTCTGTAGAAATTTAATCTGATTTAACAAATTACCAAGCTATATGTTTTGGAAACTACTCACCCCCATCTCTTCAAATCTTTAAAATTAAAATTTTTTTGAATCACTTTTTCTTTTTACTCCAAACCATATTATTTTTCTTTAAATGAGTGTTCTGCAATTGTGGGGGAAAAACGCATTAGCCTACGTTTATTTTATCATCAAATTGTCGCAGAAGCATGTGACAAGTATGCTTATTGTCTTTTATATTCACTTCTTAAAATAAAAAATAAAAATAAAATTTTTATATACCTTTCATGAGAAAAAATATTTCGAAAGCCCCAAAAAATAGTTCCGGATAATGGAGGTTACTAATAGTAAATAGGCTTCTTATCATTCTTACATACTAAGCACATATCAAATTTCATATCTCTTAACTCTTGTAAATAAAATTTAAAAGTCAAATAAAAAAATATATCGCATTTATTCCTTATCCTTAATAACGTCAATAAACAATGCTAACTGGAAATAAAGACAATTCAAATCAAGTACCTCCTTGCATTAGAGGTTGAAAAACAATTCCTCTTTTCACTAATTAACAAAAGAAGTTATTTGTTTTCGCTTGACTTCACTTATTCCTTTATATTAGTTTTTTAATATACCTGAGCAAAAATGATTGAGCAAAATGTATACTTAAACACGTTACAGTACTCCAATAAATATACCGTAAAAAATACTTCAACTATGAAATTTTTTGAGGCAACAAAATTTTTGTTTGTTCCGGATAAATGGTTTATCTGTGTTTATTTGTTATTCGCACAATTTTTATAGCGAAGTAAATTTTGCAGTAAATATTATTTAGATAAGTTCAGACTGTTGAAAATATCGTTTTCATTTTGAAGCGAATTTAAATCAGGGTTCGCACACTCCTTATATTTTGCAAGGCCTCCGGCACCACTATTAACGATAGGAAAATTTATATTTAATTTTTAAGAAACAGAATTTGCACCCACCTCCTCGATTTGCAATTAACGCACTTTTTTTCTTCAGTGAAATACATTGAATATACTGTAAAATTTTATTGGTAGAACTGTGCGAACCCTGAAAATGAATTTTTTTTCAGGTTTGCGAAATGGACAAGTGAAAGGATTTTGAAAATGCTAAATGATATGCAAATTAATTCATTTTGCTGATGGTCAGGAAAAGTGTATTTTGTATTGATAGTTTTGCTTTCTTATAAAAACACTAAGCAAAAGAGTCTGTTCCATACAGCGAAAAAAAAATTGCAAGAGGAAGCACTAGCATGCATTTATAAAAGTTATTTTTTTCTAATTAAAAAAAGGATTACGTCGAAAAAAATTCCTAATTAAAAAAGAAAAATATATTGGGCTAACAAAATAATAATAGTAGTAATAATATTAATATTAATACGCTTATCCTGCTCCGACCTGACTTAAATATGTCGCATGCAAGTTTTTTTTCAAACTTAAAAGATAGAAAAAACTTACAAGAAAGAAAAATAATACACAAATCGCAGATCACAAAATACATACTAACATATTCATTTCAATATATTCATTTCAATGAAATAGTTGAACATCATTGAATATCATCAATAAATTTACAGTAAAAAAATATAAAAAGCGAAATTTTTGAGAATGTTTTTTTTATTTCGAAGAACACAGTTTCAAAATTTTTATACGAAATGGAAAGTTTATTAACCCATTAACGCCCGAATTATTTTCTTCGCTAAAATTTAAATTTTGTATTTCCCACCACTTTTAAAAACAAGTTAATTTTTATCTAAACTAGCTAACCCGCCCGGCGTTGCCCGGGTCCGTATTAACAATATTAAACGAACTTGAAATTTGTATTATTTTATCATTAACTCGAAACTTGCAGAAATGCATTGTCAGAAATACGTGGCCACTGACTGTTGTTTTTTAAAAAGAACTAATCTATCGCTTCACCGGTAAAAAATATTAATTATTTTATCATATGTGTTTTAAATATCAATATAGAAAATTATTTTAACGTTTTGCTTGAAAATATAACATTCTTTTGTTAATATCTTAAAATCGTCTGCAGTCAGAAATCTATATTTTAGATTAATATTTACGAGTTGGCGCATTGCCAAGATTTGCTTCCTCTGGACCGAGTTGGCGCATTGCCAAGATTTGCTTGTGCCTCAATTAATTATCCTCGGAATTCCTTTTATTTATAGAGATTTATCGAGGATTCTGTCTCGTGAAAGAAGGTATATATTTATCTTCCTCTTTACTGGTGGGAAAACTGCTTTCTTGCTGTTTTTGTAACCGTCCTCAAATGAGGACGCTGGGCGTTAATGGGTTAAGCCATACCATAAAATCTCTGTCGAAACTCCAAGCATTTTATCATCACAATAGATTTTGCAAGAAAGTTTAGACGTAAAATTTTTAACATGACGCATGAAAATAATCTACTCTGACATAAAATGGATTTAACATAACTTTATACATTCACAACAGTTCTGCACTTGCAAATCTTCGGTGATAAGACAACATATTTCAACAAAACTTTAGTTTCTATTTCAACGCTGTCAGTTATTTGAGTAGTTTTGCAGAAATTCTTGATAAAATGATATCGTTCGAATGCACATTCTGAAGCTGAGATTCGTTTTCTCATTGGCTGAGACGAACTTAAACTAGTACAGAATGTTTATTGAATGTCTGACATCGGTGTCATCCTTGAATATGTTTAATCAAAATAGCAACGAACATTCATATGCAAATGGATAAAGATCTACCCGCATAAAAGGAAAATATTCATTAAGACTATCCTGTATGAGGTCATTGAATAAAATTCTATTCGGTAAAAAAATATGCAATTTTTTAATGCAATTACCTAAAAATTACTCAGTTTTCATATTATACTCATAGTTAATTTTTGTTAATTTTTAAAAAACGCATTTGGAGTTTTTTTTTTTTTTCAATGATACATTTGAATTATATTCCGAAGTGTCGGAAATTTTCGAAAAATTAATATCTATTTATTATATGCATATTTATGTATATTTATGCATGCGCATTTATATATATTTATTCTGCACATATATGTGCATTGATTTTTAAAACTTTCATAGTAATATACATTGTGTCTTTAAATAAAAAGATTTTCGAGCATCATTCATTGAAAATGACTTAATTCAATCGCGAAATATCTGCAGAAATATATTTTGATTTACAGGAAGAAGCTTTTTAAAAAAGAATATTTTTACAATAGAGAACTCTCCCTGTCCGGAGCTATAGGCAAATTAAAAAAATAGAAATTAAAACGACGATAAAATATTATTTAAAAAATATATATATATAAAATATATTTATAAATATAAAATATAAAATATAAATATAATATAAATATAAAATATAACATATATAATATAAAAAATATAATATAAATATAAAATAAATATAAAATATATTTTTTTAAAATATTATTAGTATGCATATGTAACTAAAAGCTACATTCTTTTGGTAATATTCGCATTTGTGATTGAGGAATGTTGTTTAACTCTACAGACGCAGATTGTGATACACTTTATTTTGGGCTCAAAATGCATCTCTATGAAATTTATTATTTCGATTTACAATTACAATTATCTTTAACCTTTTCAAAGGCAAGACATTTTTGTTCCAAAAGTATTCCAATAACCTATTTAAACCGTAATTTTTGAACAGATTTATTTGAAAATAATCATAAGTACTTTTTCATGGATATTATAATAACGAAATTGTGCTAAAAAAATACTGGTGCCGTTTGGTATTTTAGGCATTAAAATTGACCGTTTGCAGACTGAAATCCCCTGAAAGGATTAACCCTTTAACGTTCATTGGTTTCGCTACGAAACCACAAAATTTTAATTCCGATACGCAACAATGACACCGGTATTTTTATCTAAAAACATCCCTTTTATTTTGTATGTGAAAAATCACGTTTTCTTATTTAGAAATATATCTGTTCTTAATTACCGGTGTCATTCATTTATTTCGACATCTTAGCAATGAAAATGCTATGATCGTTAAAGGGTTAAAGCGTATGGAAAGACAGTTTTAAAATTAATAAACCGATTGCTCATATTTAATATCGGGAACCTAATTTAAAATAATTTCACAAATTCAGAACATTTCTGCACTTGTGATTTGGGGATATATATAGGGAAATGCATTTCAAAACAAGATGATCTTTAGTTTTTGTGTAAAGGCTGTCTGTCATTTACTTGAATAATTTAACAGGAATTCTTGCGACAGTGACATCCTTTGAAATGTACATTAGGTTCTGAGTTTCATTTTATCATTGACTGAAACAGACAAATTAGCATAGAATGTTTGATAAATATCTCATATCATTTATGTCGTCTTTGAAAGTGCTTAGTCTGTGCAGAAATGAATATACTGACATGGTACCCTCTCTTTTAAGAATAAGCCTCAATAAAACGACTGTATGTGAAGTCATTCAAAATTCCATTATGTAAAAGAAGATATTTTTGAAAAGCTTTCGCATCTGAAATTTTGAGTGCAATTAAGTAAATTACATTTGCGCTGTTATAAAATTTTCACAGTTTTTTTTTCTTATTTTTTCAAAGCGCATTAGCATGTTTTTATGGTTTAGAATAAGTTTTTAATGATAGTTTTCAATGACATCTCAAACCGATAAAAATTCCTTCTTGAATACATAATGTTCTATAAGTAAATTTATTGTATTTATGATTATTTATTTTACATACAAAAGATTATTCATTTTGAAATCTTTCATATAAATATATACGATGTCTATAACGTTTGAAGCCCTTAACCCTTTGCGGCGCAGAGCAAATTCCTTGCTTAAATGTTGAAATTGACGACTGACACCGGAATTTGAAAACAACTTTATTTGTAAATAAGGAAAAAGCTATTTTGCAGGATTTCAATAAACCAATTTTTTTAACCTAAATTCCAGTAGCAATGTAGCGTTTGGGAATTAAAATTAAGTGGTTTTACAGATATACCACAGCGCTGCAAGGGGTTAACGCCTTAGGTACGAGCGACCAGTATCAGGGCCTGATTACTAACGGGGCACTCTCCCACCAGGAAAAAGAAATAAAGAATTTTTCCTTATTCATGACAGTAATCTTGTATGAAAAGGGCGTTTAAAGAAGACGAAAATTTCTATAAATTTTTTCTGGTGAGAGAGTGCCCCGTTAGTAATCAGGCTCTGACCAGTATACGTGCCGCAAAATGTGATCGGATTCCTTGATTATTCTGACCAGGAAAGTTTTATTGTAATTTTTAACTTATTTAATTCTAGTATTTTCGCAATTCACTTAGGCACAAATTTGCTTCAAAAAACCGGTGAGACGCTCGTCCAAATGGTATAATTTGAAGAGAACTGATTTTATAAAACAAATTAATTTTATTTCAAAAAAGTTTAGTTCACAGATTTAAAAAACGGACTCCGTGAAAAAAATCACCACCAGGGAATATCGAGAGTCAGTGAATCAGGAGAAAACAGAAAATAGAAGCATAAACGAGGCTATAATTGAAATTGTTTTCCTAGGAATGTTATTTAATTTCAAATCATGTTAATTTTATTGCCCATGTATACGTATAAAAGCTAAAAACTAGATTCATACTAGTTACAGTTGCATTTAACGACGATCTACACTAGATATGTCTCTGACATGAAGATTATTCGATCTTTCAACCTTTTGCGGCGCAGGGCAAATTCATTGCTTAAGTGTTGAAATTAATGACTGTCACCGGAATTTGAAAACAAATTTATTAGTAAATAATAAAAAAGGCTATATTCCACACATTCAATAAACTGTAATTTTTTTACCAAAATTCTGGTGTCAATGTGGCGTTTGGGAATTAAAATTAAGTGGTTTCATATATATACCACCGCGCTGCAAGGATTAAACGTGACAAACTCTACACAAAATCGCGTCACAGTAAGTGAGATTCGGGAAAAATCTTGAAATAAATTCGAAACTTGAAAAATCGACGTATTATTCGATCTTCAGTGTAAGTTTCGTGCGGGACATGGTGCTCCATCTATTGAATTGGTCTGTAGTGTCTACACATTTTGAAATGTGTGTCACAGCTTGCAGTGACAGATGGAGTGCATTTGGTAATGTTGGGACTAGTTTTTTTCTTATTCGGAGATCAATTCCCAGGATTTAAAGAGTTATTGCAAAAATAAAATATGTAAGGTTTTAGTCTTTTATATATATATAGATTTTTAAATAACTCAAGTAATTAGTAAAGTTACAATAGCAATTCGTATGGAGTGTATATTTTATGATAAAATAAAGGATAAAGAAAGTAGTCTATTCAAGCATGGGAAAAGTGCGTCGAAATTCAATATACATTATGCAACCAGATATTTCTAAAATATGAAATAAATTGCAATATAACAGACTAAACTAAATTCGTTTGTTGATTATTTTGTTTACTTTCCGCAATCAAAAAACATGTATTGCGATTAGCATACAGTTCAGAGTGTGTATTGTTTTTTATGCAATTTAATCCATTAAAGAGTTTCATTTACACCTCTTTCAATTTTTTGACGCCAGTTTTTTCCACATTGTCATTTTAAATTATTTTATCGCTCGAACTTTGAGATTAGATAATGAAACAAAATGAAAATATTGGTATTAAGAACTCGGTAGATTGGTATTAAGTCATTTACTTAATGAGACAAAATGAAAATATTGGTATTTAATATTTAAATGTTTTAAAAGACTCTACATGGCAAGTATTCTTGCCAACCGGCTTTAACGAGTTAACCTGCTTTTAAAAGTTTTATCTAAGCTTAACAAACTGAATATTTGTGAATTCGGGGGTGTTTCTAACTGAATAGCGGGGTTTTAACGCTTTGTAGCATTTATTACATAAAACTTAAAAATATAATTCATACATAAAATGAAAGAGCTCATTAAGTTTAACCCGTTAACTGTGGCATTGTTTTTGACAACATAAATTGACAACATCGAAAAACATCTGCCAATCAATAAAGATTAATTTTCAGTTAAAAATTGGTGGTGTCGTCTAAAAGCTTTAAGTATCGAAGTGTGAAAAAAGTCCTGCCTAAAGTCAGTTCGGGCAACACAGTTAAGAGGTCAACCTGTTACACCTGCTTACAAGTGTTCATGATTACATTTCGGCATACGGTACACATCAAGTTGTTAGCTCAGTCCTTCCCATATGCTGATTAATGTTTGTGGGTCATTGTTGCAACATTTGCAATGATCTGTTGATAGTGGAGGCACATCGCACATTCCTTTATGAACCCACACAGGTAGAAATCCCATGTCGTCAGATCGGGTGAGCATCTGAACAGAGCCTCTTTGTCAATCATCGTTTGGAAAGAACTGAGCTACCCACTTGATGTGTGCCGTGTAAAGGAAGTTGATCACATTGAATATTTGTAAGCTTGTAGGTAAAATTGTCTGAGTTGTTCTTTCATTTTAAATAATTATAATTTTAAGTTTTATGCAATAAATATTACCAAGTGTTAAAATCACGATATTCATTGAGAAACATCCAATGGCATTTAAAATAAGGAAGTATTACAGTGATGTTATGGCTATTACTACATCGTTATTATTGCATTTTAAATTCAGAAATTCTATACACACGGATAGCATGTACTATATTTTCTGCAATAATTCAAATAAATCTTAGCATTACTATTTAAAATAATATCGAATACTATTATTAATGACACTAAAAATTTGAAAGTATTACCACGATGTTGTTGTTATTACATTTTAGAAGCAATTTTTTCTACTTAAAAAAATCAATAAATCTACTTAATTATTTTAAAATGATTATGACGATATTCTGTTTCTGCCTATCATAATATATATATATATATATATATATATATATCATATATTATTTTCCCCCTTCAATGTGGCGATGTTTACGTGTTCTGGTTGTCTCTAGTTGCAAAACATATCTTTTCTCTAACTTAATTAAACAGAGAGTAAATGGATAAAAATAACCTGAATGAAACTGCAACTTAATTTAATTAACCTTAAATGTTCCATACATAATCCGAGATTCTCGGCATATTTTGTGTAATTGGATATTAACTGAAATATTTTACTCATTTACATAATCAAAATGATAATTAAATTCTGAATTACTTACATGTATAAACACTTTCGTAAATTCCATAATTTTTGATACTTGAACATTGAAAATCGGATTACCAAATGACACTTAATAATTTCTATATTAATTTGATGTATATCTTTTTAATTAATATCTTAGAAGTTTCGAAAGTTCATTTTATTCAGTGTGAAGATCTAAGCTAGAAAATCAGATTAGCGAACGAATCGAATAAAGTTTGTTTTTGTAATTAATTAAAAAAAGATGTTTTAACATATTATGGTTGGAATTAAAAATTAAACTTCGAATTATAGATTCTGTTTACTCTCTTCTTTTTTCAATGGAAGAATATATTTTAAACAAAATATTTTTCGAGTCACGGTTTTCGACGGATTTGCACATTTTAGGGGTCAGAGATTCCAGAAAACATGTTTTTACAAAATGTCCGTGTGTCCGCGTGTCTGTGAGCCCATATGTCGCCATTCTACCATTGAAAAGTGTATGAAAATATGCATAGAACTGAACTAAATTTTTTGTGAATGTTTTAGGCTGTGGCAATCCTCCTTCAATTTTGAAATATTCCGCCGGAAGAGGTTCTGCAATCGCGATTTTTGTGCCTCTTTCAATATTCTACCGACAAAAGTGTATGAAATTGTACCCATTTTGTGTGCAAGCGTATGACTATAGCTAGTTGGTCCTCCCTGAATTTGAAAAAAATCCGTTGGAAGGGGGCTCTGCAATAGCGTTTTTTGTGCCATTTTCAGTATTGCACCACCTAAAAGTGTATGAAGTTATGCATAGAATTGAACCAAATTTTTTGTGTAAGTGTTTGTCTATGACTTGTTAATCCTCTCTGAATTTCAACAAAATTCGCCGGAAAGGGGCCAAAAGTGCCTGCAATAACGATTTTTGTGCCAGTTTCAATATCTCACTACCTAAAAGTGTAAGAATTTATGCATAGAATTGAACGAATTTTTCTGTGTAACTGTTTGGCTATGTCCGCCCTGAAATTGAAAAAAATCCACTGGAAGGGAGCACTATAATCACGATGTCTGTGCCATTTTCATTATTTTACCATCAAAAAGTGTATGAAGTTATGCATAGAACTGAACAAAAACTTTGTGTATGATAATTTTTGGGTATGGCAAGTAGGTCCTCTCTGAATTTGAAAAAAATCTGCCTATCATTCTATTGTTCATCAGGTCGTGGAGAGACGGAAACTCGTTTTTACTCCTATAATTGACGGAAGCAGAAACTTAGGATGAAAATCAAAGCTGGTATAGACTGAATTAAAATTATTAAACCATTAACATGTGTAAAATTGTTTTTATATATTAAAATGTACGTATGAGATAGAAGAAATTTTTGGGATTGGCACATCGAACTAGTTTACTTATTGCAGACACCAGATGAGATTTGTAAAACAAGATTACTCACAACCTGTTTCTAATAAAGTGTTTCAGTTTCTGTTGTCTTATTTTACAATTTAAATTCATTTAAACATAATAAAATTTGGATAGCCATTATGTTGGGATAAATATGTTTCTGTCCAACATAAAGATAAATTCTGTTACATTTTAACCCCTTGAAGGGCAGTAGTTCATTTTTAGACCGCCTAATTTTAATTACGTAATACCTCATTGCCACCAGAATTTTAGAGTGAAAATTTTCTTTTTACCAAATACACGAATATTTTTTTAAATAAATTTGTTTTTTAAATTCTGGTGTTGAAATTAACCCTTTCTGGCGCACTACTCTTTAAAGTTGGTTTTTAAAGAAAAAATTTAGGCAATCTATTTAGGCCTAGAGGAGTACACAGGTATTGTTTTGTAAAGATTGCACTAACCATTTTAATTATACAGCTGTTGTCAAAGTGGTAATCTCCCATAAGTAAAGCATTGATAAGCGCAGTGAGAAGAGCATTGCTGTGAAGCGCGTATCACAGTAAAACATTTTGCCTATTATTTAAAAACAGTAGAGTTTGATCTCTGTGGTGCTGCCATCTAGAACTCATAAGAAAGATTTAAAGTAGCCATTAGAGTAGATTTTGAAATATTCACGGAGTTTTTGTGTCTTTAAACAGGAGGAACTTTAGGTGTTGCCGGCAACACTGCGCGTTAAGGCGTTAATAGTTTCAACATGTTACGCATAGGAGTATTTTTTATTTGCAAAGATCATGTGAAATTGCGAGTTATGCATAATTTAGAATAATCAATGAAATTAAAATAATTATTCTTTTCGGGTAGAACTTTTTTCTTTTTTTACTCGAGTATTTTGTTAGAGAAAATGTTCTGTTAAATCGCAAAAATGCAAAAATAGGTTAATTAAATGAAAAAATAGGTTCATTAAAAAAACCGATTAAATGAAATAATATTTTCTCTCTCTTTTTATTACAGCACTGGCGTGCATAAACTTGGAAATCTCATCCCCATTCTTTAAAATAGCCTGAAATTATAAACTTCTTCATCAAGTGAAAATGCATTTTTAATAAATTTTTGGCGTAATTAATATGTTGAAAATTTAGATGATAAATCGTAAGTTGTCAATTAATGAGGTAGAAGTGAACCAAACTTTACTCTATAGGAATTTCGATTATTTGAAGTCTCATTGCGGAGGAAAATCATATGTTACTGCTTATGATATTTTGAGTAGATCTGTTATTAATTTAAAGCTAGAACTTTAACCCTTAACCGCTGTGACAAAAACTGCCGTTTAACTACTGTAAGTGGGATGTGAGACCGATTAAACTAAAGATGAATAAAATGTTAAATTAACACTCAGAATACTATTTTTGTACTAAATTTTGTATACAGAACTATTATAAATAAAATTCAGCTATTCAAAAGTCTCTAGAGATAGTAATATGCCTCCAAACGAAACGAAATTTGACCAGTATCTATACGTTTAAAAATAACGATTTAAACTCTGAAACTTGAAAAACTCAACGGTCTCTGAGACCGCTAACAATAGGTAAGGGTTAAAGAAAATATATATTTAAAAATATGTGTACAGTTTTAAGGTGTAAGTTTTTACTCACAAAAAGAAAAATAATTGTAAATAAAATGAAAGATAAAATTTTCTTATGATGTGTATTTAATGTGACACAAATATATAATATGTCAGAAAAATAACAAAATGTTAAAGCGTAGAAAGTAAAGCTTTTATAAAACAAAAAAAATAAAAATAAAAAATCCACGAATAAATTTTTTAAAAGCTATGTTTTTTATATATTAACGTCGTTTATAATTCTGACTTTTTTTACATTTGTGACATATTAAATGCACCTTTTAAACAACTTTTTTCTTTAATTTTTATACAGTTGAAGGTGAATCTGATATTCAAATTGTATATGTTTTTTCATATATTCATTTGCGAAAAATAATCAAATGTATATATATTAATTGCCAAATCATATATACATAATACACCTTTCTCTTCAACTCTGATTTGTAATTTTTCAGAAATTTGTATCTCAATAAACATTCAAAATTGAATGTTAAATCACATTCTAAACCAAAAGAAAAAGAAAAAAATTAAAAGTAAAAAAAGTATCTTTCATTTTTGGGGTTTTGTTCATATAACAAAACAGTCTTCGTCTGTGTCCTCTGTTTGTCCGTTACAGCGTCCGTACAAAAAAAAACTACACAAGCCAGAGAGTTCAAATTTTGTCTACTTATAGCTGAATACCTGTTGTCACACAACAAATCATAAAATTTTGAAATAGACTGTTATTTTACTTTAAATATTAACCCGTTCGCGACGGCGCGCGCATTCAGAAGTGCGCATCTCAGGACGAAAGGGGAGAATTTGATTTCCTCTTTCAGGGCCGAAGGATTTTCCGAAGCTAAGTCTAACTCTTGTAAAGTGTTCTTTAAAAAATTATAGAAAATTTATTTTTCCGTATAATTTTTTGAAATTAACACACATTAAATAAATTATTATTATGTAATTCATGCAAAAAATTGGGATATTTTTTCCAATATTTTAGTATAAAATGACCTTTTAAATGTTTATAATGCCTATTTTAACCACTTTTTTAGATTAAAAAATAACATAACATGATTACAAAAAACTTACCAGCCTTTATTTTAGCAACATATGAAGCATTTTGTCCAAATACAGAATAATTTTGTGAAAAAATAGCTTTGTTTCTAAATAGTTTTTAATACAATCCTTAAACTAATTAAGTGTTTTAAAAAGCTGATTTGTTCATTAATAAAAACAGTTAAATTAAGCTTATAAGCAACTTTTGCATAATTTCTTTTATACTAATCATGCAGACATACATAAAAATAATTTGAAAATGTTTAATGTAATTTAAAATATTTTTTTAAATTAAAAAAATATCTTTAAATACATAATCCATGATAAAATGTCATTCATATGAAATGCATTTGATTATAAAAACAAGTAAAATGGAATTAAACTTTAAAATATACATTGCTTAAAAGTTATTAAATGTTAATTTTTTTTTAAACCAAAATTTAAAATGCATAGCAGTGCATAATGAAATAGCAACGTGTAAAATAATAGCAACATATAATGCATTAGCAATGTGAGAAACATCAAATAAAAAGTATTTGATAATAATGAGAACTTGAATGATGACTTAAAATACTTTCATCAAAGAATATATTGATGCTAATTTATATGATGCTTATTTATGTCTTATGTAAAAAAAAAAAAAAAAAAAAAAAAAAAAAAAAAAAAATCTTTTGCCGAATCTTTTCCGAATGTTTAGTACAATAAAATCCACAATCGGTCACTTTTTATATTTTTCTTTTCTTTTTTTTTATTTTCTATTGCCCAAATTAATGTGCCAGTAAGAGGTCCATTAAGTTAGCCCCCCCACTTCAGAAAAATACAATTTCATTTATATCACCGTTTTGCACCCGTTTTGCACCGTTTTGCACCCAAGTATGGCGTTTTGCACCCTGAAAGCAAAATAGTTATAAGCAAAAGAAAATGGGGGGGCTAACTTAACATTAAGTTAGCCCCCCCATATCAGCAAAATACAAATTCACGTATATCATTCTTTTCCACTCATTTTGCACCGTTTTGCACCCAAGTATGGCGTTTTGCACCCTGAAAGCAAAATAGTTAAAAGCAAAAGAAAATGGGGGGGGCTAACTTAACATTAAGTTAGCCCCCCCATATCAGCAAAATACAAATTCACGTATATCATTCTTTTGCACTCATTTTGCACCGTTTTGCACCCAAGTATGGCGTTTTGCACCCTGAAAGCAAACTAGTTATAAGCAAAAGAAAATGGGGGGGGGGCTAACTTAACATTAAGTTAGCCCCCCTCCCCCATATCAGCAAAATACAAATCCACGTGTATCATCGTTTTGAACGCGTTTTGCACCGTTTTGCACCCAAGTATGGCGTTTCGCACACTGAAAGGAAAATAGTTATAAGCAAAAGCAAATGGGGGGGGGGTTAACTTAACATTAAGTTAGCCCCCCCCCATATCAGCAAAATACAAATCCACGTATATCATCGTTTAGCGCCCGTTTTGCACCATTTTGCACCCAAGTATGGCATTATGCTCCCTAAAAGCAAAATAGTTATAAGAAAAAGAATACAGTGGGGCTAAGCATTAAGTTAGCCCCATCACCACCCAAAAATGGGCAAAATCCATATTTGATGGTATGACCGTTTTGCCCCGTTTTGCACTCTAGTATGGCATTTCGCACTTTAAAAGCAAAATAGTTATAAGCAAAAGAATAAAGCGGTGCTAAGCATTAAGTTAGCCGCACCACCACCCAAAAATGGGCAAAATCAAGATTTGATGGTAAGATCGTTTTGCATCCATATTGCACCGTTTAGCACCCTACTGTGGCATTTTGCACCCTAAAAGCAAAATAGTTATAAGCAAAAGAAAACAGCTGGGCTAAGCATTAAATTAGCCTCAGTACCACCAAAAAACGGGCATATTAAAGATTTGATATGACCATTTTGCCACCATTTTGCACCGTTTTGCACCCTAGTATGACGTTTTGCATTTTAAAAGCAAAATAGTTAAAAGCAAAAGAATAAATCGGTGCTAAGCATTAAGTTAGCCCTCCAACACCACCCAAAAATGGCCAAAAGCAAGATTTAATAGTATGGCCGTTAACACCCTTTTTGCACCGTTTTGCACACAACTGTGGCATTTTGCACCCTAAAAGCAAAATAGTTATAAGCAAAAAAATACAGTGGGGCTAAGCATTAAGTTAGCCCCATCACCACCCAAAAATGGGCAAAATCAATATTTGATGGTATGACCGTTTTGCACCCGTTTTGCACCGTTAAACACCCTACTATGGTATTTTGTACCCTAAAAGCAAAATATTTATAAGCAAAATAATGCAGCGGGGATAAGCATTAAATTTGCCCCACCACCACCCAAAAATGGGTAGAATCAAGATTTGAAGGTATGACCGTTTTGCACCGTTTAGAGCCCCAACATCGCATTTTGCACACTAAACAAATGTTTATAAGCAAAAGAATACAGCGGGAATAAATATTAAGTTGGTACCACCACCCAAAAATGGGTAAAATCAAGATTTGCAGGTATGACCGTTTTGCATCCATTTTGCACCGTTTTGTACCCTACTATGACATTTTGCACCCTTAAAACAAAATAGTTATAAGCAAAAGAATACAGGGGGGAGGGCAAGCATTAAGTTAGCCTCACCACCACCCAAAAATGGGCAAAATCAAGATTTGATGGTATGACCGTTAACACCATTTTGCACCGTTTTGCACACTACTATGGCATTTGCACCCTATAAGCAAAAGAATACAGTGGGGCTAAGCATTAAGTTAAGCCCTCCAACACCACCCAAAAATGGCCAAAAGCAAGATTTAATAGTATGGCCGTTAACACCCTTTTTGCACCGTTTTGCACACAACTGTGGCATTTTGCACCCTAAAAGCAAAATAGTTATAAGCAAAAAAATACAGTGGGGCTAAGCATTAAGTTAGCCCCATCACCACCCAAAAATGGGCAAAATCAATATTTGATGGTATGACCGTTTTGCACCCGTTTTGCACCGTTAAACACCCTACTATGGTATTTTGTACCCTAAAAGCAAAATATTTATAAGCAAAATAATGCAGCGGGGATAAGCATTAAATTTGCCCCACCACCACCCAAAAATGGGTAGAATCAAGATTTGAAGGTATGACCGTTTTGCACCGTTTAGAGCCCCAACATCGCATTTTGCACACTAAACAAATGTTTATAAGCAAAAGAATACAGCGAATAAATATTAAGTTGGTACCACCACCCAAAAATGGGTAAAATCAAGATTTGCAGGTATGACCGTTTTGCATCCATTTTGCACCGTTTTGTACCCTACTATGACATTTTGCACCCTTAAAACAAAATAGTTATAAGCAAAAGAATACAGGGGGGAGGGCAAGCATTAAGTTAGCCTCACCACCACCCAAAAATGGGCAAAATCAAGATTTGATGGTATGACCGTTAACACCATTTTGCACCGTTTTGCACACTACTATGGCATTTGCACCCTATAAGCAAAAGAATACAGTGGGGCTAAGCATTAAGTTAGCCCCATTTCACCCAAAAATGGGCAAAATCAATATTTGATGGTATGACCGTTTTGCACTCATTTTGCACCGTTTAGAGCCCCAACATCGCATTTTGCACACTAAACAAATATTTATAACCAAAAGAATACAACGGGAATAAACATTAAGTTAGTCCCACCACCACCCAAAAATGGGTAAAATCAAGATTTGCAGGTATGACCGTTTTGCATCCATTTTGCACTGTTTTGTACCCTACTATGACATTTTGCACCCTTAAAACAAAATAGTTATAAGCAAAAGAATACAGGGGGAAGGGGTGGGGGGGGGGCAAGCATTAAGTTAGCCTCACCACCACCCAAAAATGGGAATGAAGTTATGACCGTTTTGCACCCATTTTGCACCGTTTTACACCCTACTATGCCATTTTGCACCCTAAAAACAAAATAGTTATAAGCAAAAGAATACAGCGGGGCTAAGCTTTAAGTTAGCCCCACCACCACCCAAAAATGGGCAAATTAAAGATTTGATGATATGACCGTTTTGCATCCATTTTTACAGTGTAGATGCATTTTGTTTGATTCAAAATTCTTTTAAAGAATCCGACCAGCGTAGCGGTCGAAGGCTGCTAGTAATTTAATATTTTCCTGCCCCGTCTCAATGTTAATATGACTATTTTAATTCAGATGAAATAAGCATTTCCCCAGTTCTACAGTGTAAAAAAATCTTTGTAAAGCTACTAAACCTTTTCTAGGAAACAGATATTCCGATAACTTTATGTGTAACGATAAGAGCAAAAATCGATGTAACAGAATCGATTATATCGATCGTTTTGCACCGTTTTGCACCCAAGTATGGCTTTATGCACCCTGAAAGCAAAATAGATATAAGCAAAAGCAAATGGGGGGGAGAGCTAACTTAACATTAAGTTATCCCTCCATATCAGCAAAATACAAATCCTCGTATATCATCGTTTAGCACCCGTTTTGCACCCAAATATGGCATTATGCACCCTAAACGCAAAATAGTTATAAGCAAAATAATACAGCGGGGATAAGCATTAGTTAGCCCTACAACCACCCAAAAATGGGCAAAATCAAGATTTGGTGGTATGACCGTTTTGCACCCATTTTGCACCCTGAAACAAAATAGTTATAAGCAAAAGAATACAGCGAGGTTAAGCATTAAGTTAGCCCACCACCACCCCAAAATGGGCAAAATCATGATTTTGCCATTGCATGACCATTTTGCTCCCATTTTGTACCGTTTTGCTCCTTAGTATGGCATTTTGCACCCTGAAAGCAAAATAGTTATAAACAAATAAATTAGTGATATTAAATTCGTATTTAGTTAGCACAAGTACCGCGTCAAAATGGGCTAAATGTATAACTGAATTTATGTCCATTTTGCACCGATTTGCACCCTGCAAGCAAAATATTTATAAGTAAAAAAATTAGCTAAATTAACATTAAGTTAAACTAAATTCCCAGCCCTGCCTGGGTCCAGAATATAGATTTTTTAACAGCCTCTCCAGCACGATAAAAGCCCATAGGTGTGAGAGCTAAATTTGTAAATAGCTTTTAATCCGCATGTTTGGAAAAGCATTGTTTTAATTTCTTACGGACATTTAAACAGTCCCGAAAGGAGGTTGAAATTGGAAAATTTAAATTGAACTTGAAGTTTGAGCTAGAGAAAGAAGTTATTTTATGCTTTCAATTCTTTTAGAAAGCATTTATATATTTTATTAGGGAAATTTTAAAAGCGTTTTTCTGCAAAATGAGTTTTTTTCTGGACTATGCCTCATCTTTAAATTATTAAATTGAAGAATCAATAAAGATAAAAAGTGGAAAATTGAAACATGTCATATTTTATTAATTTACTAATAATACTTAATATTACTAGTTTTGTTTCGGCAAATTAGAAAAAAATATTTACTTTTGAAAATATAACAAAAAAATGAGTTACATCATTTTTTAAATAACTATTTTTAATAATTTTAAAATTAATATTAAAATAAAAAACCCTAGAAAAAACTAAAATGAGAATTTCCTGTTTAATTAAATGGAAAAAATTAAATCCGATAAATAATGAATTATTCCATGTGAAACAATACTAATTATTTGAAATTTTTATAATGTTATTTTGTTAGCAACTTATATGGCGTTAGAGATGCTTCTGAGCTCTATTATGCAGTACAGTCATACTTCATGATATCGTACTTTCATGGCGGACATTTATTAGCTTAAGTGTTAAAAAGCAATACATCATCAAGTAAATATTTGTGTTGTAATGTAAATTCTATCTGTGTTATATACATTTACAAATTATAAAATATATTTCAGAAATTTCAGATGCTTTATTCATAAACATAATAATTACATTTCTATATACAATTACACAATTGCGTTTTCACAATTTTATCAATATTATGTGTTAAAAGAATCATAAATTCAGCAGCAACAATTATTTTCAAATATAAATGAAACAATTATTTCATATGTAAAATTTGGTTCTGATATAGGGGAGGTTTGATACGTAGGGAGGATTGTTACATTAGCAATTTTTGTAACATATGACAGGAAAACATTAAAAGCCATTATGAGAGATGTAAAGGCTTCTTTTATTGACAGAATTTAAGATTACCTTGACTTAAGGTCTAGACGAACAGCACTAGTTTTTATTACACTAAAAGAGCAATCAATCAATCATTGTTTTCGAACTGAACAAGGGTAAAACCTCGTTAAATGGTTTTTGTAGGATTGACCCTACCAATTTGACAAAGGAAGGGGAACTTTTATCTACTCCATCTTCGGTCGTAAACCTGTCAACTGATATTCCTCTCTTGAAGTTCAGATTCAGTGCACTAGAAGTGCAATTTATACATCAAAGCGCCGAAACGAAAGATCAAAGATAGCGCAAGAAGTTAGTGCGAAAAACTGTGTGTGTGCCCGCAGCCTTAGCAGTCCTAAACTAACAACTTTGCTTTTCCTTTAGCTTTGAAGAAATTTGGTACACTGTAAAAAAATTTCTTTTAAAATACGGAAATTGTACTGGTAATCTAGACGCAAGTACTACTTCCGTATTTTAAAGGAAAAACAAACCCGTTAAAATATGGAAATATTTTGGATTTTTCACAAAATATTTCAGTTTGTTTTAATCGTTCTTTGTATAAAAAATTTTCGCTTGAAATGCAAAAAAGATCTTTCGAGTACTGTTTAGCTCTGATTTCTTGGCAGATGACCTTGGAAGAATCTATTCCTGACCGGGAGTTCCAGGGTCAAAGGTTGCCAAGTACGGGTGCGTAATTGGCGAACGGTCAATCCGCCAAATACCGGAAATAGGGATCTGTACTAAGTATCTACCAAGTACAGCTCCCGTTATCTCATTTGACAACTATTCATGATTGTCATTATCTAGGCTAGCGCGCCAATTATGGGTGCCATTCTCCTTTGTGCCTTATAGCGTTTTACCTATTATTTAGAATAGAACCGTCCGAGTCTCTCCGCTCGAAGTGCCAAGAAATTGGAGTCCGGCAGTACAAACTAATATCTTTATGATTTTTTTCTTTACTTTACAAGGACAAGTTAACATCAGAGACAGAATACGTACATTTAATTCAAACAACAGTGAAGAAATATCACTTATCCTCCATGGTGATCGAACAAGGAACTGTCCTCTCGCAGCTTGAGGTGTAATACCATTACGCCAAGGCTACACAAACCACGCTTTCAAATATCTTTACTTATTTCGGATGAATTTTATAAAGAAAAGGCAAGATGTTGAATACGGAAATTTCAAATTAAATTTTCCAGCAGTGAGAAGTGATGAAGTAGAATTTTTTATTACAAGTTCTGATAATGATGATACTGATTTATATAACCTAATTAGTATTTATTCCAAGATTATCGTGGTCTTATATGTCATTTTCATTATTTATTTTCTAAAAACTATGTTAATAAGTTTTTTAAATTGTGTGTAAAATATTTCTGAAAAGAAAAATTTTGCCAGTTTTATTTCTCTTTAAATTTTACTAAAGTATTTCAAGATTTATCATAAAAAATTATGACACAAATTGAATTGTCTGTATTTCTTTTCTTTTCTTTTTTTTTTTTTTCAATTTAAATAACAATGCATAAAATCTTCCTTGGAAGTGTATCAATCTTCCGTAGTGGTGGGGAGATTTGATACAAATATAGCCATTCAAATTAACTGGGATATATTATTTGAATGAATACTTAAAAAGAAAATCACTATATATTTAATAAATGAATAGAATGTCACTTTATCAGAAAACAATTAAAATAAACAAAAAGAAATAAAAGAACAAAATTAAAAAAAAAGCGTATCATACCTCCCCAACCTTCCCTATATATAAACTACAAAGAAAAAAGAAGTTACTAATTTCAACTACCTATATCCAGGCATCTATTTTCTTACCTTACCACTTTGGTCAGCCAAATCCTTAATATACTTCTCTTATCTTAAACCTATGGGTGTTGAATGCATTTGCATATTTAAAATATTGTTTCAGAAAATTATTATTAACAGAGAAAAAAAAATTAAAAATATCGATTTCCTGATAATATATTTCAAATATACGAATAAAAATTTATGACCATAGGTTTAATACAAAAGAGGGGAATACGGAAGTTGGCTTATGAACAACCTTGAGCTGAAGCACCAAAAACCACCATTTCATCAGATAAATAGTTTATTTCTGCTATTAAATACAAGTATGAATTTAATAATTCAGTAACGCATTAAATTAATACATAATAATACACTATATGGCCATTAATGACCGGGCACTTTCAATTTTAGACGTTTTGTCGAATATTTAAAAAATTATTAGTCGGATTCTTCTGAAACTTCAGATTTATAAAGATTGTGTCTGACCTTCTATTTATCAACCTCCTTTTGATAAGGAGGACAATTAGGGGAAAATTTTAAAAATAATATTATTTGGGATAACAATGTACATTTAAATTTACGAAATTATCTATCGCTTTAGAATACAAATATGTGGATACTGTACAATATGTTCATATATTTTATGAAATATGAGTAGTTGTATAAAATAATTTTTATGTGCTCATATGTGAACAATAACAACAATCTTTATACATAATTTAATAGTTAATTCAATGAAGGAACTCTTTAAAAAATCCAGTCGAGTAACGTGATAATTCAAAAAGATATCGACGATAGGAATGGGTTGATTTTAGTTTTTTTCTAAAAGCTGCTGAATGGTAAGGGGTTTTCCACAAATTGTCAATTTTTATTATTTGAGTTTTACGAAAAAGTTAGTATTTAATGATTATCAATGAAAAGATTTTGATCAAGTGCATCGATTTTGAACTTTTTTCTAATGGAATAGGTTCGTTCTGGTAGTTATACAACGAGAACTAAAGTATCAATAAAAACAATGAACAATTAAATAAATAAATAAAATCACAATTGACAATTTTATGGAAAATCCCTTATTATTTAGCTGACTTCAGAAAGAACTAAAAATCAGCTCGCTCCTATCACCCACACCTTTCTGAATTTTCGTGATATTTCATTAGATTTTTTTATAAATTACTTCACAACATTAACTATTAAATTATGTAAAAGGTTTGTTGTTATCTTTCGCGCATATGCAGTTAAAAATTATTTCATACAATATTTAAGATATTTCTATTCAAATTGCACTGTATTGTTTCTATTACATTTTATCAATCTTTCTGAAACCAGCATTAAATTTCGTTAAAAAAACCTGCACGAAAAAAGTTTAAAACATGAGAGAATGTTTTCAACTTAAAAAATAGGCTGTATCTCCGCGGATACACGCGATATTCTTACAAAAAATTAGTGGATATATTGCACAGTAATCACGTTTCAATTCTTTAGCAATAGATCATTTCGTGCATTTTAATGTATGTTGTGATCCCAAATATTATTATTTTTCTTGAAATTTTTCTCGACCCCATAATTGTCCTCCTCATCAAATAAATGTTGATAAATAGGAGGTCAGATATAATCTTTATAATCCTGAAGTTCCAGAAGAATCCGACTATATATTTTTAAATATTCCACAAAATGTTTAAAGTTGCAAGTGTCTGGTGATTAATGGCCATAGAGTGTATATTATTTTTTTCAACTATATAACAGATTATTATTCATAAATAAAAAATGTCATTAATTATAAATCTATACAAACTGCACAAATGAATTTTTACATTTTTAGCAACATTGTGTATAAATAGTTCATAAATTTGATTGCAATGTAAGTTAATTAAAAACAATAATTCAACTACATAATTTTCAAATAAGACAAAGATATTTTTTTCATATACAACATTCTTTGCTAAATATATAGGGTTACATGAGGCAACTGTTATGTTCACTCTGTTAGACGGAAATTTAAAAAAATAAATTTTAAAATCAAAAAATAAAAATATGAAGTTTAACTTTTCTTCCTTCATGGGTCCATTTGGCCCATAAAAGTGAGTTAAGCGGACAAGGAAGGTCTGTGATCCACACACGTTTGTGTTTTTTAATATGGTGTATCAGATCCTGTTTGAAAAAGTTTAAACAACTGAAAAAAATTAAATCGGGCAGATCGTGTAAACTATACATCAACTAAAGAGCGTTGTAAGAGAAAGCTTTGCTGTGAATGTGCCTAAAAAGAGCACTAAATGTGAAAGTCTTAGATTTATTTATACCAAGTGAGAACCTACGTACTTTAGTTTTGGTAATAAGTACTAAAGTTACATAGATACTTTAGGAAAAAATAAAGAGATAAATCTATGTACGTATGTATATAATCTACGTAAGTACATGATTCTCTTTTTTTATTTATCGTGCGTAATTACTTCATAAATTTGACTGCAATGTAAGTTAATTAAAAACAATAATTAAACTTGATAATTTCAAATATAATAAAGATAATTTTTTCATATGCGAAATTTTTCTAAAGGCATTTTCCAATAGATAAAAGGAAGTTTGTAAATGGATCTTATCGTACTTTTATACGAATGAATCCCTAACTCATTTTAACCTCATGAATTTTTAAAACATTTCATTAAATAAATATGTTATTTCTTAGACAACTACAAGTATCATGGTTTAATATTCGGTAACATAAAACGTTTATACAAAGAGTTACATACATACATATAAAATTACATAATTTATAACTCTATATACAACTACATAAATGCATTTTAACAGATTTAACAACATCGTGCGTAAAAAATTCATAAATTTGGCTGCAGTGTAAATTAATTGAAAACAGTAATTTAACTTGAAATTTCAAATGTGATAAATATAATTTTTTCATATGCAAAATTTTTCCTAAAGCATATACCAATACAAAAAAGAAGGTTTATAAATGGATCTTATCGCATATTTATACGAATGAATCCCTAACTCAATTTAACCTCACGAATATTTAAAACATTTCATTAAATTACTCTGTCAGTTCTACTATTTTAGAGATTTACAAGTTATCATAATTAAATATTCAGCATTATAACACATTTATATGATGTGTTAGAGACACACATATATATAATAACATAATTTATAACTCTATTGTTGAACCATATTGTTGGGCTGAATATTTCCATATATATATATATATATATATATATATATATATATGTAATTATTTATAATATTACAACTGAAGTAATTTTAATTTTTATTACTATTGCTCTGTTATGTATATATCTATTCTAAAAAAAGAAAGTAGATTAAATATGTTTTGTATTAATGTGTGATGTCAGTGAATTTCTTAACATACAATTTTGTAGTTGTATATAATACGAGAAAAGATTGTAAATTCACAGAAAACAATAATTAATAATTCTTAGTTTTTATGAAACTTTATGTTTTACATACAAAATTGTTCACATAAGATATATATTATATTAAAAACTCGTATTTCTGATTATTTTTAATTTAAATGCTATAAAAATTATCTAACAGACATGAATATTCAAATATGAAATTAAGAAAAAGAAATATTGTCTTAATAAATTTGCTAATAAGATAATATCTTTATAAACTGTAGTACAGTAAATGTGGTCTTACTTTGGTTTTTTCAGACTTTATGATACATTTTTCTTTGGTATCGTCATAAACTTCCCAGTCTCCAGTGATATATAATGTCCTATTTCATCAGGCGCGTAGTATTCTTTTCCTACATAATTTACAATGCCACGTAATATGTACTTTCTTTCATTTATAGTTACAGATTTTTCAATTTCGGAAAGAAGTACTCTTACATCATCTGTGAACTGTGAAGTAGAAGAAACTACTTCAACAAAGAAATGCACATTATGAATTGTCTTTGTTGCTTGTCGCCTTCCTTTACATTCGCTGCTTTTTACACTTGCATTTTTACGCAATTTACAATACGAAAAACTATTTTGCAGTTGTTGCATAATTTTCAGTTGGATATTTCCGAATTGTGATGCATTGTCTATTATTAGTGGTATACTGGCGTCCTTAATTTCTTTCCTTCTTAAAGGACAGTCTTCTTCATCACACACACTCGTAACTGTCTGACTGTGTGCCGACGAAAGTATTTTTTTCAGCATTATGGAAGATGCACAGTGAACACTCAGATTCTTTATATTATTTTTTAAAATTACATTAGAAAATAGCGAGTGAAGAATTTCCAGCCTTTTTTTATAAATAGTAATTGTTACACCATTGGTAACCAGCTCTTTTACAAATTTAAATATAGGTGCGTCATCACTTAACATCATATTTTTCAACTCGTCACTATCTACGTAAGCTGTGCAGAGAAGTGATGCGATTGAATCGAAGGCACAAGTATTCTCTAAAATGTGTAGTTCATTTTGGAATTTTATAGGTTTTACAAACATTCCATTTTTAATCAGTCCAACAGATTTAACCGATTTTATATTGGATAAGTCTGCCTCAATCCATTCTTTGTTTTGAACCAAATAAGATGTCCTTATGCGCTTTTTAGGGGGTAATCCAAGACCTCGCCAATTCTCTACTGCGGTAAGCTCATCATTTTCATTTGCAAATATGTCTTTTTTTGTGCAGTTTTTGCATTTCCTTTTTTGCCCGTAGCCTTCTTCTTCTCCCTCTATTTCATCGGAGCATTCGGGAAGGAGGTGTACAGGTTCACGACAAATTACACATTTATGTTCACCTGTCGGTTTTGCACCCATTGAACAAGCGGAGCAATTTAAAATATTTTTTTTGCTATCATCTGATTCTATATCGTCCGTTGTTGATATCTTTTGATCAGTTTCTTGATTTAGTTGCGTATCAATTTTGGAGGATATCAATTTTAAACTTCCATCTGTTACTTTTATATGTTTCGTCACAAAATCATATACTCTAGCAGGAAGTTCCATTGTTGAAAATATTCTATTTTTTAGATTATTAAAGGAACTTTCTACTGACGTACTACTCGCTGTTTTTTCCCCTTTTTTAAAAAACGGTAGCATAACTGCAGTCCATAAAGGAATATATTTCGTAACTTTAAGGAAATCTTCGACAACTTTCGGAAGGTACTGTTGATTGCCTCTGTGCCCCTCATGTTTGGAAATTTCATTTTTACATTTCCTTATAATACGTAAGACCCAATTCTTGAATGTTTCTTTTTTCGCCTTTAACAATAAATGATCTTTCTCTTTTCCAATTTCATTTTCTTCTTCATTTAGTAATTGGTTTAGGCTTTCATTTTCTATAATACCACCTCCAATTATGTTCTTTAAAAAGGCCTTGCATATTTCACTTGGAACGGGTCTTCCTTGTTCATCATTGCCTTCAGTTTCACTCAAGGCTACTGTAACAGTAGCAATTATGATTTGTTTGAGTAGAGGCAAGGAATCTGCTTGCACGGCTTGTGCCATCACTCTTAAATAAAACTGTCTATTCCGTTTTATTTGAACTCGCAAAGACTCCCATCTGGACACCAGTTTCATAAAATGTGCCACATCACATCGGATGAATGTTTTGGGGATGTTTTTCCTTTCTTCATTAAATAATAGCTGGTGGCATTGTGTTAAATAATCATTTAAGGAGGAGAATTGTGTAAAGGCTTTTGTACAAGCTGATAAAAGTGCTAAAGCCATATCAACTACAACAGTATCCGGTTTTAAAGCACCACTTCTTTGCCATTCCCTTATCCAATAGTGAATACTATTTGCATCATGCTTTTCTGAAAGCATATTAGCAACAGTATATTGATGTCCAGCGTTTTTGTCAGGAACCGTTATTTCATATAAAAAAATGTTGCGGGATTCACACTCAGGTCTTTTTATTTTTTGGCACACAGATCCCGTAGCATCTATTGCAATCACTGATTCAATAGCTCTTTTACAGTATTCGTTGAAAACATGTATCTGTGCTGAACTCCAATAATGGGTAAAGAACGCATCGTATCCAATATCCCTAATAATTTCTTTATATTGAATTGATTGTTTTAAAATTCCGAGAGCTACTATCGGATCTTTATGAGCTCGATTTGCTTGCAGAAATTCATGTTTTGCCACTCTTAAGACATTTGATGAGGGTATATAACTTGGCTCATTTTCTCCAATTTTCATAATTTTATGAGCTTTTAAACTTATGTATGTACTGGGTGCGACATTTGTTTTCATCATTTCATCTACTGTTTTCTTACGCATGATATTTGACAAAGGACGTTTAGCCCTTAATAAATGTGGCTTTTTAAAATTTCCTTTATAAAGAAAAGATATTGGTACATCTTTCTCTTCGGCGGGTTTTTCTGTTATTAATCCTTCTAGGGTTGAATTGCATTCTTTGCATTTTGCATAAATACGAGCAAAATTTAAGCCTTCAGGGGTGATTTTAACTCTCTTGAAGACAAGAGTACATGGAATCGTAATGTGCTCTAATATAATTTCATTCATTCTGTGAGTCCAGCCTTCTTTTAAAGTAAAATAACTTCTTAATTGACTTTTTCGATTTTTTTCTGAACAGTTATACATACTTTCTTTCAGCATGTTCGAAAATTCTTCGAAAGTTAAGCTAACTTTAAACTTAACGAATTCCTCAGAACCACTTGATGAAATTTCGCTACTACTGCTCTCATCTTTGCAGGACATATTTTCTTCTTCTTCTTTGGTCTCTTGTTTGTAATCTAGTAAATTCCATACATCATATCTATTTTTTTTCATTATTGTATATAGAGCTAATGCCGTTAGTTTCCCCTCTAGTTCGCGTGAAATAATGTTCCATATGTCGTCAGATTTTAAAGCTACATTTCCGTCATTTCTAATGATCTGACATTTGTACTTTAACAAAGCGACTCTCACTGTATCACTGTCTACACTCTTTTTCCTAGGCATTTTATATGCATATAAAACATTTAGATATATCAAACATAAAAACAACTGCGTTTCGAATACGCATCGATAAAAAGCAAACAACAAGAAAGGATCCCAAGATTCGAATGAAGGTTTCTCATATGGTCATCTAAACTATCCCTCTAACAACACCCCCTTTGGCCTTTTTTTTTTTTTTTTTTTTTTTTTGTTTATTTGAACGGCTTTCCTAAAAGTCGGTATTCTTATATGTAACAGTAAACTGTTATGAAAAGGGTGCCTTCTCCTGAGAAGAAGTCGGTAAATTTACGATGTTCATCACAACGATTTCTTCGCTTAGATATCGCCGACGTTATCTCCGATTTCACGCAGTGCCGGCCAGTGGATAACTTCGTCTTCGTTTACATTCGTACAAAACTACTTCTCAGCTCGATAAAGGATTCCTGAATTTGTTGTGTGAATGTTAAGGTAGTTTAAGAAAGTTTAAGTAGTTTAAGTTTTAAGGTTAAATGGACTATATAATATTGTTGCTGAAATTCAAGCGTTAAATACTTTTAATGCTATCGGAACAAAGTTTTACTGCTGTATTTAATATCCTATTTAGATATCTGTATTTTGAGGAGGTTTTTGAGGCTCAAAAATGATTTACATTTGAAAATTATATTACGAATATATATTTGAAACTATACTCGCTTCTAACATTCTAAATAAAAATACTATTTAAATTTAATCATTCGTTAAGAAATATAAACATTTATGCAGTTATTTAAAGATTTTTTATATAATTAAAATAGCTGATTTTTTACTATTTCATACTTTTCTAAAAACTTGTATTCTATAAATATTAGATGAAGAATGCATATTAAAAATTAATAGAATCAAAACTATTTTATTAATATTTTTCTAAAAAAAATTCAAATTTTCGCATTTTTAATTAATATTAGTTATAGCATTTTAAATACACCAAAATGTTAGAACTTAAATGCACGGATTTTTCTCTTTTATATGTAAACTTTTTATACAAATTTACTTAGGAGTTCCATAAGGATGAGTAGAAAAATCGCTAACAATAACGGAAAAAAAAGAAAAAGAAGAAAAGAAATAAAGAAAAAAAAGGAAGGAGACACAAGAATTAAAAATATCTACTTTTTTAATGAAAATGTATATTTAAGATGCTTATCTGTATATTTAAAAAAACAGGTTATTATTATTTATTTATTTATTTATTTATTTATTCATTTATTTATTTATTTATTGTAATTAGTCCTGCGCGTTCATTGGACCGATTTATATATATATATATATATATATATATATATATATATATATATATATACATATATATATACTACATTTTTTCATAGGATTACTATTTGAAAATAACAATATTTTATTTTATGTTATTTTTGCATCTTTATTAAGTAAAAACACTATTTTATGTTTTGGCATATTTTAATTTTAGAAATATAAATTCAGCCATATTCCATAAATTGTTTTTTAACAGAAAAACATATTAAAAATAATACTAATAGTAATTGCTTCCTAATAGTAAATCTGTTTAATTTGGTTCAATTTTCAACCTTTGAATTTGAATAATACTTTATATAATGAATTTAACAGTTAATTTTATTTGTTTATAATTTTTTTTTTGTTACTACTTTACAAAATAAAGTCATAATTCTTTTAAAATGCGTAAATATTGTCTGCGTAAATGGTTTCTCATAATAAGAATACATTGTGTAATTTAATTCTTGACATTGAAAAGTACTTTTATAATTAAATGTAAATAATTGAATTTTCACAAATTTTAATTCATTAAAAATATGCTATAATTTTTACTAAAAAGTGTATTTTAAAAATATCTTCAAAAGATATCGTGAAACTATTATATGATTAAAAGAAATGAGCACCAAAATATGCGCCATTTCCAACCAATCTTAATAAAGTATTCTATTAAAATATATATTTTCCTCTAAAATAACATGTTTAATAAATTAAAGTTCTTTTATAATTTGAAGTATAACTTCTGCAGTTGTTTTCAATAATCTAAAATATAAAAGGTCGTCATATTCACCTGCTTTTCGTTCATTATATTTCCAGTATGGCGTAATATTTGCTTTAAAAAAACCGCCAAACTATTTATTTTATTTTCCGTTTTTACGTAGAAATCTTGTATAAAAAGTTATGACATAAAATTCAATTTTTCTTAAGTTCATAAAAATATTTAATTTTCATTTTTCACGTGGAAAAATTTTAATTTTAGTCTCCGAAGGTTTTTGAGATTTTTTTGGCGGAATAATGAAATAATGAAATATTTTATTTATTTAAATAATCATGATTCTACCTTTAATTATTAACCCCATGATATATTTTTCCTTCTACCCGTATTTTATTTTTTATTTAAAAACATGCGTCCGTAATGGGAAAATATGTAAAATAAATTAATTTAAATAATTTTTTTTAACGGTTGTTCTGTAAAAAATAATAATAATAATAATAATAATATTGTGCAAATCTACAGATCATAATTTATTTTTGTGTTTAATTTCAAGTCAAAATATTCTATAGATGTTTTACGAAGTGTACGACAAAATGTAATTTGTGTAGCCTAGTACAGGATTAGCTACGCTTATTCTAATTATGAAAGCTGTTCATATGTAGATGTGTCTTTTCTAGCTATTTTTTATTTTTTTTTCATTTTTATATTATATTTTCAATTAGAATAAAAATGAGAAAAAATATCATTTTCAATTCGAAAGTAGATTTTTTTAAGCGAAAGAATTGAATTTAACTGAACTTGAAAATATGCTGTGCTTTTTGCTTTCTTTGTAACACGTTTTCCATTTTGTCTTCCACACGTCATTCTAATGTTTATTATTATTATTATTATTATTATTATTATTATTATTATTTAGTTTTTTTGTTATTATTATTTTAGCGTTTGCCTATTTTCTCTCGTGGAACGAATAAATTTAACATTTTAAAACCCAGAGGAAATTTAATTTATTGAATTTCAAAATATACGATAGAGCAATGATCCTTTCTTATAAGTACATTGTAGGTGCAACTACAGCATATACTAAATTAATACAGCAGCCACTCGATGAATCTAGGATAAAAAGTTACCGGAAAAAAGTGACATAAACTATAAAGGCGGAAAAAAGGTGACACGGAAAAAAAGTTACCCGAAAAAAGTGACAAGGAAAAAAAGTTACCGGAAAAAAGTGACAAGGAATTGATTTTGAGGATTTAATATTGATTTTGGGGATTCATTGGTTAAGTATGAGAGGGGGATCGGGGGGGGGGAGGCTCATAATTTAGGTAAATGGGCTTTTCATGCTAAACTAACTGTTTTGATTCATTTTTTGGATATACGTTCATACTGAAAAGACATTTGCCTGATTAGTTTTGGAAGGGACGATTACTCCCCATCCGCCCTAAATTAGATAAATGGGTTTTTATGCAGAATCATCCAGCGTGTGTCAGATTTTAGATTTCTGATAAGACTTATATATTGTATATAATGCCTGAAGAGATTTGGGAGTTTAATGGTTAAGCATAGAGGGGTAACGGTAACCTCTCTTAAATTAAATTAATAGCTTTTTACGCAGAATTATCCGATTTGCTTGGAATTTTGGATATAGGTTCATTATGATAAGAAATATCTCTGATTAGTTATAGGGTTCTTTTGCTTATTAATAAAGGCGGGGACGGGGAATTATCTCGCCTCAAATTAGATAACTCGTTTTTTTTTTACGCAAAATTATCCAATGTATTTCAAATTTTAACTGTAGGTTCTTTCTTATAAGGTGAATCCCTGAATAGTTTTAAAGGTTTAATGGCAAAGTACAGAAGCGGAATAGAATATAACCCCCCTTAAATTAAATAAATTGCTTTTAACGCAGAATTATCGAATTTGGTTGAAATTTTGGATTATAGGTTCATTATGATAAGGCGTATCCCTGATTAGATGTAGGGTTCTTTTGCTAATTAAAAAGGAGGGGGTGATTATTACCCCCCTTAAATTAGATAAATTGATTTTTATGTATACATATCCGATGTATTTCATATTTTGGATATAGGTTCTTTCTGATAAAGTGAATCCTTGAATAGTTTTAAGGGTTTATGGCTAAGTATAGAGAGGGGAAACGGAGGATAACCCCCCTATAAATTAAATAAATGGCTTTTTACGCAGAATTATCCGATTTGCTTCAATTTTAGATGTAGGTTCATTATGATAAGGCAAATCCCTGATTAGTTGTGGGTTATGCCCGTCCCCCCTCTATACTTAGCCATTAAACCCTTAAAACTATTCAGGGATTCAAGAACCTATATACAAAATTGGAAATACGTCGGATAGTTGTGAAAAAAAATATTTTTTATTTAAGGAGGGGGTATAATCGCCCGCTCCCCCTTTTCAGTTAGCAAAAGAAACCTCATAACAAATCAGGGATACACCTTATTATAATGAATCTACATCCAAAATTTGAAGCAAATCGGATAATTCTCCGTAAAAAGTCATTTATTTAATTTAAGGGGGGTATCCCCCGTTCCCTCTCTATACTTAGTCATTAAACCCTTAAAACTATTCAGGGATTCACTTTATGAGAAAGAACCTGTATACATAATTTGAAATACACTGGTGTCCAAAAGTTAAGCATAATTGGTAATTAAGTAATTATTTTTAAGTAATGAAAGAAATATGAATCGAAATGTGCTGAAACTCCAGGTGTGTAAACAAAATAGTACGCGTCACATATTTTCGCGAAGAGTTTTCCCCGAAATCGAACAGGGAACCGTCAACAAATTGAAAAAGAACGAAGATCTTTTGGATAACCCTGTCAAAACTAATGTAGCAAAAGCGTTCAAACTGCACATTATGATTAATTGGCTTATTGTAATGTACTGTGTTAATTTTTACAAGGATAGCATGTATACTCGTAGAGAAATTAAGGTTTTTATAAAAACAGTCCTAAATTTTTCCAAGTTTTTTGCTTATAATTTGCAGAGTTCTTATTATAAAATAATGTTCTTTTTTAATAATATGACAAACATCATTGTACACAATACCCTGTCATCAGAATTTAAAAATAATAAAAATTGTATGAAAAATGAGTATGTTTAGTAAATAATTTTTCATTGCGCATGCGTCAACGATATCAAAATGTCATTTGCATATTGTGTCAGCTAAATGTATAGAGCAACTTCTGTAAAAGTTTCAAAAACATAGCTTGAAAATTCTGAAAATGGGAGCCTATGGAACCAACTCAAAATCCGTTATTCCTAAAGGAAGCAAAAAAATCAGGGGTTTTACCTAAATATAGTTGTACGTGCAATATTGTGTAGGCACTAAACAATGGAATATGGATACAGCCCCTCATCTTTTTGCTTCATTTAGGGAATAAAGGATTTTGAGTTGATTCTATAGGCTCCCATTTTCAGAATTTTCAAGCTATGTTTTTGAAACTTTTACGGAAGTTGCTCTATACATTTAGCTAACACAATATGCAAATGACATTTTGATATCGTTGACGCATGCGCAATGAAACATTATTTACTAAACATACTCATTTTTCATACAATTTCTATTATTTTTAAATTCTGATGACAGGGTATTGTGTACAATGATGTTTGTCATATTGTTAGAAAAGAACATTATTTTATAATAAAAACTCTGCAAATTATAAGCAAAAAACTTGGAAAAATTTAGGACTGTTTTTATAAAAACCTTAATTTCTCTACGAGTGTACATGCTATCCTTATAAAAATAAACACAGTATATTACAATAAGCCAATTAATCATAATGTGCAGTTTGAACGCTTTTGCTACATTAGTTTTGACAGGGTTATCCAAAAGATCTTCGTTCTTTTTCAATTTGTTGACGGTCCCCTGTTCGATTTCGGGGAAAACTCTTCGCGAAAATTTGTGACGCGTACTATTTTGTTTACACACCTGGAGTTTCAGCACATTCCGATTCATATTTCTTTCATTACTTAAAAATAATTACTTAATTACCAATTATGCTTAACTTTTGGACACCAGTGTATATCGGATATGTGTGCATAAAAAACAATTTATCTTACCCCCTTATATTATATTTATCTTAGCCCCTTTTTAATAAACAAAAGAACCCCATAACTAATCAGAGATACCTCTTATCATAATGAACCCATATCCAAAATTCGAAGCAAATCGGATAAAGCTATTAATTTAATTAAAGAGAGGTTATTCCCTCTCCATGCTTAACCATTAAACTCCCAAATCTCTTCAGGCATTATACACTATACATAAGTCTTATCAGAAAGAACCTATATGTAAATTTGACACACGTTGGACAATTCTGCATAAAAACTCATATATCTAATTTAGGGCGGATGGGAGGGGGGATAATCGTCCCTTCCCAAAACTAATCAGGCAAGCTTCTTTTCGGTATGAACGGATATCCAAAAATTGAACCAAAACAGTTAACCAAAACAGTTAATTCAGCATGAAAAACCCATTTACCTAAATTATGAGCCTCTCCCCCGATCCCTCTTTCATACTTAACCAATGAATCCCCAAAATCAATTCCTGGTCACTTTTTTCCGGTAACTTTTTTTCCGAGTCCCCTTTTTTCCGCTTTTGTATTTTATGTCACTTTTTTCCGATAACTTTTTTTCCGGTCACTTTTTTTCCGTTTACCCACTCGATACATTACACTTATTTATATCGCTTATTTAGATATATCGCTGGTTGATTTTTTTTTCTTATATCTCCAAAAGTAGTATTTTACTGCAAAATCACTTTCAAATAGCTTTTGTGCGATTCGATTAGAATAATTTCAGTTTAATATTTTATTAAAAAGTCATTAAATGCCTACAATTTTTTATATTGGGGACAAAAGCGCGTTGTAACCAAAGGGTAATCTATTTATAATTCAAATAGGGTAAAAAAAAAAAAAAGAGCTCATCGCCTTTGTTGTTGTTTTTAGTACAAACTGAAATGTCGATGATGCGGCATCTTCGGTCTTCCTTTGCATTCTTTTCTTATCTCAAGCCATATGATGCCTTTTGCAGGTGTCTAGCGGGGGAGGATAGATTCGAGGTCCAGTCAAAAAAATGGAAGTGCTCCCCTATTGATCCAGTGAGGGCATGGGTCAGTAGAATTCTTATCTAGTAGAGCCTCAAGGGCGAAGGGGCCTTTCCTGTTCTAAGGCTGCGGGCAAACACCACTACTTTCAGTTACACTAAAAGAGCAATCAATCTATCTTTGAAGATGCAATTTCCGACTATCGGTGGGAGGAGAACAAAAGGATGCTAGTTTAAAAACCTCTTTAAATGATTTTTGAGGTCCGATGCCTATCTAATTGACAAAGGAAGGGAAAGTTTATCTCCCCCATCTTCAGTCGTAAAGCTGTCAACTGATTTCGAGTTCGTTTCGAGTTTCGAGCTATTTTTTTTTTTTTTCGCTGCGTTGTTACTTTTGAAAAATTGGCTCTAAACGTTAACTTTTACACTATTTACTTGAAAATTATCTGGAGTATTGTTTTTCTTCTTTACAGAAGAAAAGAAAGACAAAATTCGATTACATAACGAATGAAAAATATTCCGCTCTTGCCAAAAATGGGGAAAATGGTCGAATTACATTGTTTCTGAATGAAAAAAACTTGCCATGGTTAACATCGATTTGAAAACGCAAATGAGTCATAAAATGTGCACGAAATTAAACAATTTTCAAATTGGACAGACTTAGATCGAAGGGGATTTTATGAAAGAATTTTACTTTTTCCATTGGTAGAAATATCGGATGACATGTTTTTCTAGGATTTGTGGTTTTAGACTTTTGAACAATCTGCTTCGTATATTCTATCACATAATTATTTGGCCGTTATTTTTGCCATTGTCATGGATTGAGAATATTCTTCCACAAGATATTTAGAGTAATAATATCTTTTAAAAAATATAAAAAAAAAATTAAATTTAAAAAATAACTTCATAAAGAGTTTTCGCCCATTAAGGAATTATATAAATAGAATATACATGAACAAACCATTTTTATATACTCAATACAATAAAAGTTATTTAAGATATGTATAATAAAATTGAAAGTTCAACATTATAAAAATTATACCTGATAGATGATAAAATACTTATTTTTTATATATATATGTATATGATCAAGAGACTTTTGTATATTTTATGGTAATAACCAAATTAATTTCGATAAACAAAACTAAAACAAACCAACATACTTTACCATCCATAAGCCGCAATTAAAATATTCAGTATGCCTTTACGAAGCATCTGTATAGCAATATATTTAATTTTTACTAATATGTCTTAAGATACTGAAAATATTGCTCAATTATAATTTTATATCATTTCGCCATACCTCAGTTATCTTATTATTTCAATAACATTCACAAAAATTTGGAATATTTTTTGATAATAATACTAATAATATTTAGATTCTATAATTCTAAATTTTTGCTACAAGGATGTTGTTTTCTAACAATTATAATTTTGAAATATCTGTTTAAAAATACATAAATTAAAAAAAAAAATTAGAAGGAGCATCTGAGATTGGGGTACACTGTAAAAACAAGTCTGTAAAGCAACTAAACTTTTTCTAGGAAACTGAGATTCCTAGAACTTTTCATGTAATGGGACAGTAAAAATTCATGTAATCGATTCTGTTACATCAATTTTTGCTCTTATCGTTACATGTAAAGTTCTTGGAATACCTGTTCCTAGAAAAAGTTTAGTAGCTTTACAAAGATTTTTTTTACACAGTAGAACTGGGGAAATTCTTATTTCATCAGAATTAAAATAGTCATATTAACATTAAGACGGGGCAGGAAAATATTAAATTACTAGCAGCCTTCGAAAGCTACGCTGGTCGGGTTCTTTAAAAGAATTTTGAATCAAACAAAATGCATCTACACTGTAAAAATGGGTGCAAAACGGTCATACCATCAAATCTTGATTTTGCCCATTTTTGGGTGGTGATGGGCAAACTTAATGCTTAGCCCCGCTGTATTCTTTTACTTATAAAAATTTTGCTTTTAGGGTGCAAATTGCCACACTAGGGGGCAAAACGGTGCAAAATGAAGGCAAAACGGTCATATCATCAAATCTTTAATTTCCCCAATTTTAGGTGGCGGTAAGGCTAACTTAATGCTTATCCTCGCTGTATTCTTTTGCTTATAACTATTTTGCTTTAAGGGTGCAAAATGCCACACTAGGGTACAAAACGGTGCAAAATGGGTGCAAAATGGTCATACCTGCAAATCTTGATTTTACCCATTTTTGGGTGGTGGTGGAGCTAACTTAATGCTTATCCTCGCTGTATTCTTTTGCTTATAACTATTCTGCTTTTAGGGTGCAAAATGCCATACTAGGGTGCTAAACGTTGCAATATGGATGCAAAACGATCTTACCATCAAATATTGATTTTGCCCATTTTTGGGTGGTGGTGCGGCTAACTTAATGCTTAGCACCGCTTTATTCTTTTGCTTATAACTATTTTGCTTTTAGGGTTCATAATGCCATACTTGGGTGCAAAACGGTGCAATATGGGTGCAAAACGGTCATACCTGCAAATCTTGATTTTACCCATTTTTGGGTGGTGGTGGTGGTGGAGCTAACTTAATGCTTATCCTCGCTGTATTCTTTTCCTTATAACTATTTTGCTTTAAGGGTGCAAAATGCCATACTAGGGTGCAAAACGTTGCAATATGGGTGCAAAACGGTCATACCTTCATTCCCATTTTTTAGTAGTGGTGAGGCTAACATAATGTTTGGCCCCCGTGTATTCTTTTGCTTATAATTTTTTAGCGTGCAAAATTCCATGGTAGGGTTCTAAACGGTACAAAATGGGTGAAAAACGGTCATACTTTTAAATCTTGATTCTACCCACTTTTGGGTGGTGATGGGGCTAACTTAATGCTTATTCCCGCTGTATTCTTTTGCTTATAACTATTTTGCATTTAGGGTGCAAAATGCCATAGTAGGATGCTAAACGGTGCAAAATGAGTGCAAAACGGTCTACCATCAAAAATTAATTTTGCCCATTTTTCGGTGGTGATGGGGCTAACTTAATGCTTAGCCCCACTGTATTCTTTTGCTTATAGGGTGCAAAATGCCATAGTAGTGTGCAAAACGGTTCAAAATGGTGTTAACGGTCATACCACCAAATCTTGATTTTGCCCATTTTTGGGTGGTAGTGGGGCTAACTTAATACTTAGCCCCGCTGTATTCTTTTGCTTATAACTATTTTGCTTTTAAAGTGCAAAACGACATATTAGGGTCAGAAGCGGATTAACTACCTCCCGGGCCCCTAGGCTAGATTTTTTTGTGAACAACCTCCTCTCCCCTCCCCCGGTCCTCAAAGCAATACATTTTTCTATTTTCTGGCACAAAAAAAAAGAAAAAATTGGGGCCATATAAAAAATAAAATTTCATATTGTAATACACATATGCAGCAACATATAAAACAAAAGCTCTATTTAAATTATACGTGTTTTTGTAGTTGAAAGAATTTTTCTATCATCAGCAGTTTCTATCACACTAATGTTAATGCTAATCCTACGGGTAGTTCTTTGCAGATTTCTCTCACGCATTTTAATATTTTTGAACGAATTTTTTTTTCATAGGATAGCTTAAGATGATCTATAATCACGCTAGTTTTTACTTTTTTTTTTTTTTTTTTTTTTTTTTTTTGTAAGTTTTTTTTTTTTTTTTTTGTACGTGATAGTTTTGCTTTCAGAACCAGTTTAAATCGGTTCTAAAAGTTAAAATAATTTTTTTTTTATGTGAAACCAAAATTCAAAAAGTAAAAACGAGCCCGGTTAGGGATCGTCCTCAGTTATTCTTCACAAAAATATTCAATCAAAAATATTAAAATGCATGCGTGAAATTTTCAAAGAACTGCCCTATAGGATTAACATTAGCGTTCCCGTGTTTTCTATGTCTAGTGTAGCCTCTTAAGCAGTTGCTTCAAGCAAGAACACCCAATCCTTAATGTTATTCCTTGCTTGAACACGGGTTAGGTTCCCTTAGAAAGCCCCCCCCCCCCAAGGAGGACATCTCATCCTTTAGGACCTATATATCACGTGTATATAATCGGCCGATATAAAATAAACCATAACAAACTTAATGTTAATCCTACGGTAGAAATTTTTTTAAACGTCTCGTTTGCATTTCAATATTTTTAAGCGATTTTTGCATTGGATAGATGAGGTGTTCTCTACAAATGCGTTTTGTACTTTTTTAGTATAGTTGAACATTTTATTATTATTTTTATTAGGATAGTTCTACTTTTTGAAACCGGTTTCGAAAGTAAAAATAACTTTATTAAAAAAAAAACCTGCAAGCAAAATAGGAAAAAAAAGTTAAAAGCGGCCTTTCTAGAGCTGATATATGAAGAAAAAATCTGAAAAAAAAAAAATCGTAGCATCGAGGCCCCTTTTTCTTCCGGGCCTCTAGGCTTCAGCCTACTCAGCCTAATGGGTAATCCGCCTCTGATTAGGGTGCAAAACGGTGTAAAATGGTGGCAAAATGGTCATTTCATCAAATCTTTATTATGCCCATTTTTTGGTGGTGGTGGGGCTAATTTAATGCTTAGCCCTGCTGTATTCTTTTGCTTATAACTATTTTGCTTTTAGGGTGCAAAATGCCACAGTAGAGTGTTAAACGGTGCAATATAGATGCAAAACGGTCATTAGATCAAATCTTGATTTTGCCCATTTTTGGGTGGTGGTGCGGCTAACTTAATGCTTAGCCCCGCTGTATTCTTTTGCTTATAACTATTTTGCTTTTAGGATGCAAAATGCCATACTGGTTGCTAAACGGTGCAATATGGATGCAAAACGATCTTACCCTCAAATCTTGATTTTGCCCATTTTTGGGTGGTGGTGCGGCTAACTTAATGCTTAGCACGGCTTTATTCTTTTGCTTATAACTATTTTGCTTTTAGGGTACATAATGCCATACTTGGGTGCAAAACCGTGCTAAACTGGTGCTAAACGGTGCAAACGATTTGTATTTTGCTGATATGGACTGGGCTAACTTAATGTTAAGTTAGCCCCCCCCCCTTCAATGTGCTTTTGCTTATGACTATTTTGCTTTCAGGGTTCAAAACGCCATACTTGGGTGCAAAACGGTGCAAAACGGACGCTAAACGATGATATACGTGGATTTTTATTTTGCTGATATGGGGGGTGGGGCTAACTTAACATTAAGTTAGCCCCCCCCCATTTGCTTTTGCTTATAACTATTTTCCTTTTAGTGTGCAAAACGCCATACTTGGGTGCAAAACGGTGCAAAACGATGATACACGTGGATTTGTATTTTGCTGATATGGGGTGGCTAACTTATTGTTAAGTTAGCCCCCCCCCCATTTTCTTTTGCTTATAACTAGTTTGCTTTCAGGGTGCAAAACGCCATACTTGGGTGCAAAACGGTGCAAAATGAGTGCAAAAGAATGATATACGTGAATTTGTATTTTGCTGATATGGGGGGGCTAACTTAATGTTATGTTAGCCCCCCATTTTCTTTTGCTTATAACTAGTTTGCTTTCAGGGTGCAAAACGCCATACTTGGGTGCAAAACGGTGCAAAATGAGTGCAAAAGAATGATATACGTGAATTTGTATTTTGCTGATATGGGGGGGCTAACTTAATGTTAAGTTAGCCCCCCCCCCATTTTCTTTTGCTTATAACTATTTTGCTTTCAGGGTGCAAAACGCCATACTTGGGTGCAAAACGGTGCAAAATGAGTGCAAAAGAATGATATACGTGTATTTGTATTTCGCTGATATGGGGGGGCTAACTTAATGTTAAGTTAGCCCCCCCATTTTCTTTTGCTTATAACTAGTTTGCTTTCAGGGTGCAAAACGCCATACTTGGGTGCAAAACGGTGCAAAATGAGTGCAAAAGAATGATATACGTGAATTTGTATTTTGCTGATATGGGGGGGCTAACTTAATGTTAAGTTAGCCCCCCCCCATTTTCTTTTGCTTATAACTATTTTGCTTTCAGGGTGCAAAACGCCATACTTGGGTGCAAAACGGTGCAAAATGAGTGCAAAAGAATGATATACGTGAATTTGTATTTTGCTGATATGGGGGGGCTAACTTAATGTTAAGTTAGCCCCCCCATTTTCTTTTGCTTATAACTATTTTGCTTTCAGGGTGCAAAACGCCATACTTGGGTGCAAAACGGTGCAAAACGGGTGCAAAACGGTGATATACATGAAATTGTATTTTGCTGAAGTGGGGGGGCTAACTTAATGGACCTGCCAGTAGGTATGTAAGTATAAATTACAGAGCGGTTTTCATTTCTAAACAGCAAATTTCAGAGGTCAGTAATCTCGATGATTAAGCATATGAATAAGCAATTTTCAAAAGAGGGGAAAAAAGAAAGAAAGAAAGAAAACCTTTACGAAATACGCATCTGTCAACCAATAAATAACTTATTCCTATCGAGATAAAAGTAGAACAAAGAAAAAAGAAACAGAAACACGTATTAAGCCTAAGCACATGTATAGATATAGGGATGAGAGTGTTCCACGTTTTTTCATACCAGTATAATATTAGAGAAAATATTGTTCTGATAAATCGCAGCATTTTTCGATTGAGTAAAATAAGATTTTCTCTAAGATTATACTGGTGGGAAAATCTGCGTAAAACGCGGAAAATTCTCATGCCTAATAGATATCATATATTTGCGTTCATCAGCTTATCCACTCCGGCTTCCCCCCTCCCCCGAAACAAGCAAAATAAAAATGATAAAAATAGACTTCTATTACTCATGTAAAAGGTTTATGATCGTGAAAATATCACAATTCAGAAACATAAATAGATGATGAAATAATTACTTTCTTTTCATTGCAGTATTTTTTTCAATTAATTAACATATCTGCTTCTACCTGACTTAAGCTATAAGACATTATTATCAGTTTTCGTCACCCCTATTGAAGACCTATCTAATGCAAAGCATCTATTTTGTATCAATCATTGTGATTCCGTCAATAAGAGAACAAACATAGCTACTTTTAAAAACTTTAATTAAATCAATTGAAAAACGCAGCGAATTAACGTTCCATGTCTAATTCATTTAAAACAGCAGAGTTTTCATTCAAGTTTCTTATAAAAAAAAACTAAGGATTGCAGCATTCATTGAGTAATTTTATATCTTAAACGTAACAATGTAATTGTAGAATGCAATTGTAGGTCTGGCAATTGAAAATATCTCTACTCACATTCCAAGAAACACAAATTAACCATCATTAAACAACAAAAAGAATTATAAATTGTTTTTATTCTTGTTGTATAAATCTACACTATTAAGTGATATGTATTTCTGTGCTTGTGTGTCTGCCTGCAATGACAGGAAAATATGTCTCACTTACTTATCTGAAAATTCAGGTGGGGGATAGTCCAAAGCAAGTCATGTTGAATCTGAGTACATGCAAATGGTAAGCATGACCACAAAAATAATGATTTCTATTTATCATTTCTGTATTTTATTATCATTTTCCAAAGGAAAATCGAATTCGAAGCAGATTCAGTATTGGCAAATGTCTGAAAGTAAAAAATGAAATTGCGGAACAATTCCCCATGTTTTTCCCCAAAAATGTTCATAGTCCCCAAACATGTCCCCAAGAATTTGTTGTCCCCAAAAAATTCCCCTAGAGGTTCAAAATTCCCCAAAATGTTGACAAAATCCCCAATCTGGTAACGCTGGCCAATAGATAATTTTTTTCATCAAACATAGCAAAAATGTCTTTACGAAAGTTCTGGTAAAATTCTATTAATTTTAAAATTAACATTTTCTGATACTTTAAAGCTTTTTTTTTTTTACAATTAAACATTAACCCCTTAACTGGTTCATTTGTTTACGTGCAATAAGTTGAAAATATGGGTTTATAACACTTTTTTAAGCTGTAATATTCGTAATATTTATTCTAAGCATTTCTACCTTTGAATAATATGCCATTCCATTAAAAAAAATTAAATTAAATTAATTTTCAACGAATTTTCGTCGTTTTATCTAATGGCCCAATAATATGTGATAAATAATGGCGAAATAAATTGTAAGATATTAATGGTGTCCGAAGCATTAGGCGTCCCGATTTACGAGAAACACGTGAAAACGCTAGTAGTGAGTGAATGTCATTTCTCGAGTGCAAATTTAACAGTATAGGGTGGCTTGAATTTGCATCAGCAGATAATCAGTTAATGACGTTTATTTTTTCTTCATAACTTCTTGATTGATTTCAGCACTAAAACCTTCTGCATGAAGAGAATTTTTTCTTTCGTTTTTCTGTTCGGATGAAACAGTTTGGAATAATCATTAATCCTTAATCTGTCTTTCTCTTTCAGGCAAAAAAATGTACCAAGCCTCAAAAAAAAGATAAATAAATAAAAATTAAAAATTAAATAAAAAATAAAAATAAATAAATAAATAAAAATAAAAATTTTAAAAAAGGAAGCGCGTTTTACCTGTTGGAGATATGTTGGCAATGTAAATAACAAAAGTGTTTCCATTAATATATCATTTAATTAAAGACAAAATCAGATAGGATAAAAAAAAGATTAAGAATATGTGGCGTAAATAATCATGCAATCACTTTTCAAAAAACGTTTTACTTTCTATAAATGTGCCCAAATAATGACAAGCACGAATGGAAAAGGAGAGTGTCTGGGAGAAACTGATATCAAGCAATGTTCTTTATTAATGCTCCTAATTAGTTAATATTATGAAGTATTAATTATCAAATACCTCGATTACGAACTTTCAAATATTAATATTACATCGTTAATCATTAGAAAACAATTTCGGTATTGGGTACTTTTTAACCACTGTAACAATAAAAGAATACATGCAGTATTTACTGAAAAAAGTATGGTGCTGAGCATAATAAATCATTGTTACTTTCAGTATTTTCATATTCGTAATTCGAGTGATGAACAGCTAATTGTTAGAAATAAGAAAATTGTTGTATTAAAAATAAAATCATAAATCAATTTCTAGTTATTTTATAAATTAATTAGAAGGTTCCGAATCACTACACATTTTCTTTGTTTTCACTTGCCCAGTATCGTTGTCTTCTACATTTTATCTAATTTTAAAGTTATCAATATAAATGTGATGAAGTAAATTTATTTATTTTGATGGATAAATGCAGTAAAGGAATAGTCATTTACTATCCAGCCATTTCCTTTTCTAACGGCATTTCATATTTATTAATTTCAGAAAATTGGTAAATAACCATTTAGATATGTCATCTTTTTAGGTGCGTTCGTAATTATGTAAATACGTAGCACCTATAGTGGTCGTTCAGTCCGTCCGTCTGTCTGTCCGTCTGTCTGTCCGTCCGTCTGTCTGTCCGCATATAACAACGCAAAAACTACCCAACCGAATCGTTTGAAATTTAAAATACATAATTATTACATAGTTTTGTTGAGTTATTTCAATTTTTTTGATAATCGGGTGCATAGATCAATTACAGGGGCAATCAAAAGTATTCCATTACATTACGGTCAATGGGGAAAAAAGTTTCAAATGCATTTTAATCGTTTGAAATTTAAAATACATTATTATTACATAATTTTGTCGAGTTATTTCAATTTTTTTGATAATCGGGTGCATAGATCAATTACAGGGGCAATCAAAAGTATTCAATTATATTATGGTCAGTGGAGGAAAAAATTCAAATGTATTTTATCCGTTTGAAATTTAAAATACATAATTATTACATAATTTTGTCGAGTTATTTCAAATTTTATGAAAATCAGATGCATAGATCAATTACAGGGACAATCAAAAGTATTCCATTACATTGCGGTCAATCGGGAAAAATGTTTCAAATGCATTTTAATGGTGTTACACTAATTCGAACTTAATAAAATTTATATGCAACTATAAAGTACATATTATAATATACATTTTACATAATTTGTGGTGCAAAGAACATTTGTTATTGATTTACAAGGCCACACAAAAGTATTAAATTACATAATGGTATAGGGAGAACATTGATGAACGTTTTAATTGTAATTCACTATTTACAATTCTATGAGATTGATATATGAGAATAATATTTTTAAAATTTCGTTATCGTACGAGCGCACCTCATTTGCTACGCTTCACGAGCAATTTCGAACTTTTTTTTAGATTAAATGTGTTCAAGATAGTATTATAGATCTGTAGATGTAGATAATAGATGTGTATAATTATATTAATTCACATTTTTACTTTTAGTAGCATTGCATGTAGGGGACTCTTAGTGTATTATATAGCAGAGCAAATATTAGTGTAGTAAATATACGAAATATTGTAAGTTACAAGCAGAATAATTATAGCGATTTCTATTACTAGAAAAAAAAAATGCGAAATTATTCAAAAAGCTTATCTATATAATTATTCTAATGCTTGCTCTATTTTAACTCTTTCAACATTTGATCAAAAATGTTTTTAAAATTCAGAAAAAAAACTGATTTTGTAATTATTTTATTTTTATTAATTTTTGAGTAGAAATTACCATTCTCCCGTTCCCAAAATAAAGGCAACAAGAATTGATGGTGTAACTAACAAATTTTGAATTTTAAAAAAGTGACATTGACTTGGGGCATCACTTATCTAAAGAATGCTGTGTTATTATTATTTCAAATTTTTAATTGCTTATAAAGCGTATAGTGAAAGAGTGTATAACCTAGAACTCGGACTCGGGCCATCGGTATAGCGCACCGACATTCTACCAACTGAACCATTTTGAACCATACCCAACCTGGCACTTCTCACTATCTATGTTGGCGAGGCTACAACCGCAGCACAAGATGAAATATACTTTTTCCCATAAGCAACAGCTCTGGGACAAACACCAAACTAAAAAGAATCATAGATCAGTAACGATAAAATTGAATAAATGTACATAATTACTGGAAATGTTTCTATAGAAAATTTCTCACGCTTTATATTCAATATTATTTTAATTTTTTAATTGCTTAAAAGGCGTATAGCCATCAGAGTGAAAAAAAAGTGTTCAAGCTGGAACTCGAGCACGGACCATCAGAATAGTTGATAAATTTTCCAGTAATTATGTTATTGGTCTCCATTGAGTGGCAAGGACAAGAAACCTCTGCTTTTAGCTAACAGACTGAATGAGTGATGTATTTATTTCTCAACGAAATTACTTTTAGAGGTCTGCACGGGCCGGGCCGATTTCTAATAATGACATTCGGGCCGGGCCGGCCTCGGGGCCTTACTTCTGAAGACTCGGGACGGACCGGGCCGGGCCTAGTCACTAATCCTTTCGGGCCGGGCCGGGCCTAGTCACTAATCTTTTCGGGCTGGGCTGGGGTCGGGCCTTAATTTTTTTGCTGGAGTGTCGAGCCGGGCCCAAATTTTTTTTTTTTTTACGTACAAAGCCGAGACTGATTCCATTCTTCCTAGTTTTCATGGACCAAAATAATCAGTTCCTATTGAATCTTCCTACATGAAAATCCTTTTCTCGACTTTTTATAAATCAGTAATATTTGGCTTTGTCCAAAAATTTCTGCAAAAAAAACATGTACTTTTAAGCCCTCATTATTCTACAACTAAACATTAGAATTTATTCCTTTTAAAGAATCGTAGATTACTAGGCGTTTTAAAATAGAATTAAACACACACACACACAAAAACATAATTATGACGGATTTTTTTTTTTTTTTTTTTTTTTTTTTAACTGAAAACTGAAAGTTTCTTTTAAAATGTTCATCCATGCAAAAAGAATACAACAATACGCGAGAAACAAATATATTAAACATTTTCATCTGTTAAGAAGGGAATGCATTTTTTTTTTTCATTCCAAAGCGATTTTGTCTTTGGAAATTTTACCATATACCGCTTTTTCAATTTTTTGTCTCCATTACAATAATACTAGTGATAACTGAAACATTTACATACAACAAACAAAGATTCATTTAAAAGCATAAATATCGCAGCCTACGGCACTTCTGCATAAATGGAGATTATAAACATGAAAAAAAAGGACTAATATAATTTTTTTTTTGTCAGAACTCTTCCATAAGATTAAAGATCAATGTTCTGTAGAAATTCACTCGAGCCAGGCCGAGTTCGGGCCGAAATTTAAAATTTTTTCCGGACCGGGCCGAGCTCGGGCCGAAATTTTAACTTTCGGGCCATTATTTTTTTCGTTCGGGACGGGCCGGGCTCGGGCCGAATTTTTAACTTTCGGGACGGGCCGGGCCCGGGCCTGGAAATTTCGGCCCGTGCAGACCTCTAATTACTTTTCTAAAATCACATACTTCAAGCCGCAATTGGTTGCATTTGGGCAGTAATTCAATATTCTATCACAGATTCAAGTTTATTTTTATGATTTTATACACGGCTACAGTAATAAAGCTTTCTCTTATAAATCAATTTAAAAAAACAACAACAATTCACACCATAAAATTTAAGATGCAAATTATAATTAATAAAAAATTGAATTTAAACATCCGTCAGTCAATATCATCGTTGTTTACTTCACGGTACTAAGCAACCCCACTCGGACGCTTGGAAAAATGCAAAAGAAACGAGTTGGAAATTGCATGTAAAATGTGGCAAATATGGTGCTTTCGTTTTATAAATACAGTCAAACCCCATTATAGCGAACCCGGTTTTAACGAATTTCCGGATATAACGAACGAAAATTTTGGTCCCGCCGTTTTCCTATTGTATTTAGTGCTATTTTATCCTTTAATAGCGAACCTCCGGAATCTTAGGAATCGGTTATAGCGAACTTTTTTTCTAGTCGACCATGATTTTTGTTTCTCTTTTTACTTTTCCGCTGAGCTGAAAAAAGGTTTTCGACTCTAATTTTATAAGAAAATGCATGCCGCCTAGTAAAACATGGTGCAAATTAATGGTACGTCTCTTTATTAAATTGTAAGACCTGCATTCTTTCTCTTTTATGGTATCGATTCTGCAGGTATGATCACGCCCGCCCGTCAGTTATTTTCCATTACTCCTGTCATAGCAAATCAGTAACGCATTTAAGCTTACTTATTTAACAAATTTATTTCAGTATAATTATTTACAGTATTTGAAAATATTCTTTTTTTAAATAGTCGTTGTATACACATCGTATGATACACTAAAACCGCCGGGCATTTTACTCAAGTTTTGTAAAAAGTGTTTTCCACCAGAATTTTCATTTTAAACTATTTAACTTATTGTTTTAGTCTATTTTTTTTGCTCCATGCATTTAACTTATCTTATGAAAAGAATTCTGGCTCAAACCGACTATTATCATTCTGGCAGGGGTCATTTTGACCCCCTAAAGGCGGTTCTAGTGTTAAAAAAAATTACAATTTTTAAGTTTCTATAATTTTTTATTTTTCAGTTCGTTGTTGAACTTCTTTTCATTGAATGCTTCGCTTGGCATAAATATAAATCATATTTTGCTTTGTCAATTTTGATGCTTCGGAAAAATATAATCACTTGTTACTTCTTTTATTAAGCTTTAGTCCCTGAACTGCCCTGTAACTGACAGGTTTGTATAAACATTCATGTTTGATTTAAATTGTGTGCAAAAAAGAGATAGTGCCATATTACATTGTTAATCATTAGAAAATTATTTCGGTATTGGGTTTTTTTACATCACTGTAACAGTAAAGGAACACAATGCAACATTTGCTGAAAAAAGTGTGCTGTCGGGGATAATAAATCATTGTTATTGTCAATATTTTCATAATCATAATTCTAGTTAGGAACAAATGCATCTAGGATTCTTAGAGGTAAGAAAAGCTATCTATGAAAAACAAAGTCATTTTATTTTTAGTTATTTTGCAAATAATTTAAGACAATAACAGTTTGTGACTGCAACATTACATTACAAAATAATAATAATAATAATAATAATAATAAACATAATAATAATAATAATAATAAATAAATAAATAAATAAGTAAATAAATAAATAGAATAAGTTTTAAATAATTTGCTATAAAAATTAGTTTCTTGAAAGTCTGGTGAATAACTTCTCCAAGGGAAAAACGCACTATTTCATCAAAACATGAAAAACGTATTTAAACACAAATACAGTAAGTTGTAATAAATTTCACACAACTGAGTCATGGTACAGGAATGTTCATGTCGTCATGCGTAAAAGGATCACTTTTATGATTTTTAGATTCTTCTCGATTGGCGTTGATAGCCTTTGAAGCATACTACTTCGCTTAGACTGCAGGTTTTTATCTTTCGAATAACACACAAATCGTCGAATACAGTTCGTTTGAGATATCAGTTAGTAAATATTTAATTCTAATAAACGCATTAAATCTACAACAGCTTCAATTAAAAGAACTTAAATTGAAAAAAAAGGCTATTTACACTTTATTTACATAAAGAAATATTAATTATTATTACTCTCATTCTGAGGATTTACCGACATATTTCGGTCAGAAAACGTTCTACATCTCAAGAATAAAATATCGCCTGTCAATAACAACAGCAATAAAAAAGCCAACAGCAACCAAGTGACAAAATTGACTGGCAAAACCAAGAAGGCATTCTTAACATAGACAGTAACGCCTTATTTCCCTCGATAACGAAGTTTTGTTAAAAATTTCCGGAAGTGTTGGAAAGTGTTTTATAATTTATGCTTAACGTATCATTTTTTACAACGCCAAATGATATTTATTAGCAGTCGAAAAGTTTTACCTCCGGGAAAGGTTTCGAATGTTTATTAAAACAAGCAAATAGACTAACATTTTATTTAAATATAAAATTCGACCAATTAAATCACTTGTTTTATTCACAACAAAAGATTTTATGCGGAGTTTCCCCTAGAGACAACCGCATGAAGCAAACGAAAAACAATAAGTAGAGTTACAATTTCTCTGAGCGATAGTAGATACCAAGATTGACCCCAACAACATAACTCGTCCTATGTTCTCCTGATAACTCGTACTATGAATGAAGCTTTAACCTTTTAAAGTTTCCAAATACACTACCATTTTTGGGTTTTATTTTCGGCAATGCATTATTTGATTAAAGTTGTTTATTTGCATGAGTACTATTGCCTTTAATAATTTTGCGCAATCTTTTATGAAACATCCTGTATAATCTGTCTCTTCCTTTTCATGTATAATCTTGCGTAAATACGAGTTAGGTTCCCTTATAAAGACCCCCACGGAGGGCATCTCACCCCTTAGGACCTATATCCCACAGTGTAGATCAGGGCTGTCCAACCTGGCGCCCGCGAAACATCAGAAAAATTTTACAGAAATTTTTGCCTCATTAAATCTCTGAATATCGCTGATTCAGTAAGGTCTTCATTTCTGTAAGATTTTTCTGGTATCCCGCGGGCGCCAGGTTGGCCAGCCCTGGTGTAGATAATTGGCCGACATAAATACAAACAAACAAACCTTTTCATGTATAACACTATTGTTCGAAGTTAAGCCAACCTACTGCTAATCTCCTGGAATTTTAATCTTGAATGAGACAAATAAATTTGTCTTATATAAAAGAAAAAAAATATTTAATAAAATAATTTAAATAAATATCAAGTTAATAATGCGTTTTGCATAAATTTTCTAAATCAAAACGTGATTTTTATATTTAGAACAGACTCCAGAAAATACCAGGCAATTCTCAGTATTAGTTTCATTGTCATTGAATTATTATTAAAAAGACATTTTATTGTAACAAGAACTCCGAATTATTCACTTTGAATAAATCCCTTGGTCAAACAAACTAAGTCCACAAAGTAAATTCATTTTCATCTTCTTAACCCTTTGAGCTCTGATGGTTGAACTTTCTACCACTTAGTTTTAATTCCAAAAAGTCACAATGGCACCGGAATATTCGAACAGATTTATTTAAAAAGGGCTTAATGCGTGTATTTCGCAAACCGAATTTTTCCTTTGCAAAATACTGGTTCCAGCATCATATTTGGAGTTTTGCAGAGATTTTCCTGCCAGAGCTCAAAGGGTTAAATAAAGTTCTTAAAACTTTCTTGTGGCACGCAGGGACGATTCCCTGTTTGATGTTATTCTTTATAAATAAATACTTTGAGAGAGCTATGTCTGAAGAAAAAACATGAACGAATAAAAACGAATTTAAGAAATCAGAAATAATAATGAACGAAATTTGAAATAGGGTAAAACATGCATAAATTATTTCAGCAAAATTAAAAAGTGGTAATTATTTTGCACAAAATGACTTGAAGTTACAGTTTATTTAATTTCATATATTTGCGAAAAAAGATTTTTTATTTTTATACTACAATAAGCATTTCAATAATTTTCTAAAGTTTCAAGGTTTTTGCGACATTAGTTTTTACAGGGTTATTGAAAAGATATGAGTTTTTTTTTTCATTTTTTTACGCTTGCCTATAAAGTTTCCGAAAAAGAAAAACGTCGCGGAAATATATGACATCTGTTTAATCAAATATATGACATTTTATTTAAACACGTTGAGTTTCATGATAATTCCCAGTATTTTTCTAGATATTTAACAAGATGTTTAAAATCGCAAGAGAAAGGACTTTTTATGAACTGCGTAACAACCTAAGATAGTAAAGTGAAAATAGTCACAAGCTATAGTATAATAGACAGCTAGAAAAGCGGATATTAGTTTAAAAAAATTCTTAAAGACATTCTTTCAATTAAAAACCTCTGAAACACTGACACGAGAATTGTCCAATCTTTTCACAATGGCCTTGCAATAAGAATAAATTATCTTTTAAATGTACAGTATGACAGATACTAAATGTAGGGTTATGATACTCCTATCGATGAAAATATCTTATTTAAGACGCAATTTTATCGAAAATTCTATGGATAAATTCCGAAAGGTGGAAAAGATTTTTGTTAGGAGATTTGGTAAAAGAAACTGTGATATTTGATTCTTAGAGCAAGGATATCTTTTTAGGATTTAAAACCAACAGTCTTCTCTGTATAGTCAAATGGTATTTTAAACATTATCTGTACATTCACGTTTTAATAATGCTTCTCGTATACTTGCAATAGATTTGAAGGTTTATTCTAGTAGCACAAGTTACGTTTCGGAAAATAAAAAACGCCTGATATTTTAATATAAGGCGAAGAAGAAATGAAAATGAGGAAAATTTTATGGATGAAGAATCAAATATGCTACAAGATGAAAATTATACTTTTAGTTGCAAAAGAGATAAAAAATATTTTTATTTGTCATTTATAACTTTAAAGGTTCAAATGCGGTAAATCTTCATCAATGTCATTTAAATGTACAATAATATAATTGTAATAATAACTGTAATATAACTGTAACAATATATATAAATTTGAAATCTAAACATTTGTTCAATGTTTTCAATGTTTAATTTTAATTTAATCTCACACTGAATATATGAATTAAATAAAATTTAACCTTCTTTAAATAAATTCAGTTTCAAGTACTACTATATTTCTTAACAAAAAACATTTACAATATGTAATCACAGCAGTTTTCCTCTAACCCCTTTACTGGTTTGCCCGATCGGCGTTCGGGCAAGACGAATTTGCTTATTTCATCATTTAACACTAGAACCGCGGGACTTTCGGTATACCTAGAACTGCGGAGCGGGTCAATTTGACCCGAGATGGAAAACATTTTACAAGTATGTCTCTATACTTAATTTGGTTAATTAAAAGATTATGTTTTGTGTAATACTCAACATTTCTTAATATTTACATTATATTTTACACATAAAATCAGCAGAAATTCTTTACATTTCAGAAAATATCATTATTCAAAATTACATTTCATTACGGATGAGGAAAATATATTGACAACATTCAACAAATATTTTAAACATAAATAAAATTGGACTTAATAAACATTAAAAAAGATTATCTCAATCAAATAAATTTAGATATAAAATCTAAGAATAATTTTTAAAAAATATAAAAAAATACAATTTTCTTAGTAATTTTACTGATTTATCTGTTCCAACTTATTGTATGCATTGCTTGAAAAAAATTTTTTTAAAGTTTTGCACATTTACTAGAAACGTGTTGGTATATTATATTTTGAACAATTATCCTTAGTTTTATTTTCCTTTATTTAAATTCTAATAAAGTGTTTTATGCTTAGTTTGCGTCTTTTATCGTTTTTATTGTTTCTTCTTGCCCAAATGACAAGTTTTTTTTTTTTTTTTGGGGGGGGGAGGAGGGAGGAGGCGATAAAAAACAAACTGTTTTTACACTTTTTCAACTGTGTCTTAAATAAATTGTCGTATACTAATAGATTTTCAGATTACAGATTTGCATAAAACGCAAGTATTTATATCAGCAAAACAAAAAATATTATGAATGCATTCACTTGATTCCTATTAGATGCAGGCTTGTCATAAGCAAACTTCTTGTCACCTGTGTAATCACACAACAAATACTGAATTTAGTTGCGTTGTTGTAAACAAGTGTCTTTATTTATTTGTTTTAGAATTATCTAAAATTTTGACAGTTAGATGTAGAGCAACAAAACATTTTTACCCTTTTCTCCCTGGTAAACAGTTATGCTGATGTCTGAATGTGTTAGAAGAATAGCCGCAATCAATTCGCATTTTGACATTTTTACAGAGACTTATATTTCTCGTCTCGGACGTTTTAAGGCTCGTTTTTTATGAACATCTGCAAGCAACTAGAAAGTAATACGATACTGAATTTATCTGGTTTTGTTAGACATATACTGAGTAAACCTACTCACAGATATTGGAAACAATACGTGCTCAACTTTGCTTATGTTAGGCCCTTTTATATAGTTAGTGTTGCAGTTTTCTTGTCATCTTCTTTATTTCCAATTGCGAATGCACAAGTTATTTCTTATTTATTTTTTAGATTTTAGATTTTCATGAGTATAAAGTTCAAATTTTGTCACTTTTTGTTCAAATTCCTGCTTTTTTTCATATCCGATTTTTTATCTGATAAATGTCACAAACTTTCGATCAATATTGATAAATTTTCACCTATATTCCAATGAAAAAGTCCAACAATATTAAAAGTATAGACAAAACCGTCGTCACTTTCATTTTTATCATTAAAATTTAATTTTTCTTCATTTATAGGCAGATATTTATTCTCAATTCTTTGCATTCTCAATCATTTTCAAATAATAGTTGCTATCATTCCATAGTTTCTTTGACGATAATATTTAGATATTTGAAATCTTATCTATACGGTCAATAAATGCATAATAAAAGCAACTTCAATACTACTTCTAAATATTTGTTGTAATTTTCTACTTCAATCATCCATTTTTCACATCAAGAATATAAAATCTTGATTGAAATTTTTCATTCCCCTCCCCCCATTCCGATTCTTCCTATTAGAGGAATTAGGTGTGAAGCAGATATACTTTTCCATTAGTTCCGAAAAAAGTTCTCTATTTTGTCATTTAAGTGTAAAAAATTATTACGGGTCAAATTGACCCGCTTCGCAGTTCTAGGTATAAGTGGTTATAACTGGAAAAATATTTATGTTTTTCGAGATTAAATACGGAAAGTTGTTCTTTACCTTAAAATATTAAAAGTCAGAAAGGGAAACCGTTTTTCAATTAATACTTTTCGCGCGGCGAGAAATTAGACATCGATTTGGGTCAAATTGACCCGCTCCGCGGTTCTTGTGTTAAAGCGTTTGACACCTCTATTATTTTTAAGAAAATTTTCCTACTATTGAAAGGCTTAGATTAGGGATGTAATGTTTAAGACTAAATTTTACGAATATTCTTTTTAAATAATAGTGGTGTGAGTACGCTATTTTTAATTCATTGAACAGAAAAGAATTAATTAGTTAAGAGGTTAATCGCTTAATACTCTATTTCTACGTGTCGCTTAGGCTACTTTTTTTTGTTATTCAAATTATTTGCTCACACTGATGCTAACATTTGTGATTCTTTTCGTGAACTTTTGAAATCACCCTTGAAATTTTTAAGTATGCACGCGTACTTTTTGGCTTTTGTTTTATCCCTTTGAACCACTAAAAACTAATAGCGTTTTAAATACTTTCCAACGTAAGTTTAAAAGAGTTAATGAATTAGCTTTGTATGCCTGTCTGCCTTTCTTTGCTATAACATACGTAAATATTCTTCGATTGCCATGCAACGTTGCCGAGGCTGCGTCACAATATGTAGAAATAGGCTTTATTCTTCGAAAAGTGAGATTATATAAGAGGGCTGATTAACTAAGTGTGTCGATTAATTGGACGTCGGATAATCGAGAGTCTATAGTATATTCCCATTAATTATTTCATATTCATTTAAAAATTAACTGCAAGGAATGACATAGCTAACAGGGGCTGTCTTGATTATATATCATTCGGTATCGCCCCCCCCCCCCCCGAAAAAAATGTCTCTGGATCCGCCGGTAAAAAAATATGCTTTAAAAAAAATCTTTGATAGAGCTAAGGAATAATTTTGAATACCCTTTTTTATACAGGCAAAGAAATAAAAGTTACTCATGCACTCAATTTTAAATGACTGTTACTTTTTTACAACCTCATAATTTTCTGGATTCTACACGAAAAGGAATAAACTTTTATATCATTTAGAAAGTTGAAATATCTCGTTGAAATTGCTTTTCCGCAAGGAATATTTTAGAAGTGAATTTTATCTGCCTTTCGCACACTCTTTGCGGCTATGGATGTCGACATTTATTCAGATAGTTTTGGTTGGGAAATTTTCAGTCAGAAAAATCATATTTTAAAACTCGAATATTTTCGTTTGCGTTCGTGCTCTAAACTTATTCTAGAGTTATCCTAAAATTTGATTTAAGTTTCAAGCTGGAAAAGTATTTTCTTATTCAAAAGGAACGTTTATTTTTTTTCCTTTTTTTTCAGAAAATGACTGCACATTTTTTTCTGACAGAAGAAGACTTATTTTGTAAAATGCAATTTTAAATGCATTTCAAACAAGAATTCCCTTTTTTTACTTATCCATCATACATAATATAAAGTAAATTTTTCAATCGTTTTGAAAATCGATTTTTTTTAATCGATTTACACGCTTTATACGCTAGAGATTCCCAAAAACATTTTAGAAAAAAAAATTACCGTCCGTTTGTCTGTCTGTGTGATTGTAAATGCTTTTTTTCCAAAAAAATTGAAATAGAGACGCGAAATTTGGGGTGTACTTAGTATGTAATAATGGAAAGAAAAATATTTAATATAAATAGGCGAAAAAATAAGAATAAAATCCACTTTAAAAGAAATTGTAACTAAAAAAATAAAAATATTTACCCAGAAATTTTATTTTAATTCAATGGTTTTATTTTCACCCATGATAAGAATTTTTATTTTATAGTAAAAGAATATGAAATAATAATGAAAATAAAGTTTGAAATAAATGAAATAAAAGATGAATATAAATGAAAACAAATGAAATCAAAGTTTAATAGTTATGTTTGATAAACATAAATGAAATCAAAGTTTTGAATAGTTTTAAAAAGATTATTTTGGATTTTACTTTGTTACGTGTTTTTCATTTCATGTATTAAAATTTACTTTTGTTTTCATTAAAGGTTAATAATTTTATAATTCATATTCCGTTGTCTTGTATTTGGTATGAATATACTTTACTTTACCCTGGACATTTCTGTATTACTCATGAGAATAAAATGCAACTTGTTATTTTGTCAGGGATTCTGTTGCCATTTGACCGATGGTCAAATGTTTCAAACAATATTATGAATTATAAGCACAAAATAATAATAAAACTATTGTTTTTTAGAAAAGCGTAAGCTCAAGTTAAAATGAAACCTGAATACCAATGGGAAATCTCTGATGAAACAGGGCCCGAAACTTGTTTGATTTTTAAATTAAAATACGGGTTCGGACGAGCTTGAATTCAAGGTGAAATTTCAAATTATTTGCATTTAAAGAAAAGGGGGAAAACTGTCTCAAAAAGTTTAAAAAATAAAAAATGGACTCTAAGTTTTTTAAAATGCTTTACAATACTCCAAAAATGAGTTTGAAAGGGAAATATAATGTTTTTCATGAAATATATAAACTTCATTATTTAGTTAATTTATCTTGAGTTACCTAATACTAGTTTTAGATTACATTTTTTAATTGAATTTTATTTCATCACGTTACATAGGTAGGTACATCTGATATCTACTAACATTTTAAAAATTCGTTATTTTACGAATTATATTATTCGTACTATATAAATTACCTAGTCACACATAAATCCGAAGGGCTTTGCATCGTGTGATAAAAAAAAAAATAATAATTGTACATTGAAAGAAATAAAGACATGTTATAATATATATATACACAAATATATTTCATACATGGAAGGGAAAAGAAAATTAAACCACAAAATATCTTTTTTTCTTCCACTTTAGTGATTATAACCAAAAATTCAATAACATGTTTAAAAACATTTACAATTTAAAAAAAAAAATAAAATCCCAATTTTATACTAACCCTATGAATAAATGAAGTATATACTTAAAAATAAAACTTCAAACTCTTGAAATTTATTCACCAAAAAATTTCAAAAATTACAGTGACTACTCGAAAAAAAATTACTGAAAATTTCCGCATAACACTGAATCATATATCATTTCATTATTTTTTACCAGGTCGTTATTATTGACACTATGCAAAAGTCCTTTGTTTTCCCTGTATTTATGTTTTTGTCCCCTAATGTTATGGAAGTACATATGCTACGAAAAGTATTTTTTAATTTTTAATTTAGTAAATTTCCAATAAAACAAAATTTACTACTGAAGTATTCAAGGATAAATTAAGATTATCTGAATTACGGAATTTCTACACCGTTTTCTACTATGGGAATAACAGGGCAGCTTTATCATTAGACTCCTGGAAGGGCGGTAGAATATATTATATCCCACTTAATTTTGATCGAGTTTTGCACCAGAAACTTTTAATTATTTTTTATATATATTTAGTGGGAGGGGGAGCCTTTTAAAAAACTTTTCACTCTCGATTCGTCTGTTGTTGGAGTAAGACGTATGTCTGATCCGCTGCTATTAAGATGCTTTTCACGCGTTCTCAGTGGTTGTAGGCAGTTCGTATGAATAACTTCAATTGCTGCTTGTGAATGATGGCATCTTACGCTAATACGCAAGTAATTGATGATACTGTTGAAAAAATCACCAATGGTGAGCTTACTACGAACTTTAAAGCGCAGTTTGACTCGATTTCTTCAAATTTTCAAGAACATTCTGCTGATATACTTACGAATTTTTTCGCCTTTGCGGATAATTATATCCAGGACTTGAAAGCTAAACCTACCTATGCGAGCTCTGCGGATGATGTTGCTGAGGTAAGAAGAGCCTGTTTTGAAATATTTTCTTTGCTTAGGGAGCCAACCTTTGATAACTTAAATGAATCTGGACTATTTGACTTTTCCTGTTCTATTACTTACAAAAAAAAAAAAAAAAACTAGTCATGCTATCCTTACTAAAACTTCTATGAAAGATGAGTTATTCACTGCCGTTAAAAAAGGCATAAAACGTAAAAATACTGAGGAGATTTCATCAATCCCCCTTAACAATAAATTTAAAAATTTGTCTGATGATGTTACTCTACTTGAAAATAATCTTAGCAATAATACCCTTACTGATAATTCCGAAATGGAACATTCTTCTTCCGATAGCGGTTCTGGTAGCTCGAAAACTAATGTCAATCCCTTTTATTTGGAGATTGTTGAAAATTGGACGACTGTTGCCAAACAAAGCTTTGCGATGCATAGACGGAGTCCTTTCCAGATTGGTCTATTTGACTCATGGAAGGTGTGGTCCACCCGGACGCGTTATTTCCGGAAACCTTACACATCAGCATCATTCCAGAAGTCATTCCTGGAGATTTGTTTAAGGCTTTTTTATTATTATTATTTTTTTTTACTGTAGAAGGATACTGGACAATTGCACAATAAAATTTAACTACTTAGAATGTATTTGTTAAAAATTGAAAACATTGCTCAATGGTGCACAATAAATATTTAGTCATTTCAATATGATATTTTTCTGAAGACCGCACGAAACGTTCATATTTTATTTTATTTTATTTTTTGTTTGTAAGTTTTTGTTTTAGTGCACTATTGAGCAATGTTTTGTATTTTTAACATATGCATTCTTAGTAGTTAAAATAATTTCCTTCTCTTTATAACATTTCACAAGATACATTAGCAAATGGAAAAAAAATCATGGGCTGTTACATTATTTTCAAAGAGAAAGACATACGAAATGACTTCAAGAAAACAAAGTTTTCTTTGTTTGATCACTGTTAATGCTGGTTAGCCTACATTATGTGCAGTCACAAATCAATTTTATGTACTACAAAATTAAAAAATCTTTATTTTATTTTACACCGAAAAAAGTACGGGATAAATATGAAATAGAATACGTGTTTCGTTGCGTTTAGTGTACTGTTGGTTTTTATATGGACACTATCCTGAAATCTTGCTGTTTCGTTGACAGCAAGTCAAATAAAGAAATGTTGTCTTTTAAATATTAATTAGTGTGACAGTCGGTACCGAAACACATAAATGAGAAAGTATTTTTATTGATGAGTGTTTCTTAAGAACGTTGCCGATGCGCCTTGAGAACTATTGTCTCAGCGATGATTGACATAAAGCGTTTTACTAAGTATCTCAAGATTGATAACAGTAATCATTTAACACATGATATAAAAAGCCAGATTTCAAAGATTGGTGTAGTGGTGACACGTAACAACTTATTACTCAGTAGTATTTTCAGTAGGGTGGCTGTATTAATTCGTTGTGATTTCTTGTGAAGTTCTATTTCTTAGAGATTGTAATACTAGTCTAAAGCAGGTTTGGTTGTGTAATTTGGCCGACAATTACAATCCGAAATTTCAAATTTATGCTATAGATTTCTAAAGAAGAATTTTCACTTTAAATAATTACTAAATGCCTATCATTAAATAAAGCATAAAAGGATGTGAACTCGAAATTCCTGAATAAAAATGGAGGCCAAACTCTAAAAAAATAACTTTTTCAAAAAAAGGGGACAGCAATCTAAAATAAAAACAACCCGGCCAACTAGCAGCATTGCTCCCCTGTGATTTGAGTTGACAAACTTTATTTTAGATAATGTTGTGTTTTCATAGCCACTTTTCATGTAGTTTAAATATAGTATTTCTCATTAAAATAATTAGATTTAAACATAAAAATATTCACTTGCCAACCTCCAACTTTTCAGGAAAACATACTTTGAACCGGAAAATTTCTTGGATTAAATGTATCATCTATTAAATGCAAGACTCGTTTAAAAGTTATTGAATTTCATTCGTTGAATAAATTTCTAGTTCGAAGTACATTTCTTTCATTTAAAAAGCCGGAAGTTGGCATGTGTGATCATATAATACTAGAAGTGCTGGAATAAAAATATTTCACACCAGAATTTTGATTTAAAAGAAATTAACTTCAATATTTAACGGGTTTATTTTCCTTCTTTGCATCTTTTAAACTTATTTCATAATAAAATTTTTGGTTTAAACTGAAACATATGTATGTAATAGCCGTTAAAATGACGGCTCAGGGCTATTTAATTGTTTAATATTTTTGAAAAAAAAAAACCCTTTCAAATAATGCTTATTTTTTCATGTCTTTACAGCATTTTTATTCTTTTTTGTCAGCGTTTTTTCAAAACAAAAATTTTTGCATAGGTGAATCAGAAAAATGTTCGGATTAAGCAGTGGAAAATTTATGAAAAATTTATAGTGGTGAGAACAATAAATTGTGATTGGAATATGGATACACGTACGTGGTACAGCCAAATCAGGCAAAAGCATGTTGCCTGTATCACGTACGAGTAAATTAGGGGAGCGGTTAATTTTTTGTTTCTGATGTTTTTAAAGACAAGGATTCTTTTTCATATGCATGCATAATTCCAAAAACTTTGTTTTCTGAAGTCATTGTGCTTTAACAAAATGGATCTTCCCCAAATCTGGTGGATCCCCTGGTATCTTGGGATATTTGCGTATGAGGAGTACATAATTCAAAGTTTATCAGAATATGGTTTCTTTTTTATTACATTTTCGAGTAGTTTTTAAAGCATAATAAGTAAAAGATATTCTAAAAAAAAAAAAAAAATCAGTTTGTTTATTAAAAGATTTCTTACCCCATTAATGCCCTGTGGCATATTTGTAAATCACTAGTTTTGTGGCAAAAGGTACTTTTCGCACAGGTCAATATGAATATAAATATACACCATCTTTCACAAGACAAATTCCTTGATAAAATAAGATAAAATTAATATGTAAATTAGTTTGTATAAGATAAATTTCTTTTTATTTTAACTGTAATTACTTTAAGTGCAGATAAGTATTTCATTTTAAAAGTATATTTCTCGAGTCCTCCTATTATTCTTTCTTCAATAAATCAATAGTATATAAATAAAAAATAAAAAACTCGACTCTAGGAAATAGTATCTACATAGCTGCCAACTTTTACGCCTTTTTGCTACCACTAAAATTGTGCAGAGATTTTCCATTTGTTTAATCACAAGATTTCGACGATTAAATAAGATAATATTTACTATAAATTTTTTGTGGTAGAAAAAATGCATAAAAGTTGGCAGCTATGGTATCTGGTATTTTGGTGAAAACTTTTGAATTATCCTTTCTAAAAGTTTTCATTTCATGAGGAGAAGCTGAAATTTTTTTTAAGGAAATAAAAATAGGCAGTAGTATTTTTCCATTATTTTGTTCTGTGAAGTTCTATTTTCCGTTTTTAAAAGATATAATCTTAAGTATCTCAAAGTCTCAAAAGATTTAAAAAATTTTATTCTTAAATTGGATATTTAAAACTACTTTGGTCACAGAAAATAAAAATAAAATCGTTTATCGCCGTAGAATGGCAGAAAAATTACGATTGGAACGCAATTGATAATGGATTGATAATTATTTAGATGTAGCAAATCATATTTTTTAAGCCCAAAACGAAGCATTATCCCATAAATATGTATTCATTAGTAAATAGTGCAATATAGTATACTTTATAAAATACACTTTAACTACTGAACTGATTTTTTTTAACATACAGTTAATTGAAAATATAGGAGAGAAACCATTTTTATTATTTACTCTGAACATTTCTACCATTAAATAGTATGAAAGTGTATAGAAAATATTTGGTATCAAAAAGATTTAACCCTTTCCCGGTATACCTAGTTTTAATTTAAAATTTGCAATCGACACCAATAATACTTTAATAAAATTTTGCTTTTACAATGAAAGCTTAAATTAAGGGAGGGAATTTCTCAAAAAGTTGATTCTAAATTCCTGTGTCAGTCGATAATTTCTCTATCATAATTTGCCTGTGCCGGAAAGGGTTGAATGTTGGATCAAGCAGACTCTTCTTGTCCGTACATTGTACGCGCAAAACAGTTCGGTGAGTAAATTTGCAAAATGAAAATTGATTTTTAATAAAATTCTTTGAATGTTATTGAATAGAAATTTATTCAAAAATGTCATAAAACACGACATGGCTTTTTAGGTGCGTTCGTAATTATGTAAATACGTAGCACCTATAGTTGTCGTTCAGTCCGTCCGTCTGTCCGTCTGTCTGTCTGTCCGCATATAACAGCATATACAGGGACAATCAAAAGTACTCCCTTACATTACAGTCAATAGAAAAAAAAGCTTCAAATGCATTTTAATAAAACTACACTAATTGGAACATAATAATATTGATATCCATCATAAATTAACTATTATAATATAGATTTTGCATAATCTGTTGTGCAAAAAACTTTTGTTGTTGATTTACAAGGCCACACAAAAGTATTCCATTACATAATGAGTATAGAGAGAACATTGTTTGTTGCGCATTTTAATTGTAATTAACTATTTACAATTTTATGAGGTTGATATATAAGAGTGATATTTCTACAACTTCATTATCGTACGAACGCACCTCATTTGCTACGCTTCATGTGCAATTTCCAACTTGTTTTATTAGGAATGGCAGAATTGGTGAAGCACTCTTTTGCTCTCAAAACAAATCGCGAAGAGTTTCATATCGTTAATATTTTTTTCAGAAGCTAACAAATGAAAAGTAAATTGACAGATAATACAGGGTTCGTAAGTGTCCTGGAATTTCATGACCGGGAAATTCTTTGGTACCAGTATTTTCTTATAGAAAATCTATGATTAAATAAGACAAAATTTCGCGAGTTAGAACTATGCTTTTTTTTCTATAATGAAATGCTGGTATATCACCTCGAAAATAACAGTATCCCGTACAAGCCATGTAATATGATTAAAACAACTCAATGTCGCCTTTCCACAAAAATTGAAGCAACCTAATCTAAAAATAAAAGAAAAATCTTTCTAAAAATTTTCATAAAACTATCATCCAATTATGACTTTTAAAATGTTTTCTTTATCAACAAAATTCTATTGGAGACTAGCAGTTTTCACAATGAAATGGAAAAAATATATATATAACAAAATATTTTACTAGCTACAGAGGTTTTTTAGGTGCGTTCGTAATTATGTTAATACGTAGCACCTATTGTTGTCACTCAGTCCGTCCGTCTGTCCGTCTGTCTGTCCGCATATAACAATGCAAAAACTATCCAACCGAATCGTTTGAAATTTAAAATATATAATTATTAGATAATTTTGTCGAGTCATTTCAAATTGTATGAAAATCGGATGGATAGATCAATTATAGGGACAATCAAAAGGATTCCGTTACATTACGGTCAATGTGGGAAAAAGTTTCAAATGCGTTTTAATCGTTTGAAATTTAAAACGTATATTTATTACATAATTTTGTCGAGTCATTTCAAATGTTATGAAAATCGGATGCATAGATCAATTACAGGGACAATCAAAAGGATTCCGTTACATTACGATCAATGGGGGAAAAGTTTCAAATGCATTTTAATCGTTTGAAATTTAAAACGAATAATTATTACATAATTTTGTTGAGTCATTTTAAATGTTATAAAAATCGGATGCATAGATCAATTACAGGGACAATCAAAAGTATTCCGTTACATTACGATCAATGGGAAAAAATGTTTCAAATGTATTTTAATGGTGTTACACTCATTTGAGCATAATATAATTGACATGAATCTATGATGTATGTACTAAAATATACATTCTGTACAATCTGTGATGCAAAGAATATTTATTATTAAATTACAGGGCCACACAAATGTATTCCACTAAAAAATGTTATACGGGGAAACATTGTTTGGGGCGTGTTTTAATTATATTAACTTACTTCACATCTTATGAATAAGATATATGTTAATGAAGTTATAATAAAAATTACTTCCTGGACATTTACAGGAACACAAAGATTTCGACCACTATACTGTATCCAAACTACGCTCTATTATACCAGCAAGATCTGAATATTTTAAAACTTATAGTACGAACGCACCTCATTTGCTACGCTTCACGTGCAATTTCCAACTTCTTTTATAATTTTATAGAAATTTTGAATTTCGCTATGATTTAAATGTAAAATAAAATAAATTCGAAATAGGGTTTAGTGATCGTCAGCTTCATTTGAAGTATTTTTTGTCATTGGGGACCAGCGACGCTTATACGTGCCATAAAAAGGCTTAGGGGGTTGTGCAAATGTAACTTTATCAAATTTTTTGCAATTTTGAACTCCCTTACCCCATTCCAATATTATACATTATTTTATCTCTGAAAAAAAGGAGGAGCCATTATCGATGAACTGATGACTTCATGATCGATATCGCTTTGTTTGACGCGATAGTTTTCTTCCTTGTCAAAATATTTTATTCATAAAGATTTATTCATTTCTTTAAAAAGCTAAAAATTGCAGCATAAATATTCAGAATATTCACATACAGTTCCACGAAACAGCTTGATTATTTCTTTTTATTGATTTGAAGAAGCATATTACAAATTCTGCGATTAAATAAGGTGATTCCTAAGTTTTCGTTTCAGATATTAAACGAAAAATTTCTATTTAGAAAAAGGTATCCCATATTCCATGAAAATGCACTCATCTTGATTATTTCATTTATTCTATCGTTTTTATAAGGCGGAAATTAGGTTGCATTTTTATCGAACATTTTATATTTTTACTTTTGTTTCTAATTATGATATTTAATATAAAATTTCATTGCACAGAATAATGTTTTTAAAACAGTGCTAAAAAAGGATTTAATTCTTGAAATAATCGATCTAGAAAGTTCTTTATATATATGTATAAATAATAACAAAAGAAGATTTTGATTACCTTAATGAAATTTTTTAATAATACCTAAATAGAATTTTCTTTAATAGACAGTTTTTGTTATACTACATCAGGGCGCGAGAAACTTATTTATCCAACGAGGCATTTTTTTTTATATTGATGGAGAGAAATTTGCACACCTATAATTAACGTAAATATTTTGCTTTATCTCATAAAACTCCCCATGTTTAACATCTTACTAATACCTATTATGTATCAATAAGATAAATAAGTTAACTATATAATTTAATTGTTAGATGCATTACAATCTGTGATTGTTTCCGGATTTCTAGGAATCTTGGATTATAGGTAAGAATTTTCTGTCATTGTTAAATACTTATTTAACTTAACCTTGTACTTTGATAATGGTACTTAAAAAATGTTAAATTAATAATTTTTAGTAATTCAAATTTTATTTATATTGCGTTATGTTACTTCGAAGACAAAATTCCATGAGAAGCAGTCATTAATGCCTATTTCTGCTGCTTAAAAATATGAAAAAACGCATAATGCCATAAATCTGACACTTAGATAATTTAAAACACAAACATGAAACCGATTTTCAAACAGCACAAACAAATAACACTGATATATATATTAATATCTTGAAAACATCTCAATGGAAATTGGCATTGAGTTAATCAAATATTAATAACCATCTTTAACATATTGACCTTATAAGTAACTCTTTTTTGCACAATACCTTATTCAACCTGAGATTTTTCTCGTTTTATTAGGTGCGTTCGTAATTATGTAAATACGTAGCACCTATTGTTGTCGCTCAGTCCGTCCGTCTGTCTGTCTGTCCGTCTGTCTGTCTGTCTGTCCGTCTGTCTGTCTGTCTGTCCGTCCGCATATAACAGCGCAAAAACTACCCAACCGAATCGTTTGAAATTTAAAATACATAATTATTACATAATTTTGTCGAGTCATTTCAAATTTTATGAAAATCGGATGCATAGATCAATTACAGGGGCAATCAAAAGTATTCCGTTACATTACGGTCAATGGGGAAAAAAGTTTCAAATGCATTTTAATCGTTTGAAATTTAAAATACATAGTTATTACATAATTTTGTCGAGTTATTTCAAATTTTTTGATAATCGGGTGCATAGATCAATTACAGGGGCAATCAAAAGTATTCAATTACATTATAGTCAATGGGGAAAAAGTTTCAAATGTATTTTATACGTTTGAAATTTAAAATACATAGTTATTACATAATTTTGTCGAGTTACTTCAAATTTTATGAAAATCGGATGCATAGATCAATTACAGGGACAATCAAAAGTATTCCGTTACATTACGGTCAATGGGGGAAATTGTTTCAAATGCATTTTAATCGTTTGAAATTTAAAATACATAGTTATTACATAATTTTGTCGAGTTATTTCAAATTTTTTGATAATCGGGTGCATAGATCAATTACAGGGGCAATCAAAAGTATTCAATTACATTATAGTCAATGGGGAAAAAGTTTCAAATGTATTTTATACGTTTGAAATTTAAAATACATAGTTATTAAATAATTTTGTCGAGTTATTTCAAATTTTATGAAAATCGGATGCATAGATCAATTACAGGGACAATCAAAAGTATTCCGTTACATTACGGTCAATGGGGGAAAATGTTTCAAATGCATTTTAATGGTGTTGCACTCATTCGAACTTAATAAAATTTATATGCAACTATAAAGTACATATTATAATATACATTTTACATAATCTGTGATGCAAAGAACATTTGTTATTGATTTACAAGGCCACACAAAAGTATTCCATTACATAATGGTATAGAGAGAACATTGCTTGATGAGCGTTTTAATTGTAATTCACTATTTACAATTTTATGAGATTGAGATATAAGAGTAATATTTTTAAAACTTCGTTATCGTACGAACGCACCTCGTTTGCTACGCTTCACGTGCAATTTCCAACTTGTTTAAATAAGATAGAAGCCGTCAAATTTTGACGAAAGAAAATGTTTAAGAAGGGACTGTTTCATTAACTTATAATAAACCTACAAAATTAGTTATAGTAAAAAATGCATTTTATATTGGTATACATATAACTCTTAAACAAACGATATTTATCGTAAAATTAACTTCTATAAAATTCAGTTGTAGAAATTGTTAAAATTAAACTTTAATCGTACATGTAAGCAGTAAAGAATAAAAGTCAGCTATTACGATAAAGTTATCAATTAAGGCTCTTATGCTCGTACCAAAATGATAAAAAGCAAAATTTATTCAACTGTGACTCATAGAATTTTTTTCCCCGTGAAATTTAAACCCGACATCATTTTTACCATATCAAAATTTACAAATGTACATTTCACATCTGTATTCACATTTAAAAAAGATTGGCATTTTAATTTCATAATTTTGATTCAAAACTCGAAGTCTCAATGCTATTAGCTGAAATAGATGTTAAACTGTTGATATTCTTTTACGTGTAAATCAAATTTTGTAAATGAAGTCAAAATTCACCGGGTTTTACAACAAAAGATATTTAAATTTCTATTATTTCCCCTTTTAATGAGAAAATGGCAACATAAAGTTTACAATAATCAATTTCTTTCCTTTTTATCCTTTGCATTTAATAGAAATGGAGTACTCCTGTTGCCACGATTAGAAAAGCAGTATTAAAAACTACAAAAAAATTAATATTTCAAAAACAAATTAAGGTACAGCTTTCAAACAAATTTCATTTAAAAGTACATTTTTTCCCTACACGATGGTGTAAAAATTGAAAATGTGGGATATTTAGAAGTTTAAATATTTGTAGTAGCAAAAATTGCAATAATTTGAAATTTGAAAGTGTTGCCATTCGCAAAATGACGTATGCGTTACGCACAGATACGTTTGGCCTTTATAACATAGATATGCACTTCATTAAAAAAAATAATCAACTTCGATCTATTTGGCTGGAAATGGTCTCAATAAACTAACATCTCATAATTCTTATTGAATACTAAATACATATATTCCACAAGCTGGAAAGGGAATATTTAAGTTGTACATTTCTTTGAAGAGTTTGCAAGCAGCAAGACGCGAATTAGTGGGATTCACATGAGACCATAATAGACAGGAAATCAGGTTCCGGTCAATCTCTCCGCTAGGACATCGTAAAGCCTCGCACGGGACAGTCCTTTTTCGGTGGTTTTCACAAAAGAACTTTCTACAAGACTAACGGCTTTTTAGCTGAAGATTGTCACTTCCTTAACTGTATATTTCATTCTGCACATACGAGTCCTTTCCTATGCTTTTCCCTTTTTGTCAAACTGAAATATACCTGCTTCCCCCTTCCGGCCCTTTGTGGATGATTTTGTGTGATAAGATATTTTAACCTTCTGTTCTTGGAACTTGTGACCTGATATAGTTCTCAGCACTTTTTATTAGCATCGTGGGTTGAATGACTTGAGAACCTCTTTTCTGTTTATAGTGTGATAAATTGGTTTGTCATTTGAGTGTCCAGCCATAAATTTAAGTGTTCTTTCATAAAGTTCGTGAATGGTTCCTTCAGAATTCCTTCAAAGTGTCATGTGTTGCCTTTATTGTCCTTTTTATTAGTTATATTTTTAGATGATATTGCTTGGTTTTGATGATAGAATTTTTAACCTCATCATCTATAAATGCCACCAGTTTTATTTTATAGAAATAATAATATCATTTATATTCTTTCGCCGCCATTCAGCAATTATTTTTAATATAAGAAATTTTTTAAGTGACTGCTGCTTTTCACGGCAGTTGTAACAAAATTAGATAAAATTATTTGCGTAACAAGTAACTCTTACTTGGTCTATAAAGACCTTTCGCAGTGTTCCTATTCCAGTGGGCTACATTTTTAAAATTTAGATTTTTTTATTGGCACCCCTTTTCTGAATTACGAAAATTCTAATTGATTTAGCTTGAATTAATATGTCATTAAGTAAAGTTTTTTTGGATGTTAAAACAGTGGTGCTAATTAGAAAACCTTAACAAGTTGACTGCCGACTTCGAGATAACTCGTAGTTGCGTTTCTTTCTGAAGTAGCCAACTACGAGTTATCTCGTAGTCAGCAGTCAACGTGTTAATTCTATTTTTTCTAAACCGAACCACTTTCAAAAAAGCGAAACACATCCTTTAAGAGCGCTTCCAAGAGAAATCAGCTTTAGTATTTATGTTAGAAAAATACTGGTGGGAATTTTTAATAATATAATGTGATTAAATCAAATTGTCATTTAAGGCCAGAATTCTGAAAATTGCATTGGCAGTCAACGTGTTAATCCTTGTTTGCACTTTCTATTCATTTTAAAAGCCGCTTACTTACATTCCTCTAGCATAGCTGCCTACATCTTACAATTTCTTATCCACAAAAATTTTTTAGTAAATTTTACCTTTTTAAATCGTTGTAATCCATCATTTGAAAATAAGGCAAAATTTTCTAATAAATTGTTGCGGTACAAAAAAGCAGAAAGAAGCTAGAGAAAGAAGGAAATAATTGGGGTCCTTCCACATCAAATCAGGCAGTAAAATATCGATATGTAACCAACCATTGCAGATTTTAATGAAATTGCGTGCGTTTTGTTTTGAGGCCAGAATTCTGTGAATTGCTGTGACAGTCAACGTGTTAAAAAATAGCCTGGTGTTAACACTGTTCTTTTACAGAAATAACCGGATAGGTACGATGCTAAAGACGGTAAGGCACTCAACTCTAGTTTCGTCTGAAGAGTTATTCTATGGAAAACATAAACCTCAGTTCAATAAAAATCTTATATAATAAAACCTGCTGTTTTATCTCACATTATTTCACAATAAGAATCTGGCAGCAATTTCGGGATAATCTCAATCTGGTCACATTTAGAAGATGAACACAACATGGCTGTGATGTAAGCCATACTACAGGTCGAATGTGATGTTAAACATTTTGATATTTGTGTGAATGTGTTCATGAAATCCTTTTTCAAGTGTAATTTTTAATTGCGTTCGTAATTATGTAAATATGTAGCACCTAGAGTCGTCATTCAATCCGTCCGTCTGCCCGCATATAACAACGCAAAAACTTTCCAACCGAATCGTTTGAAATTTAATTTTTTAATTTACTACATAATTTTGTAGAGTCATTTCAAATTGATGAAAATCGGATTATTATTTCATATACTGGGACAATCAAAAATATTTCGTTACATTACGATAAATGGGAAAAATATTTTCGAGTGCTGTTCAACACTTTCCGGAAGGGGGAAATCCTGTTAGTAAAATGAGAAATTATCGACTGACACCGAAATTTAGAAACGATTTTTTGAGAAATTAAGCTTCCACAGTAAAACCGAAATTTGACTATCATATTATTGGTGCCGTTTGCAAGTTTGGAATTAAAGTTAGATATTTCGGACTGGGTACAGTGTGCCGGAAAGGGTTAATGATGTTACAATCTTTTGAACTTAATACAATTCATATGCATCTATGAAATATGTACTAAAATATACATTCTGTACAATATGGGGTGCAAAAAATATTTTTATTAATAAACAGGGCCGTACAAAAGGATTCCATTACATAATGGTGTGGGAGGGGGGCGCATTGTTTGGGGTGCGTTTTAATTATATTAAAATATTTCATATTTTATAAAACATATAGTATAGGCACCGAAGAGCATTATATTATGATCACCAGTTTAATATGACTTAGGACTACTTTTCACCATCAAAATCAACAATACCCGACCGGGTATCAACTCGACAAATTTCATATAGGTAATATGAAGTATCTAGTACCAAGCGCTAATCAAGTGGTCCTGCGATACTTGCATATTGCGAGAGAGTAGAGTGGTTTCACGAATCGAGATTTCCAGGTGAAACCACAAATGTTCTATTGGATTTATATCAAATGAATTTAGAAGTCAGGACATGACTTGAAAATTACCAGAATGCTCCACGGACGATTCGACTTATATGAATGCTGCATTATCCTATTAGTCAAAGCAATTACCCGCCGGAAGCATTGTTGTCATGAATGGAGACTGGTATGGAACGATGTTTAGATAGAGCACTGATGTAAAGGAATTGTTCTGTAGGGATTATGCGTCCTAATGTGCTGTACTGCTGTATACAAAAATCGTTCATACGATAATATAGCCACCACACGCTTCTATCCGACCAACTGCGCATTCGGGAGCGTGGGCTTCCGTTAGAATTTGATGCATCTGAACGCGACCTTCGATGTGATATACCGAGAAACGTGATTCGCCAGACCATGCAACTTTCCTCCATTGTTCTATGGTCCGATTACGATGTTCATAGGCCCGTTGCTGGCGCTGCTGGCGATGAGGTGCTCTCGGAACGGGTCACAGTTTGCAGGCTTCATAGACCCATACGAAACAGTGTACGCTGCGCTGAAGTTGAGAAACACTGCCTGGATCACCACTATTATAGCTGTTGGTGATTTCGCTGTTGCAGCTGTTCGGTCGAGACGAATATTGCTCAAATCTGCAACTGATACAGGAAAACACACCGCTGACTGGAGACTTGTCATTTCACCATTTATACACCACTTTCAATGCGTTCTCAAAACGATTACAGTTAAACAGCCCACCAAACGAGCCGTTTCCGATATCGACGTTTTCAGTCATCAAGCCATAACGATTTAACCCTTTCCGGAACACTGTGCCCGATCTGGGATACCTAATTTTTATTCCAAACTTTTAGCTTATATTTTAGTCAAATTTTGCTTTTAGAATAAAAGCTGAAATTAAGGAATTCAAAATATTAGAAAAATCCGTTTGTGAATTCCGGTGTCAGTCAATAATTTCTCATTTTACTAACAGATTTTGCCCGTGCCGGAAAGTACCTTTATTAAAGTCTGATAAATATGTTGTTTTTCCCATAATATCCCTAATCACGCTATGTATTCAGCATGGGTGCTTTCTATACTTCAGTATCAGCTGTTCTTGCGTCGTGTTTTTGTTTCTGCCCAAGCTCGTTGTTATAAATGGAGGGTGGTCATAATGTAGCGGCTCCTCGGTCTATATTAAAAAAACATCTCAACGCAGAGAAAAATGTTAGCTATTTCTTTAAATTATCAATTATATTTTTTATGATTTAAAAATTATAAAATTATTATTCACGATCATTAAAGAGCTTGACACAAAGTTTTGAATGGATTGCAGTTATTATAATCTGAAATATCAAATATCAGGAAGCAAATGTGGCTTTTAAGTGTACAGTTTTCTGCAATATTTACAAGCCTTTCTCATAACTACTCGACGTCTCTATTCAAACAATAAAATGTTTAATGAAATGAAAAGTTTACAATTTCATGTTTTCTGATTAAAAGGATTTATTCATTGTACAATACATATTTTAAAATTTATTTTAAGTGCGTATATACACCGATACATTAAGAGAAATTCGTGAAGCTCCGTAATTTTAAAACTTTATATTTTTTTAAATGATTTCTTTAACCTCAACAAATTTAAATTATTTCGCACGAAATATCAGGTTAGACAACGTATGTGGAGGTAAAACTTGAAATACCCATTTAGTCTCTACCAATTACATTCTTTAGAATTCATTCATGCTGTCTTAGGAATCAGCATGATTGCTTGATCGATGCTTTCGTTTGCCAAATGAAATGCAAGCTTTGAAAAAATATTTTAAATTTAAAAAAGAATGATAATACCTTTTTCCGGTATAGGCTGAGTTTTTTTTTTTTAAATTGCATTTTGAGAAAAAATCAATTTTAGTGCAAATTGCTTTATGTTACTACGTCATCTGGGTTCGTACACACAGGGCCTGATTACTAACGGGGCACTCTCCCACCAGGAAAAAGAAATAAAGAATTTTTCCTTATTCATGACAGTAATCTTGTATGAAAAGGGCGTTTAAAGAAGATGAAAATTTCTATAAATTTTTTCTGGTGAGAGAGTGCCCCGTTAGTAATCAGGCTCTGCGTACACATTCAACATTTTAAGTATCTTATCACCAGAAATTTCCTAAAGTTATAGTCTCTACATATGCACATAGATTTCTTTTACTTTACATAAGGCAAAGATTGCTCTATGAAAATTCTAAAAACACAAACCAATTGAAAATGTGAAGAATAAACTGCACACACGTCAGCGTCCAGTTATGCGTAGTTATGATCTATTACTTTCATTGTAATAATCAGGAAAATTTTATTACACTGATTTTAATAGAGTTTGTAGAGTTTTGCGAATAAAAAATAACAGATTACTATTCTGAAATAGTTCTAACAGAAAAAAAAGAATCGTTTTGGAGCTATATGCTGTAAATTGTATACATATTCATCTTTGTAAATCGCAGGACTAATTATACCAAATTAATAAGCGCCTCTTTATCTCTCTGCTTTGATACAACAAAATATTATGTTTTTTTAACAAAACATAACGTATCAAACTGTAAAAATCAAATTTACTAAGGATAATCCCGTATAGTTATTATTCTGTATTAATGCGATAATGAAGATTTTGTTTTGATATTTGATAATTTTGTAAATAAAATATATTTTCTAAAATGATTTGATGATGATTAAATCAATCTTTAACATTGTTTAAAAATATTATTAACCCTTTCTGCCACACTGTGCCCAGTCTACGATACTTAATTTTATTTCCCAACTTGCAACCGGCATCAGTAATATCTTAGTAAAATTCTACTCTTACGATAAAAGTTTTAGTTAGGGGATTTAAAATGTCTAAAAAATTCGTTTGTGAATTCTGGTGTCAGTCGATAATTTTTCATTTTAATGAGATAATTTGCCCGTGCCGGAAAGGGTTAAAAATGATTAAATTCTCCCTTCAACTTCATGTTTAAAAATAAAAAGTAAAGTTATAAAATTTTGTTTAAGCAAAATGCAGATGGAATTTTGGTTTCGAAATGTCAGCGCGAGTAAATTATTCGAAGAATGTATAGAACTTTCCTCTTTAGAAAATTTCGAGTAGTATGCCATCGCTGTTTCAAATTATTAATTTTTTCTTTAATATTTAAAAAGTAGTCTTAGCAATCGCTTTATTTTATTGTAGACTTTCTAACTATTTCTGTGATTAAATAATGGGACATAATCAAGTATGTTGATTGAACTGTACATATACAGAGTATAACTGCGATTTTTTAGTTTTTAGCGTTAAAGGAACTACACAAAACAAATGCATTGCTACTGAATTGATAAAGAAAAAGAAATATTACTTCTTGCAAATTGATATCGCCACGATACTAAAGCATCAGTTGGCTGGACATTTATTATTACCTTTTATTTTTAATAGATAATTTTAGATATTTTCCCCCCAAGTTCCATATAGAAATCCTTTTTTTTCTATTGCAATCTAACAAATTACAGCGACCATTTACAAAATGATTCTTTTTAACTAATCGTAAGATTAACTAAAAGCTTAAACTTTTTCCACAAAAATAATCTAATTTGCTAAGAATATATATGTATGTATCGCGAAAAAATACCCCTTTTTGTATAAACTGTGACTGTGTGACTATTTTTGAAGACTAAGTGTATGACTTAGTGCTAAGTGCAGGGGTCGCAGCGTCCCTAAAATTTTCACAATTTCCTACCACAATTTTAAAACCAGGGGTGCAAAAATCTAGGCGCCAGAAGGTAGTCTCTCACCACTAAAATGTTAAAGTTTTTTTCGCTCAAAATTTAATAGCATTCTAGCAGGAATTTTACACGAAATATTAGATGAAGAAAAACGAAATAAATTTTGTGGAGAGAAACTGCCTGCTGGCGCCAAATTTTTGCACCCCTGTTTAAAACGATAATTTTTAATGTAGAATTTCATTGTAGATGTTAAGAGAATCTGACTTGAAGACTTTTGATTTAAAATGTTGGTAGAAAAATGCGAAAATTTTAGTTACGCTGCGACCCATGTTAGTGTGTTTTTTAATTTCATATTTTATACCGTAACATTTTATTCACAGGAAGCAAAATTCACCTAAGCTTAAAACAACTTATACATTTCATAAAAAAAATATTAGTGCATCGTCATACGAAATCTATACATATAATAAAACAGTAGGACCCGGTGTGTCTGTACATTGAAGATAATTGACAAAAATGGAGTCAGGGCGATAAAAGAAAACCAATGAAACACAAAAAAAAAATTTTTGAATTTTTTGTCTGTCTGTCTGTCTGTCTGTCTGTCTGTTTGTTCGAGGTTATCTTCGTAACTACTGAATGGATTTTTATGCGGTTTTCACTAATGAAGAATGCACACTCCCGGGCAGTGTATAGGCTTTGTTTCATCAAAATCGGACAACAGACAAAAAAGTAACAAAAAGAAACAAAAGAAACTATTAGGTGCGCTGCTCACGTTTTTTAGTACATATAAAATCCAATAGATGTCACTGTGCGATTTTAAAACGCGCTATCGTTATGTTTTCGCCAGTCTACTTAAGTATGAGAAAGTTTCAAGCTGGCTGTCGTTCCATGTGGTTTAGTCGGTAGAACGTCAGTGCGCCATACTGATGGCCCGGGTTCGATTCCCAGCATGGAATTTTTTTTCACTATGTTGGCATTAACGCCTATAAGCAATTAAAAGAATTTGAAATATTGTATTCAAGGCGAATTTTCTCTCTGGGAAAATTTCCTTGCATTAATATGTCAGTGTAATTTTTTTTTCGATTTAATTTTTTTTTCGAAACTTTGTTTTTCTTAAAAAATTACAGTAAATATTTGATATTTCCCAACGTTTTTTGAATGATCGACTTGCTTTTTTTTTTTTTAATGTATGTCTGAACCTTATCTAACTACTTCTTCAAGATTTCTTTAGATAAACCGACCAGCGTAGCGGGCGAAGGCCGCTAGTAAACAAATATATACATTCTTCCTCATATATAGTGTGAATATTTTTGTCTTATGTACACTAAATGTCTCAAATTATTTGTTTGAGAAAAACCGATTGAAATAAACTTATCGTAGAGAATCCTTCCCTTTCATCGCAATTTGTGTAGCAGAAAACTTTTGCAAGAACGATTCATTATTTATTCAGCTTTCATTTTATTCCGCTTCTCCAAAATTCAAAAGTAGAAAAAAACAAAAATTCTTTATATATAACAGAGTTTCATATTTGTTTACAGAGCCTTGTTTCATCGAAGGAGTTCGTATCCTTTTTGAAAACTGAGATTTTGATGTTGTTTAAGATAAAAGTATAATATCAAATACATTTTAAAAATTGAAAAAAAATAGTTTTTTTTCTGTTTCAGTTGCTTAAACAAGCATAAAATATGTATGTATAAAACGTAATGGAATTTTATCTAAAATAATATTTGCTTTAGCATACTAAATGTATAATCTATATGTATTCAGTTATATGGTCATTTCCGTGTATTTTAAATTGATGTTTTTAAGGTTGTTCTCAAATCCAAAGGGCGAAATTTATGACACAATTTTTAATTTATCTTTGTTCGGAAATCGCTCGTCAACAAGAAGTTAATATAAAGTGTATTATTAACCATTTGCACTCGTGAGGTGTTTCTCACTTACCACTAATTGGGTTCCGTGTAAATGGATGCCTCAAATGCTCTGAACACCAGTATTTAAAATTAATTTTCTTCGCCTTATCTAATGGCCGAATGATCTGTGATAAAAGTTGGCGAAATAAAGTGTAGGCTATTAGTGGTGTCCAGGTCGCATTTTAACTTTCTTTACTTGATTATAGACCACAGAGAGTTTTTCTGCTGATGATTGGTTAGTTTCTCTTTCGTCTTTTCTGTTGTCTAAGGTCTTTGGAACTTGCAATTTCTATGACGCTAGTATAATATTGTAGTACTAGCGTACTACCATTGTATATATTTTTATCATATTTTTTCAAATCACTATTTTATTCAAAATTCCGCAGTTTGCTGTTACATTAGAAAACACAAATTAAATGGAACACGTTCGAAAAAATATGTAATGGCGCCATCTGGTTTTCTCTTACGAAATTTCAACTTGAATTTTTGGTCAACTTTTGTCTTTTGAGACTTTTTTTTTGGGGGGGGGGGGATTGTATCACATTTGATTTTAGTTATCAGCTTCTTAAATGTTTTAAATGTGTATATATTCTAAGAAATATATATATATTCATACATATAAAAAAGTTTTTAAATATTTTATATAAAAAACGAAAGTTTTCTTTAACATAGATGTATATTAAACAATCTGGACAGTTTCATTAAGTATTATTAAACATTTTATTGTGAGAATAAAAAAAAATAACAACGTTATTAAAATGGTGAATACATAATATTTTAATCTTTAAAACTAAACAAACATTAAATTTAAATAATAATAATCGACATTGCAAGACTAGAAAAACACAGGGACCGGTGTGGCTGGGTTCTGTTGCCAGGATAACTGGTCAGTTGACTTTATTTTAGGTAAATCCGGTATTTTCTTTTCTCCCGTTCAATCGGTCATGGAATTCCGGGAATTTTTGCAGAATTTCTGGAAATTTTTGTCTTTCCGCTCCTATTCTCGAACTTCCTTCTCTACAGGTTTTGGAACTTTAGAAAGCAGAAAACCTACTTGGGGTTTTACTTGTCTCGGATACACAGCACAGATATTTATTGTTTTAGTTCAGTTGCATTGTGAATTTACATAGTGAATTTTTAGTGAAAGAGTATTACTTTTAGTTGCATAGTGAATTTAGTCGGATTTAATTATGGATACTAACATTGACAAATCCTTATTATATCAGAAACTTTATCAGAGCTTTAAAAAATCTCGAAATGATACTCCTGCCCAAGTCGTGCAAAAAATGGCGAATGATGTTTGGCGACGGTACATAAATGAAGCAAAGTGCGACAAAGATCTTGAAAGGCTTGAACTGATGTGCATTCTTCAAGTCCTTCAATGGTGATGAAGACGTTGAGAGGCTGGAGAAAGAAGAAATGGAAGAACAAGGACCAGAAACCTGCAATACCCTAGGCCACTGTTCCAGTGAAAACTTTATAATAGACAATGTTGAAACATGGGTTCAAGGATCCTGGACATCAGATTAAAATATGAACACCAAACTGAATTCCAACATTTGTATGATTCATGTCAAAAATTTTAGTTATGATGCCTAAGTAAATTAAGACTTCTTGTATATCTTGTTTTATTGTTCAGTGTGATAAATAACAATATATTTAAACCATTTTGTATTCTGTGGTTTGTTTGATGCAATAAGCAACAATATATAAAAACCATTTTATATATTTTGATATCACAATCCCTATATGCCTATATAAATTTGTAGGATTAATAATGTAAACTGATTGGTAACTTTTTATAAGTCAAGAAGTATTGATGTATAAACTGTCATAAAATCTTACGTAAGCAAAGGGTGGGGGGTCTAGCATTTGCTTATATTTTCTTACAAGGGGGGGAGGGGGTACAAAATGACAAAAATATGCTTACGTAATACTTGAACGGTCCCAAGGACGGTAGTATGAAATATATACCATCCAATTTTAATTGCAAAATGTCACATTGACGAGAGTATTTTGAAATGGCAATTTTAATTTACATGAAGATAATATATGAAGAAAAGCTTTTAAGTGTTTGGAAATAAATTTACTTTTAAATTCTGGTGCCAATCAATCATATCAGCATTTTAAGAATTGGAGTGCTTTCTCCCTCAAAGGGTTAAATGGCAAATTAATGAAATGTTAATGCTGGTTAGCCTATATTACGTATGATTTCCACATAAATCATTTTTGCGTACTACAAAATAAAAATCTTTATTTTAATTCATATACCGGAAAAAGTATGCTGTAGATGTGAAGTAGAATAATTGTTTAGTATAAGTAGCTGGTATATGTTTTGAGTTCAATGATGATAAAATCACGTAATCTTTCTGTTTTCGGTGGCAGCAAGTCAAATAAAAAAAATGATTGTGCTTTTTGGGGCGTACATAAATATACAAATACGTAGTCGTATGTCTGTTTGTCCGTTCGCATATAACAGGGCAAGAACTACCTAACCGAATACTTTGAAATTTTAAATGCATAATTACTGCAAGATTTTGACGTGTAATTTCAAGTTTTATGAAAATAGGATGTATAGTTTAGTTACAGGAATGATCAAAATTTTTCTTGTACATTACGGCCTATGGGAAAATATGGGACCTATGTATTTACTGAAGTGAACTAAAATAAATATTCTGTTACAAAAAGCGGTGCAAAAAATGTTTATTATTCATTTACAGGGCCACACAAAAGAATTCTCTTACATATTGGTATATTTTGAAACTTAGTTAACGGCGTATTTTAATCATGATAAATAATTTCACTGCTAATAAAAGTGACGTAAATTGCTGAGGTTTACTATGAGTTACATCCTGAATAATAGAAGGTGCATAGTATTTACAGGGATATACAAAATATTTCGGATCTATGCTGCAATCGAAATACTGTGTATTAGAGATGCATGCTAGAAGTGCATTTTTTAATTTCATATCACATTTTAAGTTTAACTAAGTTTTTGCTTATTGCGTTTTGTGTACAAATGCTGTAGATCATATACAGGGTAATACAGCAGAAACTGCGCATGCAAATTTACATGAACGGAAGTAGCTTATAGATTGTTTTTTAAAGAAGTCATGTATTTTTCTACTGAACTGCGTATAGTAAACAAAAATATGTTTACAGCATGTAGAAAAATGATATACAGGACCACGCAAAGAATTAGATGCATGACTATTTCTGGAGGATAATGTCTGGAAGTGTGATTTCCCTGGATTTAAGCGCGTTTTAGTGTTAATTAAACGTTAGCTAAATAATGGCATATATGTATGTGAAGATGGTAGGCAAAATACACTTCAGTGCAAAAGAGTTAAAATGTGCCACCGTCTATAGGGTATAACTTTCTGAAAATCAAATTTCTACCTATTAGCCATTGTAACACTTTACAACATAGTTGAAAATGTTTAAGAATTCAATTTGTCTGTGTGTATTCTAACCTGCGTTAATATAGTTAGATTGATTTGTAACTGATAAATGGTATTGAGATTTACTATGCTATGTTCGGTATTGAAAATAAAGTTCGTTACGTTCATAGTTGATTTTCAGAATTACTCAAAAATATTTTATTACGTTATAGTCTATGGGAAATGTCTTAGTTATATAAATATGATGCACTTATAGTCGCCATCTGGTCTGTTGTGTGTCTGCATAAAACAGCGCAAATCTACGAAAAAAGTTTGAAATTTTATTTATGTAACTATTGGAGATTTTTGTTAAGACATTTCAGATTTTGTGAAAGTCGAATCAGAACTAAAAAGACAATAACAAAAGCTGTCTTCATTCTACTAAAATGTATCATACATAATAAATTAAATGATACCCTGTAACAGGTAATAATTCTAGGCTTGCCATGATGATTACGTACTATTTAAGATGAAGTCTTATTATTTTCGTACTACTGAATTTATTCTATGTAATCGCATCATATTTTGCATTCATGGATTTTTGCACAAGAGCCATTGCATCAAAATCTGAATATTTATAAAAATAGTTATAGCACAAACGCACCTCATTTTCCACGTTTGACGTGCAATTTCCAACTTGTTTTGTTACTCCAATTTGCTAAACAGATATACCTTTTTGGCTGTTTGCCCTTTAAATTAAAAAAAACTAGCCTTTCTATACAAACCAAATCTATTATGAAAAAGAATTATTCACCGCCGAAAAAAGAGACATTAAACGTAAATCTACCGAACACATTTCATCTGTCACTCTTAACAATAAGTATAAGAATCTTTCCATCGATGTTACTCGTAATGATAATATTTTTAACGGTAGTACTCCTAACGATATTACTTCAGTGGATCAATCTCCTGCTTCTGATACAAATGATATCTACCTGGTAAGTCAAGAACTAGTGAACACTTTTTGCGCCTTTTGATGAAAATTGGATTGGAGTCAAAAATATAATATAACGTTGTTGTTTTAGTTTATTAACATTACGTTTTATCGTGGCTTCTATTCACGCCTAAAAGTTAACATGGCTCCCGTTCCATTGAAAAACACTTCAACTGGATACACGGGATGTTAAATTGCTGTGCAATTAGGTAATCCAAAAAATGACTACATTTTTCTATTGTTCCAGTAATTATGAATTCATCCCAGTAATTTTGAAAACGTCATTTTAAGTTAAGTAATTAAGTAATGCAATTTTCTCTCTCTCCCCAACTAAATATACAAAGACCATTTTTATTAAGCATTTGATTAAAATTAAATGGAGTATAATATATCCCACTGCCTCCTTGGGGATGAGCGACACCTATACGTGCCGCAAAAAGGCTTAAGAATCCTTGTTTCTTCCCACCAGTAAAATTTTAGTGTAAAATTTGCCTTATTTAATCCCCGATGGGAGCCTTTATCAAAATTTTTAAAAACATAAAATTATGTTATTTACAATCGAGAAAATGCTCCGATTAAATAAGGAAAATTTTACAGTAAAATTTTACTGGTGGGAATAAACCAGGACTCTTAAGTCTTTTTGCGGCACGTATACCTGTCGCTCTTCCCCAAGGATCAGTGGGATATATTATACTGCATTTAATTTTAATCAAATGTTTAATAAAAAATGTTTTTGCATATTTAGTTGGGGGGAAAGAGAAAATTGAATTTTTTTAAACTTAAAATGACGTTTTAAAATTTTCCGGCATGAATTCATAATTACTGGAACAATAGAACAATGTAGTCATTTTTTGGATTCCCTAATTGCCCAGCAATTTAACATCCATTGTATCAAGTAGAAGTATTTTTCAATGCAACGGGAGCCATGTTAACATTTAGGCGTGACTAGAAGCTACGATAAAAAAATCTAAATCAACTATGTTAATAATCTAAAACAACAACTTTATATTAAATTTTTGTAACTAATCCAATTTTCATCAATATCAACGTAAAAAGTGTTGACACTAGTTCTTGAATTACCAGGGTAGATATCATTGGTATCAGAAGCAAGCGATTGATCCACTGAAGTAATATTGTTAGGATGTTAGGAGTACTATTGTCAAAAATATTATCATTTAACATCGATGGAGAGGTTCTTTTACTTATTGTTAAGAGTGACAGACGAAATCTGTTCGGTTGATTTACGTTTAATTTCTCTCTTTTTCGGCGGTGAATAATTCTTTTTCATAGTAGATTTGGTTAGTATAGCAAGACTATTTTTTCTGTAATTTCACGAGCAAAAAAAATTTCAAAGAGGCCTGTGTTTAGCAAATTCATATATTTTGGCTCCCAAACAAAAACAAAAGGTTTCAAAACAGGCTCTCTTTACCTCTGTTTACCATCAGTCGAGCAGGCATATGTAGGTTTAGCTTTGATATCCAAGACTTCTTTGTCCACATATGCGAAAAATTGAGAAAGAACATCGGCAGAATAGTCCTTAATATTCAATGAAATGGAGTCAAACTAGTCTTTAAAATTAGTATTAAGATTCCCACTGATAATCTTTATCAGAATATCCTCCAAGACTTGCGCATCATCGAAAGATGTCATCTTGCAATCAAACAGCGACAAAAGGTATTCGTAAGAACTGTCTGCAACCCGAGGAATATCCGCTCAAGAACATCATCATTTTAAACGGAGCAGAACGCACGCCTTGTAAAAAGAAATTTGTTATAATTCACTGAAACACAAATTACTTCCTTTCTCAAAGGGTTAAAATATGTTGTAATTAGGTACTCTTTATAACATTTCACAAGAAAGATAGGCAAATGAAGAAAATCATGGGTTGTTACACAAATTTTCAACGAGGAAGACAGACGAGAGGACATCTGCCAAATAAAAACATCTTTAATTGATCAACTGTTAATGCTGATTAGTCTATATTATGTATGATTTTCACACAAATCAATTTTATATACTACAAAATATAAAAATCTCTCCACCGGAAAAAGTATGGTATAAATGTGAAAGTTAATAAAAGGTTGTCACAATTTTTTAGCTACTGAGTTTATTGTGCAGTTTAATCATGAAATCTTGCTGCTTTCTGTGGCAGCAAGTCAAATAAGGTAAAGATATCGTCTGGTAAAATTTCATCCAAGTGCCTGTCGCTCCCTCGATACACATACATGAAAAAAGTTGTTTTATTGATACGTATTTCTTATGAACGTTGCTGGTGAGTATTGAGCACTCTCACCTCCGCGATGATTGACAGAAAGCGTCAGAATTCAAATATTGAAGTTACAGAGACGCGTAACGACTTATTACTCAGCAGTACTTTCACTATTTTGGATTTTATAATTTTTTCTGATTCCTTGTAAACTAATATTTCTTAGAAATTGTAATATTAGTCTAAAGTAGGGTTACACATTTGGCCTCCAAATACAATCCGAAATTTCAAATTTACACTATAAATTTTTCAAGAAGAATGTTCACTTAATATAGTTACTAAATGTCTATCATTAAATAAAACATAAAAGACTATTTATTTTTTGTGTGAACTCGACATTTCTGAATAAAAATGGAGGCCAAAGTAGCAGCCCTTCTGTAAAGAAATTACTATTTCAATAAAAGGGGAAAAGCAATCTAAACAAAAAACAACCCGCCCAACTGGCAAAATTGCTCTCCAATGATTTGAGTTGACAAACTTTATTTTAGACAATGTGTTTTCATTCGTTATACTTAACCGCTTTTCATGTAGATTAAATACTTCTTATAAAAATAATTAAATTTAAACAAAAAAATATAATATACACTTACCAACCTCTGACTTTTCAGGAAAACCTACTCTAACCGGAAATTTTATTAAATTAAATGTATGATGTATTAAATGCAAGTCTCGTAAGAAAAATACTTAATTTTATTAGCTGAATAAATAAATGGTTCAAAGTAGATTTCTTTCATTTACAAAAAGCCGGAAGTTGGCATATATGTTCAAATAACACTAGAAGTGCATGAAATTTTAGTCCAGCATTATAAAAATATTTCAGTCCAGAATATTGATTTAAATGAGTTTCACTTTATTATTTAACTTTTTTTTTTTTTTTTTTTGCTTTTTTTAAATTTATCTCTTAATCAAATTTCTGGTTTGAACCGAAACGGATTCATATGGTAGCCGTCAAAAATGGCTTACGGTGCTTTTAGTGTTAAAACAATAAATGATCAATAAAAAAAAAAAAAAAAAACTTTCAAATAACGCCTCTTTTTTCCATGCCTTTACAACATTTCTTTTTTGTTTTATCACAAGTTTTCCAACCAGAAATATTTGTTGAATTCAATGAAAAAAATGCTTGGATTAAACAATGCAAAATTTGCATTGAAAAATAGACTAATAAAATATAAGAGAATAATAAATTATGATTGATGAAAACAATAAATTTTGATTGGAATATGGATGCCCGTACGTGGTACAGGCAAATGACAATTGGCAAAATCATGTTGCAAATACCCCGTATGAGTAAATCAGGGAAGTGATTAATATTAGTTTCCTGGTGTATAAAAGAGAAACATTCCTTTTAGTGTCCATGGATATTTCCAAAAACATTACTATATGTTTTCTAAATTCATTGTGCTTTAACAAAATGGATCTCCCATAAACCTCGTAGTTCCCCTGCTATCTCGTGATACTTGCTTATCAACTAAAAAGTTCAAAGTTAATGGGAAAAATAAAAGATTTCTTACGCCATTAACGCGCAGTGGCCTTTTTTTTAGATCACTAGTTTAGTGGAAAGAATGCACTTTTTAAACAAGTAAATATAAAGATAAATACACACAATCTTTCAAAAGGAAATTCTTCGGTTAAATAAGACAAAAATTAAGCTATTTTTGTTTTAACTGAAATTACTTTTAGTATAGATACGTATTTCATTATAAAAGTATATTTCTCGAGTTCTCCATTTATTCTTTCTCCAATAGTGTTAAATGAACAATTAAAAAACTCTACTCTTGGAAACAGTATCTGGTGTGAAGACTTTTCCTTTCTATAAGCTTCCATTTTGTGCGAAGAGTCAGAAAAATCTCTTGAAAACTAATAAAAATATGACGTTTTATTTTTCCATTACTAAGTTCTGTTTCTTAAAATGCTGAAGCTCAATTTTCTGTGTTTAAAAGATATCTCTTACGGATCTCAAAGTCTCATATGATTTTAACATTATTATTTTTATATAGCATATGGATAATTACTTTAGTCCCTGAAAATGAAAATGATGTCGCTTTTTGCCGGAGATTGGTAGAAAAATTACGATACGAATGCAATTGTTAATGGATTAGCAATTATTTAGGTGCAACAAGTCATAATTTTTTTTAACCCAAAATGGAGTATTGACCTATAAATAGACATTCATTGGTTAAATAGTGCAATATTATATCCATTATAAAATACACTTTAAATGAGTAAAATGAAAATTGATTTTACAATAAAATACGTTGAGTGATATTGAATGGCTGGATGATGTGATATTACTTTAAAAACATCATAAAACACGATATCACTTTTTATTCTAAGGAGGGACAGAAATAGGGATGCGCTCTTTTATTCACAAAATAAATTGCGGAAAACTTCATATCGTTAATATTTTCTCAAAAGCAAAGGAATGAAAAGTTTACTGATATATAAGATTATGAAATTATGAAACTAGAACGCCGGAAAATTTTATGCAAATTTTACAAAATATTTTTAAAACCAGAAAAATAATTTGAAATTATTTAGTTTGTTTGTTTAGATCATTTCACTGCAACCAATATGTAACTTATTTCTTGAAGATTTTTCTGGTTTCAATCGACAATTAGTCCAGTAATCGGTGTCAAATTGACATCTTCCCGGCGTTCTAGTTTAAAGCAGACCAATGACGCCTTTTCAAAATAAATGAAGCAACCTAATCTAAAAATAAAAGCTACATTCTCAAATGTTCTTAATGATCATTTATATTTCATAAGTAATTAACATTTCATAACAAATATTTCATATTTCTAGGCCCTTCTATAACACAAAAATGTCATTTTTGAAACGTTTTTCGCTCCTGTATTTCCTTTGGGTTAGTGGTATTGACATAAAATATAGTCTATATTTTAACCGGAGTTAAAACCATCATTTTTGTACCATTGCTTTTGAAATCGCTTCTTTAGTTCCATAGATTAGCCCGTATAAAAAACACTCTTTATAAAATAGGTATAGAAAAAGAATATAGAGATTTTCGACGTCATCTTTTCGCATAGTAAAATAATATCACTGCGACATTTTCTAAGATTGTTTCATAAGTTTGCTCCAACAACATTCAACATATTATTGTGGCTCACCACTTCCTAAATAGCCTGATTGCTAATGCGAAAATGGCGGCTGTTGTAGGTGCATATTTTTAAGTTTTTGTACAGTCCCCGGAATTTAGACATGAGTATGTTCCAAAAATTCTATTTGACATATTTAATGTAAACAAAAATAAAAAGGAAAAAACTTAAAAAATTATTGTTATTCAAATTTATGTAACCGCAAAAATACTGAAACTGTCTATGGCACGCGCCAATTGTGTGTCAGCGGTTAGTTGTAGTGCTCAAGAGGTAGTGTATTGCTTCTATTATTACTTAGACAAAAAAACTAACTAAAACTTTTGATTTTTAAGTAAAATATCACATCTCATACAATACATGTTTTATCTTTTAATATAATTTCAAATTTCAACCTATTTGAATATATTTGAAGATATCAAATTTTCTTCAAAGTTATAGAAGAGTATTTCATAGCTTCAAAATTTCTGGAATGCAGCTTGAAATAGTTTCCTAAATTTCATTCAAAGATCTCTGTCTAGAATTGATAATTCAAAGCAAATAAATAGCTTTTACCTGTTGTTAGAAATTGCTTAGAAGATAAACTAAAAAAAGAAAAAGTCTAAAATGATAAAATGTTTATATATATTTTTAAGACGTTATTTGCATAAGTAACTAGTCGTTGAGCCAGGGGGTCGAGTGGTTTCATCTCTGGGGACTTGGTAAATCATACATTTTTTGATTCACCACAACATAAGTAGTACATTTATCCATGATACTTTCAAAATTAGGGTATCTTAAAGATGCTACACCAGAAAATGTATACAATAAATAGCGTTTTTGAACCAAGGTGAATTTTAAGTTAGAAATTTTAAATTGAAACCAGAAAAGTTTTAATGGTAATTTCTATTTATTTATTTACGACTTTGCAGTTAAAGTTCGAAAACAAAACTAACTTATAAATTTTGTTCGTGGCAATTCGGAGTTTAAAAGTGGAAAATTCAGCCAATAGTGGCAACACTCTGGATGATATTGTGATCGGAAAGTTTTTATAGCTTCGCATGATATTAATTTAGTAAGTATAAAAGCTATTATCTAATGGATTTTTGTCATTTTAAAAAGAAATTATTGACTGTTATAATTGATTGTTATATATAGCTACAGTTTTGAAATTCGTAAATAAACAGAGCTAAAGATTTACTAAACAGTAAGAAATTTTAAATGATAAGGCTGATATTAAAGTTTAAAAAAATAAATCTCTAATATATATATATATATTATCTTCAATAGAAAAAAGTATTGCAATTGAAATTTTTCTCGACTTCCGGTTTTTTACGAATTTCCACGTTTTAGAGATCAGAGATTCCTAAAAACTTGCTTTTACAAAATGTCTGTCTGTCCGTGTGTTTGTGTGTGTGCCATTCAAGTCATGAAAAAGTGTATGAAGATATGAATAAATTAGAACCAAATTTTTTGTGAATGTTTTTGGCTGTGGCAAGCAGGTTCTCCTTCATTTTTGAAATATTCCGCCGGACGGTGTCGTTAACAATTTTTTTGCCATTGTAAAGATTATGAAATCAACTTAAATAATATTGGTTACTTACCTACAGTCAATGCACCTGCTACAAACATCTCTACTGTTAATGAAATTATGTGTCGTTCACTCGAATTAAAGAACGAGTTAAAAATTGATTCTATAGCAGTCACAATGGATCAAGCTCTATATACCAAAGCGTTAGAGGTTAAAAGCAAACATACTGAACAGTTCCGACCAATTTTCTTGCTGATGGGTGGTTTTCATTTGACTTGCAATTTCATGGGCATCATTGGGAAGCGCTTTTGTGATGCTGGACTGCAAGACCTTTTATTAGAAGCAGGAGTGGTAGCAGATGGCTCTATCTCAAGCATTACTCAAGGAAAACATTACAACAGAGCGCTTCGCATGCACAAGCTTATGTATGAGACACTCATGAGAATACTTTGGGGTGATTTTCTGCAACATAATAGTGAACAACGTGAAGGAGCATCCAATGTTGATATTGAAGTTCTTCAAGATGAAGTTAAAACATTGTTTCAAGATATATCTACTGCTAAAACGGATGATTATTCCAAAATCATGACATCAATGAAATTTTCTAAAGTATATGATGAGTTTGAGAAATTTTTGCAATATTTGGAGAAAAATAATGGACAACTCACATTGCTGTGGCTGTCTTATATACATATGGTAGACATCTTACTTACATTGGTGCGGGCAACCAGAGAGGGTAATTGGATTCTCTACCTTCTGGCTGTCAGGCAGATACTACCTTGGTGCTTCGCATATGATCATTTAAACTACGCACGTTATCTGAGTGTTAATTATGCTGATATGCTGGCATTAGAAACTGATCATCCTTCCATATATGATTCTTTTATCAAAGGAGGGTTTTGTGTTCATATTGGACAACGAAACCCATTTGGCAGAATCCCCATGGACCAGGCGATTGAAGAGACAATAAATAAAGACACACAGGGATCAAAAGGTACAACTAAGTTCAGCCAAAGACCTGCCGCAGTTGAGAGATACTATTTAAACTCTGATATGAGGGCAGCATTTCTTCACATGATTCGTGAAAGAACAAAAGTCAATCCTTCAGAAAAATTCGTTTCACATCCAGATCTCTCTTTGAGTAGGATTCAGAAAGACGATATTTCAGCTTTACAAAACCTGATCATCAATGAATGGATAAATCCATTCCAAGATTTAGACATGGTAGTATTATCAACTGGAACAGTGCCAAATCGAGAAATTGTCGAAGATATCATCAAGGCTCATGAAGTGGGTGAAGAAGCTAATCAAACGTTCAAAAGAGAATATCTCTCGGAAAACTCAAAGCCAAAAGGATTTTCAAACCTCTAAAGAAAAAAAAACTAAAGACATTCTCTGATTTGAAGAAGAAACCTAGTGTAAAGGTTAATAAATCAGAGTTTGTTGTCAAGGCAGAAAGAAATCTGTTTGCTCAGATGACAATTATTGCTGAACGAAGAAAGTCAGACATGAGAATTGTCTTTTCTTACCCTCTGGGGCCTTTCCCATGGTCTTAGCTACATCCGACGGTTCAATGCGAAAAACAGCAAAATCAAAATTGATGGATGTTATAACAAAAAACTTTGTTCAGGCTGAAAGAATTCCAAATGATGGTGTTGTAAATATCATTGACGGAATGTGCTTTGTTCAAAAGTTACCACAATCACTACAAACATTTGGACAAGTAGCGGAGACTCTATTTTCTAAAATAATGCAAGAATCTGCATCCTCTGTACGAATAGATGTTATATTTGATACATACAGAGAAGTATCAATAAAAAGTGATGAACGAAAAATGCAAACTGTCAGGGAAGCGATAAAAATAAAACACATAACTCCTGGACACCCAATACGTAAATGGAAGCAGTTTCTATCTAAAACAAGAAAGAACTTATACATTTTTTTCACAAGAATGGCGAAATATTCATTATCTGAAACAGTTGAATACGCGAGTTATGTATGTTACCTGTGAAGAAAAATGCTATAAATTCACAAAAGAACTAGTTGAAGAAACGACAGAATTGACGTGCTTTCAAGAAAAGGCGGGTACACGACTTTTATTTCATGCACATCATGCCCTATTATCTGGATTTAAAAATATTATTGTTAGCTCGCTAGTTACTGATGTGGCAATTATCACACTGTTTGCTTTAGAAAATGAGCTGAAGAACTACAGTGGTTCAATATTTATAAAATGTGGATCCAAAGACAGGATAAAATATTACAACATGAATGAGCTGCATGAACTTCTAGGAAAAGAAGTATGTAATGCGTTACCTGGAATTCATTCATTATCAGGATGCGATACAGTAAGCGCTTTTGCTGGCAAAGGGAAATGTGCTGCATACAAAATAATGATTCAAAACGTTGAATTCCGAAATGCTTTAATGTCCTTGGTATTCAAGCTGATATATCTGAGGAAATAAAAAAAAAACAGCTGGAGTCGTATGTTTGCCATATCTATTATGGCAAGCACAAATTTTCTGACATCAATGAGTTACGATATACTATTTTTTCTGCAAAAAAAGGTTCTGTGGAGTCGCATCACTGCGTAATACTCTCTACCTACATATAATGAGAGCTAATTAACAGGCTCTGGTTTGGAAGAAGTGCCTACAAGCTTATCCTGATCTTCCATCCCCAGATAATCATGGTTGGATTTCTGGAAAAGACAGTGAAGGAAGAGCTTATCTGGAAGTCCAGTGGACGGACAGTCCTCCTGCTCCTGAAGCTGTTTTAGAATTGATGTCATGTTCTTGTCCAAGAACATGTGTCATGCCATCATGTGTGTGTGTTTTGAATAAACTCAAATGTACAAGCATGTGCAGAAATCAAAACTGTTCCAACTATGACGATGAAAGCGATTTGGACACAGAAATATCAGCTGATGATCATAGTAGTGAAGAAGATTGAGATTTCTGTTAATTATTAATTCTTGAGAATATAAGTACAATATTTTTTACCAGTATTAATTATCTCTTTAAACTCTGTGGCTTATCACATGAAAATTAAATGCATTAAAATGCAAAACAAGATTTCTGTTTTCTTTTATTGAAAATGTCTTTTAACCCTTTGACGGTTAAAGCACTTCTATTCATAAAATACTAAAATGATTGAATGACACCGGAATTTAAAAACGCATTTATTTCATAATATATCAATGTTTTTTTTACTTTCTTTGTAAAATTAAAATCTTCATTTAAAAATTCCGGTGTCAGTATGGCATTTCACAATTCAAATTAAGTGGTATTCTGGGCGCGTATACGCGCTTATAACCACGAAAGGGTTAAACTCTTTATATAACTGAAAATGTTAATAAACATAGTGTTAAATTAGATTTAAACATTATGTTAAAACAAAATTGCAACAAACCATTAATCAGCATAACGTTTTATGTACAATAATATGTATTCTTTCCATATTTTTATTGAAATGCCTCAAATTATATGATAATTGCAAAATTAATCACACGTATGCCCGTATGATAGATGACGTCAGTCTTTTCAATATGGCGTCTTTAAGCTACCACAAATTTCATAGTATCATCATAAAATGAACTCCTTCGATCATTGTGAATCCAAGAAGGTATATATTATCAAGTCCCCAGAGATGAAGCCAAAAGGCCTAATTTTGGCCTCTGGCTCAGCGACTATATATACGTAGTATAGTATCTATGTGATAGAACAGCAAGAAAAAGATTGACAGAAACTGAATTAAAAAGGTGCAAACCCAAGAGGCAGCCCTAGCTTTCAGAAAACAAAAATAATAATCGCTTGGAGTGGGCTCGTCAATTTCAACATTTTGCAGAAGAAGATTAGTCAAATGTTATATGTTCCAATGAATCTAACATTGAGGTGAGTTATTTAATCCTTTTTCATAATGACAAATAACCACCATTTAGTCAGAGTCAGTTTTTTAATAAAAATGGGAATACAGATGAAGCATTTTTATTTTATATTCGGGTATTCGAAACATCCGGCATGACCTTTGTGACGCAATTTACCAAAGAACAATATTATCCAGATTGCGTAATACACGCAACTGTAATACACGGAGGCGATCAGGCCTGCATGGCTGCTGATAGTGTTGATTACATGTTCGTTAAAGAAAGTCACATGAACTGCTAAAAGCTAAGATGACGCCGCCATTAACGCACAATTCTTGTGACACCAGATTACGTAGCTTCCCGTTCCTACAAGATAATTCTCCGCATCAGAAATAGGCCTCTATGAAGCACTGGTTTAACGACAGTAAAATTGTATTGATAGACTGATCAGCACAGTCCAAGAATTTAAATCCAATCGAGCACCTTTGAACCATATTAAAACGTAAGAACAGAAAACACACCATAACATGAATAAGAACTTTAACCCGGGAGTACACGTCTCGGTCTTTTTGACCCGGAGTGCGTATGTTTTTGCAATTTTAATCACTTATCTTTTAAAAGTAATCTTAAGCTTATTTTATCTCGCAAAATTGTAAGGATTGTCTCCGAGTAAATAAAATGACGATTATAATTTGATTTTATTCGTGACAATATTAAAACCATTTCTACCCTGGATAAGCGCGTGTTCTGCCGGGTTAAAAAATGATCTTATTTAAAAATGGGTACCATATGCTCAGAAAAATGTAAACGCCATACACGAAGCATACCCGAAAAGATCTCTGCTCTAGTTAAAGTCAAGGGTGGACCCACAAAATATTGATATTTTTTGTAATTTTATGTTAGTACAACAATGTACAAAACAATAAGACATTTATTTTTTACATAAAAAAATATATTAAAAATCAGTGTGGCCAAACTATTGGCCAAGGCTGTATAATATATAAACTTTAGCAATGTCGATAAAGTGTGATAAATGAAAACACAAAATTGCCTAAATTAAATCTTGTCAACTGAAATCGCTGAGTAGCATCATTTTTATTAAATTATTATTCCTATTACTGCCATACCCTTTCTTTAAGGTGTTTTTCGAAATAATCATTTCAAAAAACAAACATTAAAAATTCATAAATGTTACCAAGCAATCTGAAAAAAATTTCTACTGACAACACCGCGGAGTAAATGTTAGGTGTCACAATACCATGAATAATTGGATGCTGACATTTATATTATGCGTTTAAGAATTATGTCAAGAAGTCCTCATAAAAAACAAGAACTTTTCTTTCAAAATTCACAAAGAGTTACTAATAGAGTTTTGGTGAATCCATCAAACGCGACGAACTTAAGAGCCCACAATAGTCACAGGAAAAGTACACAAAAAGACCCGGATGACCATGTAAAGTCTATGGGAGCGTTCTTTTCTATTATCTCGTTCAAATTTTAATATTTTGACATGATTTTTTTTGCATAAAATAGTTCAGGACGATCCACAACCGGGCTAGTTTATACTTTTTCGATTTTGGTTATATATTTTTTATAATATGATAGTTTCAGTTTCAGAACCGGTTTAAACTGGTTTTGAAAATTAAAGTAATTTTTTAAAAAAAATCTAAAACCAAAATCGAAAAAGTAAAAACTAGCCCGGTTGTGGATCGTCCTGAACTATTTTATGCAAAAAAAATCATGTCAAAATATTAAAATTTGAACGAGATAATAGAAAAGAACGCTCCCATAGACTTTACATGGTCATCCGGGTCTTTTTGTGTACTTTTTCTGTGACTATTGTGGGCTCTTAAGGTAATTTTCTTAATCTGACTTGCTGTCATCATAGACTGCAAGATACGTGACTCACTTTATTTTTTACCAGTGCACAATCAGAAAAACGTAAATACTTAATGTATTTCACATTTGTATCATATTTATTCCGGTGTGATTTAAAATATATGTTTTTATATTTTTAATGACATGTAATGACATTTTTAATGACATTTCGATGTAAGTGGAAATTGTAAATATTATACTATAATTATGAAGAATTCCTCATTTACGAGCAGCCTTCAATAATATAGTTAGGAGTAAACAGGAGGGAACATATAGTATGTTGTCTACTTGTTGCGAGTGAAGTTACTGAGAAAGTTGCCCCAAGATGGCGTCTGATTCTTTTGCATCCGATCAATAGTTTCTGATTACCGCCTAGGTAGTAAAATTTTATAAAGATTTACGTTTTACTTAAATAAGTTATTCTTGAAAAAAAAATACTCTTACAAATATAGCAAAAAATATATGTTTGTTTTTTACTGGTTTCAGTTTGACCTGTTATTATAAACTTTTACAGTGCCGCTTACTATTTACAGTGTTACTGTTTAACTCAGGGTTGGCGAACCTATGGTACTTTTGCCAGATTATTTCTGTAAGGAAATTTCTCCGGCATACGTAAAAATTAAATTTGATAATGATAATAAAGAATAATTCATTTTTATTGTAAAGTTTTAATTTTCATATAGCATTTTATTTCCATTGTGTTAATAAAATATTGCTCCATAAGAATAGACTGTCTCAGTGTTTTCAAGTATTTTTGCATGAATTGTCATATGAGAAGAATTTTCTTTTCTCTTACGATCGGTATGTATATCGGTCTCTTTATATTAATTTAAAAGTTGTCGTTTCAAATTTTATCTTTCAAATATATTTTAAACAGTCTATCAATTACGAATGAAATAACTCAAGGGGTTTGTCACAAGATGGCAGTTGTATCATTTAATCGGATCAACAGTTTCTGATTGCTGTTGGCGAAAATTTTCACCAGTAAATTTGAATAGAAAATTTCGCCTTACTGATAAGAAATTTTGGTACTACTTGGTTATCCCGTCGACCAAAAAGCTATCGCCATACTATAAAATTAAATATCAATAATTTGTCACAGTTCAAAAAATGTATGATGCTTACATAAATTTTTTTATGTCGAAACATTTTTGATATATCTCTGTATATATGTAATTACACATAGAGGTATGCATAATATATGCATCTATAAATTATATTATATACTTGCATATATTTTTGTAATTGGTACTTCTTGGTTACCGCGTCGACCAATTTCGCCGAACTATACACATTGACATAGTTTTTATTTTAAATAACGAAAAAAATAATAGAATATTAATAAAAATACATCTAAAAATTCGGAAAAAATACTTAATGACGTTTTAAACACGTGTATCGTATTTAATGTCGTTGGGTCTTTCATTTACGATCCCTTATTGTCATTTAACCTTATAGTTTGGCGATTGTTTTTTGGTCGATGGGTTAACCAAGTAGTACCGAAATTTCTCTCACAAATATGGTAAACAAATTCTGTTCTTTTTCCAGGTAGTATATTCTTTACCCTGTCACAGACAAGTGGTTGTCTTGGTAGTCATAATCTGGCGAACGTATTACGGAAGAAGTTAACTCTTACCAGTAAAAATGAATGTCAGTTTTTGACATTACAGTAGAACCTCGCTAATTCGGACCCCGTTAATCCTTATCTCAGTTCAATCCGGATCAGTTTGGTCATGTTTTTAAAGTTTCAGAAGCGACTACCGTACGGCTTCCAAAAGTTACTAGAAAACTGACACAGCAGAAAATGACAACCTTTTATTTTACAAAATAAACATGTTTACTGTCTGTAAGTATTCAATAAGTTTAACATAAAGATGATTTTCTGCAAGTATGTTTTATTTTATTTCATTTTTTTTTCTACTTCTCCGGATAATCCGCATTTTCGATAATCCGGATTGGGTCTAGTCACAATTAATACGAATTATCTGGGTTTTACTGTAATTTAGATTGAAGCTTTTCATGAATGGGCATTTTTGTAAAGCGATGTTTTCTGCATAACTTTACAGGTGAAAGTTCACCGCAGTGGCAATAAATTCCTACAAAATCGGTTACAGTTAAAGCTTCACTATTTTAACCGCATGCCTTCTGGATAACGTGTTTTTCTCCATTCAAGATTTGCCCATAAAGACTTTCTGGCAAATGATTTCAAATCATAATTTTTATTCTCTCCAGTAAATTTGTATTGTAAATTTTACATTATTTAATCCGGAAATTTTTCTAATATACTTAAGGCGAAAATGGACTCTCAAAAAAAATGTTCTTTCTTTTGAACCGATTTGCTTGAAAATGAAATATGCGATTACATTTGTAGCTATTTGAGAAAAGCTAAAATTCAGGGGAAAATATTAATTACTTTGGTAATTATTAATTATCGAAATAATTAATTAATTGTAAATGCTCCATACGCATTTCTTTTGCATGTAAAATAATAATTTTTATTTATGAGATACGTTTCAGATCTAAGATTAAAACTTAGTTGAAATCCCAAACATAAATAGAAAATAAAAATTAATAATCATAATAATAAGTCGAAAAACCACTTTTTGTAGTGAAAAAAAACCCTTAAATCATTCTTTCGATAAAGCATTTTCAGCTTATGAGTTCCAAAGTACAGTTATTTTAACTAACATTTCTTCTATGTACTATAAGGTAATTACATAACAAATTTTGAAGAAATCAGAAAATCAAGGATGCGCATGGAACATTTTGAAAATTGATATTATCTCGAAATTTTCATTTTGAGAAAATCTTTTTTTATACTAGAACTATTAGTTTTTCAATAATAAAAAACATTAAATACCATATAAAAATGAATATAACTTATAATACACTTATATCTATACTTATGACAAACTTATAATTACAACTTCATTAGTTAGGGCAAAAAAAGTATTTTTCGAAATTTTGTATGATTTTTGTCGATTCCACCTTCGCCTTAATCAAAAATTTCCTTTTTGAAAAGCGTTTCTGTCACTAACCCCTTGCGACGCGGTGGTGTATCTATGAAACCACTAAATTTTAATTCTGAAATGCCACATTGGCGCCGAAATTCTGCTAAAAGAACTTGCTGTTTATTGAATGCGCGAAATATGGCTTTTTCTAATTTACAAATAAAGTGGTTTTCAAATTCCGGTGTCGGTCATTAATTTCAACACTAAAGCAATAAATTTGCCCTGTACAGCAAAGAGTTAGTTTGAAATTTTATTTAAAAATTTTAGTTGTGTCAAAAAGCTTTAAGGAGTTATCATATTAGAGTTATTTATATGTATTAAAACTTTCAAAGCCTCAACCATATAATTTCAACTTTAAGTCGCGTTTTCTCAAAACTCGATTTTTGACGACTAACACCAAGATTTGAAAAAACTATTTGATGGAATGGCTTTTTTTTTTTTTTGCATACATATAACATCATTATCTGTAGAATACATTAATATAGTTAAGATAGTTTAATATTTTAAGAACTTTTAGTGAAAAAAAAGTTGTATTTAAATTTTCAAATTTTCAAATTTTTTTAATAATGTTGTTTTTGAGTGATAGTTATACCCTTAATGCATTCTATAGAGTAAAGTTTCCGGATCATTTTAAAGCAAAAATAAGGTTCTTATGTCAATTCAATAGTAAGGTGTTGGTGATATAACACATAATTTTTTTTTTCCAAAATTGTGTTACATAAATTTTGCTGTATTTCTTATAATTTTATACGACTACAAAGATACCTGGCTATTTCCATGAGTACTTGTAGTGTAAGTCACAGGCTACGATTTTTGGCTGCCAGTATTATAGAACGAAAAAAATGTGATTAATTTTAGTGGCACATTCTCATCAATTGAATAAGGCCAAGCAGATATTCGAAAATAACGGTGGGTAACAAGCATAGCAATAAATAAGTTATGTGACTTACACTACAGAACCCATGGAATTAGCCACCTTTACAATATCAGGCAGTTTAAATTAATTACACTGAATACTTCTGTTTTTATATGGCAGCTATGTTTACATGTTTTTTCCGCATCGATCAAGCTCCGAGTCCCCTTAAACAATTAAAATCAGCAAAATATGCATTGCCAACATTTATCTAAAAAAAATATTATAAACATTCAAATGGTATAACGAAGGAGAATCACGCGACGTGATTTCACATTGAAAAGTATAAAAAAAAAATAAGTTTCAAAATATCATTTTAGCAGGCATATTGAAAGTTTAAAGATATTAAATGAGATGATATGGTTACAAGCTTCATTTTTTGTTATCATAGTTGTCAATATCATATCGCCAGCGTTGAGAATTATACCCATGTTTTAAATTAAAATTTAAAATAAAGCAATTATGTAAGTGCATATTCCAAAAATTTTTGAAGTGTTGTAGATGACAAGTTCCGCCCCAAAGAACGTCTTTAAATGAATTTAAATATTTTTTATGCATATTTTTGTAAATATTTAGATGTAGTACGCAACGCAAATTTTGGTATTTTTATATAATATGCGGGCACATATGAGGAATATTTTATAATAAAATCTAAATATTCTAATTGCTTTTTCACACATTTTTTATAATCAGAAAAATATACAAAAATTCACAGTTATGCATTTTTGTAAAAACTCAATTAATAAAAATTAATTAACTTTCTTTTATAAAACTCAATTTTATAAAAGAAAATATTCCTTGAGGAAGAACCTGATTAAAGGTTTGAAAGTACTAAGATGGTTTTAAATAATATTAAATATAACATCCATAGTTAATTTAATAATATTATTTTAATCGCCTTTTAACATGGTTCGTACGGGTACCGTTATTTCTCATGTGATTTACCAGAATTATTTTATGGAAAAATAAAACTAGTTCAAACATGCGAAATTTCGCTTTATTTAATGGGAGATCTTCTATAAGAAAATACTGGTACCAAAAAATTTCCTGGTCATGAAATTCCAGGATCCGTACGAACCATGTTTAAGTAAATTTGAACATTTTAAAATTCATATTATACATTTTATATTAAAAGCAAGGCGAAAATGTCATTCCGTCATATATTTTATATTTTATATTTATTTATCAATTAATAATATGTAATTTGATATAGTGGTTTTTCAAAAAAATGGGGTTTTTAACCACTTAATCGTCGCGCCCTAGACATTCACGGGCTGGAAGTTTCACAGCTTCAGAATTGCTTGTTTCCCACCAGTTTTATAAAATAGTGTCATTGGTTTTATTCTGGTATTCTTATACTTGTCAATAAATCAGATGAATATTTTTTTTCAAAAAAGTGGTGGCAATAATGAATTTGAATTTTTAAACAGTAATTTAATGTGACAATTAAGTGGTTAAAAAATTAAAAAATATTTTATTGCATAAAATATCTATATTTATGAGATAATAATAGGGGAAATAAATTGTCAGACGCTTGGGGAAAAAAATCAAGAAATATGAGAGAAAGGCATGTTCACAATGCTTATCAGCCTATGCCCTTTTCCTTACATAATCACTTTAGGAAATGTCACTTTATCATGTTTCAAAATATTATAAAAAATATTATCAAGTAATTAGAAGTTTATTTTACATTGAGTAATGTATATTTATCACTTTTTGCGTAATTAAAATCGCGTTGAAAAATCCATTAAAATTTAATTTCACCCATATTAAAGTAATATTAGAACTAGTTACAATTCTATGAAAAGATCTACGCACATATTCAGAAATTTATTCGTTGTAAACTAATAAGTTAGTTAAAATTTAAGCAACAGTGTTATTAATCATATTAAAACATTTAACATACTTATACTAAAATAATAAGCTAAAGTGAAGTGAATGTTTTTCTATAAAAAATTCTATGTTTCTGTAAAAAAAAAAAAAAAAAAACCGAAATATTGGAGGATATAGGGTAGATGTGCCAGTAATGGGCCACCTTCCAGTAATGGGCCACCTCGCACTTTTTGGTTTATAAAAAAATAATAAATAATAGTTTAGCTTTTATTATTTTTTTCTGAACTCTACCTCGCATGCTTTATAAGCTGGATTAATTTTTTACACTTCGTCAAAACAATTAGGAAGCAGAAAATAAAGTTTCACAGTTTTTCTGTTTTTCACTGAAAATCTTAATGAAAATGCTAAGAGCAGACTTTACTTACTTAGTTTATATCTTTTTTTATTTTTCCGTAAAAATTGAATGTTTTTTTTTTTTTTTTTTTGGTTAGCAATATAAAACATTGAATTTAATATACCAATGACCATTTACAAAATTTTATTTATTTTTAAGATTTTAGGAGGGGTGGCCCATTATTAGATTGCTTATTTCGTAATTTTCCAGTAATGGATCACCTAAGTAACCAATACAAAAAGTAGAGATAAAATATTCAGTAGAGATAAAATATTTTGATTTAACTGAAAAGCTAAATAATCAAATTTAATACTTAAATTTTACCTATTAGAATTTAATAAAGGTAATTAATTTTATAAATATTATTTAATTTAGTATTTAATCTTTATAAATAGTTGTTTTAAAAAAGTCATCCAAAATTAGTACAAAACACAAGCAGAACATTTGACAAAATCTAGATGTGCCGTTACAAAAGAAGTTGTTTTAAGTTGGCTCAGAAATGTAAAATCATATTTGGCAGAAGATATTATCAATATTCTCTTCCGAATTCTAAAGCATACAGAGAGAATTTTCAATAAGGTTAAAACAAGGTTTCTTTTGTGCCCTTAAAACAAGGAAAATTTTGGGATCAAAATCAGTTAAAGATGTGTATTATGTAGTAATAAATAACGAAAAAGAACAAATCACTGTTACGGGATGTTTTTTAGCAAATAATGAGATTGCTCCATTGGTGATAATATATCCATATAAGCATCTCTGAAGGGAAATTGTGGAATCAATCTGTGCCAAATTGATGTTCTATATGATTATCTGAAAATGGCTGGATAGAGTAAGAACATTTATCATTTTAAATGCATTCTAAAATTCCACATCGAATAGTTTGGACTATCGGAAAGGGATGATAAAATTGAAGATCTGTTATTTATATTTGACAGTTGCACAGCACATCATTTAGATAATGATATGAATGAAGATTGGAGATTTTTTTTTAATGCCTCATTTTATCTAAACTTGATTTCAGTAAAACATTGTCTTTATCTTATAAATCCTTTAAATTTAAATATTTTGTTTTATATCTTTACAGTATAAATCCTTTAATGTTAGTTAATAATAAACAGTTAATAATATCATTAATATTTTGTTTTATATCCACATTATAAATCTTTTATTATAATAAATTCATAACTTAACCCTTTAACGTTCATTGGTTTCGCCACGAAAACACAAAATTTTAATTCCGATACGTAACACTGACACCGGTATTTTTATCTAAAAATATCTCTTTTATTTTGTATGTGAAAAATCACGTTTTCTTATTTAGAAATATATTTGTTCTTAATTACCAGTGTCATTCATTTATTTCGACATCTTAGCAATGAAAATGCTATGATCGTTAAAGGGTTAAATTTAAATATTTTGTTTTATGTTTTTTCATTATAAATTCTTTAATGTAATGAATTTCTAACTTAAGTTTTAATATTTTGTTTTATTACTATGCTTTCATTAATTTCTGGAGCAAAATACAATTGAAACAAGTTGGAAATTGCACGTGAAGCGTAGCAAATGAGGTGCGTTCGTACGATAACGAAGTTTTAAAAATATACAGATCTTCCTGATATAGTAGACAATACTTCAGATACAGTACAGTGGTTGAACTCTTTGTTTTCCTATAAAGATACAGGAAGTAATTTTTATTACACCTCAGCAACGTATAGCATATTCATAAAATGTGGCACAGTTTAATATAATTAAAACAAGTCCCAAACACTGTTTCCCCGTACAGCATTATGTAGTGGAATACATTTGTGTGGCCCTGCAATTTAATAAAAAAATATTCTTTGCATCTCAGATTGTACAGAATTTTTATTTTAGTATATATATACGTCATAGGTTCATGTCAATTTTTTTTTATGTTCGAATGAGTGTAACACCATTAAAATGCATTTGCAACCTTTTCCCCCATTGACTGTAATGTAACGGAATAATTTTGATAGTCCCTGTAACTGATCTATGCACCTGATTATCATAAGATCTGAAATGACTCGACAAAATTATGTAATAATTATATGTTTTAAATTTCAAACGATGAAAATGCATTTTAAACTATTTTCCCCCATTGACCGTAATGTAACGGAATCCTTTTGATTTTCCTGTAATTGATCTATTCATCCTATTTTAATAAAATTTGAAATGACTCGACAAAATTGTGTAATAATTCTAAATTTTAAATTTCAAATGATTCGGTTGAATAGTTTTTGCATTGTTATATGCGGACAGACAGACGGACAGACAGACGGACAGCCGGACAGACGGACGGACTGAACGACAACTATAGGTGCTACGTATTTACATAATTACGAACGCACCTAAAAATAATTATCTGGTATTTTTTATAGGAGGGCACATTACTGGAACATAGGCGGTCCATTACTGGAACATAGGTGGTCCATTACTAGAACATAGGTGGTCCATTACTGGAACATAGGTGGTCCATTACTGGGCTTTTGGGTGTTATATTTCTATTATTTAAAATTAAATTTTTATTTCTATTGAAAAATGTAACTCTGGGATTAGTTAAATATTGTTGAAAGATTAATCTAATATGAAAAAAAATTGGAATACAATAATTATAACTATTAATAAAAAATTATTTTTTAGAGAAATTCCTTATGGGGGCCCATTACTGGCACATCTACCCTATATATAACATGCATTTTTAGTAATTGTCATTGCATTTATGTGATTTTGTAATATTTGTGCAACCCACTCTGTATTCCGATAATAATAGATGAAATTAAACTAATTTTACTTGTAATAAACATATATTTAAATCTAAAAATATAGCTTACTTTGCGGAAGTAAAATGGAAAAATGGCCGATATTTTGCTTTCTTGTATATGTAATTTTTCTTAATTTTGAAAATTTCCGTGCATATTATATGTACAAAAAATTTGAACATTTTGAAAAACAGTATACTTAGTCTGGAACGACTTGGAAGGACTTTTACTAAAATTTTTGCAATGTAATTTTATTTTATTTATTAGGGGGGGGGGGGGTATCCGTTTTCAGATCTAACAACTAGTATTTTTAAAAAAAAATTCTGATAACAAAACAAATAAAATCTTCTAAATTCCTTGATGCCTACGAATCCTGATACATTATTATATCTGTAGCATTCAGTCAAAATATGAGGTCATAACAATAACATGTATATCTCTACTCCATTAGAAAACTTTTCGAAGACCACTTACAAACTTCTATATTCTGGAAGCGTCGATTCACCATTTATTTTATAAAATATATTGATATAGTTACAACAGAGCAGCATGCTTGAAGTTTTCGCTAGCCCTTTTACAATCGATTGAATGTAGTATATGGCTTTTTCATTAATAATAGACTGCTTCTAAGTTTAATGTGTCTTCACGATCTTGATCGCAACAGATCTTGGGTTGTTGGGAAACGACCGATTTGCAGTAACCATCTTTCTCATTTTACCGATTTGTTGCTGAAAATACGTTGTAATGGTGTACCACATTTCACTAGAAAAGTAAATCAAGAAAATCATGGGTTATTAAATAATTTTTGCGAGAACATTTCACTAGAAAAGTAAATAAAGAAAATCGTGGGTTATTAAAATTTTTTTTGCGAGAAAGGCAGACAAGAGACATCTAGAAAACAAAAATACCTTTAACTGACCAACTATCAATGCAATTCACCCTTTATTATTGACGATTTCTAAATAAACCAATTTTGTATAGGCTAGTTCCATGGGTTTTGTAGTGCAAGTCGCATTACCTTATAATTGCTATGCTTGTTAGTCACCGTTATTTTCGAAAAGTCTGCTTGGCCTTATTCAATTAATGAGAATGTGCCGATAAAATAAATCACATTTTTTCGTACTAAAATACTGGTAGCCAAAAATCGTAGCCTGTGACTTACACTACAAGTACTCATGGAAATAGCCTATACTAAAATATAAAAATTTATATTTTAAAAGTCACCGGAAAAACTATGGTGTAAATCTGATAAACATTAAGTATTTCTACAGTTACTTATCTAATAATGACTAGAGAAAATAAAATTATGGCATCTTGCTGTTCTTGAATGACAGTAAGACAAATATAGAAATGAAGTTTTATTGTATGGCAATAAGTCGCATGGCAACTCCCTCAAGTCGAATATAAAAACAGCAGTATTGCCAGTTGGCTACATTTCTTAAATTATGATTTCATAAATGGTCCCACGTTTTTGAAGTAGTAAAATTCGCCTTATTTAGTGACATATTAATTAACCCTTCCCGGCACAGTGGTCCCACTCTGGCCACGCCTAATTTTAATTCCCAGCTTGCAAACGGTACCAAAAATATTTTAATAAAATTTTGCTTTTACGATAAGAGAATCTTAAGTAAATTAAGAATTTCTTAATTTCTCAAAAATTTGTTTATAAACTCTGTCATCAGTCAAAGTTTTCTCATCTTACAGAAAGAATTTTTTTGCGCCGAAGAGAGTTAAAGTGAAAACAAGGGGAATTTCGCTATTTCAGAAATGTGGTACCAATCAAGAAATCTCAAATAAAAAAAGGGTAGCCCACTGGTAACACTGGGGAATAGAATTTTTACTAATGAATATTTCTTTTGTATGTTGCTAGTGTGTCTTCCATGATCAGGTTTCAATTTCCTGGTTGGAGCTCTTTCACGTGATGATTAACAGAAACTGTAATACTAACATTTCATACATTTATAAAAATAATTCTTGAATACATGATTTAAAATGTCAAGCTTCAGATATTGATGTTACTATGACATTTAATAACTTTATACTCAGCAGGGGTACAATGCATTTTATTACTTTTTTCATACAACTTGACAGATTTTACTTTTTATCATTTTTTTCTTTAGAATGTTGCAGTAGTCGGATGCAATAAAACATGTAGAAATTTGAATAAATAAAAGTAATTTTCTGATTTCTAAAATTTATTATTATCGTTTATAGCAGATATTGAGTTAGTTTGATGTAAAGTATGCATGTAGAATTTACAACTGTGAGAATGATGTTAGTTTCAGATTTCATCGAGAAAAAAAAAGCGATTGTGCTTCAATAGCGTTTTTTTTTTCATTGCATAATACACACATATATACATACATATATATATATATATATATATATATATATATATATATATATATATATATATATATATATATATATATATATATATATATATATATATATATATATATATATATAACTAAAGCCACAATTAATTACTTCATATTTTTTTATCTGAATTACATGTTGGTGAATATTTGAAGGAATACAGTTTAATTTTTGAAAGTTTAAAGTTTAAGCGGAACATTAACTATAAGCAATTTTTACTTTAAAAGTTAGGCTATCCAGTTTAAGATTTTTAATTATTTAATTTTTATCGATTCCAGAATTCTTTTAAACATTTTCATTCTGCTAATTCAACACTTAGTGGACTTGTTACGATAATAGTATCTAGTAAGTAATAATTCTGCTCAAAGAGATCTGAAATCCCCTTAGCGAATTTTAAACCTATGGAAGGATGGTGATTCGTATTTTCAAAATATGTCCCCAGGAAATTAATAGTTAACTTCTTTTTCCGTCTTATTCGTCTGAGTTTATTAATATTTGAGTCGTTTATTAATATTGGAGTTTTAAAAATATATTTTAATTACATGTTTTATTTTATCTGGAGTATTAAAATCTTAATAATTTTTCTATAACTTTTGCCGCTTCCCTTATTTGCACTTACGTCATACAGTCAACATGTTTTTACCAATCATGATTTGCCCGTACGAGGTGCAGGCATCCATAGTCCAATCATGATTTATTATTCTCACCACTAAATTCTTATTGTAAATTTTGCAGTATTTAATCCGACGAATTTTTTTTCTAATTTAATTCTGTTAAAAGAAACGGTGAAATAAAATTAAAAAATTTATAGTAGACATGAAAAATAGACATTATTTGACAGTTTTGTTTTTTATTGATCAGTTACGTAGTTAACGTACAAAATTGTAAATTAAACGTTATTGAATTTGTTGGTCGCAAGGTGATTGTGGTTACTTTTGAAAGCCTATAATTATTTCCATCTCGGTAAAGGATTTATTTTTGGTTCACGTAGTAAAAGATTGTGAGACACATTGCTTCAAGCTTGAACAAACTTTGTTTCAATTTTTAAAACGATTGGCTTTTAGTATTTTTCGAGCCCCGTTAGTAACGAAAATGAAAATTTAGAAGAGTCACAGGTTGTTTTTTAGGTTTTAATAGAAGATGAACGCAATCTTTACCATAAGAAATATAGAGTCATTGTGTCTAACTGGCATGCCATTCAACATAGTTTTACACAGTTAGAGCATAGTTTGCAGTTTATTAAATTAATACATAATTTTTTAAACAGGAAACAATTTAAAATTATGTCTTTATTTCAAAACTTTTTTTTTTTTTTTTTTTTTTTTTTTTTTTTTTTTACAGAAAATGAAACATTATCTGTCATAGGGACAAATAATAAGGTGGTCTGGGGTAATAACGCCAAGTGCTAATATTATGCATCATTATTAAATAATCTGGTAAATGACACCCATGTGCAGAAGGGTTTTGAGCCATGTAAATCGCAAAAAACAACTTCAAATTAATTTGTTTCACTTTTAGGTCTTATTGTTTTTACTTGATCTAAAATTTGCGAGATACGTTTTGTGATGTGAAGACTGTTTTTTTATCCGGAAATACTTTGTTAAATATATAAAATTGTAGTACATTTCATGGACTTGTTGTTGAAGATTTTGGATATCTTCTCGAGATAATTTGTAATTTAAAATGTACAGCGCAATAACTATAGCGAGGTAATAACGCCAATCCTTGGCATTAATACCCCGGTTGATTCCCTGCAGTGGCCGAGCTACATTCTAAAACTGATTCAAATAAACATAGTTAAAACTGTGCAATGTTTTTAATAATTCTATTTAAGCGGTCCTTTTTAAGCAAAAAGAATCTCACGGTCTGATATACTTTTGAATCAACCTCCCTCCCCAACCCACACCTTTATTTTTCTTACACTTTCGCAAAAAATTGAACATTTTCAATAGCTTAGAATGCAATTTCTCAATTTCTAAGTTTGCAGAGTTTGTATTTTTAGAATTGAGCAATCTACATGCGATTATTTCATCTTATTTCATAGTTTTGTTTGCATGGCGTTATTACCCATATAGTTGGGTAATAACGCCAAATAGCATTGGTCAAGAAATCACGCCGTAACATTTTATGAATACATATCTGTTAAATTACTTTTTTATATAGATAGTCAATGAGATGCTGTATCAAATCATATATTTGTTTGAAAAATACAATCTAAAACTGAGCCGTGAAAATTAGTAGAACCTTAACGTGGCGTTATTACCCCACCGTACCTTATTAGATTATCGCATTTACGCAAACTTTTGTCGCATTTACAGTAGTTAACCCTATCCGGCGCAAAGCACTTCTGTTGGTAAACCGGTATTTATCATCAACTTTATATGAAATTCAGTAAATCTATTCTTCGCGTACATTATATGAAACAAAATTTTAGTCGTTTTAAAGACGAAATATATAACGTAATATATAATTAATAATATATAAGGCGTAATATATAAAACGTAATATATAATATAAATGACGTTTCTATTTAATAAAAATAATTGTGCGTACTGCGCAATTCAGTTAACAAAAATCAGCTGCGCAAGGCATAGAAGGTAAATTCCATTGTTAAAAAGAAATTTCAAATGAAATTATAAAAAATTTATTTGCATCTAGAACATTTTATCTCTTCTCCTGTGTATTAGGTCAACTGGTGTATAATGTTATTTCACGTCTACTATTTTTAAATTCAGATTTCTCCGTTGGCACCACATTTTTTTAGATCCTAAAATTCTCATAGTTTTCACATTGATGTGAAATGTGAAAACTAAGGGAATGTTCAATTTTAAAATTGGTGCCAATGAAGAAATCTGAATTTAAAAAAAGAGAGAAGTGTAACAATATTATACGATAAAACTTTCTAGTTGACTTGATATTTGAAATTTCACACCCGGAAGTAAATCAGATGTTCAGTTATAGCAATCAATATCACGGTCTCATTTTCATACAATTTGCTAACTTCAAAGATACCGGTCTAAAAAAGTTTTTCTCCTTATCAAATGAAAGAATTACCTGATGATTAAATAGGGCGAAATAAAGAGTAAAAAATAAGTGATTCCTAAGGCATTTGGAGCTCTGATTTACGTGGGATACCTGGCAACATCATTTATAACGCTAGGTTCCTTTATACGAATGGTCCTCCTTAGCAGGCTCTATCACCCCTCAAAATATGTGGATTTTTGAATCCTTTGAATATTTATACTTATATATTCATATGATAATTTTAATTTTTAATTAAATTGTTGAATTGAAAACATAATATTTAATACTAAAACAGCCGGGTATTTTACTAAAGTTTTATAAAAAGTGTTTCGCACCAGAATTTTAATTTTAAACTATTTTACTTATTTAAATAGTCTATTCTTGTTCTGCATATATTTAACAAATCTTATGAAGAAAATTCTGGTTCAAATCGACTGTTATCATTCTGTTAGGGGTCATTTTGACCCCTAATGGCAGTTTTAGTGTTAAACTACAGATTGGTCAACTCTGATGTGTGATACAAAAATGTGTAACCCTTTGAGAGAAAAGCAGTTGTCTCTGTAACACTTAATTTTCACCGGAATAATCTAAACATTTTCTTTTGACGTATGGTGGACGATTTTTCAAAATTCTCCTCCGCCCCCCCCAAAAAAAAAATTCCTAGTGCGAACCTTGTTTAAATTTGGTGGTATATAATATATCTAACCGCCTCTGATGGGGTTAACACTAGAAAGGCTGGTATTTTTAGTTAAGTGTTACAAAAATATTTCACAATAGAATTTTTTATTTAAAATGGTTTAACTTCTTTATTTAACTTTTTTTCTTCAGAGTATCTTTAATCCCTTAACTGATTAATTCTTTTAGGTTCAATAAATTGAAAATAGCGGATCACGTCACTATTATTTAACCCTTTAATTCCCATGCCAGAACACGTTGTAGAAATTATGTAGTTCATTTCACACCAGAAAAATTCAATGGCTAATTTCGTTTTATTTAAATATGGAATGTTCTGTTATTGATTAAAGCAAATATTGTTGTTTTAATTTTCTGGTGGGAACTGAAATATACGAATTAAAGATCGGTGGTTTAAGACCTAAACCACTGGGGAGCAAAGGGTTAAATAAAATATTCGCAAAATTTCTAAACATTTCCGCCTTTCAATAGTATGACAATGTTCTTAAAAATAATAGTGGTGTCAAAAAGCTTTAACCCTTTAACGTTCATTGGTTTCGCCACGAAACCACAAAATTTTAATTCCGATACGCAACACTGACACCGGTATTTTTATCTAAAAGCATCCCTTTTATTTTGTATGTGAAAAATAACGTTTTCTTATTTAGAAATATATTTGTTCTTAATTACCGGTGTCAGTCATTTATTTCGACATCTTAGCAATGAAAATGCTATGATCGTTAAAGGGTTAAGTGATGAAATAAGGAAATTGGTCTTGCCAGTCGCCCTTAACCAGTTAAGGGGTTAAAACCATTTTTATAATAATATTTCTTGTTTAACTCCTTGCGGCGTGCTGGTATATTTATAAAACAATTTAATTTTAATTCCCAAACGCCACATTGGCACCGGAATTTTGTTTGAAAAAATTGCGGTTTATTAAATGCGTGAAATATGGCCTTTTTTCTCTTTTACAAGTAAAGTTGTATTCAAATTTCGGCGTCAGTCATTAAATTCAACAGTTAAGCAATGAATTTGCCCTGCGCTGTAACGGTTAAACTAAAATATGTTCATATAATAGCGGTTAAAAGCTCCCATGGTCGTTGTAGTGTTAAATTGAATCTTAGCAGCTCAAATCGTTGAATATCAATGTTACCAATTGGACGTTTCTATTAAACTCTAATTTCTAGTACTGCACTATCAACTCTCCAATCTGTTTTTCGAAATCATTATTTCATAATATTAATATTTGAATTAGCTACCAAGCGATCTGAAAAAATAACCCACCATACTAACTTCATTGCTTAGTAGAGAGTTCTTAGGCATCAGAATAATATGAACATTTGGAAGCAGTCATTTCTAAAATGCAGTCAAGAATTATGTCAGGAATGTCGCATGTCATGTTAAGTATGACATGAGTTAACCCCTTGAGCTCTGACGGTAGAATTTTCTACCACATAATTTTAATTCCGAAATGTCACAATGACACCAGAAAATTTTAGATCTAAAAAATTCAGATTTATTTTAAAAAGTTTAAAGCATTTTTTCGTGTTTATCGTTAACCGGTTTTTTTCTTTGTAGAATACTGACTTGGAATTATGAAGAAATATGCACCCCAGAGCTCAAAGGGCTTGACTATTTTTAAAAATATGCAACAACTCACTAATACGGCTTCGGGCTATCATCGTAAGCACAGGGACATTTAAATTTATATTTTAAATATGACTTAAAACTTAAATTTTCTTTCTCTGACAATCTGTCACCAGAGACTGCACGATACGTGATTTTTCCTGTGTGGCTAATTCTAATGCATACTCTGTCCTCAAATACTTAATATATTTTACATTTATGATATATTTTTTCCGGTTCAAAATATTTTTATTTTATATTTTTAGGGATACGAAATCAATTTATGTGCACATCGTAATTAATATACAGGGTGTATCTAAACTACAGGGCAAAACTTTAAGGGGTGATAGTACAGATCAAGACAAATAATATTAAATGGGAAACTAAGGGTCCCAAATGTCTTCCGAAGGAGATAGGTGCCATCTAAGTTTAGGGTCCAAAATTTGAAATGATTATAAAAAACGGAAAAATTAGTCGATTCGTTGGCGGTTTTCACGAAAACTATTCATTATGTCAGTATTGTCTTGAAAATAAATTATAAAGATAAATTTCAAAAAATGCCGATAGAGGGCGCTTTAGACTTTGGAGTGACGAACAACTATTTTTTTTTCGTTATTTTTTGCATCTCATTAAATTTATTTAGAAGTTTAGACATAAACTTAAATTTTGAGCTCAAAATCTGTGGTTAAATAGCGCAAACTGAACTGTGTTCAACGGGAGTGGATAAGTTCAAATTTCAAATGATTAAAAAAAAAGAAAAATTGGTCAATTGATTCGCGGTTTTCACTAAAATTATTCTTTATGTCAATATTGTCTTGTAAATAAATTATACAGATAAATTCAGGGATGAGATTTCCGCTTTTTTGCACACCAGTAAAATCTTAGAGAAAATGCTATATTTTTAAATCGGAACATTTTTGTAATTTAAAATAACAACATTTTCTCTAAGATTTTACTGGTGTCCAAAAAAGCGGAAATCTCATCCCTATAAATTTCAAAAACTGTCGGTATAGGGCGTTTTAGACTTTGGAGTAACGTACAACTATATTTTACCGTTATTTTTTGCATCTCATTAGATTCTTTTAGAAGCTTAGACATAAACTTAATTTTTTAGCTGAAAATCTGAATCGTTGAGAGTGGTTAAGTAGCGCAAACTGAATTGTGTTCAATGGGGGTGGGGAGGTTCAAATTTCAAATGATTATAAAAAACGGAAAAATTCGTCGATTCGTTTGCGGTTTTCTCTAAAACCATTCTTTATGTCTTGAAAATAAATTTCCTTGAAAATAAATTTTAAAGATAAATTTCAAAAAAATCCCTTAAACTTTAGAGTAACCAACGACTATTTTTAACAGTTATTTTTTAAAGTTAAATAGATGTTTTAAAAGCTTAGACTTAAATTTTGAGCTCAAAATCTGAATCATTGTGAGTAATTAGGAACCAAAAATTTGAACTGTCTTCGTAGGGTGGGCAAGGTAACATTTCAACACCTGAACACAGTTCAGTTTGCGCTTCTTAACCCCTCTCAATGGGTCAGAATTTCAGCATAAAATTTAAGTCTAAGCTTTTGCAAGCATTTAATTAGATACAAAAAATAACAGTTAAAAATTGTTGTTTGTTACTCTAAAGTTTAAGGCGCCTTCTAACAGAATTTTTTTTAATTTATCTTTAAAATTTATTTTTAAGGAATTACTGACATAAAGAATGGTTTTAGAGAAAACCGCAAACGAATCGACGAATTTTTCGGTTTTGTATAATCATTTGAAATTTGAACCTTCCCACACCCATTGAACACAGTTCAGTTAGCGCTACTTAACCACTCTCAACGATTCAGATTTTCAGCACAAAATTTAAGTTTATGTCTACGCTTCAAAAAAATTTAATGAGATGCAAAAAATAACGGTAAAAAATAGTTGTACGTTACTCCAAAGTCAAAAACGCCCTCTATCGACATTTTTTGAAATCCATGCTTATAATTTATTTTCAAGACAATACTGACATAAAGAATAGTTTTAGTGAAAACCGCAAATCAATTGACCAATTATTCTGTTTTTTATATCTAATCATTTGAAATTTGAACCTACCCGCTCCTATTGAGCACAGTTCAGTTTGCGCTACTTAACCACAGATTTTGAGCTCAAAACTTAAGTTCATGTCTAAACTTCTAAAAAATTTTTATGAGATGCAAAAAATTACGGTAAAAAATAGTTATTCGTTACTCCAAACTCTAAAGCGCCCTCTATCGACATTCTTTGAACATATCTTTATAATCTATTTTCAAGACAACACTGACATAAAGAATATTTTTCGTGAAAACCGCAAACGAATCGACCAATTTTTCCGTTTTTTATAATCATTTCAAATTTTGGACCCTAAACTTTGATGGCGCCTATCTCCTTCGGAAGCCGTGAAAATTTTCGAAATCTGGTTTTCGACACCTGGTTTCGATTCACAAGTTTTAGGGTCAGAGAATCCGAAAAACATGTTTTCACAAAATCTCCGTCGGTGATTCTGTGAGTCTATCTGTATATATGTGACAAAAAATTTCTGGGCGCTCTATTTCAAGAACTAATGCACGAAATTCTATAAAACTTTAGATTCTAAGACCTTGATATAAACCTAGATCTGATTAGCTTTTGGTATAAATCACTCAACAGGTGGTACTGCTATGCTGTATTATTTACATTTTCCACAAAAGCCAAATCTCAAGAATTAGTGCAAGGGATTTCATAAAACTTTACTTTTAGTTTATATGTGATATAATATGGTGCTGATTATGTTTTGGTGCAGATCGTTCAACAGGTGGTGCTGCCATGGTGCATTTGTGATTAATGCACAACTAATGCACAAAATTTTCTAAGAGTTCAGATTCAATTAGTCCCTGATATAGTTGAGTGTTATTTTGTTTTTGGTGTAAATTAACCTACAAATGGCGCTGCTATGCTGCATTCTTCACGATTTCGCAATAGCTGTATCTGAAGAACTAATGCATGGATATTCATCAAATTTTCAGTTAGTGCCTGATAAAAAATTGATCCTGATTCGTTTTAAAAGTACTTCACCCAAAATGAGGCACTGTTATGCAGATTTTCTTTAATAGATTTTTCAAGAGCAGATGTACATTTTGAAATATAATATAATATAATATTGAGTGAGGATGTATTAAGGTTTCCACAGATACCCGTATCGTCAAGTTGAGAGGTTTAGAGTTCAAAAACTATCAAATGAAAATGAATCACTTGAAAATTGTTTAAACTCAATGGTCAATCTCAGGGATCACAATGCCCGCTAATTTAAAAGTATGGTAAATAGACAATAAATTCCTGTTTTCATAATTGCCTCATTTATCTATCAAAGTCTACAATAAATGATCAACTGAAAGATTTCTTTCTTAAAAGCCCGAATTTTGAGGAATGCATAAGCTAATACAACAACACAATATTTTTTTATTATTATATATATAAAATCCCTCCGTGTACAACGTTTCCGGGGTCAACCCATCCAGAGAAAAAACACTTATTTTGACCAATGACAAATTCCATTGTGAAAAGTTATCTCCGATTTTAAAGGCTATCAATTTTTTGTCCAATGCAAACGTTCCAGAGTCGTAATGGAGCGTTCTCATTTGTCAGATTTACAGTTTGAGCTGTAAATGACGTCACTATATTTTACTGTGCTTTGAAATCTTTTCCCTATTTGAAACACGATATTCACACTATTAAAAATTTGACTCATTTGCTGCAGCATAAGCTCCGCCGCTTTTATAGAAAACGATTATTTTGCTGTGTTATGGAGCATTCTCATTGGTCATAAAAGAGACATTCTATAAAAGCTTTGGAATGACGCTGCAGTAAAGGGTGAAATTTTTAGCAGTACACTGTTAAAATTTTGGCACTTTTGCTGCATCATCACTCCCCAGCTTTTATAAAACACACTGTAAGTAACACACACAAACTAACCGTTTTCCATAAAAGCGTTGGAGTGATGCTGCAGCAATTGTTAAAAATTTGATCCATTTGCTGCAGCATCACTCCACTGCTTTCATATAAAGCGGTTACTTTTCTGTGATATGGAGCATTCTCATTGGTCATAAAAGAGATATTCTATAAAAGCTGTGGAGTGTCGCTGCAACAAATTGGTCAAATTTTTAACAGTGTAATATGGTAAAGTAATCATTTTCTATAAAAGCTGTGTAATGACGATGCAGCAAAACAGTCAAATTTTTAACAGTATTTAATTAAAACTTTTTATTTAAGAAAAGCGAAGGTGCGTTTTAAATACAATATTGTTAGAATTTTTATATTCGTGTTGCTTTATTTATTTATTTATTATTATTATTTTTTTTTGAATGATTTTATTGTTACATAACGAATCACGATTGTTTACTCTTTATTGTTGACATTTCTTTTCGATCTTATAAAATATTTTCTTTTAAGTATTAGCTAATGGTATAAAATAATAATTCACAAATGTTTTAAAATAGCATTATTAGTACATGTTTTGCATTATTAATGCATGTTAATTTGCATGTTTTTTGTGAAATAATTACTGTAATTTCGTGAGTGAAATTCATTAGCAGCATATTCTATGCCATTATTTTGCCCATTCAATGAATAATTTAGCTACCCTCTCATATTCGTCTGGAAATGGCCAAAATAGGAAAAATTTTTATACATTTTGGATATTTTTATTATTTTCTCTCAGTATTTTAAAATATTTTTTGGCTGTAGTTTCACAATGTATTCTTTTATAATTGATATTTTACCTTACTTTATTCTTCTAAAATTTATACATTCACCATTTGTTCATTACAATCCCTCCCCATTCACCAGATAGTTTTGTTATAGTTTTAAATGCAGATTTCTATTGATTTTTTTTTTTTTTTTAGATTTTTCCCTCATGTTCAATCTTTGTATTTTTCAAAATTGTTTAGCCTAAAGTGGCTATGATTGACCAAAGTTGTTGTAATGTTTTATCATCCTTTTAAAAATGGAAACACGTCATTTTGACGGGCTATCTTCTAGTTTTAATATATTTGGCTTAAACGGGCCTTGATTCTATTGTTGTTTTTATTTTTGGCTCAGTTTTGTTTTTTCCACTTCGTTGAGTTTTGCACTGATTAAGAATCTTGACAGTAGATTCGAAACAGCTGTATGCTACCTTTTCATGAATTATTTGTTCATTTATAATCGTTGGTATTTTATCTTTAAACACAATGGCGTTTGTATCATTTTCAGAAATGAGAAAGAGCGTTCGAGGTAAGGCTGCTTTAAAAAACATAATCAAATTCAACATTTTGTTTGATTCATGTTTTGTTTTGAAAAATAGACCAGCGCAGCGGGCTTAGCCTGTTAGTGTTGTAATAAAGATTTTTCGAATTTTCTGTACAACTTTGATTAATAATAATTCTGAATTTGTTTTTCTTTGCTTTCAAAAACAACTAGAGAAAGTGTTTTTCTTAGTAAAATGTTTTACGAAACATTTATTTTTTTTTTTATTTTTTGAATCAATGGAGTAACATTTTTATTTCCATTGGTGCTTTTTTCCGAATTCACCCTTTTCTCTTGTAATTTTCTTTTGCAATAATTCTAGAATCCTACGACTACTTTATAATCTCCTAAAAATTTCGTAACACCTCAGTTACTACATTTTTTGAACAATAATCTACTCTTTTGGCATCAATTTACGTTTACTTACTACAACGGTAAATTAAAAAGTGCATTATTCTTAAAGCAAATGTAACTTTAGAGAAATAGGGATTTCGTCAGTAAATATCGTGTTAATGTTAAAAGTAATTCGTTAAATTTACAGGGAAGGTTGAAACCTTTTATCGCTTGGGGGGGGGGGGGCATTATTTCTTCAAGTTTTATGGTGCCAATTGCAACAAGAATTGTTTCATTAAATTTAGATTACGATTTAGCGGCTTTCTGTATCATGAAAGTTTATCATTTAAAAGTGATAAACTTCAATTACCACTTGTAAGACTTCAATTACCAGCATTTCTCAGCATTAACATTGCATTATTTTCTTAGGTTTTGTTACTGGGTGACATGACTTACTCAACTTTGTTTTCGATTGTCTACACTGCTTGCGGAGCATTTCCGGTACATCGTGTACTATCTTATATAGCGAGAGCCCAGAGCAGAGATTCGTTCAGAAAATATTAGATGTTGCCGAAGACAATGAGGCCCTGATCATTTAAAATACTTTACAACGATATACAATCATGCAAACTTGATTTTCGTTTAAGGTTATTATAACATTCCCCGGGCAACAACGGGTTGTTCAGCTAGTATTCAATAAATTACATAATTTTTTTAAATAGTTGTGTAAATGAAAAAAATTAGATTACAAGGAAATATCTATAAAGACTTAGTAAAATGTTCTTTTCTTGAACAACAATCAAGAACATTTCTTTTCTTACCAAGGCCTCCATACTGAAAAAGTACAATCAGATATGAAGCTAAATATCTTTTACTTAACAAAAAAATTTTCTTCTTCATAAATGAAATAAACACATTTGGTTGTTAAAAAATAATATGCACATTATTTCAGAGGGAATCATTTTTGTTTTAACAATAATTGATTTACGAATCAAAAAAAAAATTTTAATTAAACTACGCAGTTATTTTTTAAAGTTCATTAATAACAGCTAACATTCCACTGATTTTAAATTGGGTGCATTAATTTCTCATTACGTCAGGTGAGAGTAATATTTAAAATTGTTAGAATTATTAACATTTTCTAACATACAGGTTTGAATACATTAAAGCAGGTTTTTAAGATAAAAGTTAGGAATGTAATACTTTTAATTAAGAATATATGAAAAAATGTAAGTCGCAGCTAAAAATGTGTTAATGCATTTCTTAATTTACTCCGACTGATCCGCAATAGAAATACACATTCTTCGGATTTTAATTAAATAACATTCCACAAGCACGAGAAATTATATTCTTGTTCTTCTCAAACAATTTTCAGGAATAAGAACACACTCTGTAGTTTTTATAAAAATTAAACGAGTACTGAGAAGCTCGTTGAATTACATAAATATTTTTGCTGATGATATAAATTTGTATGCAATTGGTGGCAACAGAGTGGGAGCCTATCTCCCTCTTTTTTAGGCTCGTGTGCAATCATATAAATACGTAATTATATAAATATATTTAGATTATTTAAATATATAATCAGCCATATCCGTCCATATGTCCTAATACACTAAATGGCCAAAGGTGACCGGCCACTTGCGGTTTTAGACATTTTGTTAAATATGAAGAAAAACACACGAGGAATTATCCTGAAACTCTAAGTGTGTAAACATAATAGTACGGGTCAAACATTTTAGCAAAGATTTTTTTTCCGAAATTTCATAGGACAACGTCAACAAATTGAAAAAGAATGAACATTTTTTCGATAACAATTTCAAAACTAACGTCGCAAATCCGTTCAAACTGTAGATTAACAGGGCCTGATTACTAACGGGGCACTCTCCCACCAGGAAAAAGAAAAAAAGAATTTTTCCTTATTCATGACAGTAATCTTGTATGAAAAGGGCGTTTAAAGAAGACGAAAATTTCTATAAATTTTTTCTGGTGAGAGAGTGCCCCGTTAGTAATCAGGCTCTGTAGATTAAGATTAAGAGGCTTATTGTAATTAACTGTGTTTATTTTTTGTGGATAGCATGTTTACTAGGGTGGGCCGAAAAAAACTTTTTTTCGATTTTCGATGATGGCGGGTGCGGAAAAGTGGCCACTGGTAGCACTCAGTTCACACCAAAAATTTGAGATTTTTTGGACAATTCCTTACCCTGCCGCAAATGGCTTAAAGTTTAGAAAAAATGCTGATTTTTTAATTTTTAGCAAAAAATTTAAAAATGTTAAATTAAGTTTATTTTGGTTGTATTTAATATTTAATGAGTCAAATGTTTAAAAAACCTCTAACTATGCATTATTTTAATGCTATGTTCTTAAAAAATATACAGCTTTTAGTTCCTTTGCGTTCAGTACCAACGTGAAACACCCCAGAACTCACCACGAGGAGGTAGTTGCACGCCGAGTTTTACTTGCCCTCCTATCCACAGAATGTTATATTCAAAATGCACTGAATCGCATTTACGCTACAAAGTCTTTTTTAGAAATAAACTGTGGCATTTTTTTCCGTGCTGGTAGTTTTGCTTTAATGAAGGTATGTCTTCCTTTACTCCCGCATACCTTTGATGCTGCTCCTGTCACAATTTTAACGACTCTTTCCACAGCCTGGGAGTGATTTGGAAAGCAGACTATTCATTCATCCAACATGGATCCTGAAATTACGTTTTCTGTACTTTTTTCTAGTGAAAAGGTTTTTGTTATAAGAGGTTCGCTGATTTTGGTGGCGACCCACTCAATACACTTAAAGTGTTCCGTTGCTTTAAACTTTAGTTTTGGAACTTGAAACTCTCGCACTATGTTGGTTTTTATTTTATTTAAATTGTGGCATACTTTTTTCCATGCCATTCTTCTAATATGTTGTCTATCATCGGATGCCATTCCTATCAATAAATTCTCGGGATGGCCATAGTATCCATTTGTTTGGATGACTGAATGCACTGTCTTCTTTAGGTCATCTGGTAAAAACGTTAAAAGTTTAACTATCTGCCGCATATGTCTAGGTCCGTCAGCGTAACCTAGCCTTTTCCTTACAGAAAACCGCGCGGGCGCATAAACTCGTTTCACATACCTGAGCGAGATATTTAACGCTTTATCAGGTTTTAAACTACTAACGCATGAGAGTAAATTTCTGCAAGCAGTTGTGATCTATTTCGATTTCACAGTTGGTCCAGGTTATCTATTTTCCATTTCTCGAGGACATACTCCGGTTGGAACTGCTGCATAAATATCAAATGAGCACTTTTGATCGGCACTTAGGTCTTCAGTATTTTCCATTTCTGATATCCATGAAACAGCAATAGGCTCGAACAAAGTGACACGTAGATATTTCACACCCCATTAGTCTAACACCGATTGGTTTTGCAAAGGTCTTATGTCCCGTAGTTTCACCATCAAGTTTAGAGAGTAGATGTCGAAGTGGGATATCGTTCATATGAAGAATACATATCAAATATTGCAGCTCTCTTCCTAGTTTTTTTTCCAAGACAGGCAGTGGCACCATTGCGTTCTCCTGTATTAACAGATCACACGCAAGTGCTGTCAGTTCAGAAAAGTCTAACTTGTGGTGACTTGGAAGGTTGATTTTGCTATTTCTTTTCCGTGACCGAAACGAGATATCAAGTGAGCCAAGTATTCCTAACAAGGTTCAAACAACACGGTGATGTGTTCCTCGCCTTTCTCTCGGCGGTGCCGCTTGTTCCTTTTTTCCCCTCTGAATATACTTTTATCTTTTCTAACATCAAAAAATACGCTTTCAATTTTCCTTCTTTCAAAAACTTCTGTCTTTATCTTCTTTCCAAGTTTCTATTTCTCTCTTCTGACTTTGTTTTTATTGATGACGAGATTCGTATCCTCTGCTATCACAACTTCTACATTGTGTAGCAACCAGTGCTGCATGATTATCAGCATAAGTTGGCAATTGCAATACTTTCAATATGCATGATTCCTACAAAAGGCTACTTTTCACGCTATCGCGTGTCTTTACATTACCATAGTCCTTCATACTAGCCATTTCTAAGCTCGTCGTAATAAAACGCACAAAAAACTATAATGGAAAATTAAACGATTCAAAAAGCACTGTATCTCACTAGAAAAAGTTTTCACGTTCACACTGAACAAATTTCGCAGGTAACGGAGCATAGAGAAATAATAAGAATCCTTTATCACATTTTGGCTTTCATCTATTTCGTCCTTCACTCCCTCAGTATTACGACGAGTCATTGCGCTCGCTTAGAAGCCTCTTCACCCTCTTCTCTCCTTCCAGATTTGTTTTTAAAGTATACTTCTGTCAGTTGCCCAAATATATGACTTTTGACACATAGAAAAAATATAAAGAAGATGGTGGGACATTAATAAGATAGAAACTAACGGTCGATTCAAATAAATACAACTTTTACCTATTATACGAGAAAAAGCTATAAAAATAGGCTAAGTTATGATCTACATAGATATTAAATAATGCATGATCAGATCTTATTTAAACATTTGGTACATTAAACATGCTTTTTCAAATATATACAACCAAAATAAATTTAATTTAAAATTTTTTAATTTTTTTTTTCGAAAAAAGTTCAAAAATGAGCATTTTTGCAAAACTTCAAGCCGTTTGCGGCAGGGTAAGGAAATGTCCAAAAAATCTCAAATTTTTTGTATGAACTGAGTGCCACCAGTGGCCACTTTTCCGCACCCGCCATCTTTGAAAATAAAAAAAAGTTTTTTTCGGCCCACCCTAATGTTTACTCACAGAAAAATTAAGGTTTTTATAAAAACAACCCAAATTTTTCCAAGGTTTTTTTTCTCATAATTTGCAGAGTTCTTAATATAAAACAATGTTCTTTTCTGAAAATATGACAAACAACATTGTACACAATACCCTGTAATCAGAATTTTAAAATATTAAAAATGGGCATGAAACATGAGCAACATTACTAAATAATTTTTCATTGCGCATGCGCGAAATCTATTCATATTTCATTTACATATTGTGTTAGCTAGATGTATAGAGCAACTTTTTGGAAAGTCTCAAAAACATAGGTTGAAAATTCTAAAGAGATCGTCGATAGAATAACCTCAAAATCCGCTGTTTCCAAAATGAAGCAAAAAAGATGAGGGACTATATCCATTTATCCATTGATTTGTGTCACTATTATTATTATTATGTCACTGTTTTTAAGCACATTATGGCATTTACTATATTTGAATACAACTAAGAACCATGATGTCCAGTCAGACTCGAAATTTGCCTGCAAACGGTTAAGAAATTCTTGATTTAAAGAAAATACCACATGTAATTCTAATTAGCTAAAAATAGTTTTGTTGTAGGACAGAAAAAATTCTCGCAAAATCCAAATATTTATTTTACCTCGTTTTGTTTTTCTATTTTTATTTTATTTTGATAAAAATAAATGTGACGAATGTCATATTAGGGTATGTCCATAAACGATGTAATACACTTTTTCGATATTTTTGACCCCCTCCCCCCCTTTGTCACAAAGTGGCACATTTCACTATACCCTCTCTCTCCCCCTCGTCACATGTCACTATATTTCATATGCATATAGGTACTGTTCAAAAACACTATAATCATATTTCAAATTTTATTTTTATGACATTTCTGAGCATAATAATAAAAATTATTCGTATACTTTTTTTGTATCATATAATTTCAAGGTTTACAACAAAAATCGTGATTAATGCACAATAGTAATGAAAAATTAATATGAAAGAGCATTTGAAAACAGTAGTATATAAGAATTCGAAATAGAATTAATTATATTTGGCTTTAAATTTGATGTTTACTTTATGAACACAAAGTACTTTCATTTCAAATTTTAAAATTTAATCTTAAAATCTTTTAAATGCTTTTTATTTTAACCAAAATGTGTGATGTCACATTTCTTCTTACTCCCTCCCACCCCCTTCTTACAAACTGTCACACTATCTCGAACCCCTGTCCCCTCCTCCAAGCGTGACATCATTTGTGGATGGCCCCTTAATTATCATTTAAAAGCATTGTAAGGAGAGATTGCACGATGATAACAGGATACGAACACTAAGTATATTATTTTATAGATGAAATCACTATTTCACTTGTTAAGGTATAGGTGTCACTCTTAAATTGAGATTTATTAACATGTCTACCTTAAAGTCGATAATAAATTTCACTATCTCAGAATAAAAAACAAAAAAAAATAAGAAATCGTTTTAAGAGTTCTTTAAAAATATCTTTAACATAAAAAATTTCCCATGGATTAAATTTTTATTTAAGAATTGTTCTGTAAAATAGTTTTTTTTTTACAGACATACTTGAAAAAAAATATACGTATATAAAAATATGTATCTTTTTATATGTGTAAGTGAGAAAGAAAATTTCTTATATTTAGCTTTTAGCTAAATATAATATTTTTCCGCTTTTTTGGCCACCAGTAAAATTTTAGAGAAAATGCTGTTCTCTTAAATCGCAAAAATGTTATGATTACATAATATAGCATTTTCTCAAAAATTTTACTGGTGCGAAAAAAAGCGGAAATCTCATCCCTGGGTAACGCACTAAAGTGCATTTTTTTATTCTTCAGACATTAACTAGACTAGAAATAATGGTAAAGTAAGTAAGGGTAATAAAAAAATGTTATTGGAGAAATTGAAGTAGCATTATGTATTCGCTTATTTTAGGTATAGTATATCCCTAAAAATACAAATAAATAGATAAAAATCGCTTAACCCCATAATTCTCGCTTCCGTGATATTCACGGACTGCGAATTTTACGGCTTTTATTCAGAATTCGATAAATCGCATTCCTATCAATTTTATAAAATAGTGAAATTATTTTTATTCTGGTATTGTTTTGTTGCCGTTAAATAAGGTTCTTTTCCAAAAAAGTGGTGGCAATAATTAAACTGAATTTTTAAGTCGAAATTTAATAAGCAGCTTTCCGGCACGGGCAAATTCTATTAATAAAATGAGAAATTAGGGACTGTCACCGGAATTTACAAACGACTTTTTTAGAAATTAAGAATCCTCTAATTTAAACTTTTATTGTAAAAGCAAAATTTTCTTAAAATATTATTGCTGCCGTTTCCATGTTTGGAATTAAAATTAGGTATCCCGGACTGGGCACAATATGCCGGAAACGGTTAAAGCATTAACCTTTTCCGGCACGGGCGAAATCTGTAATAAAATAAGAAATTATCGAATAACGCCAGAATTCTCAAACGAATTTTTTAGATATTTTGAAATCCTTAATTTAAGCTTTTATTGTAAAAGTAAAATTCTAGTAAAATATTATTGGTGCCTTTTGCAAGTTTGAAATTAAAACTAGGTATCTCAAGCCGGTCACAGTGTTTTGGAAAGGGTTAAAGGGGAGTAAAACATAATAAAAAATCATTTTAAAAAATACATTAAAGATCCTTTTAATTGATTCTTTAAGTACAAATAAAATTAAAAATATTGATTAAGACCACTTTTTTGTGCTAAAATTTTCGTAACATTTAGTCTAAACATTTCTGCAGTTAAATAGTATGTAATTGTACTTAAAAGAATTAGTGGTATCAAAACATTTTAAGTGATGAATCAAATAAATTCTCATTGTCCGTACGACGTACGGGCAAACAGGAAAGCGGTTAAAATCAAAATGTTTTCAATCGAAACTTACTGCGCTTTTATCAGTGAATAAATAAATAAAAATTAATGACTTTATAATATGTTTACTCATCTTTCAGCAATATATATGAGGTTATTTGTATTTTTATGATTTTAAGCATTGTCATTTCAGTGTTTGTTTGTTTATTTCTGTTTATTCGCGAAGATTTCTTGGCATTAATAAATTCTATTTCAAAATTTTATCTTGATATAGTAAATTTGTCCACCGAGACATTTATATTAAGTAGGGCTTCACAGACGACTACCTTAAAATTCTATCTCGCACCACTTTTAAAAGACTGAAAAAAATCATATTGCAATTCGTTTAGTTCTATCTCTTAGAGGTCCATTCAGATCAATTTTTTTTTTTTATTTTGAACATTATTTATCTGTGTGAAAAAATTGTAAGTATATGTATCCTGTAGGATACATCAGGTTTCAAGAGGTGAATACTAAAACAGCCAGAAATTTTAGTCAAGCTGTATAAAAAATATATTTTTTAACATATTCTATAATGAAATTTCAGGCAAGATACGAAATATAATCACATGGTATTAATCCAAATAAACACTCGGGAACGTTCTAATGTTAATGCTATATAATTTAGGATATAATTTATGAAGATTATCTTATTATTTATTCAATTTTCAATAATGAATAATATAAAAATGTATATTTTAACAAACACCGGAAAAAATAAGGTGTAAATGTGAACGAGATTAAATATTTGAGAAATAGTAGATGTATTTTTTCGCCAAAATGTTATTTGTTCATGGCATCGTGCTGTTTTAAAGCGACAGCATGCATAATTGACAAAAGAAGCACATTATAAAAGCTTGCTCTCTCTGATGATAGGCTCTGAATGCGTATGCATGAATGCGTTTGGTATACGTTGATAATGTCTCTTCTCAGGGCCTGTTTACTAACGGGGCACTCTCCCACCAGGAAAAAGAAAAAAAGAATTTTTCCTTATTCATGACAGTAATCTTGTATGAAAAGGGCGTTTAAAGAAGACGAAAATTTCTATAAATTTTTTCTGGTGAGAGAGTGCCCCGTTAGTAATCAGGCTCTGTCTCTTCTAAAATTCAGTGCTGCCAGATGGGCTACTTTTTTTTCAAATTCAGATTCTTGTTTGGCACCACTTTTTGGCAATGGTAAAATTTGCCTTATTTAATGGCTGATAAATAAAGACTCAAACAAAAGGGAATTTTACCGTTTCAAAAAAGTGATGCCAATCAAGAAATTTTAATTAAAAAAAGTAGCCCATCTGGCAACACTGATGGGATTAAGTGTCTAATTTCCTTGAGGGAGTATCGTCACGTCTGTCATGATTGACAGAAATAGCGTTACTAACATTTTGTATATTTAAAATAATAACTCTTAAAAACATTTAACCCCTTCAGGGGCGTCAAGATACATTATATCCCATCTAATTTAAACAAGATTTGCACGTTAAGCTTTTAATCCCTTGAGGGGCGGTGGGATATATTTTATCCCACCTAATTCAATCGGGATTCTCACCTGAAACTTTTAACGAAATTTTTTAATTTTATCTTTGGCCGCAAAATGTTTAAAAATTTCCTTTCCTTATTTGATAATAAAAATTTTCGATTATTTCTGTAAGAATTAAGTATTACAGAGATACATTTGATTGCCTCTGAAAGAATTAAAACGTCAGCGTCCAGACACTGATGTTGTTAAAATTAAATTTTAAAACATAATACTTAACCACTTAACCCCTTTGCGACGGGAGTCTTTTACGAAATTTTTATTGTTTCGTCACCGGTTTTAAAAAACAGAAATTTGTTCCTTCTTAAATCGAGAAAATGCTCCGATTGAATAGCCACATTTTACAGTATAATTTTACCGGTGGGAATATACAAGGATTCTATACGTGTCGCTCGTCCCCAAGGGGTTAATGGTCGCGCCCGATACATTCACGGGCTGCAAGCTTCATGGCTTTTATTCAGAATTTTTGAATTCTCACCAGTTTAATAAAATAGTGTAATTGGTTTAATTATGGTATTACTTTCTTGTCATTAAAGAAGATAAATATTTTGTTTAAAAAAAAGTGGCGGGAATAATGAATTTGAATTTTTAAACCGTAATTTAATGCGACCATTAAGGGGTTAAATGTGCAGCAAAGGCAATGTCATAAGCGCAGTTGAATATAAAAAATATATTTAACAGAAATACGATATGAATTTTTTTATCTTATACTATAATGCGAGCAAAAATTGTGTGTGTGTGTGTGTGTGGGTAAATTTTATCTCAAAAACGGCTCTAACGATTTTCGCAAAAATTTGGATTTTACCATTTTCGGGCACGAGAAGACCATTGGGCTAGGCCACATGTTCGAGAAAATTCGATTATTGGGTCATTTTGGGTCATAATGGGTCAAGATCAAGCTATTTATATCTAGACAACGGCTGGATCGATTTTAAGGAAATTTTGTAACCAATCGTTTTTTGGCACGAGAAAACTATTGGGCTGGGTCACATGTTCGAAAAATTTCGATTATTGGGTCATTTTTGGGTCATTATGGGTCAAGCCATTTTTATCTAAAAAACGGCTCTAACGATTTCGACCAAATTTTACATTTTATCGTTTTGGATTACCAGAAGACCATTGGGTTAGGTAACATGTTCGAGAAAATTCGGTTAGTGGGTCATTTTTGGGGTCATTGTGGGTCATGCTATTTTTATCTAGAGATTTTCTCACGCAATTTTGACTAAAAATTGCATTCTATGGTTTTCGGGCACGAGAAAAACATTGGGCTAGGTTACATGCTCGAGAAAAAATTTTAATGGGTCATATTGGGTCATTAAGAGCCTGGGTCAAGCTATTTATATTTAAAGAACCGCAGAATCAATTTCATCGAAATTTTGCCTGTAATAGTTTTTTGACACGAGAAAACTAATGGGATCACACGATCGATAGATTTCGATTATAAGAGTCATTTGTGGTCATGATGGGTCATAATGGGTCATAGTCAAGCTATAGCTAAAGAACAGGTGGATCGATTTTAACGAAATTTTGTATACAACATTTTTTTGGCACGAGAAAACTATTGGGCTAGGTCTCAGTTCGAGAAATTTCGATTACTGGGTCATTTTGGGTCATAAAAAGTCTGGGTCAAGCTATTTATATGTAAACTACGACAGTATCAAATTTAATGAAATTTTGTATGTAAGTTTTTTGACACGAGAAAATTAATGGGCGATCTCACATGTTTGAAAGATTTCGATTATAAGAGGTTATGGGTCATTATATTATGAGTCATGATGGGTCATAACGGGTCATGTCAAGCTATATCTAAAGAACACGTGGATCAGTTTTAACGAAATTTTGTATACAACATTTTTTGGCACGAGAAAATCATTGGGCTAGGTCACATGATCGAGAAATTTCGATTAATGGGTCATAAAGGGTCATAAAGGGTCTGGGTCAAGTTATTTATATTTAAAGAACGGCAGGATCGAGTTTAACGAAATTTTGAGTGTAACAATATTTATACACGAGAAAACTAATGGGCTAAGTCACATGTTCGAGAGATTTCGATTATAAGGGTCATTTGTGGGTCAGGATCGGTCATGGTCAAGCTATATCTAAAGAACGGGTGAACCGATTTTAACGAAATTTTGTATACAGCATATTTTTGTCACGAGAAGATCATTGGGCTATTTCACATGTTCGAGAAATTTCGATCAGTGGGTCACTTTTGGGTTATTCTAATTTTATTTAGACAATGTCTCGCGCAAATTTGACTCAATTTTATATTCTATCGTCTTCGGACACAAGAAAATCATTGGGTTACTTCAGATGTTTGAGAAAACTCGATAAATGAGTTATTTTGGGTCATAATGGGTCAAGGTCAAACTATTTATACCTAAAAATTGGCTCAATCGATTTTATCTAAATTTTGTATTTAACGTTTTTCGGAACGCAATAATTAATGAACTAAGTCACATTTTCGAGAGATTTCTATATAAGGGTCATTTGTGGGTCATGCTAATTTTATCTAGAAAATTGTTCTCACCATTTTGAGTATATTTTCTATTATATCGTTTTCGGGCAAAAGAAAACCATTGAGAAAGGACACATGCACGTAACAATTCAATTAATGGATTGTTTTAGATCTTAATGGGTTCGGGTCATTCTAATTATATATAACAACGACTCAGTCAATTTTACCTAGATTTTGCAACGGAACGTCTTTTGTCACGAGAAGACTATTGAGCTGAGTTGCATATTAAACAAATATATATTAGTGGGTCATATCGCTTCATTGCTGAATGCTGTCAAGCTAATTTTACTTAAGAAATGGCTTAAACGATTTTGATTCATTTAATACTCTACTGTTTTTGATTACCTGAAGACCATTGAGCTAAGTCACATGTTTGATGACATGTGATTAGTGGATCATTTGGGTAATAAGGGTCAGGATCACGAGACTATGGCAAAAGCCAATAAGTTGGCGATATTTGACAAAATACTGGCGAAATTTGGCCGAAAAATCGACTATTAAGGTTACGAAACCAAAACACATATTTGGCGCCAAATGAAAGAATGTGTCCAAATTTGGTTATATCTGGCAAAAAATATTGTCTTTCAGAATGTGAAGAAATTTCTTATACATTCTTAATAGTCTTCGAGATGCATAGTTAAACTAATCAGAATCGAGCTAAAAAAGTGATTTGGATTGATGTCCTTTCGTCGTAAATTTTAAAATAAAGTAAAATTTATGAACATGTGCATACAATTATAGTTTTCTTATTGATTGTTTTTGTAAATAATATTATTAATTATAACATGTTTTACAGTAATAATACTATATCGAGTTGAACACAAAGTTAATTTTAACCGAGCTGAGCTCGGTCACCCCTGCTAGTTATTATTATTTTAAGAAATTTGTTGCATTTCCTATAAAAATTCAAGGTAAAGGTCATTAACATAGTAAAAAGTATTTATGTCTCCTGTTTTTCTGTCTGAATGTCCGTACACTAACTCTCGTATGGCTCTGTAATTTTCTTAAGTTATTAACCCAGGGGTGCAAAAATCTAGGCGCCATCAGGCAGTTTCTCACCACAAAATTTATTTCGTTTTCCTTCGTCGAATATTTCGTGTAAAATTCCTGCTAAAATGCTATTAAATTTTGAGCGAAAACAACTTTAAAATTTTAGTGGTGAGAGACTAACCTCTGGCGTCTAGATTTTTGCACCCCTGTATTAACCCTTTGGGGACGAGCGACACGTATACGTGCCGCAAAAAGGCTTAAGAAGCCTTGTCTATTTCCACCGGTAAAATTATACTGTAAAATTTTCTTATTCAATCGGAGCATTTTCTCAATTTAAGAAGGAACAAATTTCTGTTCTTTAAAGCCGGTGACAAAACATTAAAAATTTCGTAAAAGGCTCCCGTCGCGAAGGGGTTAACACATAGTAAGAACTATCTTTATTAAAAATGAAGAGTATAGTAATGATAGATTACTTGCCGAGACACTGGTTATCTATTCTATTGTCTATCTTTCTTTTTAAAAGGCTTAGTTTTACAATAAATTTGTCTTGCTAATCATAATTTATCATAATAACGTTCATGAAATATTTTTGTTTTCCTGATTAAACTAAGAAAACATACACATCTAGTTAATTACTAACTTCCACCCAAAACATTTCTATATAGATTCGACGTTAAGTGCTGCGTCTCACGGGTACAACAAAAAATCAATAATATATTTTTTTAATTTCTCCTACCTACTAGCAAAAGCCATGCTTTGTTTGGATTCGCGAAGCATTATTTTATAAAACAGATATTTGAAAGTAACAATATTTTTTTTATTATTATTATTTTTGCATCTTTATTAAACAAAAACGTTATTTTATGTTTTGGCGCATTTTAATTTTTTACTTATGATGTAAAACTGGCATAAGATATTTTCGAAGCAAACTTTTACAAATTTTTTTTTTATTTTCAACTAAAAGCTCTTTTAAAGATGTTTTTACAATTTCAAGTAGCCACTGGTGTTTTTTAATTGTTTGAAATATGCATGTTTCCAATCTTTGTAATCAACATCCGATAATCTTTGATAGCTATTTTAGAATAATATATTTGAAGAAAGCTTGAAGAAAGTTACTTCTTCAAAATCCTATTTTCTGGAAAAAACATTTGAAATCTGCTTTCGTTGATACTATGAATTTTCAACTGTAAAACATTTTATTTTAATTTCTTCATTTTTATACATGTTAGCGTATGAGAATTGCTGTAATTCTCTCCGCGTGGGAGAACTGTTTACTTTCTGCGAATGACAACTCAATTAATGGAATTACCTTTTAACGAAGCGCTCTCTCATTCTCGCAGTGACGTTTTCACGAATAATTATTGTTGTGTTTGCGAACTTATTAAAGTCTTATTTTTCTATAAAATCCTTCTGATTAATGAGTCGATATTATTTAGCCACAATACGACCTTCGCAAAAATATTTATAAAGAGCTTGAACCAACAACTTCACGCAGATCTTTTAATTTTTCATTTATATAACAAATTTAAGAATTAATTTTATTTGTTTACAATTATTTTGTTGCCAGTTTACAAAAAAAAAAAAAAAAAAAAAAAAAAAAAAAAAAAAAAAAAAAATCCATAATACAATTCTTTTAAAATGTTTAAGTGTCATCTGTGCAAACGATTTTGCGGGATAATGAAAACATGTTTTATTTAATAAATTAATCATGATTCTATCTATAATTATTTACTCCATTATTTAAACTTTTTTTTTCTGAAAATATACGCGTTTCATTTTTTATTTATTTGCTAAAATGCTTCCGTATTGGAAATGCATGTAAAATAAATTAATTAAAATAATAATTTTTTTAACGTTTTACTGTAAAAAAAATTATATTCTGCAAATCTACAGATCATAATTTATTTTTGTGTTTAATTTGAAGTTAAAATATTGAATAGTTTTTTTGTAAAGCGTACGACAAATTGTAATTTGAGTGGACTAGTAGAGGATTCGCTTCGCTCATCCTAACAACAGAATAAAATTTTGGAATAGAATTTTTTTTAATAACAGGTTTTCATCGGATGTCTTCCAGCGTGATATCCTAAAGTCAATTTTACGTAAAGCCAAATATAACTTGATGTCTTTACATGAAAAGAATTAGAATTTTATTATGAAAATGATTCCCTAAGCTTTTTATTTTTATCAAAATTTGGACAAACACTTGATTTTCAATCGACTAGCCATTTCATATATTTCCGAGGCAATTTGGTGATCAAAATGTAACTCAAAATATAAACCTCACTCCGATGAGAATTTTCGGAAATGTGAAATGACTAATGGAACATCTTGTATTTTACTTTAACTAATACAGGACTCCCAAATGGTCCGTGAACTGAACATCAATATTTTTAACAGAAAATTTCATGATAGGTTTCTACAGAATTTGCGCTAGAATTAACATTCAAAGGTTTTTTTCTCGGCAATTTGCAAGAAAAATCTAAAGAGAAAATTTCTCTAAGAAAAATGTGATGTTCAGTTGGCTGATCAAATGGTCCGCCCTGTACTAGTTGCCGAAACGTCAGTGAAGGCTTACTTTGGAGACTCGAAATTTTTTGGTTACTGTCTGTCAGTCAGTCTGTCTGTTCCGCGATAACTAACGCAAAATTCATCCGATTGGCTTGAAATTAAGTGGGTATGTTAGTGAGGCACTGGGATTAAGCTGTATAGTTTTTTGTAAGATTTGATTCATTCGTTCGGAAAATATAGAATATTTTATTTTGCGCATTAATGCTTTTCTATGGCAAATCCAATGATTTTCATTTTTTTTCCTTGACAGAATTTGACACATTTCATTAATGGAATTCAACGATAAATGGATACTAAAATTTACCAGTTGATTTATTCGTATTGTTTTGAAATTTTGTCTACATATTTGTCAGATTTTTAAAATTATTACTGTAAATTTTATAAATGTGTTCCAATAATATAAACTAATTTGCTTTAGAGATTTACTTACTTCAAATGTATTTATTTCACTTTCTTTATTTTCTCTTAATGGTTGCTAAGCAACCATTCATCCTAATCCTTATTTTTATAATGTTATAAATTTGTATGCGTGTACAAAAATTTAAATAAAGTCAACGTCAAAACTGATGAATTAATTAATGTCTTTGTATCTTTGCGTATAAATATAACATAGCCCAGAAAAGAATATAGGGTATGTTTTATTAATTTTATTCAATTATTTTCCTTAATAATTCAAAATTGCCTTCTTTTTCATACAGAATCAATAGCGATTTTTTAAATAAAATTTAATCAATTTCCTTTATCGTTGCCAAAAAAAATCAAAATCTGGAATAATTTTTCAAGGGCAATAAGTTTCAATTGAGCAATTTCCATTCGAAAAATTGAACTAAGAAAAAAAACAAGTTCAATGTAGATTCTGCCATTGCAAAATTCAGTTTCGCCTCCGATTAGAAAAAAAAATCGATAGAGGTTTTTCAGAAGGGCGACCCCGTTTAGAATGCCGTTGAGAATGGACTAACTTCATTTTTGTTGTGTTTATCAATATAATAGCAAACAGAACGGCATGAAATACCCAGTTGATTAGCAATTTCTCTCTGAGACATTGGAATTGCGTAATAATAAAGAGATACAATTCGACATGAACCTCCTTCATTGACTAGATTCATCAAAAACGGATTTTTCCTTTAGTTTAAACGTTTTTTTATAGACTCTGAGATAAGGGGAATGCATTTTAACAATAAAACGAGTGGAATCCCGTCGAATTCAGCGAATGAAATGTTTGAAAGACCCGATCGATTTGGTTTAAAAAAAAAGCAAAAGTAATTACATTATTGAATCAATATATAATAAATATATTTGCAAACTTAATGTTAAGCTTGTCAGTTAAAATATTCGCATATCTTCAGTTAAAATTGTAATCTGAGTTCCGGCGAAATCCAGAAATTTTATTTTATATGCACTCACAGAAAAATTGTCAAAAAAAAAAAAAAAAAAAAAACTAATTTTATTTTTATTGTGACATTATTTTAACTAACTGAAGTCATCTGAAAGTAAAATCTCAATCTCAGTGTCCATAATGAAAAGAAATATTGAAATGTAATATCGTTATGAGTAAAAATGCGATGTTTTAAATAGTTACGTCATTTTCTCTTCAAATGTTTTTTAAAAGTTACTGCTATTAGTAATATGAAAAAGGCATCGGTAATAATATTATAATTTCCATTTATCTGGTTGCTGAATGACATCATTTTCCTCATTTGAAAATTTTCTTATTTTGCTTTAAACATTAATTTTTATCATAAATTATTTTCTGTTATTTTATTTGCATTATTAATATTATTTCTCAGTAAATATATTTTTTTTACTTCAATTCTCTTTCAAGTGCATAATTTTACGCAATCATTTTGGAAAATAAATTTTTATTATCTAGAGAAAAGCTAAACTGTGTTGCCACCATTTTGAAGAAATATCGTAAAAAGCATTTAAAATGAAAAATAACATATAAAAATGGAAATAAATTAAAAAATAGCTAAACTGGGCACAACTACAAAGAAATAGCTTTCATTTAAAAAAATAATTATCAAAATCGGTTCAGTAGAAAATTCAGGGCTGATGACACGACATTTTTTAGCTTGTCTGAAAGAAATAGCACCGGAGGCTAATAAATATGGCGTCAGAATCAAAATCAAAATAAATACAGGGTGATTCAGCTCGTCGGTGACAAACTTTAAGGATCGATAAAGCACACCTAGACGAACATTTTTGAATAGGGAATGTAGGGTCCCTGACGCGATGGTAAGGCGCTAGGCGCTTTCGAAAATTTGGGTGCCGAAATTCGAAACGTCATAAAAACTAGGGAAATGGTTAGATTTTCTTGCTTGTTGCGTCGAAATGATTCTGTTTGTTTAGACTTTCTTCAGTACCAATTTGATAAGCGTATCTCTTAAAACATGGATAGGGGGCGCTGCAGACTTTGGAGAGCTAGACAACAACTTTAAGCCCGTTATTTTGATAATTTAACACATGCTCGCCAAAGTTTATACTCTAACTTAAAGTTTGAACCCAAAAGTAGAGCCCTGCAAAAAGCGTAAGAGCCGGAATAAAATGTCAAAGTACAGGGTGGTCGAAACTCGAAGGCTCCTAAGAGATAAACAAACAGATTTCTTGACTTATGGCATGCATTTTCATGATTCTGTTTGCTGGGGCTCTCTGAAACTCAGTTGAACGGTACAAAAAGAAACATCGATAGGGGGCGCTTTGGGCAAAAAACATAATTCGTTGACATTTCGGACGCTAACTGGAAACGGGGCGCTACGATCAGTTAGAAACAAAACAAGAGAGTAATTTACTTATCATAAGAAGCTATTAAAACTGCAGTTTGTTTGTTTTTTTTAACAAACATAGCTGGTTTCAATCATGCACAATGCGCGCAATAAAATTTACATAAGGTGCTTTTTGCTGATTTATGCAAAAGATATCGTACCATATCGATATGCAAAAGATACGTAATGCGTAGACGACAACGCGAGATGACGTAGTTGTATGCGCAGACACGTCTTTTGAACGTGCGGTACCTACTTAAGCTTCGGGTTACTTGTCTGCAGATCGGTAGTAGGATGGAACGGTACACAAACTCTGAATTGGCTGACATGCATTTGGCGTATGGCGCTGCTGGTTGTAATGGACGAGCCGCTCAGCGGTTGTACGCCGAGCGATAAAGTCTGTTCACACTACGGATATTTAAGATATCTCAGGCCTCGAACTCTCTCAGAGAGTTCTACAAACTCTCTCAGAGAGTTTCAACTCTCTCGAGCTAGATACAGGAACAACCACCTACTCTCATTGGCTACAAAGCTTTGCTTTTACTGATTGGCTGTTGTGGCCGTCTTTATTTCAAGCGCATGCGCATACGCTACATTTGTTCAGTTCAGAGATACAGTGACATTCGCTGAGATATCTTAGGTAAATTTTTCAATGTGAACAGGCATCCAATTCCGGGAGGGTCCACTTCAAACACGGCGATCTTAAGATATCTTAAGTTCGTGGTGTGAACGGGGTATTACCCCAACAGGCAAATCCCCTGCCATGCCTTCTTCGCTCGAGTACACCAGAGGTTGTCCACAACGGGATCTTTCAACGGAGGCAGGCCTGAACGGGAGCGATCAGTGAGCACCCCCGACAACGAAGAGGCTGTGCTTAACCTGGTTGAGGACAACCCAGGTCTTAGCACGAGAGATATCGCCAGACATGTTGGCATTTCGCAAGCAACTGCGTGGCGCATCTTACGTTCCCGGAATCTGCACCCCTACCACATCCAGCGGGTGCAGTTGCTCAGAGAGCAGGATTTTGGCCCTCGAGTGGAATTCTCAAGATGGTACTTGGCGATGAGATCCAGGGATCCCCGTTTTGTAAACAGCATTTTGTTTACGGACGAGTCCACCTTCAGCCGGGAGGGAATGTGGAACGCCCACAACAGTCATGTGTGGTGTGATGAAAATCCACATGAAACCAGAAGCCGAGCAGCCCAGGAGCGTTTCTCAGTAAATGTGTGGGCCGGCATTCTGGGGGATTGCCTCATTGGCCCTTATTTGTTACCTGAACGGCTGACAGGTGGAAATTACCTGATTTTCCTGGATCAAGTGCTGCCGCAGCTTCTGGAGGAGGCGCACGTACCCGAAGGTTCGCGTCGCCAGATGTGGTTCCAGCACGATGGAGCTCCGGCCCATTACACGAACGACGTGCGTCTCCATCTAAACGCAAGGTATGGCCAGCGGTGGATCGGGCGTGGGGGTCCAGTTCACTGGCCTGCCCGATCACCAGACCTCACCTGCTTGGATTTCTTCCTTTGGGGTTGGTTACCTGAAGGCCGAGGTATACCATACACCTGTCAGCAGTGCTGAAGAACTTGTGGCGCGCATTGTGGCAGCTGCAGGGCAGATCAGAGATACTCCTGGCATTGTTGGAAACACACACTCCTCAATGCGACGGAGGTGCGAAGCCTGCATCATGGCCCAAGGTCGAAATTTCGAGCATCTTCTGTAGTGTTATTTTTTGTAAATAAATTTCCAGTATCATTGATGTTTTTGGTCTAAATTTATTCAGAAGTGTTGAGCAGAGGTAGAAAATGTGTTTTCATTATTACTAACTGATCGTAGCGCCCCGTTTCCAGTTAGCGTCCGAAATGTCAACGAATTATGTTTTTTGCCCAAAGCGCCCCCTATCGATGTTTCTTTTTGTACCGTTCAACTGAGTTTCAGAGAGCCCCAGCAAACAGAATCATGAAAATGCATGCCATAAGTCAAGAAATCTGTTTGTTTATCTCTTAGGAGCCTTCGAGTTTCGACCACCCTGTACTTTGACATTTTATTCCGACTCTTACGCTTTTTGCAGGGCTCTACTTTTGGGTTCAAACTTTAAGTTAGAGTATAAACTTTGGCGAGCATGTGTTAAATTATCAAAATAACGGGCTTAAAGTTGTTGTCTAGCTCTCCAAAGTCTGCAGCGCCCCCTATCCATGTTTTAAGAGATACGCTTCTCAAATTGGTACTGAAGAAAGTCTAAACAAACAGAATCATTTCGACGCAACAAGCAAGAAAATCTAACCATTTCCCTAGTTTTTATGACGTTTCGAATTTCGGCACCCAAATTTTCGAAAGCGCCTAGCGCCTTACCATCGCGTCAGGGACCCTACATTCCCTATTCAAAAATGTTCGTCTAGGTGTGCTCTATCGATCCTTAAAGTTTGTCACCGACGAGCTGAATCACCCTGTATAGTAGTTTGTCAAATATTAAACACGGAAATTTCTTTCGTTAATAAGAATTTTTCTGACAAAAAGGGGGGCATAATTAGAAGTAAAAGAAATAAAAAAGAATAAAGTTTTTAACAAATTTTTCACTTAGTAAAATTTGACGTCATAAATGAAGTAAAACAGGTATTTTATAGTAGTCGTTAAAAATACAAGAAACATGGACAGCAATAACTCATGAATAATGATGTCATTGCCAAAACTTCAGTGAAGGCTTATTTTGACGACGCAAAATTTATTGTTTTCCATCTGCCAGTCTCTTCTTCTGTCTATCTGTCAGTCCCCGATAACTGCCACAAAATGCAGTCAAAACTTCTTTTTTTTTCGGAAACAAAATTGTAAAACCCTAGATTACTGAGTTTACACTTTCAAAAGTTCCTGATACATTAGATTTAGGTGTTTGTGATGGGCAGGTATCTAGAAGTATGAGGATAATGAAAAATGCTTATTAATACTGTCACTTATCCTTATAAATCAAAATGTATAAAGAAATACAAGATATACGATAACCATTAGCAGATTGATAGAAAGTAAAAAATTTAAATTTAATGAGACTGCGGGGGGTTCAGGGGGGCGGACCCCCTGAAGAAATCTACTGTGGTAAAATAAAAAAAAATAATAGATCATGAAAATATTAGATTATCCTAACATAACTAAATCTTTAATTTAACGCTTTTGATGGCTGAAAATTTATTATTCTTATTTTATTCTTATAAATAATTACGTAATTCAAAAATTTTAAATTACAGTTTCCAGGAAGTTGAATATTACGCTAACGCTCTTATTCACCAACTACTTCGACCCCGAGTTACATCGAAAACCTCGGTCGAACGCAGAGCCTGATTACTAACGGGGCACTTTCTCACCAGAAAAAATTTATAGAAATTTTCGTCTTCTTTAAACGCCCTTTTCATACAAGATTACTGTCATGAATAAGGAAAAATTCTTTATTTCTTTTTCCTGGTGGGAGAGTGCCCCGTTAGTAATCAGGCCCTGGTCGAACGCTCAAACAGTATTCATCTTTAATCCTGATTGGACGTCTCCTTGATAATGTCCAATCAAATGTTATCATGAATTTCATTTGAGTGTGCGACCGAGGTTTCCTAGGTTGAGGTAGATGGTGAATAAGAGCATAAGTATGTTTTTTTTAAAAAAAGATGTGAAAAGCTGACGTTGAGGCTCCTGATCTGCAGATTTACTAGTATGTTGACCGTTACAAACAATATTACCATTCTAAGTCCTTTTTCGCATTTAACTATTTCCAACGTGTCAAAAATATGTTTATTAATTCGGTTACTCTTAACGTCTGCAATCTGTCCATGTTTCATCTTACTGGAATTAACTCATGTAATAGATATATGTTATGGTTGATTAATATAACATGTTTTATCTTGAAATTGAAGTTCCTTTGAAATCCGTTTACGTATACAGATGAATTCAGTTACATTATTTTTTAATACAAAAATCCTTTTCAATTTAATGTGCAATTTGAGATATTGGAATTGGACTGTAAAAAAATGACAGATATTAATTAATGTACTACAATATAGAGGAGACTGGGGATGAAAGGGACAATCAAAATCTCAGGAATAAAATAAAGTATATGAAGTTGCAACTATGGCTCAGTTATTTGCGATACTTGTCTCAATAAACTTCTTAATAAACCTTATATCTAATGTCAGCAATTGTAGCGTTATAAATGGTGAAAGCAAAGTATGTTTTTGATATAAAAATGTAAATTTTGATCTTGTCTTTCTTTTTTCCTCTCGAAATGAATATTATGATTAGCATTACAGTATTTATGTTATTTAGCAGTTTAACCCGTTGCAGCGCAGGGCAAATTCATTGCTTAAATGTTGAAATTAATGACTATCACCGGAATTTGAAAACAATTTTATTTGTAAATAATAATAAAAAAAAGATATGCTTCATGCATTCAATGAACTGTATTTTTTAAAATCCAAATTCCGGTGACAATGTGGCGTTTGAGAATTCAAATTAAGTGATTTCACAGATTTACCACCACGTCACAAGCGGATAAAGTATGCACTTTATGGTTGTATTATTCTCTAGTTTCTCCAGTTTATTTTATTCTCTAAAATACTGCCACGCTTGAATACATTTTTAAAATTTCACTAGGTGGTATGGAGTAGAAAACGACAAAAAACATGGGGCTGAAAGAAAGATTGTTGAAGGGAACCGCTAATTTAATAACAAAAGTTGGTGAAAGCTATTTTCTCTCATAACGTACGCTGAACGTGGCAAACTTTCTGCATGAGATAATGTCTAAGGTAACGCTTTTGTTTCTGCACGAGGTAACTGTTGAACGGTATTAGTTATCCGAAGGAAGAATCTCAAATACTATTGCTCGGAGGTGTCTCATATCAAAGGCTTAACCCCTTAACTGGTCTGCCCGAACGCCGTTTAGGCAAGACGAATTTGCTTATTACATCATTTAAAGCTTTTTGACACCACTATTATTTTTATAAAAATTTTCATACTGTTCAAACGCGGAAGTGTTTAGACTACATTTTACGGATATTTTATTTAAATAATAGTCTGCTATTTTCAATTTATTGAACGGAAAAAAATTAACCAGTTAAAGGGTTAAATTTACTCATTAAAACAGCTCAATGGCCTCAGAATTTTTTTAAGCAATTGAGAATTAGCTAAATATTCTTGTTGTTCCAAAACTTATACTGCACTTCTCATATTTGATTATCATTAAAAGCAATATAAATATAAAGAAAGACAACAACATTTGCGAAAGATGGTAGAAATGTTGCCAGTGGACTATTAAAAAAATCAGATTTCTTGGTTGGCAGCGCTTTCTAGATGACATTCTTGTAGCATTTTATCCATTAGAAGGACTTAATGGATCAACTTAATGGACTAACTGAAACTTTTTCACTGACCACTCACCACGCAGTTAGTGATATTTTGATGAAGTTACCTAAATCCATAGCTGCCAACATTAACGCATTTTTCCTATCACAAACATTTTTCCTACCATTTTATCCATTAGCAGGAGTTAATGGATTCTAACTCAAATAACTTAAACATTTTCCCTGACTACTCCCACACAGTTAATGAAATTTCGATAAAGTTATCAAATCCGTAATTGGTGATAAGACACTTGTTTTTGTTTTATCATATGTTGCAATATATTTTATTTTTATTTGTATGTTATTAACTTTTATTTTTGAATAATCTAATCGCAGATAAAAAGAAAAAAAATGTTCTTAAATGTGTCCCAGTTAACCTGCAAAATAACCTTTCATTCTATACAATGGAGTCAAAAGGATAATTTCTCCAAATTTTTATAAATGCGTACAGATTTTAACCCCTTGCGGCCTAGTGGTTAATTTTAATTCCCAAACGCCACATTGGTGCCGGAATTTTTGTAAAAAAAAATTTTGCCTATTGAATTCCTGCAAAATAGCTTTTTCTTAATTAAAAATAAAGTTTCGCAGTCAGTCATCAATTTCGACACTTAAGAAAATAATTTGCTCTGAAAAGGGTTAAATTACTGTACTCGAGGATAATAGGGTTTTTGAGGTTATTTGGGTAAAATAGTCCTCCAGTGTTCGTGTCCGGAATGGCTCAGTTTCAGCCAATACATCCCTGGTTCGAATTCTGGCCTGGACTTTTTTCACCCAAAATAATAGAAATTTACATCGCTTATAATTAATTTACTGATTGTAAAATCGTGTCATAAAGTATTCAAGTATAATAGAACCCTATTATACTAGAATAATTTACTAGTATCAAAGCAAAGTTTTAAGACAACAACTAGTCGCAAACATGAGAATGCCATCTTTTAATATCATTATTTAAAAATTTATAAACAAAACATGTCCCTTTCATCTCCACTCTCCCCTAAAGGAACTAATCATACAGAGAATAACATAGAGCAACGAGAAACACAAACGTGCTATTTCTGTGGCCTTCTAATTCAACAAAAAAATGTTATCCAAACCGTTTTTTAAAGCAAACAGCTTTTAATATATAAGATTGTAAATAATTTTCGTAGCCTTCGAATTTTTCCCGTTTTAGAACCAGAAAAGATGCGCATCGTACAAACGGCCCCTGTACCCTTTACAACACTTGGCGTGAACGATAATGGCAGACCTGATCGCGGAAGGTGTCACAAGCTAAATTGAATACAATGGCCAGCTTTGTTTGAGTTGGTTTGACCAGTGGGTATGACAAGTTTAATACGTCCGACGGTCGCTGAGGCATCGATATCAATCAAATGAAACAAAAGGGAAACAAATAGGGATTGTTTTCTACATTTGTAAGATTAATATAAAAATAAGTATTTTGAAAATTAAAAAAGATATGAAATTACAACAATATTAAAAAAAAAGTCTAATTTTATATCATTAGGTAATTCTATGAGCACATATCATGTAAGTAATATATATTACGATTTTTATTACCAGTATTTTAGTACGGAAAAATGTGACTTATTTTATCGGAGATATTTCATTAATTGAATAAGGCCCTCCAAACCTTTCGAAAATAACGGTGGCCAACAATTTAGCAGTTACTGGAAATGTGACTTACACGACTGATGCTCATGGAAATACCCTATTACGAGGATATTAATTTGCTTTAGGATTTTCCTGTGAAAGATTACTCTAATTTACTTAGCCTGACTGACATAAATACAACTTTCTAAATTTTACCATATTTTTCATGCATGAGAACTCAAAATTACGTGCTATTAAAAACGTCTTATTAGGATTCCGAAAGACGGAAAAATACACGATAAAACAAATGAAGCAATTTCATTCATTATCAAAATATTTCTCGCGTGCTTTAGGTAGGGATGATATTTCCGCTTTTTTGGACACCAGTATAATCTTAGAGAAAATGTTGTTCTTTTAAATCACAAAAATGTTCCGATTAAATATTATAGTATTTTCTCTAAAATTTTACTGGTGTGCAAAAAAGCGGAAATCTCATCCCTGTTTAGGACAGCGAGCAATTAAATATGCCTGTTTAAAGATCATTAACATAAGCGAGAGAAAATAAATCTAATAAAACATTTTACTGTGAATTCTGCCCTCGCGCTAAATGCAGCTAATAATCGAGTTTGTAAGCATTCTGCAACATTATCATAATGAAAATGCCGTTATTTCTGCTTAATGCTTATTAAATAACATGTGGAGTTGTTGCTTTTCAAATTATAGCCATAATGCGAAATATATTTCTTAAGCATACCTGATTAAAAGCATTTTATTAAACAGTTTATATATTATTACTTAAGTAAATGCTACTTTATTCACCATTCAGGAAAGATAAATTTTATTTTCAAACAAAATAACTATATTGCAAATTTTTCTAATACAAGGAATTTTTAGTACAATTGAATAATTAATTCGAGGGTTTGTATTGATTCCGTCCTGTTCCAGGAAAAATACTGTATTATTGTTTTATAAAGTGTTGTTTTATTAAGAATAAATCCAGTAAATCCATTAAAGTATTACGAAAGAGGAACTTAAACTATTCTTAAAATTGCGAAGACTCAACTGTAACCGCTTTCGCAGAGATTCATTAACACCACGAAAACCTACACCAACAAATTTTTATAGAAAATTTCTCTGTATTTGAACGACTCATTGAGTTAAAATTGCAATAAAAAATAATGGCAAAAACTGATATTCATTTTTAACCGGTTCCACTTTATTTCGGCGGTAATAATTCCGACACATTGTAACAAGCAATACAAACTCTTGCCACTATCGGTGAAAAGATTATAATACGTGGGCGAACTGATCCAAGTTAAACAAAATAGAGATTTGTTTAGCATATTTGAAAGAGAACTTTCCCATCTACAAGGTGATAAAATAAAACGAAACTTTGTTTGCAAACTTTACTGGTGGAAGTTTTCGCCGGCGGTCATCAGAAACGGTTGATCTAATTAAAATAATCAGCATTCATCTTGTGACAACCTCCTCAGTTACTTCACTCGCAACGGCAATGCGATACACTGTGTGTCTATCTCCTCTTCATTCATAATTCCATTGTTCACACGCACAAAAATTCGCGTTATTTAAGAAGAGATTTTCTTTAATCTTCCTACCCTGAATGGGTCTGATCGACCCAAATATATAATTTGTTTTATACGGTTCCCACCAGAAATTTTTCATAGAGAAAGTTAAATAATAGGGGAAAGGAATAATAGGGGAATAAATAGGAGAAATAATTCAAAGAAAAAAAAAGGGGGCAATTAAATATATAAAAATGTTTTAAATAACAATTCTGGTGTGGAATGTTTTTAATCAAGATTGAGTAAAATTTGAACAGGGTAGGAAGGTTAAGAAAATCTTGGTGCCAATAGCAGGAGATTGTCCTGGTCCTTGCAAAGTGCCGGAACTACTATCGTCTAACTCCATCCATTAAAAATAAATAGCATTTTTAGTATTTTCCAACAAAGTAGAAAAGTGCTTATGCATTCGGTTTGTCTGTTCGTCTGTCCGTCTGTCCGTCTGTCCCCGCTCTAACTCCCATAAATATACTCGGATTGCTATGAAATTTTTATACGTTATTAATGTTTACCCTAGCACAAACCCTATTGAAAAAGAACTTTCTTCCATGATTATTTACAGGGACAGTCAAAATTTTTCCATTACATTACGGCCCACGGGGAAAAATCGTTTCAAATGAATTTTAAGGGTTTACACCCTGTCAAACATAATCATATTCTTATGGATTCTCAAAGTGCACTAAAATATGCATTCTATAATGTATGCAGTGAAAATATAGCTATTACTTATTTACAGGACCGTAAAAAAGAATTTCATTAGGTAGTGGTAAAGGGGGAATTGTGTGCGACATATTTTAAATATATTAAACTGTTTCATGTATAATAAAATTGATATATGTCATAGAAGCTTAATATAAATTATATGATACTGTCTTGCATAATATGAAGAACATTACATTTACAGGGCCATACAAAAGATTTCAAATAGTATATTCTTTCCGAGTACCGTATATGTGTCCGATGATGGCTGATGGAGGGATGAAATGCATTTTAATTATATGCGCGTTTAGGTTTACTAAATATATGCACATTATATGGTGTGTATAAATATTATAGTTGATATACAGGGCTACCCAAAAAGAGCTCGCCATCGTTACTGAGTATGAGCGTAAATTACTTAAACGTGGTTCTTAAACAAGTTACGCATTTTTACGCTGACCTGCATTCAATTTACTGAGAAATGTTTGCAGAATATAGATAAAAGGATATACAGGGCTACGCAAAGAATTACATGGACGTGATTAAAGAGTACATGGACGCCTATGAATAACAGTTCATGAGAATGTGATTTCAGTTGTTTTAAAATTGTTTTAGTTTACAATAAATTTTAGCTTAATGCTGACGTGTAATAAAAGTACATGCTAAACTACAAGGCTGAACAAAAGTATTCAAGTATGTTTCCACCTAATAGTATGAATTGCTGAAAAAGAAATTTCAAGCCACTGGGCACTTTCTTGCTAAACAAAATTTTCTCATTATATCAACTGACAGACAGGGCTGTTCAAAAGTACTGGAATACATAATTGGGTATGTTTGTATCACTATTATTTCCCGAAAAAACGAAGTTTTATTAAAGATTTCATGTAATGTTGGAAAAGGCTTCATAATCTATGCTTAACGCATTATTTTTCTCACTTGTTTGTCATTATGTTTGATTGGTATGTTCCGTTAGTTTGGCGTTTAAATAAATAAGAATTTTCTACATCAGCTTATTGGTTGAAGTTGAAAAGTTGTGGTTGCGAACGTCAGATTCAGATTCAGATTCAGCCAGGTGGGGAGGCCTACCAATTGGTTTGAGCTCAACTAGCCCCACCCAGCAAGTTTTATTAAAAAAAAATACAGAACAGTTATACAGAACAATTATACAGTAAATAAAGGTAGGTAACAATGAATGAAACAATGAATTGACTATAGCTAACAATAGTAAAATAAACTAGTTGAGTGACTTACAGACGTATAACACATATATATATTTTTAAACAGTAACAGTAATTCTATAACTGTTTTAAGGTAGGAGTTTGTTTGGTCAGTTCCACGACTCATCAACATTATCATATAAAAGGTCCCGAGGGGGCATTTGGAACAGTCCTTGATTTTTTTCAATCAATGTTACGCAGTTTATGATTTTTTTTAATAGTGCTGGTTGTTTTCTTATCATTTTAAACCATGAAGAGAGACTTATCATTCGGGAGATTCTGATGTGGTATATGGAAGTTAGCGTACAATCCGTTACATAGTGCAGTGAGGTACCCCGTTTGCCACACGTGCAGTAGCCCGAGTCAGCTTTACCGATTTTTGCCAGATAATCTGGAAAAGGCCCGTGGTTTGTAGCAAACAGGAAGAGGTTTCTGTGCGATAGTAAAGTCTCCTCTGAGAGAGTAGGTAGAAGTAAATATGTAAATCTGCCTCTATGATCAGTGTCCCATATTTTTTGCCATTCCTCTTGTATTTGTAATTTTAGTTTTCGTTTGAGATGAGATGGTGGGAAAGGCAGAAATATTACTGGTAAGTTAGGATTTGTGATTGCTTCTTTTGCCTTTTGGTCTGCTGCCTCGTTTCCTGCTATTCCGGAGTGCTCTTTCAGGGTGCGTAGTCATCAAGAAACTCAGAGGATTTTAATTATTTTAGTACCAGAAATTCTAGTACTGGTTGTTACATATAAAAAAGAATTTTTTTTTTCGTTAAATAAAACAGATTTTACATTATAAAAATTCTGGTAAAAGGTGCTTACAAGGTGCTTCCAGACTACGCACCCTGCCTTTTATCCATTTTAGATTTATAATTTTATTTGTATTCTGTAGTAATTGAATTATGTTCTGGACAAGTGCTATTTTTGATGTGCTGTCTTGAATGGCTTGTATGCTTGAGAGGCTATCTGTGTATATTGTTACGCTTCCATATTTGCTTTTTTCCATCCACTCTACTGCACGCAGTACCGCTAGCAATTCTGCCTGGAAAACGGTGTTTTCTTGCCTTAATTTTGATTGAAAAGTATGACACAAGATCGAGTTCTCGTAAGCACAGAACGCTAACCCAGTCCCTTCTTCCATTTTGGAGCCGTCTGTGAAGATTTTTATCTCCATTTCGTTATTTTCATTTCCCTTGTGTAGGTAATTTTTGTAAGGACACACTGATGAATTTGGGGATTTGCCTTGATAGAACTCTGGTCTAAAATTTTCTACGGGAGTCCCCAATCTTAATACTTTTCCCGATGTAGCAATTTGAAGAACTCTGAGATGCAATGCAGGGATTCCTGTTAAGGCACAAAGTGCAAGGGTGGCCGTTTTTCTATATTCGCCCGACACAAAAAGAAGGCACTGAGCCTGTATGGAGGACAGTAAACGAATCCCATGAGATTTCTGTAGGCGGTCGTACCAAACTGCAGCTCCATACGTTATCTTTTATTCTAAGATTGTAGTATACCAGATTTTTAAGATATTTTTATTTATTCCTCCTTTTTTTGAAGTAAGTTTTAATAGATTCTGGATTATTGAATTCAGCTCTGTTCTTTTATTTCTTAGGTGAGGCAAAAATGATAGTGTATTATCTAGGAGTACACCAAGGTACGGAAGCGTATTTTCAGACTTCAGTTTGTAATTATTTATTTTAAAAATTGGAGCTCTTTTTAGATATTTTGGTTTTCTGAGATTTAATGCCTTGCATTTTCCATATGAGATGTTCATTTGGTTTAAGTCTGCCCAGTCACTCACTAATTGCAAGGCTTCCCTGGCCATCTCTTCTAGTATTTTTCTTGTTCTTCCATACACCACCAACAATATATCGTCTGCAAACGCTATTACTCGAAATTCTCTTGTTCTAAGTTTATTTAATAACTTCTGTATAAACACTCTCCACAGGAAAGGTCCTAAACAGAAACCCTGAGGGCAACCCTTAGAGAGCCAATGCAGAATATTTAGTAGCCAATTTGGATAAATTCCTCTCTTCGATAAATAGGACCTTATGGTGTTAACATATGCTTCTTCTATTTGTAACTCTTCTAGTTGTTGTATTGTAATATCCCATGGCAAGTTGTCGAATGCATTCTTAAAGTCTATTGACAGGAGGGAAATATATACATCTTCTTGCTTAAGTAAATCAATTTGGGAAAAAAGTTCTCTTATTGCTGTTTCAGTTGATTTATTTTCCTGGAAGCCATGCTGGGAAGTAAAGGGTTTATTTGTTGTATGCAGATAGTAATTTATTCTTTTTAGAAGTATTTTTTCGTAGACCTTTCCAAATACTGAAAGTAGCGTTATCGGTCAATACGATGCCGCTTCATTTGCTGGTTTTAGAAAGAAAACAGCTTCACCGACTTTCCAATCGTCAGGAAAATAATTCAGAGTTAACAGTGAGTTGTACATATCTTGTAATAATTCTGGCTGCGTCTTGAATAGATTTCTGAGTATTACGTGATCTATTTCATCTGGGCCAGGAGCTTTGTTTTTGTTGAAGGCATAAATTGCTTGTTTTATTTCCTGTAATAAAATTTCTGGTACTGTGGAATTTGGTTTGAATATATGTGGTTGGGATTCCTGTGATGGTCCAAATATTTCATTTGTTATATCTTGAAAAAATGTTTGTTTTGTTTGAATTTGATGGGTTGAGTTTGACAGAGCATAAGTCTCCTGCCTATAGAAGTCTTGAAAAGCGATCTTTTTCAATTTGCCGTAAGGCTCTTTTGTGTTTCGACAAAAACTTTTCCAAGCTGCAGATTTTGCTTCTTGAATCAATTTTCTATATTTCGCTCTTTCAGCTTTGAATTTTATGTGTTTTCTGGTATTGCTTCCGGAGTTTTCGTAATTTTTCTCAAAGCTCTTACATAGTTCCTTTGTTTTCTCAAATTTTCATTCCACCACGAGATTGATGGTTTGAACGAACGTTTTCTTTTCTTGAAATGAGTTTCACAATTTTCTTTTACCAATGAAATGAACAGTGCATATCTTTTTTCAAACTCTTCCGGTGTACTTATTCCTTTGAAATTTAAATTTCTTTCTTCTATATTTTTCTTAATTGCATAATTAAATTTTTTAAGTGATATTCCTTTTGTTCGGTATCTACGTTTTGGTAAATCTGGTATTTATAGGGAAAGACTCGTTGTTGCCAATCTATGATCTCCATAATCCATACTTTCTTCAACTTCCCAACCTTTTATATATTGAAAGAGTTAAAAAGATGATAGCGCTAAGTCCGGCCATCCTTTCAAGTGTTTCACTTCAAAAGTCGGGGAACTGTGCGGGTTATTCACAACCAGTAGACGCTGTGTATTCATTTGACTGATGACATGGTGGCCTCTATCATCATCCTTTTCATATCCCCAAAGCTGACTATGGGCATTCAGATCACCCAACAACAGGAATTTATTGGACATTTCCCTTCTACATGACCAAGCCTGTAAATCTTCTCTAATGTCTTGTGATGGTGCCGTATACTGTGTACCCAATGTTATGTAGTCCGCTGTTGTTAAAATATTTACAAACACTGAGTGGTGATTTTGTTGGACTTGTAGATGTTGTACTCTCGATTCGAGTATTACGATGAAACAATTTTTGGACAGAGATGAGTAGCACGGTGTTGATTTTGGAATACCATGTGGCCTATTAGCTGTTATGGCACAGTCCTGTATACATGCAGCTGTGTAATTATTTCTAAATAAAAAGGGGAACAGTGAAGCTGTCGCAGAACGTATTTTTTGTAAGTTCAGTTGAGCAATTTTTATTTCTTCCAAACTATTTGTGATTTCTAGCGAAGAAGATGTTGTTTTTGAAATTTTAGAGGAGTTTTCTTTATTTAGGTTTATCGACGGGAATTTGCCGGTAGTTTATTTATTATAAGGTTTCTTTGTTGCATTATATTTTGATACACTTGACATCTTGATGAGTTTGCTGCATGATTGTAGTCATACGATTTTCCATCTGGGAAAAGTGTGTTTGTGTAGTTTATGCATTTATGTTTTCTTCTTTCATTTTGAATCGGGCAATTTTTAGATTCGTGATTTTTAGCACAATACGCACATGTTGAGTTTCTTCTACATTTTTCGAAGGTATGACCATAGTATTGACAGTTGCTGCATCTTACGATTGGTGAATAAGGTCTAATTTTACATGACAAAAAGCCAACCAAAATTCTTCCTTCCTTGAGTAGCCTAAGTGCCATTGCATCATCCAAGTCTAACATTAATTGATATGATTTTGCTTTTTCCCTTGAAATTTCTTTATGTAAGTTTTCGAATACGTCTTCCGCATATTCTTCTTTTATTTTGAGTTTAATTTCGTCTGGTGTTACAGATTTTGGAATTCCCATTATTATTATCTTCTTTCTCCTTTCTGCTGCGTATTTTAATGAAACCAGTGAGTTTATTTTCTCACTTTCCTGAATCATATAGGACAGTTTGTCGACATCTTCGTCTGTTTCTGACCTCACTATGAGTCGGGGATGAGATTTCCGCTTTTTTCTTCACCAGTAAAATCTTAAAGAAAATGCTATATTATTAAATCGGAGCATTTTCGTGATTTCAAATAACAACATTTTCTTTAAGATTTTACTGGTGTCCAAAAAAGCGGAAATCTCATCCCTACTATGAGTGTATTTTTATCCTTCGAGAGCGTGCTGAATATTTTGATTTTGTTTGTCTTTAAGTTAATTTCTGTATTGAGTGCTCCCCTTATTCTAAACATTGAAAGCCTTGTGTTTATTTTTCTTGTCAGCAGTAATGCTGATTTAGAGTAGATCGGTGCTGAAGTTGACGTTACTGAGGTATATGTGAATTCGTTATTTAATTCTGTTTGTTTTGACAAATTACTATGTTTTGGTTCTTTTACTTTGTCTGCGAGATTCATTATGTTTTCCAACTTTTCTTCCAGCTTTCCATATAGTTTTGTCATTGTTTTCAATGCTTGATTGTTTTGCTCTTGTAATTCATTTTTAATTTCTACTTCTTGTTGTAATTTTTTGTGCGAGGCCTTCAATTTCCCGTAGATTTCCTTCATTTCTCCCAATTTAGTACTTTTCAAATCCTTTTCATCTGGAAGTTTTAATGATTGATTTAACTTTTGTTCTTTCTCTTGTATCAGATTTTTCATTTTTTCATTATCTTCCAATAGTCGATCCATTTCTTTATTTATTGCTTCTAATGTTTCTTTATGGTTTTGTTCATTTTCTTCTAGTTTTTCTTGAGACCTCTTATTTTGCTCCTTTAGTGCCAGTATTACTTGACTTTTTTCTTTTTCCGAATCTTGAAGTTTTCGAATTTCTACTTTGATATTATCCATGTAATTTGTTGCTTCCTGGTCATGTTTTGCTTCATGTTTACTTAGCAACCTGAACATCATTTCTAACTGATCTATTACGCTCAAATTTTCGGCTAATGCTTTTTTTAAATTCATTGATTTTAATAGGTAAGTGGTCTGAGGCATCACTAGGCTCCCACCATACATCTTTGAAGGAAAGGTATATAGAAAGGAGAAAGCAAAAACCAATAGTCGTAACTATCGAAAATAACTAAGAAAAAAAACAATGGAATAATGGAATTAATTTTGAATAATAAATGAAAAAAAACTACAAATAAATTATAGAAAAAATTAATGCCAAAGTAAAAAAAAAAAGGGGAGAGATGTTGTTTCGACCTCCTGTGCAAACATTGAAATACAAATCTAGTAGTTCAAGCAATTCTATCTCCAACCTAAGAAAAGTACACCACAACACATAGGACTATTTAATTTAACAATTAGAATAACGCATGATGCCCAAATATTTCAAAGGTTAAGAGAGTTATACATATGTACAAAAGTTATGCACAAAATTACAAACCAAATAGTGTACGATATTTTAAGGATTCCCAAAACAATACACAAATGTCGCTACTCCATTGCCCCCCCCCCCAAAAAAAAAGAAGAAGAAGAAGAGAAGAGAGGTCGGTGGCAACATTAAGAAGAGGAGAATAAAACAACTTATTATGTCAGAATGCACCAGATATACAGACATGGAACTAAAAAACACCAACCTCTCAAGCGTGAAAGAACAAAAATTGATTCCTTTTAAACGCAGATCCAAAATATTTAAAAGGAATAAAAAAAGAAAGAAAGAAAGAAAAAGAAAAGAAAAGAAAAGAAAAGAAAAGAAAAGAAAAAAACACCGCTAACAAGTTAGAAGTTTAAATTAACAGAAAAGTAAAATACTATAGCAAAAATTTAAGTAAAAGATTGCTAAAATATCAAATTAAAAAAGTAAACAGTGCCGCGTAACGCTAAGGGGAAATAGAGATAATCAAAAATATTTAAGCACCATTTCATAAATTAATTAAATATATTAAAACTCGTAACAGAAACACACGGGGAGTGGCGGAGCAAAGCTTACACATTTAAGAAAACAAAACATGTAACAGTTTAACAAAATAATTAATACAAAGTCGAAAGGAAAAAAAAAAATTCTTGACAACTTAGGAATACTTAGAAATTATCAATAAGATAATAAAGCAAATAAAATATGATATAATTTGAAAACTTAAACTTTAAATGACCCAAATAATGCAATATGTAAGCAAAAAGATTAAGAGTAATAAGTTAAAAAAAATAAAAAGAAAAAGAAGCTTAGGGCTGGTCTCAAAAGAGAAGCGCGTTATGGGCTCTAGATTGTGACACTTAAACAAAAAAGTTTTTGCTTACATAAGATTAAAAAAAAAAAAAAAAAAAAAAAAAAAAAAAAAAAATAGATGGTAATTTTGTTTCTCTATAATTGCACTCAATTTTTAATTTTAATTTGAAATCGATACTTTTCGCGCAAAAATTTGTCAAAGTTTAACTATTGGCATTTAATAACCGGAAAGTATGTGACACTTGCATTTGCAAAAAAAAAAAAAAAAAAAAAAAAAAATACCATGAAACATTTTCAACTTACACGTACTCATCAAAGTGTTTAAAATTGCCTGCAATCCACGAAATTGCGATGCAATAACTATTTACACTTTAAATTCAAAAATTAACTGGAGCAATCATTTTTTTTTCAATCATTTTATGCCCGCGAAAATCCGAGTTTGTAACGATAAGTTCCGTAGCGGAAGTTCCTAAGTTATATATAGATGGCAGCACTACTGATAAATAGCAATCTCAATATTTAATGTTTACAAAAAGACAGGGCCTGATTACTGACGGGGCACTCTCCCACCAGGAAAAAGAAAAAAAGAATTTTTCCTTATTCATGACAGTAATCTTGTATGAAAAGGGCGTTTAAAGAAGACGAAAATTTCTATAAATTTTTTCTGGTGAGAGAGTTCCCCGTTAGTAATCAGGCTCTGCAAAAAGATAAGCCTAAGGAAAAACGAAAGATGAAAACAGTACAATTTGAAATGCTTCGCAAATACCCAAAACTTGCTGAAAACATATAAAACATAGTTAAAAAATGATCTACGTACATTAAATAAGCTTATAAGAACAGTGGAATTTTGATATCGAATGTAAAAAAAAAATATACTGAGCATCTCAAAAGAGTCAAAATAGCCAAATTTTCGAAAATGGCTCAAATCACAATACAAAAGTGTCTATACTGTTTACACTTGTAAAATACCTAATTTAACAGGTGGAGAGAAATACAGTATACCAAAATGTTGGAAAATACATGTAGATTAAGAAATCAGCAAGAAATTTTGAAAACAAAACAACAGTATCACAAATATACGCACAGGAAGACATTACCCATTAACGAAACCGGGAGTCATGGAAAACGAGAGAGAGAGAAAATTTAAAGCCCATAACTCCGGAACAAGTGCACGTAGAAACATAAACTAGGTATCAAATTAAAGAACATAAAGACAAAGAGGCGAAAATAATGATGTATGGTAGAAGTAGGGATGAGATTTCCGCTTTTTTGGACACCAGTAAAATCTTAGAGAAAATGTTGTTATTTTAAATCATAAAAATGTTCCGATTTAAAAATATAGCATTTTCTCTAAGATTTTACTGGTGTGCAAAAAAGCGGAAATCTCATCCCTGGGTAGAAGACGCTAGCTTACCTCATTCCTATGTAGTTAGCCGATTACTGGGAGCATTTTTTAAACGATACAACACATAGCGCCCTCTTCCGGCGACCCGGTTGCGAACGTCATGCGGAAAGGGTTACAGTTGAAGCTTCTCTATTTTAAAGGTACGTCTGTTCCTCTTTCTTAATAGTTCCATGGTTTGAATTCGTCGCTAGCCCTTTTACAAGGGATCGAATGAGGTATACGATTTTTCCATTAATAATAGACGAGTTATAAATTTGAGTGGCCGTCAGGATCTCCAGACTTTATTCCCGTAGATCATTGGTAGTGGGGAAAATACCGCTTTACTGTCCCCGTCTTTCCCGAAATGTTTCTTTTATACGTTGATAGTGTCTCTACTGGATTTAGGTGTCACTTTCCAACTGTGGGCGCCCTCACGTCTGCGATGATAGACTGAAAAAAAATCTTAAACACATGATTTAAACCCCTTGAGTCCCACGTGATTTATACAAGATTTGCACCAGAAACATTTAATTAAATTTCATATTTTTAACTTTGGGGCAAAGGAGGGTAGAATGTCAAAAAATCGCATTTTTTTGACATTTTTTTTTGTTTATCACTTAAAATAAGTTGTAATGGCGTTCCCTATGTCACGTTTAACAAGACAAGCAAATGATGAAAATCATAATTTTTTACATAATTTTTATCGAAAAAGGTTGACAAGTGGACACCTAGAAAACAAAAACATGTTTAATTGATTGAATATTAATCTCTTCAAACCACTAAGTTTTAGGTATGTACTTTTTAATTTTAGTTATGGATTTATCTTTACAAACTGATAACTAAGAAAAATTAAACAGCAAAGAAATATTATATTATTTTTTTTTTGTAGATAAATTTTGATAATATTCGGAAACTAAAAAAGACATTTTGAAGATTCGTCAGGTCCTGGAATTTTCAGTCAAGAAAATTCTTTAATGCTAGCAATTCCTAATAGAAAATATTTCCTTAAATAAAGCAAATCTCTATACGTTTAAATTAGATTGATTTTCTATTTAAAAATACTGGCATTTCATCTGAAAAATGCTTGGTACCCGTACGAGCCTTGACACTTTGTCAGTTTCTTAGAATTTATTTTATTTTATTTTTGCATTGAAAAAACATTGTAAAACATAAAATAAATATGTATTTAGTAATTTATATTGCTAATGGATTCTTCAAATTGTAACTTAATACCCAGTAAAATTATTTACCTCTTCTATTTTGTAAATTTTGCACATTTCTGACGCAAACCATATTTGCCGAAACGTTAGTGAAGGCTTACTTTGGAGACACGAAATTTTTTTGTCTGTTCCGCGATGACTGACGTAAAAAGCATTCGATTGACTTGAAATTAAGTGGATATGTTAGTGAGGCACTGGGATTAAGCTGTATAGTTTTTTGTTAGATTTGATTCATTCCTTCGGAAAATATAGAAAATTTTATTTTCCGCAATTATGCTTTTCTACGGCAAATCCAATGATTTTCAATTTATTTTTATTTTTTTTTTTTATTTTTTTATTTTTTTTTTATTTTTTTTTTTTTAGAGAAAACGACTCATTTGATTAATGGAATTCAATGATAAATGGATACTAAAATTTACCGGTTAATTTATTCGTATTGTTTTGAAATTTTGACAACGCATTTGTCCTATTTTTTAAATTATTACGGTAAATTTTGGAGATTTTTTATAAATGTGTTCCAATAATATAGACTAATTTGTTTTAGAGATTTACTTATTTCAAATGTATTTATATAATTTTCTTTATTTTCCAATATTGGTTGCTAAGCAACCATTCATCCTAATTCTTATCCATAATTTGAAAGCGTGTACGAAAATTTAAATGAAGTCAACATCAAAACTGATGAATTAATTAATGTCTTTGTATCTTTGCGTATAAATATAACATAGCCCAGAAAAAAACATAGCTTATGTTTTATTAATTTTATTCAAATATTTTCCTTAATAATTCAAAATTTCACTTTTTTTCATACACAATCAATAGAGACTTTTTAGATACAATTTAACCAATTTCTTTCATCGTTGCCAAAAAAATTAAAATATGGAATAATTATTTTTCAACGGCAATAAGTTTCAATTGAGCAATTTCCATTCGAGAAATTAAACTAAAAAAAAAATAAACAAATATGACGTCAGAATAAAAATAAAAATAGATATAGTACTTTTTGTTAAATATTAATTTTATAGTAGTTGTTAAAAATACAAGAAACATGGATATCAATAACTCATGAATAATGACGTCATTGCCGAAACTTCAGTGAAGGCTTACTTTGGTGACTCGAAATTTATTGTTCTTGAAATTGTTCGAAATTTATTGTTTATTCCGTCTGTCAGTCTGTTCTTCTGTCTGTCTGTTCCGCGATAACTGCTGCAAAATGCAATCAAACTTTTGTTTTCGGAAAAAAAATTGTAAAACTCTAGATTACTAATTTTACACTTTAAAAAGTTTCCTATAATCAGATTTAGGTGTTTGTGGTTGGCAAGCATATAGAAGTATGAGGTTAATGAAAAATGCTTGTCCAAACTGTTACTTACCCTTATAAATCAAAATGTATAAAGAAACGCAAGATATACGATAACCATTAGCAGAATTAATAGAAAGTTGAAATTTTAAATTTAAGGAGACTACGGGGGGGGGGGGTTCAGGTGGCGGAGCCCCCTGAAGAGATCTACTATGTTATAATAAAAAAACAAAAATAATAGATCATGAAAATTTTAGAATTTCCTAACATAGCTAAAATTTTAATTTTAGGTCAGCCATCAAACGGATTTGATGGCTGAAAACTTCTTATTCTTATTTTATTCTTATAAATAATTACGTAATTTGAAAATTTTAAATTACAGTTTCCAATTGAATTTTGCCCAAAGTGTGTTTAAAGAAAATGATGTGCAAAGCTGACGATCTGCAGATTTCCTAGTTATATAACATGTAGCTCGCTAAAAACGTGCTATAACAATGGAGTTATGAATTAAAAGGAGGAGACATATAGTCTATTGTCTATCAGTGGCGAGTGAAGTAACTGAGTTGGTTGTCACAATATGACGGCTGTTTCATTTAATCAGATTTACAGTTTCTCATTACCGTCTGTAAAATCTCCCACCAGTAAACTTAACTAGAAAATTTCGTCTTATTTTAGAGCCTTGTTGACAAAAAAAAATCTTTGACAAATGTGGTAAAAAATTTGTATTTCTTTTAACTGGTGTCAGTTTGGCGAGGTGTTGTAATCTTTTTACTGACATAGTTTTGGTTGTCACAATGGGGCGGATCTATTATCACAGAAGTAAACTGTTACCAGTAAAAGTAAATATTAGTTTTTGTAATTCTTTTTAATTGAAGATTGCTGTTAAAGAGTCGTTTGAATAAAGAGAATTTTACTGCATAATTTTATTGGTTAAAATTCGACGCGGTAGTAATGAATGCCTGCGAAAGCGGTTACAGTTGAAGCTTCACCGTTTTAAGGATATGTCAGTTCCTCTTCCTTAATAGTTCCATGGCTATAACAGACAAATTGCTATTTTGTTTAATTTTGCTATCTGTTAGGCTCCATTTACATCAATTTCTTCATTTTTAACATTTTTCATATACGTGAAAAAATGTGTAAATGTATGTGTCCTATAGGATACATCATGTCTAAAGAGTTTAATACAAGAAAAGCCAGAAATTTTAGTTAAGCTTCATAAAAAATATTTCAATCCAGAATTTTGATTTTAATTAGTTTAATTTTTTTATTTAATGTTTTTTTTTTTCCTTTATGTTTTTTAAACATATTCTATAATGAAATTTCAGGTAAGATCCGAAATATATTCATATCGCATCAATCCAAATAAACACCCATGATCATTCTATTTTATTGCTATATTATTTATGAAGATTATCTATATAATTTATTCAATGTTCAGTGATGCATAATATAAAAAATTATTATCACACCGGAAAACGTATGGTGTGAATGTGAATCAAATTAAATATATGACAGCTTCAAGTACCTTCTAACTTGAAAATTTTATGTTTTCTTGAAATCATGCTGTTTTATTGTGACAGCATGTGAAGTAGAGAATAGAAGTTTGTTTTTAAAGTTTAATTCCTTGGTTGATGTTCCCTTTTGGATGCGGAAGCATGGAAATTGTCTTTTTTTTAATGAATGTTTCTTTTATACGTTGATAGTGTCTATTCTGGATTTAGGTGTCACTTTCCAACGGTGGGCGCCCTCACGTCTGCAATGATCGATTGAAAAAAAAAAATCTTAAACATATGATTTAACCCCTTTGAATCCCACATAATTTATACAAGATTCGCACCAGCATTTCATATTTTTAACTTTGGGGCGGAGGAGAGTAGAATGTCGAAAAATCGCATTTTTTTGCAAAATACAAAAATAATTGCATCGAAGGACGAATTTTCTACATTATTAATAATGTTTCATTCTAAGTGTAATATGTAAATATCAAACCTTTCTATAAAAAATTACATATGAGTTAACTCATTATGTATAAAAATATTTTTAAAAATGTGCATTGACAAAAACTCATTACTTTTAATGAAAGATGAATTTAGAATGGATTTTTATAAATTACTCTTTCAGGTAAAAATGCGTTTTAAAAATATCTTCAAATTATATTTTTTATCTTCTGTTGCATTAAATATTTAATTCACTCAAAACTTCAGTATAATTTTCATTTTCTCAAAATTGCATTCGTTTAAATTTGATATGTTGTTTTTAATTAACTTTTGAATTCTTCTTTTTTGTTCGAAAGAAAATGGGACTGCCTTTTGAATGAAGCGAAAAATCCAATTCACTTCTTAAACTACTTTCAAAACCACACATGGCCACACATTGACCACACATGGAAGAGTTGATACTAACTTTCGTGAGGTGCTTTGGTTATTATTTTTGATAGCCAGGATTAAAATCTCCCTATGTATTGCAAAATGTGTCAAATTGAAAATATTGATTTTATATATAGTTTTATGTTTCGAATATTGAAATTACACACACACAAATTGGCACCCTAGTGAACATTAGCAGTTTTCGCTTGACAGTCAATGTGTTAACAGTATTACTTGAAATTTGCACTGGTAAAAAAGAGTTTGTTTTAATATTTAAGATTTTTTAAATTTCTAATATGAATTAAGAATTTCTGTATTAGAATAGGACCGAACTGGGAACCGGTACTGCCTCGGATTTTTATCCATCAGACTTTTCTGTACTCCATAGACATAAAAAAAAATATTTGTAGAGCATCGTTGGGCTCAGGGGCTCCGCGTTAGACATTCTTCCCAAAAAGGGCTCCGCGAGCCCAAAAGTTTGGGAACCGCTGGAGTAAAGTATAACAGTATTCTTTGATTTATCACATCGCAGATAATGTATTATTAAACAAAGCAAGAAAAACTTTAACATTTTTGTGGTACCAATCGTTCATTTCTAGCGCAGCACTTGTGATCCTGATACATTCAATCATAAATTTTTCCGCGTCTTCCGATCGTGGATTGCTCTAATCATAGCAGCGGAGTTCTTTTATAAGATAATTTCTTTGTTAATACAGTGGAACCTGCTAAAGTGAACAATTTGGTAACGTGGCCATCTGGCTAAAGTGGTTGCTTTTGAAAAATTTTACTTGTTCTCATATAAAATAATATGAAAATTGTTTGGTAATGTGACCATCTGTCGCATGTGCCCACCTGTGTAAAGTGATCTGTTAGCCAGTCATTGTCAATGTTATTTGAACATGTAAAATGCGACCATCCATTTTTTTGCATGCCAAAAATTTTAAACTCAGAAAGAGTGGTCATTTTCTAAAGCTTTATTTTGATCCATTATAAAAGTGCAGGAATTCATCTCCTATAGTTATTATTTCCTTAATGTATAAATGGCCACTTTGTCCTTTATTGTAATGATATTCGCACTTGTCTAGGGTGATTTTTTACTGAAAAGCTTATTACTGCCAGTCATAGAAACGTGATTATTTTACAATTACAATGAAAGTAAATGTGCGTATAAATTACAGAGTACCTTCCAATAACGTGTTATTTAAATCAATTACTTCGGAATGTCAACTGTATTCAAAAGAAATAATGTGAGGTTTAAGTAAATTATCCTCTATGTAATATATTTTAAATTGGTGATTCAGTTATAATTCTAGTTAATTAATCACTGCATTTTTCTTTCTTTATATATTTTTTTGAGATCACAAAAGTTTGAATGTGCCATTTTGAAATATACTTCATAAAATGACGTCACTTTAGTCAGGTTCCACTGTATTGGCATTATGTACCAGTTAATACGAAAATTCCATTTTGCTGTGCACGTCTTTATCTTTTAACCCTCTAATGCGCATGGCAGGATATATGCCATGAAAATATTTTTTTTTTATTTCAGTTTACTGGATATTTATTTGAGATATTCTAAATTCACACCATAAGTTTTAACCCTTTGCGGGGCAGAGCAAATTCATTGCTTAAGTATTGAAATTAATGACTGACACTGGAATTTGAAAACACCTTTATTTGTAAATAAGAAAAGGCTATATTTCGCGCATTCAATAAACCGTAATTTTTTCTATCAAAATTCCAGTGCCAATGTGGCGTTTGGGAATTAAAATTATGTGGTATATCTATGAAACCTCGGCCCCGCAAGGGGTTAAATAGCAGTATTTGTTTTATATAATAACAGGCATCTCGATATTAAATTAAGCGAAATTTATTATTGGAAAATTCTGCTCTGAATTGAGTTTCTCTGAATTACGCTGTTTTTAGAGCGATTTGTCATTTAAAATATCTTATAAGGAGGTTCTTTATATCACGTTTCTCGAGATAGACTAGCAAATGTAAAAAATCATTGGTTATTACATATTTTTTAACTAGAAAGACAAACGAGAGGACATCTAGAAAACAAAAATATCTTTATTGGGTCTACTATGAATGCATGTTAGCCTCTATTATTTATGATTTCACGGAAATCAATTTTGTTACTAAAAATATGAGCTAATACAAAAAATTTTATACAAAAATTCTATATTTTAATGCACACCAGAAAAAACATGATATAAATGTGAAAGACTTTTAGTATTTGCGTTAGCGGATCTGCTTATTCTCGTTATGCCAGCTGGATCAAGAAATCTTGCTGTTTTTGGTGACAGCAAGTTAAATAATGAAAAGTGGGCAATTACAGCACATCCGTCTTCGCATTAGCCATTTTTGTTGACCTGAATCCGACCGCCTAAGTATGGGTGACACTCTTCAGGGTTTCCGTGCTTCAGGGAATTTTCCAGTCAAAATGCCAGTATTTTTTATAGAAAATTGTATCTCCTTATTTTAACCGCACGATTTTTCGACTTCGTTATATAGAGATTTTCTGTAAGAAATTACTGGTGTCGAAGAATTTTCTCGTCTGGAAATCGCCAGTAACGTGGCAACTCTGCTCTTTTTATTCAAGTAATTAGGATTTTCAGTTGGATAAAAGAATAAAAAAATTAATGTAATAGAGACTGAAATGTAAATACAGGATATAAAACACAAAAATACATAGTTTATGATATATTTTTTATTTATTAAAATAGCATATAGATATCGAGCAATGCTTTCAGTGGGTTATTTTTTAAATATAGATTTGTTTCTTGATATAATGAAATTCCTTTTATAGGTTCTTATTTAATGACATATTATTTAAAGCGATAGAAGGGGGAATTTTATAATTTCAAAAAAGTTCCTATCAATAAATTTGAATTAAAAAAACACTAGTCCACTGGCAAAACTGATATAGAGTGTCACAGGTGACTATTTATATATCTTGTAAGCATCACTATTTTTGCGCATTTGTACAAAACACTGTTTTTCAAAGGAATCATCAAAATCTGTACGATACAACCTCTTCAATCCTCATGTCGCCAGGAAGAGACGATAGATAATAGCCTTTAAATTAATTTAAATGCTTCTACAATTATTAAAATTAATTCTAGACCTTTTTGTTTTTTAATACATGCGTATCATAAGAATCGATGTACCAACTCGTACATCTTTGGAAATGTTGTAGAGTAATTTTAAACAAATTTTTGTGGCCCGTCGTAATATTTTTTCAAGACTGTGGAGCACAAAGATTGTCACTGTTTTCACTGTACAGAAAACTTACCACTTTTCGAAAAGAAACCAATTAACCTTAATGTACTTCTAAAGTATGCTTTCAGAGCCAAGAAATCCTACTTAATTTCATCATTAACTGCATCGCGACAGGAGACTTTAAACGAAATTTTTAATGTTTTGTCACCCGTTTTTAAAAGCAGAAATTTGTGGCTTATTAAGTCGGGAAAATGCTCCGTTAAGTAAGGCAAATTTTATAGTAAAATTTTGCTGGTGGCGATAAACACGGATTTTTTTGCGTTTTTGCTGCGCGTATACGTGTCGCTTCTTCCCAAAGGATTAAGAATGACGTTATTTATGTTTTTCAAAAATGTGGGTAAGGCTTTGTTGCCTTTACATTTCATTAACCATTCGCAATATTTCGGTTTTAAATTATCTTATCAAAAAGTATTCAGTGCTTTCCGTAGCATCCAGTACCTATAAAATTCAATGAAAGATATATAGAAATTCTAATCTGATCTTGAAACATCTTAATTCCCTTAAAATGTAACTTGCTCCAAGAAAAAGTGGGATATTTTCTCGAATTTTCAGATTTGTAAATAAAGTAAACTTTGTGTAAGGCAGAGTCAATCAAGACCGAAAGATTTTCGGTGTTAGATTTTATGTTATTTAAGTGAGAGTTTGTGATGCCGAAAATTGTTTTGAGGGCTTTTCAAAAACTTTTTGATACAGAGTCTAAAGTTTTGAAACGTGATATTACTTTGCAGTTAAATTATTTTGAGTAATCAGTGAGAATTGTGCTCACTGTAAGGAGCTCTGTGTAATCAGTGTGTGGGGTCAGTGTAATTGTGATTAATGATATATCAATTTTCTCTTGATAATGCTAAACCTATGGGAATACATTCTTTCAAATAGGTAGCATGCATTCGTTCATTTAAAATATTTCCTTGGGAAATCAATAATTTTATTTTCCTTTTAATGTAAGGTCGTCACTTTCAGAACCCTCCTTATCCAGAATTTATAAAATAAACTTTTCTTTTTGAATTTGCTGTAATGGTATACCCGCATGTAAAAAAAAGTAACATTCTGAAAAAAAAACCCAGCTTTACGATTTTCTGGCTTTGTAAATTCTTGTTTTACAATGAAAACCACTGGACATAATAAGGGGCTTTTCGCAATTTTTCCGAAATTGATTTTTCTGAATAGGGCAAGTTTTTAAACTCAAGTGCTCTTATGTACTCTTCTTAAAGGAGTTTTCTTTTATTTCTTTGTTGTTAAAATATATCTAAAATCTATGCTTAATTTAATGTTTTGTGCATTAAAAGCTGAAGAATTGGAAGTAAGATTTTAATAGTTTGTATACAATAAAGCATATATTTAAAAAAAAATGACAACTTAGAAAAAAGTAAACATCCTTTTAGTAGGTTTGCGAAAAAAAAAAAAGAAGTTAAAAATATTAATTTCCTAAGTAGATATTGTAATCATACGGATGCATTTTGCTAAGGTAGGTTTAACTTTCGCAAATGAAATTCGGAAACAGACTGATTTCAAAAACAAGCTTTACAATTTGGATCTGACAATCCCAAAACTATCTTCTATCTTATATACGATAATACTTCCAGAAAAATGAAATATCAGAGTCACCGCTAAGATAATTTACACTAAAATATAATCTGCAACAACTTATTTCAAGTTCTAACTGAATCTGAAATTTCATGAAAATCCGTTTTTCAGTATTCGAGATAGAATCGACGAAGACATCGTAAAAAAACTGGGTATAGCGCAACTTGTTAAGCGAATTACTCTAAAAATAAAGAATAGTAACTTGTATCAGGGACTATTTGAAGTTTGATGAAAATTCATGCATTCGTTCCTGAGATAGATTTATTGCGGTAATCACAAATAATGCCGCATAACAGTGCCACCTGTTGTGCGATTTACACCATAACGTAACCAAAACCATATTATATTAAAAACTAACGGGATCTAAAGTTTTATGAAATTCCCTATTTAAGTTCTAGAAATATATCTATTGTAGAAATCATTCAAAATGCATCATATCAGCGGCGCCTCAAGGGCGACAAACTGCAAAGAGTCCAGTTTATATCATTGTCTAACTGAATCTAAGTTTTGTGAAAATCCGTGTATTATTTCTTGAGACAGATCTCTCACAAAATTTTTATCACATGTAGACAGACTCACAGACAGATATTTTGTACAAACATATTTTTAGGAATTACTGACTTATAAAACGTGTAAATCTGTCAAAAGCGGGAATTCGAAAATTTTCACAAATCTAATACTTTTTTTTGTAAGGGTAGAAGAAAGTAAAAATTATATATTTTTGCGTTTATCAGATATTTATTTACCGCAATATAGCAACATCCATTTTTTAAATTAAATCTTTATACTTAAAAGAGTTTAAATACAAAGGAAATCTATGTGTAAAAATGTCAATAATCGTAGATATGTGCTTTTAGTGATATAGACTATAAACATTCTTTGCATATATGCGTTAATGATACAAATATATAAAAACATAAAAATGAAAGTTACTTAGCTACTTTAGAACACAAATTAGAACTTTTAAACAACGCAAAATTTATTAATTGTTTAAATATTTTTAGAACTTTTACATTGCTAAAAAAAAGTATTAATTATTTAAGGCGCCCAAATACTTCACAAAATAAATTATGAGTGTTTGCGAAAAATAATGTCTCTCTAACATAGTTAAGTCAGAAAAAAATAAAAGCAAATCTCTTCCAAATAAACGTTTGTGTAATTGATTTAATTACTAAATTTAGGGTGCTATGAAATACTTTATTGAACAACAATGTGAGAAAAAAGCCTTAATGGCATGTTTGGTTACTTAAAGTTGAGTCATTCTTTAGTGTTAGTAATGCAATTAATAAAATTGTTTTTGTTACTCGTCAATCAGTTCTTATCATTAAGTTAATTAAATTAAACGGCGAGAATTTAAGAGTACTTTGATTAAGCAAGCTAATTATAGGAAAGAATTATGAAGAAATGACAGTTGACTATCGGAAAAATGTAATTGCAAAATTATTTGTGTCAAAACATAAAAGTCTGCCAAATGGGTTCTAATGAAATAGGTTCTAAGCATATAATCTTTTTTTATTATTATGTATCCCGTGTTGGTGTACTTAAAAACATTTACCATGCTATAAAATATTTTCAAGAATCTGAAATACTATTTTCAAGAGACTTTTTTTAAAATTAAGTTTTACTTTAATAATATTGGTGAATAAAAGTTGAAAAATTGCTTTTTCTTATTTTAAAATTTATCCCATTTTTCAGTGTTTATTCGGAATTGCAGAATCACAATTGTTTGTTCCTCAAATAGCTAAAGAAATATGCATTTTTATAAGGTAAAATAGTATTTGGATGTTAGAAGACAAAATGTGTCAGGCTTCGATAAGCGATTATTATCTAAAACTATTCTTATGTGATACTATTCTTTTATTTACTAATTTGTTCTCTGTACTGTAAGCTCTAAAATAGCATTCCTTCCTTATCTAGAGTCTTAATTCGAGTAGCGAGGGGGCATAGTTGTAGATTGAAAGAATGTAGCATACAGTATGTGGCCTTTCGCTTGTCAATCAAAGTTCATAGGTAAGACATTCGAGAAAGATATGTTTTGAAAGAGTGACCTTCGTATTAGAGGAAGGATTCCGTGGGGTCCCGTTTGCTAATGGCTGGTTAGAAGATGAAAGCTGAGATTTCAGTCTGGACTTGGCGAGAGAAGAGTGAAATGGTTGAGAGAAAAGCTGTGACCGAAAGAAAAGAGTGTGTTGAGCGCGGCTCTGAGAAGACTGAGCCTGGATATGTGGAGAGATTAAGAGTGATCTCTGAGTTAATTTACGTGTTTAAGAGAAGTATAGAGTAGTTTAACAGTGCACAGAATGGGTGTTCTGCATTTAATTTGATGTTGAACCAGATCACCTATATCCGAGTTCGTAAATATAAATATTGACTTATTATTTATAAATATTCTGTAAATAAATTATTCATTAAGTTTAATTGAAAGAGTTAGTCTTCTTCACTACGTACCTCTCATGCCTGTCCGATATCACGTATTTATATCGGTGATGGCAGCATACTAAAGTAAAGGATTATTCTTCAAAGTTTTGTGGAATCCAACACAATTTATATCATTTTAAGAAAGAAAATAAAAGTAAACAAACAGTTTATTAATAAATAAATAACAATAGCCGGGTTACCATGTGAGGCACATATAATTGTCATTTTGTTGCAAACGAGCCTAAATGGTACGTATATGACATCTGTGTCCATATCTCTAGCAGAATTTTCTAATTTGGCAAAAAATTGAGCAATTAAAATAAATCATGAATGAAAGCAATATGATTTAACACGTAGTTTACATTCAAGGAAGACCAATCTAGTCGCCAAGGACGGTTTGTTAAAATAATTACCGGTATTCACAGCAATTGTGCACCCACCCTGATTACGCCACTGCGAGTGTCATTCAACGATAGACCAGATTTCAAGAACAACCATTTTGGTTTATCACTGATATGTATGACTGATGCTTGAGCAACCAATACAATGAATCTCCGGTCATCTACCAAGAACATGTGTCATCCATGTCAAGGCGATTTTCAGATGTTTTGCAAATAAAAAGTAGAGCAACATTGTATTAGATATGTGGTCATTATGTTTTTGCGCTTGAGTGTATATTATTATGATCAGTTCAAAGAGGAATGGAGACTTAAATAATATCAAATATTGCTATTCTGTATAAGACATTTTTTTTAAATCTTATCCTTAACTATGTATAAAGAACTTAACACTAAACCTGCCAGATTGACATTAGTAGACTCGAACCATAATTTTCTTCACAAGATATGTTAAATGTATGCAGCAGAAAATAGACTAATCAAGTAAGTTAAATAGTTTAGAACTAAAATTCTGGTGAGAAACACTTTTTGTAAAATTTTAGTAAAATGCTCGGCGGTTTTAGTGTTAACTCAGTACTGAGAATAAAATGCAGTGCATATTAAACCACTTGCGGGGCACTGGTTTCATAGATATACCACTTAATTTTTATTCCCAAACACCACATTGGTACCGGAATTTTGTTTAAAAAAATACGATTTATTGAATGCGGAAATATAACTTTTTCTTATTTATAAATAAAGTTGTTTTCAAATTCCGGTGTCAGTCATTAATTTCAACACTTAAGCAATGAATTTGTCCTGCCCCGCAAAGGGTTCAACTTTATTTGGCATTTCATAAAACTACATTTAGCGTAGTAATAACCTTTTCTTTTTCCAGTGTGACTAACGTAAAACCTTTGTTTAATGTTTAAACTGGGCATTATGCGAAAGGAGCTCGCAAATCTGCAAAGTCGATATAGTCCGTGACGTGTTTTTTCCGAAAGATTTTTAATTAACTTTTAAATAAACCAGAATCGTAAAAAGAGAGCCACTCAGTGCAAACTAGTCGCGAACCACGTAATAATGAAGTGTTTGCATCCACGAGGAATTAAAAGCAAAATTAAACATTTTAAAAGCAAAAATTTTTTAATGTAGTGTTTTAATCCCTTGAGGTACGGTGGTAAGTCTGTGAAACTAGTTAATTTTAATTCCCAAAGGCCATATTGGTACTACAGCTCATATTCAAAATATTAGAATAATTGAGAAAAAGTAATAAGAAAAAATTATTTGTCATTTATTTATTTTTTATACTAAGTAAATGCAATTAAATTTCTTATAAATTAAATCTGGAATGTTTAGATAAGATTTTAACATTTGTAAAATATAAAATACAGCACAATAAATCAGGTATACAGCTTCCTTAAACACACCAGAATATTAAAATAAAATTTAGTATGGTTCAAAATATTAGAATATTTTATTTTACGCAACAATATTACCTTATGAATATGAAGTAAATGGTAGTTAATATTTTGTAGCATCCCCTTTAGCTTTCATAACAGCGTACAATCGATCTTGCATACTATATACAAGGTGTTTACAAACATTTCTATCAATATTAGCTCAAATAGACTTTATACGTTCCACTAACTCAGTTTTACTTGAAGGAGGATTTTCTTGAAGTTTTTTCTTCATTATACACCATAAGTTTTCGATGGGATTAAGATCTGGTGAATTTGGTGGCCAAGGAAGTACCTTAATGTTGCGTTGGCGGAACCAATTCTTAGTTGACACCGAGGTATGCGGGGACGCTAAATCTTGTTGAAAGATGAAATCATCTTCAAATAAATCTTCTGATGATGGAATCATGTAATATTCTAAAATTTCTTGATATATCAGAGAGTTAACCTTTTCGTAGACGATGCATAACTTTCCAGGTCCTTCTGCACTCATACAACCCCAAACCATGACACTAACAGCAAATTTTACGGAACGTTTAAGGCATTCTTTATCAAATGCTTCTTGCTTCATTCTCCAAACTCGAATACCTTGATTACCATATGAAACACAAAACATACTTTCATCACTAAATAATATATTTTTCCAATCTTCATTGCTCCATAAACGTCTTGATTTACACCAATTCAATCTTATACGCTTTTGTCTTGCAGTCATGAGAGGTATTGTTTTCGGTACACGAGATTCAAATTTAAATTTATGGAGACGTCTTAATGTTGTCGATGTAGAAACTTCAACTCCTTCTTCTTTCCATTTTCGGTGCATGAATCGCACACTTTTAAAACGGTTTTTCTTAACTATACGCTTCAATTTCCTGTCATCTCTAGAAGATGTTTTTGGTTTTCGGCCACCATTTCGGCGATTATTTTGAAATTTTCCAATTTTTGAATATTGTGTTAGTATTTTACTAACGCTCGATTGCGAACAATGTAAATAATTCGCTATAAAACATTGGTTTTTACCGTGCCGATACAAATCAACCATACGAAGTTTAGTAGATTCAGGAATATCACTCACACGGCCCATTTTAAGACGAAAAAGAAACAAACTGCAAAAAAGAATACTGATTTTAAATAAAATAGTTTGAATTTAATCAATGATGCCACCAGTTAAGAATTGGTAATAATTAAAGGAGAATTAATGTGAAATATTCTAATATTTTGAACCACTTGAATAAATATTCTAATATTTTGACTTTTCAAAATAATTTTTTTTGCAATTAATCTTTTCAAAAATGATATTAAATTTAAGATAACAAGTAAGTTTAATCAACAATAAGTTCTTAATAAAAATATCATTTGCATATTTTCATTAAAAGACATTAAATTACCAAACGATATTTTCAATTTCTAAAAAAAAGGTTATTATTCTAATATTTTGAATATGAGCTGTAGAATATTAGTAAAAAAATCGGTTTATGAGATGCGCAAAATGTAGCTTTTTCATATTTAAAAATAAAGTTTTTTTTTTTTTTTTTTTTTTTTTTTCAAATTTTGCTGTCATTTATCAGTTTCTACACTTAAACAATGAAAATGTTCTGCTCCGCAAAGGGTTAAATTAGTAATTGTAAATAACAACACAGGTTTTTCTTTCCCTTGAAAATATGAAAAAGAACAATGGAGATTAAAAAAAAATTATACACATATTAGATAATTTTACAAATTGGGATTGCTGAACATGTGTCTTGCGCCGCACATGGACATATACAAGCCAACCGTCCATAGATCTATGCAAAAGGTGTCTGTGGTGAAGTTATCATCGGCCCAGGTGATTTACCAAAGAAAAGGGTGCACACAAAAAAACTCCGTACGTGACACTTATAAATTTAAGCACATTTATTAATGATAGAGTTGAGACAGGGAAGTTCCCCGCATAGAAGGAGGGAATTCTCAGAGCTCCACCGAGCTACATCTTGACAATCTGGTGGTTATCAGTGAAGTGACGACATACCGTTATATCGCTTATCGCCAAGAGGTGTAAAAAGTTTTTCATACAAAGATGAAAGAGTAACATGAGTTATCGCGTTACGCACGAACGCACGTACATACAGAACGGACGGGCAGATAAGCTCTCAGGCTATGATAGCCTGTGAACTAAAAACTAAAGTGAAAGTAGCTATCATATTCGAACCATTCTAACTAAAGATGGGTAACATCGTTCCTTTTAAGGTGTGTGTGTATTTTTTGTCGGCCGATTATCTACACTATGGAATATAGGCCCAGGGGGGAGTGTACCCTTCGTGGGGGGTCTTTCTAAGGGAACCTAACCCGTATTTACGCAAGGTTCGAAGAAAACCACGAAAACTCCGAACGGTTAGGCCGACAGCCGCGATTGGGTTTGAACCCAGCACCTGCCGTCTACCAGTTGAGAGGACAGAACCTCTCGGCCACCGGTGGGGCCGTTCCTTTTAAGGAATCGTTCGAATATTGAGCGCCAAACTAATATTTTACAGTTGTTTGCAATTGATCTATAATGATACAGCGAATATTCACAGAAATTTTGTGCTGTCTCGATTACACGTCAAAGGGTTACATAGCGAAAATCTTGCTTAAAAGGAAGCAAAATTATTTTCTATTCTTCAACAAACATTTCTAACATGAAAAAATGTGGAGTTCATAAACATTATGGTCTGATATTCTTATACCTATCTACGTTAACCCATTAACGCCCGAATTATTTTAATCGCTAAAATTTAAATTTTTATTTCCCACCACTTTTAAAAGCAAATTAACTTTTATCTAAATTTATCAAGGATTCCGTCTCGTGAAATAAGGTATACATTTTTCTTTCTCTTTACTGGTGGGAAAACCGCTTTCTTGCTGTTTTTGTAACCGTCCTCAAACGAGGACGCTGGGCGTTAATGGGTTAATGAAGAATTTATACAAAAGCAATTTAAATAATATAATAAGTTTTTGTGGACACCGGAAAATATACATAGAAAAAATTATCATTATAAACTAAGTAGAGATCCGGACGATTGTTTTTATTTATTTTTTTTTTTATTCAGGCAATCAAGCTGTCATCGGGTGGCTTGAAAAATAATGTAGTAAAAAAACGCTGATATAGTAAAACTCTTAATGACTTACATTTAACAGCCTTTTGACCTGAGCGCATATACGCATCCTCAAAATAATCTTAACCTCTATGCGATTGGAGTCTTTTACGAAATATTTAATTTTTTGACAGCGATTTTTAAAAGGATAAAGTTGTACCTTTTGGACTAGAGATTTTTTTTGATTAAACAAGGCAAATTTTAATGTAAAATTTTACAGGTGAGAGTAAACAAATATTTTGAGAACCTTGCACGACGCGTATAACGCTCACAGCTCCGCAAGCGGTTATACCATGTCCCTGAATGGGGCAGGATATTTTGGCTCAAAAAATGTTCTAATAATTAATTTCCATCGTAATTTACAAAAAATGTATTTGTTAATAATCAAAAGAATTTTTTGTCTTTTACTATGCGAAATTGTGCGAAAAAATACTGGTGCCCTTTTGGCAATTTGGCCATTGAAGTTAACTGCTTGCAGACCGCAAACGGTGCCTCTCAAGGGGTTAAAGCACTTGTTGTTGATAGCACTAAACTAAATTTATATATTGACAAAAAATAACCTCAACCGAATAAAATTCATACAAGAATTACCGGTCCTAAATGGCTTAAAGATAAAATTGAAGACAAATTAGGTAGAAAAAAACTATGAAATGGAGAGGCGCTTCTTCTTTTTGATGAATATCTAATGTATATTCAACATTTAAAAAACACAATGCTTATCATATTAATCTTTTGCTATTTTTTGATAAATGAAAGAAGAAACGTCTATTTTTCTTAAATGAACTTTTATGTGAACACTGGTCTTTCGAACGCTACGCCAGTTGCATAACGTCCTGTCCCTTATCTGTCAGTACAGATCACACACAGAATTTTGGAAGCTTAGTGAAATAACGATAGCTTGCGAAAATAAGTGCACTTCAGTTATAATACAAAATAACGTACGGTCATATGTACGGCTATTCTTGCTACATAATTCAAAATATCTACCAGACTTTTGAAATAGTAATTTTTATTTTATCACACAAACGAAAGTTTGGGAATAAATAAAGTGAAAATGATTATTAAAACATTCTGTTGTATATTTTGACTAAAATGAAGCGCTTAATATATTGAATACATATAGCTGTCATTAAACAAAAACTAACTAGTTGGATGTGCCAATCCCAAAGTTTCCCCATATTCTCTTATCGTCAGCAAATAGCCGGCTTAGCAGTATGCGATTAATTAGTTACACATGTTAATACATTAATATAATAAATTCATTAATATATTAATTTTGATTTTCATCTTAAATTTCTACTTCATTTAATTAATCGGAGTAAAAACGAGATAATGTGGATCATGATATTCATTAAAATCAATTTTCCCAAAGCCGAATTAGAGTGACGTGAAATCTCGTCTCTGCACGGGACATGCATAGGATTGAATAAATTTATTTGTGTACGTTTTTGTCTGTGGCCAGCAGGACCGCTTTTAATTTTAAAATTGTTCGCCAAAAAGTTGCGCTGTAATATTAATTTTTGTGTCATTTTTAATATTGTACTATCGATAAGTGTATGATATTATGAATAGAAGCGAAAAAAAATTTTGTGTAAGCGTTTGGCTATGGCTAATTGCTCTTCCCTGAATTTGAATAAAATACGCGAGAAGGGAGCGCTGCAGTAGCGATATTTGTGCCATTTTCCATATTGTACCACCCAAAAGTGTATAAAATTATGCATAGAATTGAAAGAAATTTTTGGTGTAAATGCTTGCTATTTCCAGTAGGTACTCACTGAATTTGAAAAAAAAAATCCGCCCGAAGGGAACGCTGTAATAGCGATTTTGTGTCATTTTCTATACTGTACAATCAAGTACTTATACCCGTGAACTGTGTATTAAATATATCCGAGTCAAGAAGAAAGAAAAATATTTTACTGAATTCTGTCAAAGACTGAACAAAATGATCCGTTTCCAATTATTTACAATTTCTCTCTTTACATGAAGATACAGGAATAATGAGATGATGTACATATGAATAGAAAATTGTGCTAGAGGAGTGTTTTGTCGAAACCACACGTCTAAAAAAATATTGCCCTACTTCAATCTTCATCTTTAAAAATGAATCAGAAAAAAATATAATATTTGTGAAAGTACCAAATTGTTCCGCGTAAAAAAAAGTGCAGGGGTCGCAGCATCCCTAAAATTTTCGCATTTTTCTACCAGTATTTTAATTGAAAAATTTTTGTGTCACATTCATCTAACACCTACAATGAAATTCTAGAATAAATATTATCGTTTTAAAATTCTGGTTGGAAAGTGTGAAAATTTTAGGGACGCTGCGATCCCTGAAAGGGGTGCAGTTTGGTGGTGGTGATGTGTTTTACTTATGAATCGATTCAGTGTTACCGTAGTTTTATTGAATTTGCTGTCTGCCATTAAGAGAAAATGAATGGGAAGAAATGACTGTGGATAAATCACGTGACAATTAAGATAGGCATTTTGGCAAAAGTAAAAGTCACCAATACGTGTATCTTCATGGCTTCATGACTTGGAGGCAAATGCTTTAAAAACCTCTGGGACTAGAAAGAAGATGTATGAAAGATGATGAATTTAGATACTGAAATGTGTAAGTCGTTAAGAAACTTTTGAAAATGTTATCTTTTTTTGCTGGACTATTGCACAGAAGAATGTGTAATGTTTAAAATATTATTTTCATTCTAAAATGTTTCCTTCTGGCTTACGTTGTTGTATGGAGCTTATTTTCTTGCACTTTGTAATTTTTAATATGTGTGGTTATTAAAAATAAGTTGCAAATGATTATATTATTGTATCAATAGCTATTTCTTAAGAAATTGTGGGGCTCTGCGCTTATTGCGAAACGCTCACCAACAGCTGTTCAGACACTAATACACATGCAGATTCAATGAAATTCGGACACTGATTCTGAAAAGATCTGAGATCTCATTCTATTAGCTTAAAATACATTATAGAAGGTCAAATTATAATTGAAATAAACATTGGACATCTCCCATTAACCCTTTCCGGCGCAGACAAATTTTGACAGTAAAATGAGAAATTATCGACTGACACCGGAATTTACAAACGACTTTTTAAGAAATAAAGAACTCCTTAATTTAAGCTTTTATTGTAAAAGCAAGATTTTTATTAAAATATTACTGGTGCCAATTGTAAGTTTGGAATTAAAATTAGGTGTGTCCAGACCGGCAACACTGCGCCGGAAAGGGTTAAACAGGTTTCCGTTCATATCACTTTTATTGTGGAATTTTAAGGCTGAATCAGCAGTTTTTTTCACGTTTGATCCAGTAAGATCAGTTAAAAATTTGCCCATAAGCCAATATAAAATGAACTAAGCAACCTGTTTTTGTATATTCAACAACTCTATAAAAATATTTAAAAAAAAAACATTTTACATTTTTATTTTTAAATATGAAGTTACTTTCATATATTTCTTTTTCTCTTTTTAATATTCACATGAAAATATATTTGTTCTTCGAAAGAAAGCATTATTATTTCTGCTGTCTTATAACTGGTAATTATAGTTTAAAAGATTGTCTCGAAATAAGAAATAGATGTTAAATGTAAATGTATTTTTTAATTTAAAGTGTTTGGCAATGTTATAACTTTAAAATATCATTTTAAAACTGACGCAATTTAAATATGAAGTAATATAGCAATGCAATTTAGTAAAACAGTTGCTTTATGAGTAATTATTGTATTATCTATAGTAGTATAATTTTTTCTTATAAATATAGGCGCCCAATCACCAATTGCCACATTTTAACAATTACTGGAGCAACGTTGATGGTTTTGCTATAGTAACACATAAAGATAATAATTCAAAGTTGGATTCAGGTATTTTTTTTCTTGTTGGAATATTGCATTCCCCTAGGGACAGTATGGAATTCTAGGGAAGGCGAAGGCGAAAGGCGTTCTGATGTTTCCAGAAAGACATCTTCTCCCCCCGTACTGAATTTATTATGGTTCAATTCTTACAAATTTTGAAAATATATAATGCAAACAATCGTAAATTTGAAATATACTTCTTTAAAAGAGTAGCGTTATGTAATCAATAAATAAAGTGTTTAGAATGTTTCTTAATATTTTCGAATCTAACATGCTTTTACATATTTATTCATATTTCCTAAGCAAATTGAGTGAGAAAATATATCAAAAGCTAACACAATCTCCTATTAAAAAAACAGCTAGAAAACTGCTCTAAGTTTGCTCCTTAATATATAACTTATGAATTATGGATAAATCTCTTTTTTTTCTGGGTTGATAAAAGTACAGAAATAACGCAGTTCTTTTGTTAAATTTATATTCGAAGTTTAATTTAAGCTAATACCTTCTTTTTTGTAGAAAGAATGTTTACTGGATATTCCATTCAGGTCTTTCTAAAACTTTAATTGAACGGTGAGCAGCTATATTTTGTATAGGATTTTTTTATTATTATTATTCTTTCTGGAATGCATTTTCCAAGAATATATCATAATCACTTTTTGTTTTTTAACCCTTTAACGTTCATTGGTTTCTCTACAAAACCACAAAATTTTAATTCCGATATGCAACAACGACGCCGGAATTTTAATAAAGAAAACTTCATTTTATTATACATGTGAAAAATAACTTTTTGTTATTTTCAAAAATATTTGTACGCAGTTACCGGTGTCAATCATTTATTTCAATAACTTAGCAATTAAAATGCTCTGGACGTTAAAGGGTTAAACGGGATGCAATATGCGAATAAAATTACGTTAGATTTGGGATAACTTATACTGAGCTTTTTTATTGCACGGATTTTAGTTATTATTCTCTTATATAACTGTGCCCGCATTCAATAACTTTTCAAATCACAATTTTGTATTTCAATTTTATTTTATAACATTCTTTCTGAAATTTTTTCCCGTGGGTGGAAACAATCGGAACTACCGTATCAGTATGGATGCCATTTCGGAAAAAACAAATTCAATCAAAAATAATTTTTTCCACAATAGTGAATAGTATATCACGTTGCGATATTTTTAAAGCGAATTGTTACTTATTAACCCCTACGCGACGGGAATATTTTACGAAAATTTTAATGTTTTGCCACCAGTTTTTAAAAATAGATATTAGAGCTTTATTAAATCTAGAAAATGTTCCGATTAAATAAGGCACATTTTATAGTAAAATTTTACTGGTGGGGATAAAATGGATTCTTAAGCCTTTTTATGGCACGTATACGTGTCGCTCGTCCCCAATGGGTTAATCTGTTATACTTAATTTTTTTCATTCCATTTATACTGAAATAGAGTTGTTCTCCAAAGAAGGCTTCGATGAGTGAAAATGGCGTCATAGTATTCAAGAAATGAGCATTTATTTTGATAAAACTAAATATTTTATTACGAATGCGTCTAAAGAGCAGGGGTCCCAACGTCCCTAAAATTTTCACTCTTTCCTCTATGAATTTTAAAATGATATTTATTCTAGAATTTCATTCTAGGTATTAGAGGAATCTGATGCAAAAATTTTTAAATTAAAATACTGGTAGAAATGTGCGAAAATTTTAGGGATGTTGGGACCCCTGAAAGAGGCATACATTTTTGGATTTCGCCGGCACTTACATTAGAACCTTATAGTCCGGGAGCCGACCGTCGATTTTCCTATGTATCGAGTACAAGGACCGGACATACATCAAAACGTAGGTCTCAATGTGCACATTAACCCTTTCCGGCACGGGCAAAATCTGTTAGTAAAATGAGAAATTTTCGACTGACACCGGAATTCACAAACGAATTTTTTAGATATTTTGAATTCCTTAATTTAAAGTTTTATTGTAAAAGCAAAATTTTCTTAAATTATTACTGGTGCCGTTTACAAGTTTGGACTTAAAATTAGGTATCCCAAACCGGGCACAGTGTGCCGGAAAGGGTTAAGAATATCACTGGCTGCCACATACATCAAAATGTAGATTTCAGTGTGCACATAAAGAATATCACTGGCTGCCAGGTCCTATCCTGCCGGAACCCGGTGGCAGCCGCACTTTTATGAAGTCAATTTTGAGTGTTTGCCTATCTATCGAGTACAAGAACCGGACATACAAAAAAATGTAGGTCTCAATGTGCACATTAAGAATATCACTAGCCGCACTTTTATGACGTCAATTTTGAATGTTTACCTATGTATCCAGTACAAGAGCCAGACAAACATCAAAATGTAGGTCTCAATGTGCACATTGAGAATATAACTGGCTGCCACATACATCAAAATGTAGATTTCAATGTGCACATTAAGAATATCAGTGGCTGCCAGGTCCTATCTTGCCGGAACCCGGTGGCAGCCGCACTTTTATGACGTCAATTTTGAGTATTTGCCTATGTATGGAATGCAAGGACCAGACATACAAAAAATGTAGGTCTCAATGTGCACATTAAGAATATCATTGGCTGCCACATACATCAAAATGTAGGTCTCAATCTGCACATTAAGAATATCAGTGGCTGCCAGGTCCTATCTTGTTGGAACCCGGTGGCAGCTGCACTTTTATGACGTCAATTTTGAGTGTTTGCCTATGTATCGAGAACAAGGACCGGACATACATCAAAATAATAGATCTCAATGTGCACATTAAGAATATCACTGGCTGCCACATACATCAAAATGTAGGTCTCAATGTGCACATTAAGAATATCACTGGCTGCCAGGTCCTATTCCGCCGGAACCCGGTGGCAGCCGCACTTTTATGACGTCAATTTTGAGTGTTTGCCTATGTATCGAGAACAAGGACCGGACATACATCAAAATAATAGGTCTCAATGTGCACATTAAGAATATCACTGGCTGCCACATACATCAAAATGTCGGTCTCAATGTGCACATTAAGAATATCACTGGCTGCCAGGTCCTATTCCGCCGGAACCCGGTGGCAGCCGCACTTTTATGACGTCAATTTTGAGTGTTTGCCTATGTATCGAGTACAAGGGCCCGACAAACATGAAACTATAGGTCTCAATGTGCACATTAAGAATATCACTGGCTGGCAGGTACTATCCTGCCGGAACCCGGTGGCAGCCGCACATTTATGACGTCAATTTTAAGTGTTTGCCTGTGTATCGAGTACAAGGACCGGACATACATCAAAATGTAAGTCTCAATGTGCACACTGAGAATATAACTGGCTGCCACATACATCAAAATGTAGATTTCAATGTGCACATTAAGAATATCAGTGGCTGCCAGGTCCTATTCCGCCGGAACCCGGGTGGCAGCTGCACTTTTATGACGTCAATTTTGAGTGTTTGCCTGTGTATCTAGAACAAGGACCGGACATACATCAAAATAATAGGTCTTAATGTGCACATTAAGAATAGCACTGGCTGCCAGGTCCTATCCTGCCGGAACCCGGTGGCAGCCGCACTTTTATGACGTCATTATCGAGTGTTTGCCTATGTATCGAGTACAAGGACCCGACATACATGAAAATGTAGAACTCAATGAGCACATTAAGAATATCACTGGCAGCCAGGTCCTATCCTGCCGGAACCCGGTGGCAGCCGCACATTTACGACGTCAATTTTGAGTGTTTGCTTATGTATCGAGTACAAGGACCGGACATACATCAAAATAATAGGTCTCAATGTTCACATTAAGATTATCACTGGCAGTTTTAGAAGTGGCGTTATATGTTAGAAATATAAAAAAATCGTCCTCTTTCTAATTTAATCGATAAATTTTATGAAACAAAATGGTACGTAAGTAAACAGTCAAAATTAACGTAAAACAAGTCTGTTATCCGATTGCGTCAAGATTAGATCTGGCAGACCAATAAATATTCATATTGTACAGTTCGATATACAGTTGGCAAAAAAAGTATTTGTACACTCTAAAATTTTTGATTTTTAACTAAATAAAAACAGATATTTTGTCAAAAATAGTTTTAATACAGTTTGTTTACCGTGTGTTTTAATTGCACAACAGAAAATTTCGATAAAGATGTAAAATAATTTTCTAATAGGAAAAGTTAAAAAAATTCTTGCAAAAAAAGTATTTGTACATTTCTCCATCCTGATATGTACTGTATTTTCTAGTGTTTATGGTTCAAAGGACTACTTTTACAGAAGCTGTTAATAATTTTTAACTTCATATTATGTTTGTCTGACATTTAATCTAATTTGCTCTTGAAGTAATTGAGTATAGAACCTAAAACTAGAGAGGCACCTCTAGATATATGAAATCCTATGATTGAGCATAATAAAAATTTAAATTCGCAACCAGAATTTGTTAAAGCTATTAAATTACCATTTACAACTATTGGATGGATAGTGAGAAACTATGAATAAATTAAAAGCATCGAAATTCAATGAAAACCAGGACTTCTCAGCGAACTAACAATGAGGGAAAAAGGGAGTGTTGTTAAAAAAGCTTTAAAAAATCCTATGCGTTCGGTTTAAAAATTTGCTGGAGACCTTGCGACATCTTCTCGCATCAGAGTAATACCTCAAACAATAAAAAATATTCTTCTCAATGCAGATTTAAAAGGAAGAACCTCAAGGAAAAATCCATTCATCAGCGAAACAAATAGGCGAAAACGCATAGTATTCGCTTTCGCATACAGAAGTAAATCATTGGATTTTTGCAAAACAGTACTTTTTTCTGATGAGGGAAAATTCGGAATTTTTTTACCACCAAGCATTCGAAAAAATTGGCATAAAAATAAAACTGTTCTAGATCCAAAACGTATACTTCAAACTATCCAGCATGTTGGGGGGAATATTATAGTTTTGGGGTATATAGCTTCTAATGGAGCAGGACATTTTAAATTTATTGATAATGGAAGGACAGGTTTAACATACATTGATGTGTCGCGGCATAATTTATTAAACTGTGCCAAGAAATTATGCGTAGAAAAAGCTTTTCACTTTCTGCAGGATAGCGACCAAAGCATACTGCTGTGATTACCAGCACATGGTTACGACAATACTTGAAGAGGACTGGTAACTCCTCTAAAATCTCTAGATTTGAATCCAATAGAAAATTTCCGGATGCTATTGGATGCAAAAATTCGAAAAAAAAATATGTATCAGTAAAAAACAGTTTTAAAGAAGCTCTTACTGTGTCATGGAATAATATTAACCAGACCGCTACAAAAAAGTTGGTGGAATCTATGTCACACCATCTAGAAGTAGTCATAAACGCTAAATGAATTCAAACAAAATATTAATTTGTATCATTTTACTAAATTTTCATTAATTATATTACAATTATATAGTGTACAAATACTATTTTTGCATTATATTTTTGTATATTTGTTTATTATAATGTAAAAAATCGATTCGTGTAATTTTGTTTTTGCTTCTATAATATTATGATGCATTAAATTAATGTATTACAGTATTTTTTGTTTAAATCTTTTGTTTAATTTCATTATAATTTTTAAAAAATGAAGTGTACAAATACTTTTTTTTTGCCAACTGTATACTTGTACTCTAGACTTAGACAAAGCCTCAAAATAGACAATACTGATTATATCAGTGCTTTACAAGATTATCGTGCTTCTCGTGATGTAAACGCGATTTCATACGGGTACACACAAACAGGCAGAGCGTTTTGTTCTTTTATTAGTATAGATAGTGGTGTGAGTTCGCAATTTTCAATTTATTGAACAGAAAAGAATTAATCAGTTAAGTGGTTAAGTCGACCGAGAAGTTCTATGAAATAATTTTATTTCACTCTTGCTTTTTCTAAATTTAGCCTTTTTCAATTGGCACCACTTTTTTGAACTAGTAAGATTCCAATTTCTTTCACTTTATTGTGAACCATGAAAGCTACAACAATTTTACCGTTTCAAAACACCGGTGTCAGTGATGAAGTTTGAAATTGAAAAAAGTAGACGTGAAATACTATTATAAGGCAGAACTTTCCGGTTGACCCAATATTTAACTATTGGCTAGTTCCATGGGTTTTGTAGTGTAAGTCACATTATCTTATAATTGCTATGCTTGTTTGCCACCGTTATTTTCGAAAAGTCTGCTTTGCCTTATTCAATTAATGAGAATGTGCCGATAAAATAAGTCACATTTTTTCGTACTAAAATACTGGTAGCCAAAAATCGTAGCCTGTGACTTATACTACAAGTACTCATGGAAATAGCCTATTGTAATACATTCCAAAGTAACTGAAAAGCGTTTATGGGAATTTCCATGAGCATTTGTCGTGTAAGTCACATTTCTAGTAACTGCTAAATTGTTGGCCACCATTATTTCCGAAAGGTTTGCGTGGCGTTATTCAATTAGTAAAAATATCTCTATAAAATAAGTCACATTTTTCCGTTCTAAAATACTGGTATCCAAACTCGTAGTATGTGACTTACATGACATGTGCTCATGGAATTACTCTTATAATAAGGTATAATAATAAGGAATAATAAGGTTGAACTGTTTTAAGTCAAAATTCTGGTGTGAAATATTTTTATATTTGACTCAAATTTCCGTCAGTTTCAGTGTTATATGATCATACATTTGAACTTCTGACTTTTTGTAAATGAAAGAAATGTACTTCGAACCAAAAATTTATTTAGAAAATGAAATTAAATAAATTTTACTGAGACTTGCATTTAATACACGGTACAGTTAATTTAACCAATTTTTTGGTTCAAAGTATGTTTCCTTGAAAAGTCGGAGGTTGCCAAATGTATGTGATATTTTTATGTTTAAATTTAATTATATTAATGAGAAATGTAATATTTAAACTACATTAAAAGCGTCTAAGTATGGTGAATGAAAACACAACATTGTCTAAAAAAAGTTCGTTAAACTCAAATGGGAGCAGTGTTTCCAGGTAACTGGGTTGTTCAGATTGCTGTCCTCTTTTTTTGAAATAGAAATTGCTTTAGAGTAGGTTGAGAGTTTGGTTTCTATTTTTATTCAGAAATTTCAAGTTCACATAGTCTTTTATGCTTTATGTAATGCTAAACATTTAGTAACTTATAATGAGAAAATTATTCTTTAGAAATTTATAGGATGAATTATAAATTTTGTATTGTAGTGGAAGGCCAAATTAGTAATCTTGCTTTACACTACCGTAATTTCCTGCGTATAACCCGCGGATCAAACAATCCTTTTTCGACCCAGAAATTTTATTTTGAAATTGAAGGCAAATATTTACGGCGATCTAAAAAGTTCTATTTTATTTAATAAAATTTCTGGGTCGAAAAATAATTGTTTGATCAGCGGATTATACGAAGGGTTACAGTAATATATATTTCGAAGAAATTGAAGTTTATAAGCAACAATAAAGAATTATGTAAATCATCCCATTGAAAATGTTGCTGAGTAATAATTTGTTACGCGTCTTTATAACATGAATATTTGAATTCTGGCTTTTTATATTTTGTGTTAAATAACTACTTTTAAGAATGTTCAAAAACTTACTAACAAGCCTTCTGTCAATCAAAGTAAGGGAGAGGATGCACAGGACACGCCAACAATGTTCAAAAGAATCATTCATCAATAAGATAACTCTTTCCGGATATGCGAACTGAGGACACATTAACATTGTGACCCAATTTTAACATCTTTTCTTTATATGACCTGCTGCTCACCGTAAACAGCAAGATTTCATAATTACATTCATGTTTGAAATTAGAAAACCTGACTAAAGTGGCAAACACTTATTGTCTTCCACATTTATATGATACGTTTTCCGGTGTCTATGAAATAAAGAATCTTATATTTTTTAGTATACAAAATTAATTTTTGTGGAAATCGTACATGATATAGGCTAGCCAGCAATAATAGTGGATCAAATGAAGAATTTGTGTTTTTTAGATGCACTCTCGTCTGTCTTACTCGTTGAAAATTATGTAACCGCCCTTGGTTTTCTTCATTTGATTATTCCATTTTGTGAAATGTTATAAAAAGAACCTACTTATTTTAGACTTTAACGCTTTGAGAGTAAAGTAATTTGCTTATCAGTAATATTGAATTCATACAGGAAATTCTGAAAATTTTCGTTTTAAGTTCGCTTAAGTTGCGTTGACCACTTATATTATGATTTAATTTAAAAAAAAACTGTTGGTCATTGGTCCAATGGTTCCCTACAAAATTCTCTACAAAAGTTATATTTTACATATTTTAGGAATAAAGAAATGTCCACGGTAAAGAAAAATTTATTCATATCATATACAACTAAATATGTATTGAAAAGGATTATAAAATTCTTAATCATTAATTAAAAGAAATTTAAACTTTAACTAAGTCTGAAAAACGTGTAACGAAGTACCGTAATTTCGCGCGGAAACGCCGCACCTTCGATAACTTGATTTCCTACCAGAAATAATATCTAAAAATAAGTTACTTGCTGTTGTTTAGTACGCTTTTCACTCCTTTTTTAATAAATTTTCTGGTTTAAAAAAGACCTTACTAAACCGCTGCGTATACGTGAGAAATTACGATAAATTGAAAATAATCCTTTTAAAATTAATCAAAACTTTAATTTTATTATTTTTTACTGCAAAATAATTTTTTTATATTGATTGAAATAAAACTATCAACTTTAGAAAAAAAAAATGAAATTTTGATTTTTTTTCGAGTTATACTTTCTTTGAAATACGAATTTTAATCTGAAATTAATTTTCTTGTTCGTCTGTTTTATTTTCATTTATTTATATCCATTCGAAGTACTTGAACTTCAAAGGATAACAATATGCCTCTAATCATGTTTCCATAACTAACATAAAATATTACATATTTATTATTTTCACCAGAAATTTCATTTTTTAGGAAATTTTAAATCGATGCATGAAACAAACAATCAAACAAAAGTTTCTAACTTAATTAATTTTAAAAAGAAAACATTTTATTTTTTGTAAAAAAGAAAAACATTATTGATATAATTTTGCATGATAAGGATTTTTTCATTATTTTTTATTTAAATTCTAATTATAGGTCCGATGGTTAAATTATTCTGGAATAATTGTTTAGAGCAGGGGTGCAAAAATCTAGGCGCCAGAGGGTAGTCTCTCACCACTAAAATTTTACAGTTTTTTTCGCTCAAAATTTAATAGCATTCTAGCAGGAATTTTACACGAAATATTAGACGAAGAAAAACGAAATAAATTTTGTGGTGAGAAACTGCCTGCTGGCGCCTAGATTTTTGCACCCCTGGTTTAGAGTTTAATATAATTGCAAGCTGTTTTTCATGAAATCTGAATGTAATATAATAAAAATAAAGAGTTATAGTTTCATTAAAATTGATTTAACTCACTTTAACCTTTCTACCCTGAATGGGTCTAATCGACCCAGTCCTATAATGCGTTTCATTTGATTCAAACCAGAAAATTTTTCATAAAGTAAATTAAATAAATAGCGCAATGATTTAAGTTAAAAAGTATATTAAATGGATTTAAATAAAAATTCTGGTGTGAAATATTTTAATCAAGTTTATGTAAAATTTCAACAGGGTAGGAATGTTAAAGAATCGCCCCTCCCAAAAAAAGTCTGAAATTTATCTGCGTCTGTACACTTTTTTTTTTGGTTATAGCCCTTCCATGCATTAATTACTTTTTCATTATTCACAAAAACTCTTTTTAACGGGACTCTTATAAACGAGAACACATTATAAAATAATTTTAGTATTGCGCTGCATTTTTGCATAATAATACAATAGTTATATGTTCTTATATGAGGCCCCCGTATGCGTGAGAGAGTTCATTTTAGTGTAGCCTTCGCCAATATTCGGATCACCGAATGTAATTGTTTTATGATGAACAGGTGATGATTTGATGGGATACTACGGGACACCATATGTGTAAAAAAATCGCTAATTAATTACAATCGTGCTAATTTGATGCGCATATGACATCTGTGTCTTATTTTCATTGAATACTTTTATTAAATGGATGTTAGACAATTATGAATCACTGGATTCAGATGATAAATCCGAATAAGAATTCATTTCAGAGGGATCTATTTCAAGAGGTTAGGACATGTCTTCAATTATAGCATCATTTTCCCTATACATAGCTTCTAACGATTCTACATGTGAATAATGCTCTTTCTGGTGCTCAATCGTTACATTTTCAATAGCTCCATGTGTATATGCTAATAATTTTGGCATGCGAATATCCCCTGTCACATAGCGTTTCTGGATAAATTTCTTGATTTCTGCCCAAACATATTCTATAGTCTTAATGTCACAATGTTAAGATGGCAGTCGCAATGCTGTAAATCCATTATTCTTTAGCATAGAGTCAAACTTTTCAAAAAGGATTTTGTGCGGGGCTGGTTTCTGTTAACTAATTTTAATGATTCAACTTTTCGCAAATCATGTGAATATGGAATATTATAAGAGGGCAGCCAAGCCATAATTTCACATTTTCTATTTTATGAATTTCGCACTTTATTTAGCTGGACTGAATGGTAACGAGCGTTATCAATATATTTTCACAGCATTTTCAGGAAGATTTGGGATCAGCTTTTCGGCAACCCATTTTTCAAAAATCATGGAATTCATTTGTCCGTGATAATCTCCTCTTCATGAGCTGACTTTATACAGGGTGTTTCAGCGAAGTGCAGACAAATTGTAAGGGGTGATAGAAGGCATGATGACAAATATTAGGACATAGGAAACCATGGGGCGCAAACTAGGAGCCAGGGGCAGGGCCTGATTACTAACGGGGCACTCTCCCACCAGGAAAAAGAAATAAAGAATTTTTCCTTATTCATGACAGTACTCTTGTATGAAAAGGGCGTTTAAAGAAGACGAAAATTTCTATAAATTTTTTCTGGTGAGAGAGTGCCCCGTTAGTAATCAGGCTCGGGCCAGGGGGCATCAAAGTTTAGCGTCCAAAAAATCAAGCGATGATAAAACACGGAAAAAAGGTTGATTCATTTTCAGTTTTCGCTGTAAACTTTGTTTATATCGAAAGTTTGTTCAAAAAATTTTTTAAAGGGAATTTTTTAAGGAAAATTTTTTTTACCGTCAAAAAATGACGGTAGAGGGCGCTGTAGACTTTGGAGTACGAACAACTACGTTTTACTGATTTCTTTTTTTTTCTGTTAACAGTTTTTTAAAGATTGGACCTTAACTTAAATTTTGAGTACAAAATTGGAATCATCCCAAACAGTTAAGATGTGCAAATTGAGATGTGAACAAGGGGGGGGGGGTTAAAACTCTCATAATCAATGAGCAAAATAATCGATTTTGTTGCGGTTTGAGTGCAGGTCATTCCCTTAGTAATTGATTTATTCAAAATGACGTACAGTTTTGGTGCCCTCATTTTTAGATACAGGGCGCCGCCGATACTTTTCCGACATTTTATCGACATTATCCCTGGCTGTGTTACTAACAGACCAGCATACTTGCAGGAAGTTTTAGGGATGTAAAAACTACTTGTAATCGCATGGGAATGTAATGTTGGAAATGCTTTGTTTGCGAGTTATGGTTAAAAGAAACGGAAAAAATAGCAACAGAAAGAAGCAGAAAATCAACAAAAGGTGAATGTGATACAAAACATTTTATTGTAAGGTTTTACTTAAATTTCGTGAAATTTCGCCACTTATTCATTCTGGACGATTCGGATTTTGAGATAAACATTTGAGTGAATGTTCAAACTTTGCTAAACATTCAACATAACTACAAATATCCCGTCAAAAAATACTGGTTGTTCATTACTCCAAAGAACGTTTTGCAATCGCCTTTTGCAGTAAAACCTTACAATAAAACGTTTTGTATCACATTCACCTTCTGCTGATTTTGCTTCTTTCTGTTGCTTTTTTTCCGTTTCTTTTAACCACAACTCGCAAACAAAGCATTTCCAACATTACATTCCCATGCGATTACAAGTAGTTTTTACATCCCTAACACTTCCTGCAAGTATGCTGGTCTGTTAGTAAAACACCCAGGGATAATGTCGATGAAATGTCGGAAAAGTATCGGCGGCGCCCTGTATCTAAAAATGAGGCCACCAAAACTGTACGTCATTTTGAATAAATCAATCACTAAGGGAATGACCTGCACTCAAACCGCAACAAAATCGATTACTTTGCTCATTGATTATGAGCGTTTTAACCCCGCCCCCTTGTTCACAGCTCAATTTGCACATCTTAACCGTTTGGGATTATTCCAATTTTGTACTCAAAATTTAAGTTAAGGTCCAATCTTTAGAAAACTGTTAACATAATAAAAAAGAAATCAGTAAAACAGGGTTCGTACGGATCCTGGAATTTCATGACCAGGAAATTTTTTGGCACCAGTATTTTCTTATAGAAGATCTCCCATTAAATAAAGCGAAATTTCGCATGTTTGAACTAGATTTATTTTTCCGTAAAATAATTCTGGTAACTAGCATGAAAAATGACGGTACCCGTATGAACCATGTAAAACGTAGTTGTTCGTACTACAAAGTCAACAGCGCCCTCTACCGTCATTTTTTGACAGTTCCCTTTAAAAAATTTTTTGGACAAACTTTCGATAGTTCCTTTCAAATTTTACAGCGAAAACTGGAAATGAATCGACCTTTTTTCCGTGTTTTATCATCGCTTGATCTTTTGGATGCTAAACTTTGAAGCCCCCTGGCTCCTACAGAAGACGTTTGCGCCCCATGGTTTCCTATGTCCTAATGTTTGTCATCATGCCTTCTATCACCCCTTACAATTTGTCCGCACTTCGCTGAAACACCCTGTATAATAAATTGGAATGCGGTATAGATCTGATATCCCCTCTTGCACATAAAACTATATTTGGTCTTAATGCATATCCACATTCAATGATACCAAATACACCATTTGATTGAAAAAACAATGGGCTTGTTCTGCTCTCTGTATTTTTGTACTTCTTAGGAATTGTGTTCGAGCCAAATTTACTCCATTAGATGTTATCTCTTATTCTGAGAACTCTAAAATCTAAATCCTATTTCGTGTAGAACCTTTCTCAAAGTTTACCTTTGCAACGGAAAATTTATTTTATCTTTTAACACTGGAATCAGGTTCGGAATTGTAGGTACTATTTCATGAACAGTATGTATTGTTTGTGGAATTACCCTAATTTCCTGCCTATAATCCGCGGATTTTATTTCGTAAATGAAGGCAAATATTTACGGCGATCTGAAAAGTTATATTTTATTTAATAAAATTTCTGGGTCGAAAAATGATTGTTTGATCCGCGGATTATACGCAGGAAATTAGGGTACATCGCAATCAAATTTATCGAGGCTATCGATAAAGACAGGTTACCGTGGTGCATTCCACTAATCCTTTTTTACAGACCTCTGGAGTCACATGATTATCGAATGCACCGATGCGGATGCGCGAAGTGAGCACTACGTCATTATAGTGGTGTATAAAAAAAAGACACTTGGGATGCTCTGCGGTAGCCTGTCTTTTTTGTTAGCCTCGCAAATTTATCAACAGAAATGCTTGCAATTGTACTTCTTTTCTGCCGTTTTTTCGGGGACGTAAATTTTACTGTTTCTGCTACCCTTGATTCTTTTCTAAGTTTTTGTATACTGGATTCCGATACACCAGTTATTTCTCTCGCCCGTTTTATGGACGGTGTAAATGAAACAACAGTTTTTCCTTCTAATGTTTGCCTATCGCAAAATTTAATTAAGTTATGCAAAATATGTTTGTTGTCACTTCAAAAAGGTCCAATCCGAGAAATAGAAGATGATGCACAATCCATTTCATTCAAAATAATATTTACTTATAATCAGGGCCTGATTACTAACGGGGCACTCTCCCACCAGGAAAAAGAAATAAAGAATTTTTCCTTATTCATGACAGTAATCTTGTATGAAAAGGGCGTTTAAACAAGACGAAAATTTCTATAATTTTTTTCTGGTGAGAGAGTGCCCCGTTAGTAATCAGGCTCTGCTTATAATAGAATATTTAAAACAATATTTTACCCATTAACGTTCATTGGTTTGTCTACGAAACTACAAAATTTTGATTCCGATATGCAACATCGACAGCGGAATTTTAATTTTAAGAAATCAATTTTTTTATTTATGAGAAAAATCACTTTTTCTTATTTAGAAATATATTTGTTCGCAATTACCAGCGTCAATCATTTATTTCGACATCTTAGCAATGAAAATGCTTTTTTCCGTTAAAATGTTTGTGAGGGAATGTCCTTAATAAAGGCACTCTGATGTTTTGTGTGAGATCGCAATGTTCTAACATTTGTGGCGCCCTCGATCTACAGTTAACTGCGGTTTATTGAGTTTTTATGCAAATTTCTATCTCCGTGTCCACTTTGCATAGTATAAAAGCTGTAAGTTGTGAGTTGGAGAGTGTGTGTGGTGTGGTGAGTTGGAAAGAGCCTCCAGCGACGAGTAGTAGAACTGACGTGTGACTAATGAAAGTAGAGAGCCTCAGTACAGGAGTTCGGTTAATAAAAGTTGTCCGCGACCTGAAGAGAAGAGCCGAATTAGTGATTTGAGCCGGACTTAGTTGTAATGTAAGTACAAGCTAAAGTTTATTCTCATACAAGTGTGTTTGATTGTCCAAAATACCGAACTTTGCTTCACTCCCCGTTCCCCAATTACAGTAAATAAAAGTTTGGCGTTTTTAATTCTACTCAGAATATGTCTTCATTAGATCGAAACGTGACAGGTTAACTCCATTACCTCGGTTACGTGAAAACATTTTGCCGGAGCTATCTTCCCTACCGAGTGAATGGAGTCGGCTTGGTATTCTGCCAGTTGGGGGTTCCGTAAGCGTGGTGCATCAGTAGCTAAATTAATTCATCAGTAACTAATTATAAATCATTTATAAATACGGTGTTTATTTCGTTGCCACTGATATTTAAATTATGGGAAGGAGTTGTTTTTCAGTGGATTAATTTGTTATCTGAAATCGGGATATTAATATTTATGATACCATCCATTCTCAAAGTAATATTTTAAGCTAAGTCATACTTGCCAAGCTGGCACATACCCTCCGTAAAATGCGAGTTAATTTAAATCAGCTTATACAAGTGTCTAACCACAAGATGCTTTAGATCTATGTTCTTCAAACGAATTTTCTGTGATTATTCTCTATTCTAATTATTCTATGTCATGTGTAATTCATATTTATTCTATGATCTTAACCCCTTAACTGGTTCTTTTTTTTACGTGCAATAAATTGAAAATATGGGTTTATACCACTTTTTTAAGCTAAAATATTCATAATATTTATTCTATACATTTCTTCCTTTGAATAGTATGCTATTCCATTAAAAAAAAAAACTTAGTGTTGTCAAAAAGCTTTAAATGATGAATTAAGCAAAGTCGTCTTGCCAGAACGGCGTACGGGCAAATCAGATACGTGATTAAAGAACTTAAATCTTTTTTCAATCTCCAATTCAAATGATTTTTTAAATAAATATTTAACATTTTTATCCTAGATATTCATTTTTTCCCGCATTTTATCTATAGTCACAACAATGTAATAAAATAAATGTGTTCAGAATTTATCATTGCACATTTTATCTGTCATTTCCTATAATAGAAGAATAAAACATATAAAACAGCTCATCTAAAAATGCAATAGAACTTTCTGTTACTTTATTTGTAAAGAAACATTTTGTATCGATATATTATTTTCTGATGTTTAAAACTTCGTTATCAATAAAAGTGATATTTCCTATAATAGTAAAATGGAACATGTAAAACAGCTCATTTAAAAATGCAATAGAACTTTGTGCTACTTTTTTCTGTAAAGAAATATTTTGTATCGATATATTATTTTCTCGTGTTTAAAACTATGTTATCAATAAAACTTTTCGCATTATAACCTAATGAAAAATGCAGCCGATAACAAAACGCGTAAAATGGAACAACTCATGCCAGTTACACACTTTTCATTTGGATTTTTTTTTTTTTTTTTTTTTTTTTTTTGACATTCTGATTTAGGATCTTCCTGATTTTGAACATTGACTCCAAATAGCCTAAGGCTTGATCTAAATTATAAGGGTTTTTTAAAATTATTATCTTAATTTTGTCTTTGTCACCATAACCTAAAAGTAAATAATGAAAAAAAGTAGTTTAACAAATGACATCAATTATTTGGAGAATGATATTTTTTACTAAAATTTAAAACTAATAAATAAATTCTACATTAACCCTTTAAAGATCATAGCATTTTCATTGCTAAAATGTCGAAATAAATGAATGACACCGGTAATTAAGAACAAATATATTTCTAGATAAGAAAACGTGATATTTCACATACAAAATAAAAGGGACATTTTTAGATAAAAATACCGGTGTCAGTGTTGCGTATCGGAATTAAAATTTTGTGGTTTCGTGGCGAAACCAATGAACGTTAAAGGGTTAATATGCATGTATATCGGATGATTCAAAAGTCAGGACGGACTTTAAAAATGAATAATTCGAAAAGAATCAAGATACAAAGATACGGTTTAAACTGAAATGATGAAGAAGAAACCGGGTTTTGTGTAACAACGGAAAAAAAAATAGTTTTTTTGGCGACCAACAAATGGCGCTATAGTGTTTTATTGCACCAAAAGAGGATTTACAAATCAAAAAATGTTGACAACTTACAAGTCAGCTTAATTACAGTTAATTAGTACTACAGTAAATGTTAAATGTGCTGTCCCTCATTCATAAGTGCAGCTGTGAGACTAAGCACCACACCATTCACAGCATTTAGTAAGATTTCTTGCGTTATGGCAGAAACATTTTGGGGGATGGCACCTTTTAGTGCTGCTAGTGATGCCGTTGGTCGCCAACAAAACTATATTTTTTCGTTGCCACACAAAACCCGGTTTCGTTTCCATCCGTTTGGTAATAATCATATCTTTGTATCTTGATTCGTTTTCGAATTTTTCATTTTTAAAGTTCGTCCTGACTTTTGGATCACCCGGTATTTTAAGTAATTATCGCTAACAATATATTTTACAAGAAAGGAAATTTTTCATTATTATGTCGGTACCGGAAAAAGTATTAAAAATATTTTGTAGATTAAAATATTGTTAGAAACGCACGCATAGATAAACTAACGTTTATTAGTTCAAGTACTGATGTTGCTGTTAACAGCGGCACGAAATCATAATATAGTAGTAACATGCTTCTATCTCGGAGAGATTTGTGTTTTATGATCAACCAACAGAATTAGTTGCAGAGTCTCTAGCTTTTTCAATCCCACTATTATCTTAGAGAAAATGTTATTGTTTGTTCTTAGATTGTTTTATTGTATTGTTTATCCTAGAGAAAAACTTATTGCTCTGGGGACGAGCGTCATGTATGCGTGCCGCAAAAAGGCTTAAGAATCGTTTATACCCACCAGTAAAATTTTACTGTAAAATTTGTCTTATTAAATCGGAACATTTTGTCGATTTAATAAGGCACAAATTTCTGTTTTTAAAAACCGGTGACAAATATTTCGTAAAATGCTCTCGTCGCGGAGGGGTTAAACCGATCAAGTGTTCCAATAAAATAAAACAACGTTAGTTGAAACATTTGGGAGATTAAAAATAACCACATTTTCTCTAAGTAGAGTGCAAAAAATTGCAGACTTGGCAACTCTGTAGCTGTGTTTTAATGAAAACGTTATGATGTTTTCATATGTTTTAACCCTTTATAACTCTAATGATAGAAAACGTTGTAGAAATTATATATGTCTGAATATCTGAGTTTGCACCAAAAACTTTGAGTGGCTAATTTCGATTTATTTAAATCCGAAATGTCAGTTATGAAATAAAGCCAATATTGCTACTTTAATTTTCTGATGGGGATTTAGATATACGAATTAAAATATCTCAAAATATCTCGGGCGGTTAGCGATCCAGAGTGTTAATTTGCATCTGCGGTCAGTGAAATTACTTTTACTTTAGTGGAAGGGTAGGCGCCCAAAACCAGTAATATGTTTCTAGGAATGTAAGGCTTTTTTCTCTTTAATTCATAGCAGAAAATTTTCTGGTCAGATAAGGCTTTCAACAGAACTTCCAAATAAATACCAGCATTCAGAGAATTTGGGCACATAACGATACCCACCAGTATACCACCAGGATACGCCACTGTACTTGCTATCGAAGTGAAGCTAGCTATATTTACAACTACACTAGAGTCCCGCTATACTGAACTAATTCGGAACGAACACAGTTCGTTCTAGTGGGAATAAATAATAATCAACGTACTGACTTGGTAATGTTAAGGGGTCGGTACCCTTTGAACCAAAAAAAAAAAAAATACGTGAAAAAATTACCTCTGTAACAATTGCAGTCACTCTGTATCTAATTGACTTTTAACTATAAAATTGAAAACACATATTAAGAAGGATTTATTTTATTAGTTAAAGTTGTCAAAAAAAGTATACACATATGTAATGATTTTTAAATTATTTTTAAAAATAATACAATTTTTACGAAAGAATAATTCTTGCATGCCTAGAACGCACGATTTTTTAAATTTGAATGGCTTAAACAAACTAAGATTTTTTTTATGAGTATTGATATAATGTGTTTTCAAAATGGCCTACGATGAAAAAAATAAAATTTATAGATCGAGAGAAAACAATTATTAAAAAAAAATGAAGTATCGAGATATTTTTTACACAAAAGTAGTCGTGAATTCTAAACTTCTAATTTGAGGAACATAATGATAGGTCATTTTGTGCCTGTATACGTTTAATACATTCAGCGAAAATTTCGTGAAATTCTACGCAGCCGTTTTCCAGAAATCGTGCGCGCAATAATCAAAATCGCTGTTTTGAGAAAATGGAAGCTAAAGTTTAAATCACCCATTGATCGTATAGGAAAAGCGCAAAGTTTTTAAAATATAACTCTTCTTCTAATGCGAATTTTTGAATGCGGTTTGTTTTCAAATGTTCCCAAAGAATCATATTTAATTATAAGCTATTTTTTTAACAATCGATTTTTGGATTCTTGAAAGGATACCTGATCCCTTAAGACGAAAATTAAGTGCAGGGACATCTGTTAGTGTATGCTCTGTGCAGCATTGATCGGCTTGTGGTGAACAGGTTCAATTGCTAGAAATTCCAAAAAAACAGTATTTGAAACACCTCTGGTATTTCAAATGAAAAAAATCTTTATTCCAGTTAAATCTGTAGCTTTTAAAGTGCGTGTGAAAGGTTTCTTCAAAATTTTGTCATGTATGCATTGCTCGCTTTATAATTGGCACTCACGTGGTGATGACTGATATTTTTAAGCAGTAAAGTTCATTTCAATAAATAACGAGTGTCACATTTGAGCTAATGCAACTAAAATCAATCAGTTATGGTGAACATTTCCGAAGGAAGAAATGATATTTCTGGAATAAAGGTAGTTTCGGTCCTGCCAAATTTTCGGTCGTATTTTCCTTGAAAACTGAATTTTCGGTGGATCTCTAGTTATATCTAATTGAATATTTAAATATATTGATTTATATTATTGATATATCTACATTGATTTGAATATTTTGATATCTAATTGAATATATTGAATGTTTTCTTTTAAAAGCTAAATTTAATTTGTGAATCAATGAATATTATCATTTTTTCTTGTTCAAAGGTTTAAAAATCAGCATTTTTCCGAACTGAATTGGGAACAGACGGATTTTTTAAACAGCGGGGTTCAAATTAGCGGGATTCTACTATACTTGTTTTAAAATGAAGTGACTGCAAATCATTTTCTAATGAAATTACTGCGCTACTTCTATCTGAAATTTAGGTCACGAATTGATTATACATACGGATGGCCCCTCGATAAACCACGTCTGCCAGCATAGAGGAAAAGTGATATAACAGTAGATCAAAAGATACCTTATAAGATTTATTTATTTATTTATTTATTTATTTATTTATTTATTTATTTTTTGCATTGGTCAGCAAAATTTTAATTTTACACTTCAGAGTTTTTTAAAAAAATGCGAACAAAAATCTTAAAAATACTTTATGGAGAAAATAGATCGAAAATTACATGATGCCAAGTGATCAAGTAATTTCTAAACAAAAAAAAAAAAAAAAAAATAAGATTTACTACAAGATGAGAAGTTTCTGCTTCAGAACGTATATTTGCTTTCGATTAATCAGTGCCGAAATCATATAAATTCATCTAACACTTCTCAATTAGTCCTATAAATACATGACTGGTACCAAAAGTCTCGATAAAAAATAATGCTTCCACATATAGAAATTTAACCAAACTCCACTGTCCAATACTAATATTTTATTTTGGCATCTCATTTGAAGCTTTTCGTAAAATTTAATTTCATATTACCGAACTTTAATTAGAAAGTATTGGCACAAATAGTTTCGGAATTATTATGGAATTGTCAACAGAGATATTATAAATTTTAAATAATATAGATTTAAAATATTTGTTTTCATACAATTGAATATTTTGTTCTTTCTCAATATGGCGATTCGTAATCTTGCTAACCTTTGCCAAGGCATTTTTCTCTGATACGTTTAAGCTAAGGGATTGCATGTTGTAAAAAGCAGTCTATATTTAGTATATAAAGTTTGTCTATTTATTATGTCTATCTGTATATTCCTGATACTCTTATGTATATGTGGCTTAAGACCTCTTTAACACTTTGAAAGACTTTTTTCTCTAACGTCGAATTCATACAAGAAAATAAAGAAAATTAGTTGCAAAATAATGAAAAACAATTTTACGACTTTTTTCTCTTAAGTTAGAAAAGTAAAAGTTAATAAAAAAATCCCGGCGCATATTTTTTTAATCGTTGTATCCCACTGCATTTAGGTGAATAAAATTACTTAAAAAATACAAAAAATAAAATTTTATAAAGTTTTCCGGTTCTGTAAGAGATATTGAGTAAACATTTCCTACTACACTAACAAGCACAGACGACTGTGCACTTTATTCATTTTTTACAATCATTTTTTACAATTTTTTACTATATGCTAAATTTAAAAGTCATAGCAGAAATTCAATTTTAGACGTTTTGTGTAAATAAGTACTTGATGCAATTTTCTGGACTTTCAGAATTATCAAGAGCACATTTGACTTCATATGTTTCAGCATTTAACATTAATAGATAATTTTTAATTAATAACCATATCAAACTTTTGTTCCAATTGCATTATTTTCTAGGAAATACAGAACAATCCAATGTATTATTATTTTTTTTTAAATAGACTGTTCTTTAAAGATAGTATACAATATCATGAATGCATAACATTCTTCCAACATAAAAGTTAAGTTTTTTCACTTTCCCTTGAAAATAAATTTAATATTCTAAATATTGTAATACGTTATGCTATTATAAATAATGATTAAAATAAGTTTCAATTTGAAATTCTATATCGATATAATTTTATTTGCATTTAGGAAAATCAACTTAAACTTAAATTAAGTTACATGTTAAGGTCAAATCTGTTAGAAGAAATTCGTATTTAGAAGTTTTGTTGAAATGTAAGATTAATGCTTGGCGCATTCTTCTGGATCTTTTCAACTATACTAATCGCATTCTTTTTAAAAATACTGATACTATATATAAGACAAAAATATTATTGTATCATTATATAAATTAAAAAAAAATATATTCTCTCTCCCTCTTAAGTTGTTTCTAAAATCGTGTAAACAAACTATACAATATTATTTATTTAAGAAAATACAATGAAAAGAATCTTAAGGTATCCGACTACGTTCGGACATTTTTTTTTTAAAAACTCTAATTTAGACACATTTTTTGGTGTTTTTCAGTGTAATGTAACACAGAATAAAGAAAATTATAAAAAAATATATAATATCAATTCAACTTTTTGAAATTTTGAAGACTTTTGGTCATTTTTTAGCATTTTTTTTTATAAAAACGGCTCCGGCTCTAAAAAAAAAAATAATGCATTTAACCCAATTTTTTTTTTCATCATAAGCATATTAGACACTATTGAGTGTAATGAACTAAAAACTAGTCAATATACTGAAATCTAAAAGAGATACAGCTGATTATATACAACTACATAGAAAATTTCGATAATTTTACGTGTAATTTTTCATTAAAATAGCTATATATCGACAAATAAGTCACGTAGAGCTAATTCTTTAGTTCATTACACTCTAGACATTCTCAAAAAGCTACACAAAAAATTTCATGGTTATAAGATAATAAAATTTTGAGTTAGAGCAATAGTCGTTCACCTTTTCCGATGAAAATTTAATTTTTCAGAAAATGCATTTAAAGTTTTCATATAACGTTCGTTCCAACGTCGTCTGCTTTTTTTAAAGAGTTCTAATTTCATTTCTGATAGGCGTACAGGAAAAATAAAAACAGATTTAGAAAAAGAAATGCCCATTCTATAATAAAATCAAATAAAAAAAAATTCCGAATTTTCATCGAAATTGCTGTTTCAAACGTAGGCGGATACCTTAACGTAAAGAAATCATCTGTAATTCATCTCTTCTATATGTGTTAGCAGAAAACTTTGGTAAAAACAATGCGTTATTTCTTTCTTATCTTAGTTTTTCAACAACTAGAAATCGTGAGTTAATAATACTGCTTTATATTTATTTACAGAGCCTTGTGTAATCAAATAGTTGGTATCATGTTGAAGTACTGAGATTTTGATGTTATTTGTTATAAAATTTTATTCTTAATGTATTTCAGTTTCTGAAATGAATAAAGAATAGTAATTTTTTTATTTCTTTTGCATTGCCACGTAAAAAAATATTAAATAATTATTGAGGTCATTCAAATTGTTATTTTTATCTTATTTTTATTAAAGCATATAATTTCTATTGGGTGCTACTTATTCGTTCTTTCTCAATATTATATAGAGCTTCTTGCAACTTTACCACACAGGAGAAAGTACACCTTCTCCCAAATATGTGTACAGTCTATATGCTTTTGCTGCATCGTAATTGAAATTGTCATAAATCTTTTATTCTCTTGTATATGCAACTAGAGAATTAACGAGTTAACCCTTTCCGGTGCGAACAAATTCTGTTTGTAAAATGAGAAATTATCGACTGACACCGGAATTTACAAAGGAATTTTTAAGAAATCAAGAACTCCTTAGTTTAAGCTTTTATTGTAAAAGTAAGGTTTTAGTAAAATATGATTGGTGCCAAATTCAAGTTTCTAGTTAAAATTAGGGGTGTCCAGACCGGACACACTGCGCCGGAAAAGGTTAAAATAAAGCTCTATCTACGTGTAAGTGATTTACCATGCATTTCAAATCTTGAATTTTCAAATTTTCAATACAATATTTACATTTCTCAAGTTATGGTTTTCTACAACCATTCTTTACTGATAAATAGGATCAACTAAAACTTATTTTTTATTTGTTACACTTGCATGCACAAGTTTTTTATTAAAAATGTTTCATTTAGAAATCTTTGTACATATAAACAAATATTCAGGGATGAAAAATACGTAATAAAAACTACACTTAAGCGTTTTCCAATGTCAACAACAGCAGAAGGAAATGCTCACTCGTAAGAGGTTATTGCCTATTTTCATTCATACAGTTATACCCTATTTCCGTAGAATAATAAATATATGCATAGCTGCCAACTTTTATGCATTTCTCCTACCACAAAAGTTTTATAGTAAGTATTGTCTTATTTAGTCGTCGAACTATTACGATTAGACCCTTGGGGATGAGCGACACGTATACGTGCCGCAAAACGGCTTAATAAGAATCCTTGCTTATTCCCACCAGTAAAATTTTACTGTAAAATTTGCCTTTTTTAATTGGAACATGTTCTCGATTTAACAAGGTACAAATTTTTGTTTTTAAAAACCGGTGACAAAACATTTAAAATTTCGCAAAAGGCTCCCGTAGGGAAAGGGTTAAACGAATGGAAAATCTCTGTACAATTTTAGTGGTAGCAAAAATGCGTAAAAGTTGGCAGTTATGCCTATGCCATTTTTACAGTAAATAATAGAGTTTTTCTGTATAGTTCTGCACGTTTTTTAGAAATAAACTTACGCTATTGTAAACAACTACACGGGTCATTTAAATCAATGTTATAAACAAATTTTAATAAAGAAGGGACATCGCATCAGTTTCAATCAAGATTCTACTGAAAACAGCTCACAGTTCTATAAGAAAAATTATATTACAGTGGTGGAATCTTTCGTGCGCAAAGAGGCTGTAATTAGTAATGAAAACGTAATGGTATTTGTAAGAAATTCCTAATATTTTATTCTAACACCTACAGAACAATATGTAACACGTAAATGTCACTGGTTTTGAGTATTTCTATAACACGGCAAGAAAATGCATTTTTAATCCAAATAATTATTTGAGAAACATAATACATAATTGCTAAAAAGAACCATTTACTTTCAAAGCCCGATTTTTTCAGAAGTATTACATCTACAAATATTATTGATATATGAAAATAACCACAAAATATTCAAGTTTTTACAGCAGGAAGCGTGGGAGCACTAGTTTTAGTTTGTACACCAGGTGGTGCAGCAGCATGAGTTCGACTCAGTCTCTCTCGAAATGGAAGCAAAGCGAGAAAATCGCGTCCTAGAATATGAAAATGTCGTAGCAGTGCAATGTTTTTTCAGAAGATAGTACGAAAAGTAATGACTTGTATCACGCTAGAAAATTTGTGGATTGAATTAAACGTTAAGCAACTTGCAAGTCGGCCAAATATGAAGAATGAAGGCACAAGATTTATTAAATTAAAGTTTGTCAAATCAAATCGCTGGGTAGCAATAAAACCAGAGTACCAATTACCAGTTTTCTTACTTTAAATTGTTGTTTTCCTTTCTTTTCATAACACTAATATTACAATTTCAATGAAGAACAATCTGTCAAGCAATCTGAAAAAAATAATACAATTCACCATACTGCTTTATACACGACATACACGCATATCTGAAAGAATGGCATTTTAAATAATGGGTTTAAGAATTCTTTTTAATATACAAAATGTTATCAATACGGTTTCCCCCCAATCATCGCAGACGTAAGGAAGTCACCCTAGTGTAGTGAACGCTAATTACGGAACAGACACTATCAACATACATAAGAAACATTCGTCAATAAAAAGACGATTTTCATGTATACGCATTGAAAGACTAGTCGCAATTTTTAAAACGAGCTTCCTATTTTTCATTGGCATACTCTCACTTTAAAAAAGCAAGATATCATGATTAAGTTTAACTGGTTTACTCAGAATATATCGCAATTTCTCAATACTTAATATCTTTCACATTTGCATCATACTTTTTTCGGTGACTGTTAAAATATATATTTTTATGTTTTTACACAAAATTGAGTAGATGATATAAAGTAGACTGTATTAACACTATAACATCCGCGAAAATTCATTTAAACCTCTATGAATGTATTTCGGTTCAAACCAGGAAGTTTAAGGAGCTTAAACGTTCCTCTATTGCTCAACATTGTTGGTCTTCACAACATAAGTTTAACTTTTCTTCAGCCACCATCATCCATAAATGACCTTCCGTTCTTCATCTTGATTTTTGGGAAACTTACCACATCTTAAAAAATTCTCACTCCTTAGTCAATGATTTATGTAGTACTCCTTATTTTCCAAGTATTTGGAAATCTTTAATTTAATACTTTTTTTTCACTCGCTTTTTAGTTTTTGTTTTGCTTGTTCTCCGATAGATATCGCTACTTGTCCACCCGGTTGTTTTGGCTGCTTTCTTCTCATTGGTTGATTTTCTTTAGGCGGGATTATTCCCATGATGGCCCGGTACGTCGGGCCAGCCTTTAAATAACTCTTAAACATCGGCTTTCTAAAACAATCTTAAATTGAAAAACAAAGTAGTGGAAGCATAAGGCAAAAAAAAAGAAATGGCAGAGTGACAGTGTGTAATAACAGACAGAAACGTAATTAAGTTTTACAATAAACTAACGTTTATTCAAAACAAAGAACACAGTTAAAAAAAAACAATAATTAAATAAATTTAAATGACACATAACATAGAAAAAAAAACCTTATTACCTTTACATTTCATCTTCTAGTTAATAAATTAATAGAAACACCGGCTTTGGCAAACATATAACAGGTAGCTTAAATGTACTTTCATCAAAATACTATCTTAAATTTCCAGTCTTAACAGGTCATATTTTAATCACTTTTATAAAAAAACTATTTCTACTTTATATTCCCCCTGCATAACAGCAGGTGTTTGATGAAAAAATATATCTTCCCGAAAACCACCACGACATCCTTCAAAGAAAAACAACAACCAACTATTAACACAATTTTTCAAAACGAACTGCCGATATCTCTCTCCAATCAAAATCATCTGGTTCCATAAATTTGCATACAATGTTCTCTTCTTCCTTTTAGATAAGCAGACGATCTTTGAAAAAAAAGGAGAAACCACGGACGTTGCCGGGATGACGTCACTTTGGAATGAAATGATGTAATAGAAACAGTTTGACGTAATACTGTACTTTGACCGTTCAAACGAAAAATAAACGGAGTGAATCAGATGGGTAGATTGAAAAGAGATAAACAATGTTGTTTTGATTTGTGGTTTGGAAGGAAAGTTTAAATTAAAGAAATGAATAACAACAGAATAAATTAATAGTGTATAAGTGTCAAGGAAGGTTTATTTATGCTGACTATTCCCCCCCCCCCTTGTCACTTATACTTTCTCAGTAATCTAATTTAAAACAAAAAGAGAATACCTATTATACATTATTCATTTCTATCTTACTTGATAGATGTTAAATTACAGTAAAAATAATCAATTTCTTCTTTTACACCTATAAAAGAAACCAATCTGCCATTTATAATAGCTAGTAATTTAAATAATAGAAAAAAAAACACTTTTTTACTATAATACAACTCATTTTTTTCATGAGATTTACCAAGAAAAAGTCTTTCATACAGAAAATTTCAAAAAAAACTTTCAAGTTATAAAAATCTGAGATATATATATCAGTCCAATTCTTTTCCTTCTTTTAAATTTAAATATTTACAATACTGGAAAAAATTTTTAGACTTTAAATTTGGAAATTATACATGGTAAATTCTTGTACATAACGTATCTTGAACTTTGAACCTGAAATTTCAATAACAATTACCTCACCATATAACTATATGGTTACTTTATACCTTTATACAATGTACAATGCATTAACAATAAAATTCTCTTTTTCAATATATGTATAAACATCAAATATTATAATATGATCATATTATTTTTTTCATACATTCAATTCATTCAGCTTCCATATGTGGGCCCACATTTTTAACATACCATTCATTCAACAATATGATATATAAATATTGGTCAATTTGAAATTTACTTCATGAACATATATTTACACACTTATGACAAGAAATTTGTATTAAATACCTTTTTATGATAAATGCATGTAAATTCAGAAAGTTTAACAATATATAACCTTTAAATTTAACAATAAATTTAACAAAAATTTCATTACATCTAACCTTTTCCACATGAGCGGGACATAAGTGACACTTCCATTATATTAAAAATAGGGACTTACAGAAATAAAAATAACGTGCCCGCGACAGGCCTTCCTGTGGTCGGAACATCCAGGATAGCCGCTACCCCCTGCAGGCCACTCTGGCTGATTACATTTTCACCCCTGCGCGACGCTTCTTGGGGCCGCTCGGACCCCGGAGGATGAACTATCATGGAGTCCGTACCACATTCCAGCGGGAAATTAATTTGCTCATTGGCTAAGGAGGAGTAATAAAAAAACAAACATTCATATATTATACATAGAAACACACAGGTTTCCTGGAACATTCTGTAACATCTAAGTCAATAAATACAAAGTTTAACTTAAAAAACTTAGATATATGTTTACATTGAAAGATATATGAAGTTCAAAGGAGGGTTTTAATGGTTTTAAGTTTTACAATTTTAAAGTTAAAAATATTATTTCTATAAATCGCTGCAATTCAAATTTTGTGAGAGGCTTAGTAAATATATCGGCTAGATTATTTTTACTACTTATATGTTTAACTGTGAAAATTTCCTGATTCAGTAAATCACGGACGAAGAACAATTTAACATCTATATGTTTGGTCCTGTAGTTTTCAATGGGAGATTTTATGAAATCAATAGCAGCCATGTTATCTACTAATAGAGTAGGTTTAATCTTTTGACCTAAAAATATATGCCTTTTATAACATTCGTCAATTATTCTGTTGAACCATAAAAGTTCTTTTGCGGCTTCGGTCAAAGCTACGAATTCTGATTCCATTGTAGATAAACATATTGATTTCTGTTTAAATGCTCTCCATGTTATAGGTGATTCGTCTAATAAAATTATTTGACCCCCCATTGATGTTCTATCGTCCCGATTGGATGCAAAATCTGCATCTGTATATGTAATGAGGTTAATTTTATTACATGTTAACTTAAGTTTAAAATGTTTTGTGTGATTTACATATCCTAGAAGTTTTAACAGGCCATTCCAATGGACAATTCCAGGGTTACTTTGGAATTGGCTGAATATATTCACAGCATATGAGATATCAGGTCTGGTTCGGTTCGTAATAAATGATAAACAACCTAAGACACTTCTATAGGGAAATTGAAGCATTTCATTAATTTCATCATTTGTTTGAGGACATTGATTTTTGGAATAAACCATTCCCTTACTAATTGGTAAGGAAGATATAGGAAAATTAAAGTCTTTGAAGCGGGAACATACTTCTTCTATATATTTTAACTGGTGGATAGATATGTTACCATCTATTTCCTCAAATTCTATTCCAAGTAATTTTTTGGTTTTTCCCAAAATCTTTAAGTCAAAGTGCTTCATAAGGAGATTAACTGTTTTGTCAATACATTTTTTTTCTTTACCAAGGATTACAAAATCGTCAACATATAGTAATAACACAATATCATCTTTAAATATATAGACACAATTACTCCATTCCAATTTTACAAAACCCAAACTGATTAAAACCCTGTGTAACTCAAAAAACCATACACGGCCGCTTTGGTGCAAGCCATAAATTGCCCTGTGTAGGCGACAAACCAAATTTTCTTTTCCTTTTTGTACAAAACCTGGGGGCTGTTTCATGTAAACTTCATCGGATAATGGAGCATATAAATAGGCTCCTTTTACGTCACATTGCAAATGGGTCCATCCCTGACCAGAAACTAAGGCTGAAAAGAAGAATCTTATTAAACTAAAATTTATAACGGGACTGAATGTCTCGTCATATGTTTCTCCTTTTATTTGTTTGTATCCCTGTGCTACCAGTCTGGCCTTGTACCTTGCAATTTTTCCAGTTTCATCATGCTTTATTGTATATACCCATCTGCACCCAAGTGGTTGTATTCCCTCGGGTAATTGTGTTAAATGCCACACTTGTCTCTTTTTCATTATGGCAATTTCATCCCCCATTGCACTTTTCCATTGTTCCCATTGCGGTGATTTAAGTGCCTGTTTGTACGTGTTTGGTATGGTTGAGTCGGCTAGTCATATATCAGCTTGGTTGTTTTCTGGGATTTGGTCATAGTTTGGATTGTAACTGGGACTGGAACTTGAACTTGAACTACCTGTGGCACTTCGGACTATACCTTCATATTTATCAGATCCTCTGAAACTAAACAAATATGGCTCAAATTTGATACCATTTCTCAAACAATACTCCCTTACATCTTTTATTGATCTTAATCTGTTCTTTTTACCTTGTTCATAGTAATAAACATCCGTTCGCCCCCCTATTGGTCTAGTTTTAGATTTTCTGATCCAAACAGCTTCTCTTAATGTTCGTGTTTCCTCGTCACCTTTCTGCTCTTCTTCAGAAGAAGGATCTGTAGTATTATAAGGGTCAATTTCAGGTGTTTTTGGACTTAAGATGTAGGTAGGGCCCAGCTCGTCTCCGTTGCATTTTTCAGGGACACCAAAAGGGTCTTTTAGAGTATAGGTAGGACCTTGTTCCTCAATGTTACAATGTTTTGGGATAGTGGCCTCCTCATTAAATGATACGTTTAATGTTTCAATTATTTTATTTGAATCTGGGAGAAAAATTCTATAGCCTTTTGTAGACATAGCATACCCCACCATTACACCTTTCTTTGCTTTTGCATCAAATTTGGACTTTCTTAATTGTTTTGGGACACCTACATATGCTTCTGTACCAAATGGTTTTAAGTGACGTACAGAAGGTTTTCTATTATAATACAGTTCAAATGGTGTTTTGCTTTGGAATTTATGGCATACCCTATTCCAAGTATATACAAAGTAAAGAACAGCTTCTGGCCAGAATTTTAAGCTTAACTTGCTTTCACTCAAAATGGAACGAGCACCGTCTGCTATTGTTTGATTCAGACGTTCCGCGACCCCATTTTGTTCCGGACTATACGTGTTCGTGTATTCGTGTTGTATGCCATGTTCCTCAAAGTATTTTTGGAAATTATCGTTATCAAATTCTTTTCCGTTGTCACTACGTACAGATTTAACTTTAAGATTTAGAAATGTTTCCGCTCTTTGAACATGGTTTCTAAACACTCTAAATACTTCAGATTTATGTCGTAATGGATAAATTGAGGTTTTTCTAGAAAAATCGTCTACAATAGTTAAGAAAAACCGTTCTCCGCCTCTACCTGATATATTAGTAGGACCCCACACGTCAGTGTGTAAGAGTTCAAGTGGGTGCTTTGATCTAATTTGTCCTATTGGTTTGAATGAAACACGCCTATGTTTATTGATTTTACAAGTTTCACAATGAAAATCTTTATTTGTGATACGTGGCAGCCCTTTTACACCATTATTTTTATAAGTACCCGCAATTAACGTAGGACTTATGCGTCCCATCCTCCTATGCCATAGCTTTAAATCATCTTTATGAACTGTGGAAGCCTCAAATTGTACTCGTTTATTTTTATTTTTAGACTCGGGATAAATATAATAAACTCCATTTTTAAGAGTTGCTCTAAATAAAGTGTAATCATCCCTATAGGCTTTTACTCTCCCATTACCTCCTTTGAACTTAGTTCCCCTGGAATCTAATCTTGAACCAGAGATAAGATTCCTTCTAAGACTAGGACAATACATTACATCGCCAAAGCGAACTTTTTCTCCTTCTAATTTTAAATCAACCATGCCTGTTCCTTCAATAGGAAAAGTGGCACCATCAACTGCTACAGCCAGTTCATGATTATGAAGAGGTTTAAATGTTACATATTTGTCTCTGTCCTTGCAAAAATGGTGTGAAGCGCCTGTATCAAAGATCCAGGCGTCTTCATCACCTTTAACATTACTAAGGTTGGATTGAACAAAAAAATGTACCTGTCCTTTAGGATCCTTACGTCTCTGCTTGAATTTCACCTGGCTTACTGGTGGTTTCAGGGGCCTCTGGTAGCGACATCTAGGTTTCTCAGTGCTACGTCTCGATATGGATGATTCTCTCGATGCTGTCGTACTCGATGGAGATGTTTCTCTGGAAGTTGACTCACTGGGTCTTCCAACACTATCTGGCAGGAATTTGTAAGACTTGCACTGTCTCAAGTGATGACCTGGTCTTCCACATTTGTGGCAAGTTATTTTCTGTCGATATTTTGGTCTGGCATACTGCACATGGGCACTCTGTTCTCCACTTTTGTCGTTTTCTCTCAGTAGAAGTCGGGATTCCTCTGCCACCAACTCTGTCAAAATATTTTGGAATGTGAATTTGTCATCTGTCCATCGAAGAATAGATTGTACCATGTTGTCAAACTGGGGCGGTAAGTACCTAAGTATTTGAAATGATAGGTACTCTTCTTCCATAGGCTTATTCATTTCTGTTAATTGACCGGCAATCCTTTGAATACGGGCAGCGAACATGTCTATTGATTCATCTGGCTCTATTCTGGTAGCTAGAACTTCCCAAAAAATTTGCATGTGACGAGCTCTATTGTCAGGATAAAAATGCGTTTTAAGTTTTTCCCATACAGCCTTTGGATCATCCAAACTTTCTATAATTCGTCGGAATTCTGGCTCTATATTTAGGTACAGAATGGATAATGCAGACCGTTCTCTAGCTTGAAAGTCCTTTAAGGCCGTTGTTTCCGTATCTGCTGGTTTGGTTTCCGTTCCATTGACAATAGACCAGGCATTTTTGTCCAGTAATAAAAATTTTACATCTGAGCTCCAATTTCCGTAGTTATAGGCATTAAGCTTTGTAATGCTCACCTGTATAGTTGCCATAGCCGTAAAATTTGGAATAGTAAAAAAAACAAGCTCAAATTTCAAATTCCTCAAAAAATTCTAAGGTTTTTTTTTTTTTTTTTTTGAAAAAAAACTAATTCCAAAGATAAATATTCTAAAGTTTACTATCTAATATTGTACCAAAAAAAACACGTACGTAAATAAGAAACGTATCGAAAAAAATTTCACTTTTTTTTCAAACTTCAAAATTTTGACTAAGTCCCCAGAAAAACATTAAATTCCTTTAAAAAAAAATAAAATAAAAGTTCATTAAATGTCACTAAATGAAAGAAAAACTGCGCCCCCCCCCAACTAAAATTCACTTGGAGGTCTTAATGAGCGCTGTCTGAACACATCTGCCAACGTACTCTGCCGGAGTTATGGCCCTCAAAGGGTTAAATTCGCCAAAAACGGGCGTGGCCCATAACCCGTGATGGCCCGGTATGTCGGGCCAGCCTTTAAATAACTCTTAAACATCGGCTTTCTAAAACAATCTTAAATTGAAAAACAGAGTAGTGGAAGCATAAGGCAAAAAAAAAGAAATGGCAGAGTGACAGTGTGTAATAACAGACAGAAACGTAATTAAGTTTTACAATAAACTAACGTTTATTCAAAACAAAGAACACAGTTAAAAAAAACAATAATTAAATAAATTTAAATAACACATAACATAGAAAAAAAACCTTACTACCTTTACATTTCATCTTCTAGTTAATAAATTAATAGAAACACCGGCTTTGGCAAACATATAACAGGTAGCTTAAATGTACTTTCATCAAAATACTATCTTAAATTTCCAGTCTTAACAGGTCATATTTTAATCACTTTTATAAAAAAACTATTTCTACTTTATATTCCCCCTGCATAACAGCAGGTGTTTGATGAAAAAATATATCTTCCCGAAAACCACCACGACATCCTTCAAAGAAAAACAACAACCAACTATTAACACAATTTTTCAAAACGAACTGCCGATATCTCTCTCCAATCAAAATCATCTGGTTCCATAAATTTGCATACAATGTTCTCTTTTTCCTTTTAGATAAGCAGACGATCTTTGAAAAAAAAGGAGAAACCACGGACGTTGCCGGGATGACGTCACTTTGGAATGAAATGATGTAATAGAAACAGTATGACGTAATACTGTACTTTGACCGTTCAAACGAAAAATAAACGGAGTGAATCAGATGGGTAGATTGAAAAGAGATAAACAATGTTGTTTTGATTTGTGGTTTGGAAGGAAAGTTTAAATTAAAGAAATGAATAACAACAGAATAAATTAATAGTGTATAAGTGTCAAGGAAGGTTTATTTATGCTGACATCCCATAGCGGGTATATAATCCTGCGTCTCTCTGTCTCTTTGCTCAGTTTTGCTATTTTTTAGCTCGCTGAGTTTTGCACTGATGAAGAATCTCGATAGTAGATTCGAAATAGCTATTTGCTACTTTCAAATACTTTATTTGTGTATTTATAATCGTTGGTTTTCTATCTTTAAAATAGTCGCTTGTTACAATCCTGTAAGTTTAACCACAAATCCATTGTCACATTATAAATATCATTGAAGTGCAAAAGCTTAAAAATCTGACCTGACTTTCGACTGGATCATTCACTACGAGGACGATTTCCAATTACTATATGCAAATTTTCAATTAGAATTCTATGGCCACTTTTTCAAGAATAAAATATAAATCGAAAATTAAAAGAAAATAATTTAACTGACGTATTTTATAGCGTGTCTGGTTTCGATTTGACATATAATTTAAATTTTTTTAGGTAATGTTTTTATTAAACCAATTAGTAAACCAATACCTGAGACGAGTACCACTGAGACCTTTTTTAAATTATATTCTTAAACTTTGACCTCAACTGTTAACCCTTTGAGGGTGAGTGCAACAAAAAGGCTTAAGACTCCTTGTTTCTTCCTATCAGTAAAAATTTACTCTAACATTTGCCTTACTTAATCGGAGCAAAAATCTGTAGTAATGAATCATACGCCACCTAGCGGATGGAGTGAACTACAAGAGGATTATTAAATAGATTGCAATTTATTTTGTGTGAATGGCAACGAAACTGATTTATTTCTATAAAAAGTCGCTTTAAAAAGTTGTGTAGAATAAAATTTAGTTTTGAAATAGTGTAAATAAATATAGAATAAATAAGTGTAATACGATTAAATATTAAAGATGAAATATTATTTAATTATGCAATACAAGTGTTGCTGATTTAAATATGTTCGATTTCAAATACGTTTTGAATCAATGAAAGGTGACTCATAAAATTTAGTAAGTAGTTAATATAACAACAGAATTTTGTAGTAATCTCATATTTTACTGAATTCTTGATGAGCTAAGTTATACAAAATGATATACACCGTTGTATTTACTATGAGAATACAACGTTTAAAATATGTGTAGAATTTAATACTAAATAAAATATTCAGTTTTAGATCCTTTTTTTCATTTATCAATTGCAGACGATAAGGATGCAATGTTTTCTTGGTAGTACCGCATTTATGTGATTTAACTTACAAACATTTCATTCTTTTAGTTTAAAACTCATTTCATTACATATATTCGAAATAACTTGAATTTTAAATGGGTGTATTAAATGTTTTATTAAAAAACAAATATTGTTCATTTATTTGTTTAAATATTTGCGATTCTAGACAGTAATTTTCCTGAAATCTCAGATTAGACTCTTTTTTTTTTTTTAACATACAAAGCTATTTATAGGATTCATATTAAAAATTCAATGAGAAATTTCAAGTTATTCTCTCATAAAAGATTCATCTTGTTTTACTAGATTTTTTTAACAAAATATTTTTGTTACAGCTTTTTTTTTTTTTTTTTTTTTTTTTTTTTTAAATAAAAATATGCATACATTTTTTTAAAAGTCGCATTGCCATTTTACTTTCAAGGGAAAAGATAACATTTTTTCGTAGTATTATTGATTTTAAATCCGAAATTAAAATCATATTGTGACTGTTTTTTTATATATACATAATTTTATCAAAACAAACTGTATCAAGGATATTTTGCAATAAATCTGGTCGACAAAATTCATCTGTCACGATTGAGAGAAAATTTAGAAAATATGCGCGAGAGATACGCAGATAATAATTATATGCGCGCATCTGACGTCATACCAAAAACTCGCGAATTTACATTCATCAATCTGGCCACCAGTTGTCTCAGCTGTATCAATTTACGACACATTCCAATATTATTCTTAAAAGTTTGATATGTATGCAGTTTTGCAAAGCAGCAACAACATAAGAAACACCCATTAACCCTTATCTGCATGAATTATTCTTTTATAATTGTGTTTTTTATTCTTATATTATACATCAGAAAACTTTTGATAGATTTTTAGTGTTATATAGAGGCACATTTTTGTAATTTCTACATGATTAATATTTCTATATAAATACAGTGATTGCTAAGAGCTTAATTTATTTTTTAAAAGTTAAATGAAAGTTGATGTAAATTTGCATTACTATACAAAGAAGGGTTAATAAAACAAACTTTTTTCGTATATTTGCACCGAGAGACCCACTGCTTCTATTTAAATTAATCTTTTCATCATTTGACTTGCTGTCACCGAAAACAGCAAGATTTCATGATTAGACGAACAGTTGGAAAAAAAACTAACATTCTATGACCAACACTTACTCTCTTTCACATTTATATCATACTTTTTCCGGTGTTAATTAAAATAAAGTTTTTTATATTTTGTAGTACAAAAATTCGATTCGTGTGGAAATCTTACATAATGTAGACTTAATCAGCATTAATGGTTGATCAAATGAAAAATTTTTACTTTTTTTTCTAGATGTCGTCTTATCCGTCTTTCTCTTTAAAACCAACTTCTTAACAACCAATGATTTTTTTTTTCATTCGCTTTATCCCATATTATGAAAGGGGCAAGGGATGAGAGCGCTCCGACTCTAATGGTTAATTTTCACCACTGAATTTTAATAGTATTCTTTACTTCATTAAATCTCAGATTTTCTGTCATTATGTAAGTCGAGAAATACTGGTAAAATTTAGTGCTATCAGTCGATCATTTGGGTTGGAGCACTCTCATCCTTGTATAAAGAGACCATATTTATTTTAACATATTTTAACCGTTTGAAATGAAAGAGATTTACGGTTCAGTAATTTTGAATTCATATATTAAACGTTGTAAAATGTCGTTTTAAGTTAAGAAAAGGCAATCCTCTCCCCCTCACTCTAAATATAAAAAAAGGCGTTTCTGGTACAAAATTTGATTAAAATTAAGTGGGGTAATATATCCCACCGTCCCTCAAAGGTATCTAATAATATATTATTAAACTCTCTAATTCCCATAATAGAAAACAATTAGAAATTCCGTAATTTTTAATTCACACTTGAATATTTAAATATTAAATTTTGCTTTATTTTAAATTTTCGTAATTAAAAAATACAACTTTTTTTAGCATACATACTTCTATGGACATTAGAGAGTGAAAAAATAAATACAGGGACAACAAAAGATTTTTGTATAATACCAACAGTCAGGAATAAAATCTTTTATAAAAACACACCGCTGCTGTGATTAGAACAATCCACGAGAGATAAAAATGGTAAAAAATAAGGAATTAATATATGACTTTTTTCATTGTTATGCGGGAATTTTCAGTTTTTTTAGTCATATATATATATATATATAAATTCTATAATGAATGAATTTTAAAAATTTGAAATTTTTTATTTGATTTGTATTCATTTTTCGGACTTTCATGGAATTAATATTAGATTGTGTTTTTATTTCTACAAAAATTATAAGTATTTTAAAACATGTTTTTGGAATTCTGGTTATATTCAATAGAATTGAAGAATAAAAGGACACGTTATGGTTTAATATTTTTTTTCACTTTCACATAAGATATTTTTTGTGACATGTCTTTATTTGTTCCAATTTGAAATTATTTTATTATCACACAATATGTTTTCTCCAAGCCATTCGAATTTACGTGTGATTATGTAATTTATATTGCACTATATTTGAAACCCTAACAAAAATAATAAATTTTACAAAAATTATAGATGTAAGATGCACCTATCTCAATAACTTGACAAAACAAAATTCAATTTTGAAAATTTTATCAAAGTAGTATTAGTTATTTGAAGAAAAATATTTAGATAGGGAAATTCATACATTCCGTCACATACAGTATAATTATCTTTTAAATTATTTTTAGAAGATTGTAAAGCACGTTTAAGAACCTTGACCCCATTTTATCTTCAAACTGCATATGACTGTTTTCCCCCTTTCCTTATATGTGAATAATTCAAAATTTCGCATTGAGTTTAAGCTTCCTTAAACCCAAAGTTTAATAAAACAAGAAAGAAAAAAAAATATTCTTCAAGCATAAATTATGAAGCATTCTGCAGCACATTCCGAATAATGCAACAAAACTGCACCATATAAAAATAATTAAAATATTACGTCGTCCTTCACCATGCAGAAATGGATAACACATTTCAAAACAGAATTTTAGCTGTTCTCATCTGTAATTAAAAATTTATCTGATTTTTTTAGAAGCCCTGTATATGATATAGTGATATGTATCTATTAAAAACATTCATTCAAAAATTTAGTTAATATAAGAGATACATACATATTAGTTGAAAATTCATCTTCAGCAATTTCCTCTAATGAGAAGAATGGTATGCGAATACTATTGTTGAGCCCTTTTATATAAGACATAGAATTTATATATAAACAGTAACTTCAAAAATACTAATTAAATTTAAAACATGCTCTCCAGCAATTTTTTCGCAAATACTATAACCAATTTCTCTTGTGTGTCCCTGTAAATTAATAAACAATACTATGAATGTATAATCGTAGTGAATTTCAGAGATTTATATCAGTTTCAAAACATTTGAAATAGCGTGATGTCATTAAAAATACTCTCAGCACGATTTTACGCATATACCGTAATGAATTTGAATTCTGTTGAGTGTCCTGTAAATGAGCCATCAGTCGTGCATAATTCCTAAGCAATACGAAACATGCTTTAGTGACCCTAAATAAGCTTTAGTATTTGCATCAAAATCCGAATCTATTTACGGGAGTTATAGTGTGGACAAACGGATAGAAAAACCGAATGCATAACCATTTTTCAACTTACTTTGAAAATGCTAAAAATCATGCCAGTTCTGGGACTTGTTTCGGCAGGAAAGCGCCATTCGTATTCGGCACCTATGTGCAAAACTTGATCTTGCGCTTCCCAGAGCCTGATTACTAACGGGGCACTCTTTCACCAGAAAAAAATTATAAAAAATTTCTTCTTCTTCAAACGCCCTTTTTATTCAAAATTACTGTGATGAATAAGGAAAAATTCTCTATTTCTTTTTCCTGGTGGGAGAGTGCCCCGTTAGTAATCAGGCCCTGGCGCTTCCCTAAAAAACAATCGTTTTAGTGTCATTTTATGCTTTTCACTTATGGGCATTTCCATACGAACTTGTTTGTCTGTTACACATCTGAATGCTGCTAATGCTTGTTGGCCACCAGAGCCTGATTACTAACGGGGCACTCTCTCACCAGAAAAAATTTATAGAAATTTTCGTCTTCTTTAAACGCCCTTTTCATACAAAATTACTGTCATGAATAAGGAAAAATTCTTTATTTCTTTTTCCTGGTGGGAGAGTGCCCCGTTAGTAATCAGGCCCTGTTGGCCACCGTTATTTTCAAAAAGTTTGGTTCGCCTTATTCAATTGACGATACATCTTCGATAAACTAAATCGCATTTTCTCGCTTTAAAATACTGGTATTTAAAAAATCGTAGTATGTAACAGACAAACAAGTTCGCATGGAAATGCCCTTATTATAATTTTTAATAAAAAATAGTTGGTCAGTGTCGCCCTTTATAATAATTACATTAGCATTTTATTCTTATTAGAAGTAAGGAAACATCGAAGACAAGGGAGAGTTTATTCATATCAAATGCATAGTTGCTAGCTTGTACTGATTTTTTTTTACCACTAAAATTAAATAGAATTTTTTATCTTGTTAAAATTATGCTAAACAATAGCTTTGAGGGTTTTGAGGGATTTCTTAGTTGCAATCAGTATAACCCTTTATCTACCGAATTATGAGTTCATGAAAATTTTACATTCTAAAGCTTTTTACGTAAACTGTTTAAGCTAAATTAAAATACTTATATAATCATTTAATAATTTTTTCAATGATTTTAGAAGGATTGAAGGAAAATAGATGAATAGAAAGATGATAGAAAGATGATAGAGGATAGAAAGATGAATTACATTTGAATTTACAGGGATTTTGTGCAATATTTATAACCCCACTCAAATATTTTATTTTAAATTATTTTCTCAGTATCTTGTAGGATTATAAATTTACAAATAGGATGTTCTTGCAATATAAATATAGAAATTTTTCCGAATATAAAAATCTCTATCCCCTTTTCTCAGCGCCAAAAAAGCTGAAAAGATACAAAGGAATAAGAAATCGTCCTTTTAAAAACATTATTGTTTTGTGTATGATAATGATAATGCCAATAATGCTTTTTGAACAAAATAAAGTAATGTATCTGTAACTCATTTCAAATAGTATTAAAACTAACTGACGTATTAAAATAAGTAGTTTTAATGGTATTCATAAGTACCGTCGGTAAATAAAGGATTTAAATCTTAAAGAATTAAAAATCTTTCACCAGTTTTTAAAAGCAGAAATTTGTGCCTAAGTGAATTGCGAAAATGCTCGAATTAAATAAGTTAAAAATTACAATAAAAATTTCCTGGTCAGATTAATCAAGGATTTTTATCACATTTTGCGGCACGTACACGGGTCGTTCGTAGCTAAGGGGTTAAGGGCTTCAAAACGGATCGAACGTAACAGACATCGTGTATATTTATTTGAAAATTTTCAAAATGAATATTATTTTGTATGTAAAATAAATAAGCATAGTTACGAAAAATTTACTTATAGAATATTATGTATAGAAGAGGGAGTTGTCATCGGTTTGAGATATCATTGAAAACTATAACTAAAAACTTATTCTAAACTTTTAAAACATGCTAATGCACTTTGAAAACTTAAGAAAAAAATTGTGAAAATTTGATAACAGCACAAATGTAATTTACTTAATTGCACTCAAAATTCCAGATGTGAAAGCTTTTCAAAAATATCTTCTTTAACATAATGGAATTTTGAATGACTTTACATACGGTCGTTTTATGGAGGATCATTTTTAAATGCGAGCGTACCTTATCAGTATATTCATTTCTACACAGACTAAACATTTTCAAAGACGACATAAATGATACGGGATATTCACTAAACATTCTATGCTAATTTGTCTTCGTGTCAGTCAATGATAAAATGAAACTCAGAACCTGATGTACATTTCAAAGGATGTCACTCTCGCAAGAATTCCCCTTAAACTATTCAAGTAAGTGAATTGAAACTAAAGATCATCTTGTTTTGAAATGCATTTCCCTATACATGTCACCAAATATTTACAAGTGTTCTGAATTTATGAAATAATTTTAAATTAGATTTCCGATATGAAATATGCGCAATCGGTTTATTAATTTTAAAACTTTCTTCCCAAAAACTTTAACCCTTTCAGAGGATTTCAGTCTGCAAACGGTTAATTTTAATGTCTAAAATACTAAATGGCAACAGTATTTTTTTAGCATAAGTTCGGTATTATAACATCCGTGAAAAAGTGTTATGATTATTTTCAAATAAATCTGTTCAAAAATTTCCCTTTCCAGCGCAGACAAATTCTGTTCGCAAAATGAGAAATTGTTCACGGACACCGGAATTTACAAAAGACTTTTTTAGAAATTAAGAATTCTCTGATTTAAGCTATCATTGTAAAAGTAAAATTTTACTAAATTATTATTGGTGCCGTTTGTAAGTTTGGAATTAAATTTGAATACTTTTGGAAAAAAATATGTCTTGCCTTTGAAAAGGTTAAAAATCATTGTCGAAAGTAATCTTTGTATCTAGACTTCTCACTGTACAATAGAATTGTGTGATTTTTTTAATTAAACTTTCATCTGTGTCTTCAGAAGTTTCGGATGATGGTGACTAAAATATATTTCGTATTTAAATTAGTTGAAAAATCAGCAGCTGTCATAAATAAATAATTCTTCAAGTGAGAAGAAACGGCAGAGTGGAGCGTGCGAAGTGAAAACAGATTTCTTATAAGAAGCTGAATCTCAGTTTAAATACAAAAATATATTTATAATAAAAGGTAAATAGATTTTAAAAATGTACTTCTTATTAATCACGAAGTTTACATTATGAAATAAAGATTAAAAAAATACCCAATTGAATTGGCAATATGCAGATTGAATATTACAAAATTTAGTATAAAATTTTACTGGCAAATATAATAAATTATCATTAGAGCATGATACTTGTACGTAGTATGGGCAAATCATGATTAGCAAAAACACGTTGCCCGTACGTCGTACCGGCAAAACAAGGAAGCGGTTAAATGGAAAGGTGAATTTTGAAAGCATTGTGCCACTGATTTAACATTATGTTGCACTACTTTGTGGTAAACTTTTTGCTAGAAAAGTGGAGTGGTAAATACTTTGAATGAAAAAATTCATCAATCTGGTAACACTGCAGCAGATACATGAAGACAGGTATTTTTTTTTATAACCACACTGCACAAAATATTTCATTTATCAATTTCTTATTTATTTACTAACTTTTTGGTAAATGGTTGTTGTTTTCAGTCCAAAATAGACTTCGTGATGTCCGTATTTTATTTTTTCACCTTTTTTAACGTCCGTGATCTTTTATCTTTTCTTCTCCTGTTGCCATTCTCTAGCAGAAGCCAGATTCAAACATCCAGTTCCACATCCCAAATACCCGAATAACTAGCGTAAATCATGATGGGGGGAGGATCAAAAAATGAAACCGGAGAAATTCGAAAGGAAAATTAAATAAATAACAAAACACTGACTATTTTTAAAAAGTGAATCAAAGTCTCCGAAAATTACCAAACGACCGTAGCTGTGACGAGTCTATTGTTATAAAACTATCAGCAGACCATTTCCATTGAGTAAACTCGAATCTGAATCCAAAAAACGTTCACCACCTGAATCTGAATGTACCATCTCAAATTGATTAGAATTGCATTTTTTAAATGTGTTTTATAAATTGTTATATTATTTGTTTTAATTCTTAAAGCTTAAACCTTTTATGTAATGAGAAACATGGGTTTACATAAAATTTTTGAAACGAATATTATCTGTAAAAAGTTCTTTAGTTTTTTTTTTTTTTTTTTAAGACTAAAAGTAATTTTTTATCATCGATAGAAATTTCCACTATATTTTTTATAAATCTTTCTTTTTTCTTCTCTAAACATTTCCTCTACATAATTTTGTTCTACGTTTTCTTAAAAATCTTGTTTCTAAAATCGCCTTTGACCAATTCAGATGTTTTTTTTAACTCCGAAGATGTCTATCTATCTTAACTTTGAAGACCAATCACCTTTCTTAAAAACTTTTCTTCAAACGACCAAAAATATTCTTTATATCGTTACTTCAGAAAGTGACAAGTAACTTTTCGATTTAGAAATGTCTTTTGACGTGTTTGGGGATTTATTAGTAATTTATTTTTAACACTAGAAACGCCGGCTTTTTTATGCAAATTTTATAAAAATTGTTTGACACCAGAATTTTTATTTAAAATTATTTAACTTATCTAATTAGCCTGTTTTTGAGCTGCACATATTAAACAAATATTATCAAGAAATTTCTGGTTCGAATTAGCAATTTTCAATTTTGGCAGGGGTCATAATGACCCCTAATGGCGGTTCTAGTGTTAAGGTAGTCTTTGGAAAATATTTTATGAGGATTTATTGAAAAGAATTATTTGATGTGAGTACAAGTTAATTTTAGATTTATCCGTAAGAAGTCCTTTTGTGAAGATCGTTAAATGAATCTGGTTCTAAATCAATCTGTTTACTTTGTAATAATGAAAGGCAAATCGAGTGAATCCTATGAAACATTAAAATAAAGAGAACTTTGTTTTAATTGAAGCTTAATGCAAATTCGTGCATTAGATCCAGAGATGGAGTTTTTATAATGGTCATGAATAATGTCTCATAGCAGTGGCACTTGTTGAGCGATTTACTGCAAAAACTAAAGAAAACTAATTTATATGAAGTATTGACTGAATCTGAAGCTCGATTAAAAATTCGTGAATTAGTTATTGAGATAGAGTTATTGCGATCATCATGAATAATGTCACATTCCAGTGCCACCTATTGAGCGATTTACACCAAAACGTAGTCAGAATCATATTACATCAAGGACTAACGGAATCTGAAATTTTATGAACATCCTTTCATTAGTTCTTGAAATATAGCTGTTGTAGGTATCGTAAAAAAAGACAGCATAGTCGCACCACTCGTTGTGCGATATACACCAAAACCTAATAAGATCCAGATTATATGAAGGTCTAACTGAATCTGAAGTTTCTTGAAATTTCGTGCATATGTCACATACAGAGTGACAGACAGAGTCACAGACAGACATTTTGTAAAAACGTGTTTTTTTATTCTCTGACTTCTAAAGAGTGTAAATCCGTCTAAACTGGAATAAAATGTAAACTGGCGTCTGAAATAAACTGTAAACTCGTCGTAACTGGCGATTTCAATATTTTCTTCTTGTAAAGATAGAAGCAAGTAAAAAGTACTTAGTCAAATATCGTCTTTAGCTATACTATGCAAAAAATAAAATAAAATAAAATAAAATAAAATAAAATAAAATAAAATAAATAAAAAATAAATAAAAATAAATAAATAAAAATTATTAATACTGAACCCTAAAGTTCTACGCTTCTGTTGCATTAACATCACCAGGCGATTTTTCCTGTGAGACAAATGTATGCGTGTAATTCCTTTTTCCTAGTACTTAATGCAGATTTGTGACTTTTTTTGGATTTCAATATTGGTAAATATTGCCGACATATATCACGTTCTGTACCAAATGGTACTAGATTTGTTTAGAAAAATATACTTCTCATGCTCCTTATAACAGCCTACATATAAAAATATTCAGAGGCAACGTCCCTGGTTAGGTTATTTACGCCAATATCTAATCAGCAATAACTTTTGTCAACTTATAACTGAATTTGAAGTGGGATGAAAATCCTTGCATTACTTTCAACTATTTTGGAAATCTTGAAAAAAAAACTGCATACCAGCGCCACTTGTAAGGTGATGTGCACCAAATCCTAATAAAACATGAATTTTAATCAGATACAAACTGAATCTAACATTTAATGAAAATCCATGCATTAGTCCTTAAAATACATCTATTTTGAAATCGCGAAAAATACAGCATAGTAGCGCACCCTGTACGTTGATTTACACCAAATGCTGAACAACGCTATATCAGGAACTAACTGAATCTGAAGTTTCTTAAAAATTTGTTTATTAGTTCTTGAGATAGAGTTATAGCGATAATCATGAATAATGCTGCGTAGCAACATAAACTCTTGAGCAACTCTTGAGCTTGCTGTATTTGCCCCAAAAAGTAATCAGTACTGAAATGTATGAAGGAGTAATGAATGTTTTATTAAAATCCGTGCATTAGTTCTTGAAATAGAGCTATGGTGGACATTTTGAACAAAGCAGTATAGAAGTGCTACCTCTTGAGCGATATACACCAAACACTAATCAGTTCCAGCATATATCACTAAATCTGAAATTTTCTAAATTTTGTGCATTAATTCTAGAGCTAAAGCACCCATAAAATGGTTGTCACAGACTGACAAAACGACTGAGTGATTTACAAGCAGACATTTTCTAAAAGCTATACAGTTGTGCTCAGGATCTTCTAAAGCGTATAAATTCATCGGAAACCGAAAGTAGAAATTTTATACGAATTATACTTTCTCCTAGTAATGGTAGAAGAAAGTAAAAAATCTGTCCTCATTACAATCGTCTACGCCAGATTGTGGAATTATTTCATTAGTACCATTTTTTTCCACATTGTAATCGTCAATTTATTTAATTACGGAATGTCGGTTATTACATAAAATGAAGATTACTATTATACAATACTGGTAAATATTTTGTGCAAAAAAATTGAGAACTTGGCAATTACAGATATCTCGAAATTAGAAAAGTTATTTTATAACGGAACTGGATGCCAAATTTTATTTTCTTTCTGTTTCTTTAAAATTAGGTACAATGAGGAAGAGAGGTTATCATATTTTTTAAACGAACATTTCTGAAATCTAAACCAATTCATGATGTAATCTTTTCGCTCCAGTGTAATTTTCACCAATATTTTCCTATAAATCTTATTTTATATATCCCCTTTGATCCTTTTACAAACTTGTTTTTTTTTTTTTCTTTCAGTGTCATTATAGCTTTAGAAATATCAATCTTCGTTTTTAAATTTTTTTTCCCCTCCAAACCACAAAAAATAGTTATGCCGTTACTGTTAAAAAAAATGGCGAAATAACCTTTCAATTTCGATTTGTCGTTTGACGTGATAGAGATTTATTAGTAATTTAATTTTAAATTGGTTTTGTGAAAAAAAATATGAGGCTTTATTTTTAAAATATGATTTAAATGATTGAAAGTTCTTTTCATATTTATCTTTCTTATGCTAAGTGGGGTGTCTCCATAACGACTCTTAAGTTTAAGGGGTTTTCAAATCTAAAATTAGTTACTTTATAGTATCGACAGTCAGATTTAATTATTTTTATATACAAATGAATCATTTAAGCATGCACAAATTAATTGTTACGAACATCCTTAAATTTTCAAATCAATTATAATCAGAAAAAAAAAGTATATATATTACAGTGTTATTACAGAGCGCACAGACGGTTTTGTTTAATTCCTCATGCAAAACACATTATCATTAAATTAACAAACGAAAATTGTCACTAGAATAATAATCACTCCTTGCAAGTAATTTATAAATGTAATAATTATGAATAAAAGTAAAATGTTGCAAAGCTTAGCATAAATTTAAGGGAGACCCGACTGGTCACCAGAGACGGCTCTTAATTTAAATGAATAATAGTTTATAGTTAGTGTCTTAATAAAGATAAAGAATTTCACTTCACGTGTCAAAATAGATGATGAATATGATGAAATAGGATAAAATACATTTTTTTAATTTATTGAATCCATTAATTTGTCTTACATAATAATTTTTATATCTGTTTAACCCCTTGCGGCAAGGTGGTATATCTATGAAAGCACCTAATTTTAATTCCCAAACGCCACATTGGCATCGGAATTTTGGTTAAAAAAATTAGGCCTGTTTTAAGTATTACATAATAAAAACAATGCATTTCTCCGTCATATGAACCAGAAATTAAAAGTTTTCCAAGTAAATTAAATATGTGAGGATGTAGAAAGGCGAAAGTTTTCTGTTCAAACCTGCCCCATGTAGGGGTGCTCTTGAAGAAGTAAGGAGCACCTTTAAACAAATGAATAAAATTTGAAAATATTGCGAGCTTTCAAAAAAAGTTTCAGAAATATAAAATAATATGAATATTATTAAATAACTATATTTTATTGAAACTAATAATTTATCTATTATTTCACCATCTTAAATCCATTAAATATCATGTCAAGAATCATTGTTGAAACAACACAGATTGCCCCTCCAGTTATGGTTGGATGTGAAAACTTTTTTGCAACATCCTTGAAAAACATCAATATTATATATGATGCTTCTGGAAAATTAAAGTTTTTTATTAACTCTTTTTATGAAAAAACCTGACTTTAATTCCGTTTTATCTAGTACAAAAACCAAAACTAATATTTGAGAAAGAGCAAATGAAAGAGTGTAGGTTTTATTAGACAAAACTGTTAAATCATGAATCATTATTGTGTTATTCGGGGTTTGCAATTATCAAATAAATGAATGCCATCATCAACATAGATTTGAAACTTCCCATCGCTGATACATCCAGAGATTGTAGTACATGTGTGCAGTAAGGAAGGATTGTTAACAGTATAAGTCTATGTTCTTTGATATTCTTAATTAACCTCTTTTTACATAGAAAATATTCCAAAAATAATAATATTTAGGTACATCAACAACGCTTTACTTCATAGTTTTAGATGTTCAATTTTGCGCCAGCTTTTTTGTTTAACCCTTTAACGTTCATTGGTTTCGCCACGAAACCACAAAATTTTAATTCCGATATGCAACAATGACACCGGTATTTTTATCTAAAAATATCCCTTTTATTATGTATGTGAAAAATCACGTTTTCTGATTTGGAAATATATTTGTTCTTAATTACCGGTGTCAACCATTTATTTCGACATCTTAGCAATGAAAATGCTTTGATCGTTAAAGGGTTAATCGTGTTTTGTTCAACCATCATTTGAAAACTAACTCTCAATTTAGCGACATTTTAAATTATTTTTAAACCGAAGTTATTTTTAAAATCTTTTTGTACCAACTTAAATAATTAAGCCCCCCCCCCAAAAAAAAGAAAAGAAACCGATAAATCATCAGATTAGATTTTCCATAGAATGCACCATTTTGTCTCTAACCAAAAAGACAGACATTCAGTTTATGTAGAACATAAAATTAATATCACGTCAAACTCCTGGAACTACCTTTTGAATAAGATTACGATAAGAATTATATTTGATTAATTTTTAAGAATCTATAGGTAGGTTATATTATAACATGGGAAATATCCTGTTTGCGAAAAAGGCCAAGCCATCCCGATTATGAAAAACGAATATATCATGCAATGAAGTTATAAGTCGAAAGCATTAAAATTCTGTTTCTTCTGCTAAATTGTCCAAATATATTGAAAAAAAACATATTCACATAAAAATTAATTAGCTTAAAACATTCGTTGCGTTTCAGGAGAAATGAAATTCAAAGGAGAATGAATGAGGGAATTTTAAAACTTATTTTTAACGTCGAATGTTGACGGGTTTCACTTCGTAATTTTTTATTTGTACCTTCTTGGAATATGCAGGAGTTTACAATGTGAGCTTACGAAGAGAACGATTTCTACAATATTGGCTTATCCGAATATTTATACAGGGTGTTTCGCTACCAGACCCAGGGCCTGATTACTAACGGGGCACTCTCCCACCAGGAAAAAGAAATAAAGAATTTTTCCTTATTCATGACAGTAATCTTGTATGAAAAGGGCGTTTAAAGAAGACGAAAATTTCTATAATTTTTTTCTGGTGAGAGAGTGCCCCGTTAGTAATCAGGCTCTGACCAGACCGACAAACTTTGAGGGATGATAGTAGACATAAAGACATTATTAGTAAAGTAGACATTATTAAATAGGAAACCATGGTGCGCAAACGTCTTCTATAGGAGATAGGGGCCATTAAAGTTTAAGGTCCAAAAATTCAAACGCTGATAAAAATTAGAAAAAAAGGTCGATATGTTTGCGGTTTTCTCTAAAATCATTCTTTATATCACGATTTTTTATTTTTTTTATTTTAAAGGTTAAGTTCGAAAATTGTCAATAGAGGGCGCTTTAGATTTTAGAGTAACAAACAAATACTTTTTGCCGTTCTTTTGCGCATGGGGTTGAAATTATTCTAAAGTTTATACTTTAACTTAAATTTTAAGTCCGAAATCGGAAATATGGGGATCAGTTAACTAGCGAAAATTTAACTGTGAACCGAGGGGGACATTTTAAACGCTCATAAACATTGGACAAACTAATCGTTTTTGTTGCGGTTTGCGTGTACGTCATTCCCCTGAAAATTATTTTATTCAAAATGACGTACAGATGTGGTGTCCTCATTTTTTCATAGAGGGCGCTTCCAACACATTTCCGAAATTTCAATGGCAATACTCCTGGGTGTTTTACTACCACACTACCATATTTCCAGGAAGTGTTAAGGATGCAAAAACGACTCGGAATCACACAGGAATGTAACATTGAAAATGTCTTTTTTGCGTGTTATGGTTAAAGGAAGCTCAGAAAAAACAACAGAACTTAAACTTTAACGGCCCCTAGCTCCTACAGAAGACGTTTGCGCCTCATATTTTTCTATTTAATAATGTTTGTCTTTATGTCTACTATCATCCCTCAAAGTTTGTCGGTCTGGAAGCGAAACACCCTGTATCTCCAGTTTAAAAGAATCGCCTTATTTCAATCTTCTTTCTGAATTAAATCATTCACAGTGTTTGTTATTCAATAAAATAAATAGCTTAGCAGTCGGTGCAGCATTTTAATTATTTAAGACAGATGCAGTTTAAATTTCATTCTCCTAAGACATATGTCAGACAAGATAAGAATTTTCACTTCCGTTTTCCCGATTTCTGAAATGAGATATTGAATTGGGAAAATAAATTTCAGGGATTTAATAATGTCACTCCTCGATCTTTCCAACATCTCAACTTCCTACTGAAATAATAGAGGGGTTGATTCAGAATTAGATAACATAAATGTTTATTATAATTTACCTTGCGTTGTTTTGCATGAATTTGCAGTGTATAGAATGAAAACATAACGAACGATTTAGTTTCTCTCGTTCATGTTAGATTTTAAAAAAAGAATGTTAATATGTCACAATAAAAATAGATGCTGTGAAATTATTATAAACTTTGCCGCTGTTTGTCTTGAGTAATCGACGATATGTCGATTCGTTTGTATAAAATCAACATTACAGACAAAAACAAAATACCGTATATTGTCTCTTGTGAGTCGATCCCCTAAATTTCGATTTCAAACGCTGTAAAAAATCAAAAACCCGTGTATAAGTCGGCAACCTTTTCCAATATTTTACTTCAATTTTGAAGGCCCTGATTATCAACGGAGCACACTCCCACCAGGAAAATGAAACAAACAAACAAACAAACAAAATCCAATTCGCCACTTTTGAACTTCACTTAAATGATGCCTTTGAGCGTTAACTAATGGAAATTGATCATCATCAGGCACCGTACACACTTTAACCCTTTCCGGCGCAGTGTTACCACTACGGTAACACCTAATTTTTATTCCAAACATACAAACGGCACCAATAAAATTTTAGTAAGATTTTACTTTTACAATGACAGCTTAAATCACGGAATTCTGAATTTCTAAAAAAGTCTTATAAATTCCGGTGTCAGTCCAGAATTCCTCATTTTACGAACAGAATTTGTCTGCGCCGGAAAGCCGGTCTGCGTTAAACAACACTACAGATCGGAATTTCAACATACGTTCATTGTACACTACATTGTCAATACCTAATCTGGTTATTTCTGCCGTGAACGTATTCACGAAAGTGAAATTTTATACTAGATAATATTTAATTAATATAAATATTTGCCACATTGGTTACATCATTAAGTTAGTGAGAATAGTTTTTCGAATTATTCTTTAATTTTTTTCCTTTCACTATGAGGATAGTGTTTTTGGTTTATATGGGCTTCAAGGAATGTAACTGGTATTATAGTTCATCTAGCAATTTCTCCAATGCCATTGTGCTTGTGTTGAAAATACCGGGTGTCCCAAAAATGACATTATACATAACCCTCCTGCAAAAATTTTTTAAATAGCTGTCACCGTTTGCAAGTTATTGAATTTTAAAATCCATCAGTCATTTTTGGGACACCCGGTGTCATGATTATTGGAAAAGTTATAAAAATTAGAGTAACATCTTGCAACTAATCAAAGATTGTGTAATATTTTCATCATTGCTGAAATTGTGAACGGAAATGCAGATTTTGATGGGTGTGGGAGAGCATTATGATTTCATTTTTAATGAATACTACTTTTAAGCTACTTTTTTTTTTTATCTTGTTACCTTTATCTTGGTAAATCATTTCACCTTAGCAAGGAATAGTTTAAAAAATACAGCAGCATAAAAAAGTGTTTAAAAAATCCCGATCAACAAACCTTTTTAACACGTTTACAAAACACTTTTTTAACACAAAACTTTTTTAACACTTTTTCAACACACCAGCATTAAATTTAAACAATCCATTTTCTTCATTACTTAAATGAACAAAGTGAAGATAGTAATGTGTTTGTTACATAGGAGCCTTAAAGAAAGCATTAAATCTTTTAACTGTAACCTTACCTTTATTTTAAATGAATTACCCCAAAAGATGCGGTCATTTCCTTAAGGTAAACTTTCAGAAAACTTTTGAAGAGAAAAAAAAACTTTTGAAGAGAAAAAAAAAACTTTTCAACTATAACTTTTGATTTTTCTTTAACTAATTATACAGCTAAACGTAGGTCTGAAACTTTCTTTTAAAAGAATTTAATGTCGCTGCACATAGCAAATGATGATTGCTGTTTTGTATAAAACATTCTTAGTAAATAAATTCGTAGGTAATGCTATTGTGTAAATCACAATAAATTTATTATTTATCATTTTAATTGAATCAGTCCACCAATTCTATTGTAACTAATAAAATTAAATTGGCTGTACAAAAAAATATTTTAAAAAGAATCGCTTGTAAGAAATATGTCAAATAAAGAAGCATGGAATGGATTTCAATAATAAAGAAAGAAAGAAAAATATTTAGTTTTACTTTAATTAGAGCACTTGTTTCATGAACAATTTTTTATATAAAAACGAGGAATTTGAATGCTTAATTTTATTAAATGCCATGTGCAGCAATAGCTTTACCAGATAAAATTTCTAATTTTTTTCTAAAGTGGTTTAAAAGTTTTTATCAAGAGTTATGTAAAATGTAAAAACGCATACGTTGTCTCTTTGGTTATTTCGGTTACAAGCTCTAGATTAGCTTTATTGATTATTTTTTTATTTTACGCATTATTATTCTTTTTTTATTATTTCATTTATTTTATTTATAAGACCCAGGTTTAATCGAAGCATCACATTTTGAATTCTATGTAAATCGCAATGCAGCTTGTCATTTTAACCCGGTTATAGAGAACTTTACAAAGTCTTATTATAGCATATAACGACATTTTGTACAAAATATGAACCATAAAAAAAATGTCTGTTTAATTAATCAGTTGTTTTTATTATTATACTTCATTATAAAAAATTTAATAACAAAAAGAGCAGGGCATTGAAAAGTTAGTGATGAAGAACGAAGTGATCGTCTTGCTGAGATTGTGACAGAAGGAAATGTAGGGAAAGTTGAGAAAATAGTTAGAAGTGATAGGTGAATAGTAATAGTTTAACTCTTTCTTCAGCCATCAATGTCTATATCAGTCATCGGTTGGTTTAAAACATGTACTATTGCAGTTACTATTTTTGGCCACTTCATTATTCGTCAACAACTTTTGAACGTCCCTGCTTGTCTTCTACAACTGTTGTCTTATAAGTAAAAAACGAACATCTTATAGTTGGATAATGCTGCCACCTAGAAGCATATTTGGAAACAATTTACTACTAATTTCTGACTTCTCATATCGTCTTACTTATTGACTTCTCCTCGTATTTTTATTTTGTGCAACCCATAATGTATTCGTAGTAACAAAAAGTATCTATTACTCATTCTAACATAAAGTACTACTAATCCGTTTTTAACCAGGCAGTAATTGCATGAGATCTAACTTGCTCAGCTTGCACACCCTTTTTACAATTGCCACCGCTATTTTTTAAAAGAAATCGTCAACTCACTTTCTTTCAAAATTTGTAACAATTGGCTCAGATTAAATACGGTGACGTTTATAGTTTGTAATTACTTGTGGCAAAGTATAAACTATCCATTTCTTTAAAGATAGGCACAAAGGCTTAATTTGCTATCCATATCTTGTGTATGCGCGATTTCTCCCGGGTTAAATTAATTTTGTAACTTGTTATTTTAAAAGTATTTTAAAATACCACCGACACATAAAGGATCGGTATGAACACAAGTTAGTTATTTAGTTTGAACTGCTTTTAAAATTTATTTAAGATGACTAAAGGGAAAAGATTTGTTTACTTTCGCAAAACAATAACCGCTGAGATAATAATTTTGTCATGAACTTTTCCCCCTATGCATGACGCGTGGTTTTGCCAATCATTGAATGTAATTAATAACTATGTCACTTTGCCACTCTGTGCCGCAGAGCATTTCCATCGCGAGAATATTTAAATGAATGACTGACACAGGAATTTGATAATAAAATTATTTGTAAATATGAAAAAGCTATATTTCACACATATAATAAACCGAGAACTTTTTTACCGAAATTCTAGTGCCAATATGGCATTTGGTAATTAAAATTAAGTGGTTTCATAGACATAACCATCGTCCCTCAAGAGGTTAATAATAATAAATTAGTATTAAAAGAAGTACTTTTACTTTAGCCGCTCCTTTTTTCAACATAAACGTACTTACACCCTAAACTAAAGACCCTAAACCTTGTGTCTCATCATAGTAGATTCATCGTACGCCTTTCTTAGCATTTTCAAAGTCTTCATTAATATTTTATCTAATCGTTGACAGAATTTAATACTGTAATGTTGTTCAAGAAAAACCATCTTTTTTACGTCGCGGAGCAAGGATAACTAACTTCGGAAGATAACAGCTGCGCGTACAGTTCGGTTACATGATATGGACTAAACCAACATGCGCAAGTAGGGAACGGTTGGGAGAATACATTTTAGGCGGTTTTAATTTATACACTTGCTGTCGTTGTCAAGAATGGGCGCATTTCCCGAATTTTTTAATCGTATAACTTAAAATCTGAGAAATTTCGTACGCAATCTGAGTATATTTTTGCGAGTTAGAAATTGAATAGACAGTAGCCAGATAGAGAAGAATAATTCCTGTTGTTTTCAAGTTTGTTAAGAAATATTAAAAAGCTGTAATGTGACAATGAATGTATTTGTTTAAACAATGTAATACATTTATCAATTTCACTTTAATAATGGTAAAACCAAAGATAGGACGATTGCACAACAATGAATGCGTGTAAGTGCCCAACTAAAAGCATGAATGAAAAAATATAAAAAAAATTCTTTGTCTGTTTATTGAGAACGGATGTACCATACAACAATGGACAGCTAAAAAAAAATCAAGATAGTAAATAGAAAAATATTACATTGTTGTAAAAATAATTGTTCAAGGCAGTATATTTATTGATGGATGAATACGACAAATTTGCAAGAGTAAAAATCTTTTAAAAATTAATAATAAATATCCTTTAATGAAAGTTAAATACAAATAAAAGGAACAGCCAGATTAAATTAGTGCATCATCACCAAACATAATGGCAATGTGTGAAGATTTCCGAGGCTTCGAGCACTTGTACGATGCCCGAATAAGAACAGAAGACGGCCGCCAGTTTTCAGTTCATCGCGTGCTTTTAGCTATGAGGAGTGAGTATTTCCGTAACTTATTCTGCAACTCGTCCGTGGGGCAAACTGACATACTCGTTACAGAGATTCAAGGCTCAACTTTAGAAATCATCTTGAATTACATCTATACAGGAAAGCTGAATTTTACCAAAAATAACATCAGAGACATTCTTGTAGCAGCTGATTTCTTGGGCATTGAAAAACTTCAAAACATTTGTAAAGTTTTAGCCATCACGAATCTGACATCATCAAATAGTGTTCCTTTGTTTCTTGAAGGAACGAAAGATAGAGATGGTGGAATTTTTAAGGCAACTTCTCGTTTCATTCAGGTTAATTTTCAACGAATCTTAAGAAACAAAAATTCAAAATTCGCGGATTTAACGGTGGAATCTTTAATTTGGCTGCTGTCTTCCGATTCCTTGAATGTTTCGAATGAACGTCAATTGTGGAAGGCTGTAGAGCGCCGGGTTTGTGAATTTCCAGACGAAAGAAAGAAATGGCTCAAAAATTTAATTTCATGCGTGCGTTTTAATGATGCCGACAATGATTTGCGCTCTGAAATTCTTGATCATCCACTTGTTAAGAAAGATCCTTCCTGCATCAAGTTAATAGAAAGTGTATCTAAACTATCAGCAGTTCCGAAACATCGCATCCCCAAAATGTTACATTTCTTTACCAAGACCTTCGTTAACAGATCAGATTATAATGTGGGCATTAAAATTTTCATTACATACGATGAAAACATTGATTACTGGCGATATATCACTTTGAAAATGGTTTGTGCTGATGTTGTTTTGCATGGATCAGGACCGCTTGTCATAATGTTTGATATGGCGACGAATGTGATCCATACTTTTGATATTTTGACGGTGACATGGTCAACTTTAAATCCGCCAAACATATCCCGTTAGAACTACAATGTGGTAAAATCCGAAAGTTATATTTATGCTATGGGAGGAATTTCGCCAGAAATAGAAAGAGATGAGATTGTAACGACATTAGAACGGTATAATTTTGATTCCGAAACGTGGGAAATCGCCGCAACTCACCTTGCTTTTGCTGAAAGTGCAGCTGCTACAGTCAACAATGTGATTTACTTGGTTGGAATCCGAGATCTCTTCACTGAATGTCTGTCTACACAAGTTTATGATCCGATCACTGACATCTGGCGTACAATAAGTGCTCCAAAAACTTACCGTCGGCATTTTGCATTGGCAGCCTATCAAGAGCAACTATTTATTCTGGGTGGACAGAAACATGAAGAGTATTTGAAAACTGTGGAAGTATATGATGCTGACAGAGATACTTGGAAATACTTTGAAAATTTGCCTTTTTCTTACTTGTTGCCGAAAGCTGTCACAAGTAAAGATATACTTTACGTGTTTGATAATCATGCGGGTGATTTATACGATTTCCACTCTCCTCCTGTTCTTTGGGATCATGCAAATCTTAAGTGGCAAGTTGTTGAAGCCTCCTCGCCTTTCTGTGATTTAAACATTTGCCAGTTTTGCACAATCGAACACTCAAGAACCATAATGGAGATGAGAAAAGAAAACAGAGATGCACGTACTAGGTGGATAAAAAGTCCCTTTTTTACTCATCTAAACACTTAGAAGCCGATAAACTGTGCCATCAAAATTATGCATTTTCCAATAGTTTATACCGAAAACTGATTAATGGTCAATAAATCACTATGAATTGAGATTTCTGTATTTTTTTATACATGAAGTAGTATTTGAAATTTGTTTATATAGCTTAGTACTAAACAAATATTGATTACATTGATTCTATTGGAGCTTAAAATTGCGCCCATATTGCAAGATTCCAATTAAATATTCTTATTGTCTAAATATTGTTTTTACATTCGAAACATGTAAAAAAACCCAAGTACAGACATATTGGTTTTATATATAAATACTTATAATACAAAGTCAATATTGCAAATAAATTAACTCAACAATGGAAATTTCGAGAAGGAAATGACAAATTATTTCTTGCCATTATCCATGGAAGTATATAGACACCTAAAATCAAGAATTTAATTGTTAGTTCTCGATTTTGTAAAGAGTGGTATTGCTGGAAATGTATTGTCATGAACGAGGTATGCGAATGTATTTTCTAAGCCAATTTCTACCGTGATGTTCTGCATTACATATGAAAAACAAAGAAGATTCGAACTGAATTTTGTGTGTCGTTGCAGTCGTGCTATGTAACATTTGATTGAACCTAGGTTCTCGTTAGTTATTTAATCGTGTTAATTACCCATGCCAAGAACTTTTCAATGATACAATTTTCAAGAAAGCAGGTCTCCTTTTTTCACTTTTATGTGTGACGTCACGGGAGAAATTAGTCTGTATCTCCTAAATGATTGGATTCAGACGAATAATTCCTAAAAGTTCTTTTTTTTTAAATCTTCATGGCAAGAACTTTCCAACCAGACCATCATTTACAAAATCAAATCTCATTTTTCTTTTTCTTTGTATATGTTGTCGCGGAGGAAATTGGTTCATATCTTGAGAACAACAGAATTTGGGAGCTTATTTTTTTTCGTCGTAGAAAAATCTTTTCAACATTAGCACTCTTAGTAAAATTCAGAATTTAGAGGGCTTATCTCGAACGAACGAATTCTTATTTCCAACGGGCGCTTCCTGTCCAAAAAATAGCGAAATAGTTTGTGGGCGTGTAAGATATATGGCTATTCACACCGGGGGGTAGAGATCAAATAGAGCAGGTGACCGATGATACATTTGGCGCGTTATCGCTTTTAAAAAGTGTTTCGGAACTTGACAAAAAGGTGGGGGTGAGGGGATGAAGTGACCAGAGAATGTTCCCCACCCACAGAAAGATGCGAGAGATTCAAAGTTGACCAACAAAATCGGTATTCCTATTTAAAAAACTAGATCCACTCATTTGCTCAAAAAATTAAACATTCACAAAGTGAATACAAAAATTGTCATTCATGAATTTTTAACAGAAAAAAAATAATAAATAAAATAAATAAATGAATAAAAGTGGGAGGGGGGGTAAACATGATTTCAAGTAAAAGGAAGACAAATTATGTTTAAATTATTAGAACTATTAAATACGAGACTGCCCGAAAATATTTTTTGCCATCAAAGCCCGAACCCGACACCCAACATTTACAGAAACAAAGTACAAAAAGAATTGCGTAATATTTAAAAGTAGCCCTAAGTGTAATAGATCTCTTTTTTAAAAACTGTTGCACATCTTTCATAATTTTCATGATTTTGAAAATTAGCTTAAATTAAAAAATTGTCACTGTTCCTAAAAGTTCCACTGCTTTTATAGAAAAGAGAGAAATGCTGATCGATTGCTTTCAATAAAACACCTGCCAGTTTAATATACATGTCTACAGAATGAGCAGAATATGTAAAATCACAAACGTTATTTTCATATAAAGAGCGATTACACACGCAGACAATAGAAGATTAAAAAATTGTAAGCATTAATCTAATGCTTACATACATAATATAATTATTTATTTCACGTTAGATATGTAAAAGAAATAATAATAAAAAAAAACATTAAAATTAAAAATATCCTAATGACGTCATATTCTGCTTGGCGCTAACATCAACGGATCGTTAGTCGCGTTCAACCTCAGACGTAAATAATTAATCATTTCCGGTGCCCACTCCGGGCACACTTCATTTTAATTCCTAACGTGCAATCGGCACCAAGAATATTAAAAAAAAAATTCACTTTTACAATGAAAGCGTTAATTTGGGAGTTCTTAATTTCTACAAAAGTCGTTTTTAAATTCCGTTGTCAATCAATAATTTCTTATTTTATGAGCAGAATTTTTTTTCTAAATTTGGATTTTGTTCTTTTGAATGAAAACGGTGAAACGTTCGTTTGTTTATTTTGTTTATAACAGCTTATTTTTAAATCGGAAGTTAATGTAATGTATTTGAATGTGATAGAAATGTTCTATAGGACCATCAAACGTTATTTCAAATAGGAGAAATTATCATTTCGCTATCATATGTAAACTTATGATTTCCATTAAGCTTAAAATGGCGTTTAGCTACGGTCTATGCACAGATTAGAATGGTTTGTACTTGAATGGTTACCTACACTTTTCTCCACTCATATTTTATTATAAGTAGATAGCGGGAGTGTTTTAACGAATCGTAAATCAGAGAATATAGAATTCGTAGAGACGCCGAATTTTGCGAATAAATAAATAAAAAAAAATAATATTAGGAAATAGTTGTAATAAAATAAGAGAAAGACATTGAAGCCATTGAATTGATACATAATTCCAGAACTTTGCGATTAACTAAGAAGGACATTATTTTTCGAATCAGATAATATTAATCGAATAATATCAAAACTATAAGCCTTTCTATGTCTTCTGCTTTAATAAAACAAAATATTGTGTGTATTTAAAAAAACATTATATAATGAATTTTTTAAATGAAGTCAATCAAAGATGACTAATGATTATAATTAATGAATGACATTGCGATAATGAAGGTTTTGTTTTGCGAGTTATCAATTTTTATAGAAAGCTACGAGTGCCTTTAGCATATAAATATAATTCAAAAAAAACTATCATGGCAATATTAAAATATATGAAGTAAGGATAGAAGATTAAATTCGTGTAAGTCAAGAAAACAAAAGTTTATTAATTATCCCAGGGATGAGATTTCCTTTTTTTACATACCAGTAAAATCTAGAGAAAATGCTATATATTTAATCTGAACATTTTTGCGATTTAAAAGAACAACATTTTCTGTAAGATTATACTGGTGTCCAAAAAAGCGGAAATCTCATCCCTGTTATCCTTATTTGTTTTACAAAACACTCTAGAAACGACTTGTTATTGCACCATTGATGGTCCACTGAAATCAGTTTCTTTTTTGTTATTATTTTTGACCACCTTTGATCCTTGGCATTTAATAAACCTTCTTAGCTTTTTTGTCGGTCTTCTTAACTTATTGTACTCACGGTTTTACCAATCTTTCTTTATGCTATTTTTTACCAATTTCCTTTTTGTTGGATTTGTTTCATCCGATGGTTAACATTTTGCAGCTTGTACCATTTTTGCGATGTTCGGGAGAAATCATTCCATTCGATCTCGTATTAACATTCCTTACGGGACTCTGCAACCATTCAAGGATTTCCTTTAACCAGTAAGAGCGATCTTTGGATGTGAAGAGGAAGAAAAATAATTTTTGAGCATCGAAAAACAATCTTCTTTGGTAGTTTTTAGCCAGCACTGAACAACTTTCAGATTCACAAGAATATCTTTGTTATTGTCGTTACTTACTTTCAATGTCATAATATCCTCTAGATATGTGTCATCTGCTGTTTCTGAGTCTATTATTGCTTCCGTAAGCCTTTTTTGAATGTTTGCTATTTGATCTAGATGCAGATCCTCGAAAAATGGCGCAAACTTTTCGATTATTCGCGTGAAGGTTCTTGAGTATTTTCGACGTTTTTTCCACCAATCTCCCCGACGACTTGATATAAATCTTCAGTCGATAGATTTTGTAGACATCGCGGCGTTCAAAGATATATTCAACTAGTAACACCTGAAGTATTGTTTATGATATGTTCCTAGAATTTTGAAAAGTTTACAACTTTCGGATCGAATGAATAAATTCCTGTGACTTTGAACCAATTTTATTGCCATCTTCATATCGTTTATAGCGCAATTTTTAGAACTGAGCAATAAACCCTTTAGTTACATCTTCATATGGGTTGTCCAAGCAAAAAAGGAACTTGTGACATTTAACTATAAAGTAACGAAAATCATCATCATCATTAAGTTTGAAAAATGTGGATAGTGTTTGGGCATAGTGGTTAACCCCTTGCGGCGGTGTTGTATATCTATGAAACCACTTAATTTTAACTCCCAAACGCCACATTGAAACTAGAATTTTGGTAAAAAAAAATATGGTTTATTGAATGAGTGGACTATAGCCCCTTTTTTATATTTAAAAATGAAATTGTTTTCAAATTTCTGTGTCAGTCATTAATTTTAACACTTAAGCAAAGAATTTACCCTGCGCTGCAAAGGGTTAAATATATCTGTGTACGTTTACTAAGTTCCCTTATTCTACTGTTATAATGCGTTTCGTGTCCGTCCACAAACAAAACTATTTTTAGTTAAAAATCGTTCTTCGCTATAACAGAAAGAGAAATGCTTTATTATCATTTACGTTTGTTGGAATGATCCAAACGTAGTTACCATTAGCAATGCCCAATAATCGCGAAGTACTGTGAATCTCTTATATCGCAATACTTCGAAAATTTTAGATAATAATTGGTCTCGCTGAGTTTCTAGAAACAAGAAACGCAAACTTAACAGTGATGGGAAATTTAGAACCAGCTTAGAAAATTTCATAGACATTCTTGTTGTCCTTTTATTTATTTATTTATTCACCAAAATCCTGGATATTTCTGGTCAAAAATTGAATGTGTCGTTGATATTGAAAATTTTGTATGGACCAAGTAAATCAAGTAAACAACTTAGTGATTCAGAGCTCAAATCGATCAGTTTTTTTGAACACCAATACTATTTCAGAGAATAAATCGGAAGAAAAAAGGCCTTCCTGTTATTAATCTACAAAACTTATAAAAAGGATTTTTCTTACAAAAAAGTGGTGTTCAAAAAATAGACCGTGTGGTAACCCTGCGAATGTTCTTTTCGTTAACGTTTCCAATAGCTTCTCTTAGGGCTTTCGGTGATAGATATGCGATCCGATAACATTGGACATTTACTGCTCATTTACTATTGTCTACCGGATGAAAATCATGTCATTATCATTATCCTATCCCATGGGCTAGCAAAAAGTTGGAAATGAGAGAATATATTTTTTTTCTACATCACACGTTCTCTTGCTTTGGTTGCTCATAAAAAAAGCATGAAAAATCTCTACGGAGTTTAATCCTTTAACCCTTTAACGATCATAGCATTTTCATTGCTAAGATGTCGAAATAAATGAATGACACCGGTAATTAAGGACAAATACATTTCTAAATAAGAAAACTTGATTTTTCACATACATCATAAAAGGGATATTTCTAGATAAAAATACCGGTGTCAGTGTTGCGTATCGAAATTAAAATTTTGTGGTTTCGTGGCGAAACCAATGAACGTTAAAGGGTTAACGGACAAAGCATTTTCATTGCTAAGTTGTTGATATAAATGAATGTCAATGGTAATTACGAACAAATATACAAATATACAAAATATACAAATATACAAATATAGAAATATATTTGTAAATAAGGAAAAATAATTTTTCACATACATAATAAAATAGAAATTTTTTATTAAATTTCTGATGTCGTTGTTGCAAATAGGAATTAAAATTTTGCGGTTTCGTAGAGAAACTGATAAATGTTAAAGGGTTAAGTATTGACCCATTGCAAATTGCTCGTTTTGGTCTTGTACTCGATACATTCATGCTCGTATTCGAAGAATTCAACTGCACGATCATTGGGAAAAAAATAAACACTTTCTACTAACTCAGCCATAAATAATGGAAGAAAAAATTTTATGGTAAAAAACAATTGGGAATCAAGCTTTTTTTAAATGATGCATATAAAATTTACTTAAGGGGCAATCTATATATCAAAATCAGACTAAACTTTCTTTTACCATATCAACATCCAATTTTGACAAGATATTTTTAATATTTTATTAAGACTCGCCAAATAACAAAATTTCAAGTTATTTGGATACTAAGTTTTTGAATTCTGAACATCGAAAATTTTGGGATTCTAATGTTAATTTACATCTTCATATTTCTATTGATATCTCCAGAAATTGTAAACTTAATGTGATAATTTTTTGCGGGGTCTTAATGCTAAAAAAAAACTAAATATGAATACATTGAATTTTAATAAAAAATTATAATATGAATTATGATTTATGAAATTGTTATGCATGAAAACATGCAATAACTAATTGGATATACCAATCCAAAACTTTCTTCTATCTTATAAGTACATTTAATATTTCAAACAGTAAGTACGCATGTTAATACTTTAATAGTATTAATTCAATACTATATCAACTTTGATTTTAATTTTAAATTTCTACTACTGTCAATTAATCAGAGTAAAAACGAATTAATGTGGATCATGATATTTATTAAAATGAATAGCATTTCCTTATCCTGTTATCATTCGCTGTTTGTAAATAGCCGGCTATGCAGGACGCGAGTTCCTGTCTCTGCACGATAAAATGATAGAAAAAGCTCTACAGTATCACAATGCTCCTTTCTCACGGAATATTTCCATATGTAACGAAGATCTGCCGACCAAAGATAAAAAACTTACACAAAAAAATTTGTTCAGTTCTGTACATAAATTTATACACTTTTTGATGGTAAAATAATGAAAATTATGCGGATATCGCCTTTACAGAGCCTCCTTCCTGATTTTTTTTTCAGGGAGGACCTGCTTGCGATACCTCCCAAAAAATCATACACAAAAAATTCAGTTCAGTTCTATGCATAACTTCATATACTTTTTCATGGTAAAATAATAAAAATGGCCCAAACATCGCGATTATAGCGCTCCCTTCAGGCGGATTTTTTTTAATTCAGGGAGGGACTGCTGACCATAGCCAAACACTTACAGAAATAATTGGCTCAATTTTATGCATATCTTCATACACTTTTCGATGGCACAATATTGAAAAGGGAACAAAAAATCGCTATTGCAGAGCTCCCCACCTGCAGATTATTTTCAAATTCAGGGGGGGACCAACTAGCCATAGCTGAACGCTTACATAAAAAATGGTTCAATTCCATGCATACAAAAATCGCTATCATAGCGCCCCCTTTCGGCGAAATATTTGAAAGTTGAAGGAGGACCTGCTAACCAAAATCAAAAATATTACACAAAAAATCATTTAATTCCATGTTATTTTCATATACTTTTCGATGGTCAAATGGTGACATACGGACAGACAGACATTTTGGAAAAACATGTTTTTTTTTTACTCTCTGACCCTAAACCGTGTAAATCCATCGAAAAACGAAAATCGAAAAAATTTTTATTACAATACTTCTTCTATTGAAGATAGAAGAAGGTAAAAACAGAGTTTTATTTCCTTCGAAGAAATTGGTCGCTCATGGAGGGAATTCAGCTGGGATGGTCTTTGAATAGAGGTTAACTTAGTCTTGAGCCTATAGGAATAAATTTCATTTCACTAGAAAACGAGTGATGGCTGCAAAGGAGGGCTACACTACATTTATTTTCCGACGGCCATCCGACCAGACAGGCCGTTCCAAGAACGATTATGAAATGAGCACAGATTTAGTTTAAGCTTACGGATTATTATTTCATCTTATTTAAACATACTTAAAAATCTTTTCCGGTGTCTTTTTTTTTTTTAATCTGAAGTGTTGATTTCCATATACAGAAAATTTCATACAAATTAGCATGAATGATATTAACACGTCGTTTCCAGCTTTAACGTTTATTTAAGCAGCAAAAATACAGATAGTCAGACTGGATTACATTTGCTATCAAAACATCTAGGAATATCAATTAAAATTTTGAGATTTACATTACAAAACTGTCAATTGTTTGCTAGTATTTTTGTTTTCAAAGATGAAGAGATTTTTCTTATTAATCTATAATTTATATTTATGCGGTGCAAAAAGAACGACGTTTGTTTTAAAAATTTATGAAAAAGTTACACGTAGTATTACGTATAATTTTAAATTTATAATTTTAATTCTTTTTAATTATAAACGTACTACACACTACGTCGTATACATTGTGTGTAAGTAAAATACACATAGCATATTACATAGTATACTTAGTGTGTAGTAAATTATACGTAGTATGCTGCTACTTCTATTTTCTATTATTATTAAAGATATTTTTTCTCACGAGCAACAAAATCTTTGCGGCGTAACATGATTTTCATATAAATATTAGCAAGTTATTCATGAACTTTTTAAAAAAAACACATGCCTTTTTCGTATCTTAAAAAAAACTCTTCAATAATTATCGATAATAGTTGAAATTACATAATCGCCTTTCTAATTAATTTCCAAGCATGCTTTACTTACTAGACAAAATCAACAACAAACATTTGTGTTTAAGAATATCATAAAGTAACTAGTAGGAGAGTTACCACAATACACGAGTGTTTGCGCAGAGAAAAAAAAGTTTGATCATTTATTGCCGCATTTTGGAAAATTAAATGAAAATCTGTCAAAGAAAAGGTAGGTTTTCATTTTATGTTTTACTTAAAATTAAGACCAATTTATAAAAGATGCGATGTAGTAATGTGGCTCTGATTTTTTTACTTTAATTTTTATTTTTTATTTCTTAATTTATACATTAATAGAAGGCAAGTAGTCAGGAAAAAACACATGTAAGAAAGATGTTATATACCAGTATTTTTTAACGGTAATTCGCCTTATTTAATCCCTTTTATATTCCAAGTATTTTCTATAGGAAAATACTGGTAGTTTCCTATTTTTATTTTTCTGCGTTATTCCCTGATCACTCGCCTACCTGTTTAAAATTATCGATAGCTGAGTTTTTAAAGAATGTTATAAACGACATTTTAATGTATTAATCCTTTGCGGCGCAGGACAAATTCATTGCTTAAGTGTTGAAATTAATGACTGGCACCGGAATTTGAAAACAGTTTTATTTGTAAATAAGAAAAGGCTATATTTCAGACATTCAATAAACCGTACTTTTTTTAACAAAATTCCACTGCCAATATGGCGTTTGGGAATTAAAATTAAGTGGTATATTCATGAAACCACCGCGCCGCAAGGGGTTAGTGACCATTGATTTTATTGCGCAATTTACTACTATTATTATTATACTAATACTACGATTATTTGTGACATACTTTTATTAAGTCATAAATACCAGATAGCTTATAGATTGTTTTGAAAGAGGTTATCTGCATATTTTATAACTTTTAATAAAAATAAAAACTTTTTTTGCGTACGTGTGTTTTGCGTATGCTTAATGCTGGTTGTGTTGGTGATTCTATTGAGATAGTTCTACCATTCCATCATAACAGGGCGGCGAGTGGTCAAGTAAAAACGGGAAAAAGACAGTCAAGAAAAGAGAAAACTACCAGTAATTTCTTACAGAAAATACTTCAAATAATATAAAGAGATTATATAAACTGAATTTATCTTTAATAAAATACTGGCATTTATCATCTATATTAACTGTGTTTTTATCTAACTATTCGCCACCCATCAAAAGAACCATAAACTATATAAATTCCATTAGTTTTTTTTTTTTTTTTTTTTTTTTTTTTGTATAATTCAGCCATGACGACCAGAGCCTGATTACTAACGGGGCACTCTCTCACCAGAAAAAATTTATAGAAATTTTCGTCTTCTTTAAACGCCCTTTTCATACAAGATTACTGTCATGAATAAGGAAAAATTCTTTATTTCTTTTTCCTGGTGGGAGAGTGCCCCGTTAGTAATCAGGCCCTGATGACGACCATCATGTATTGCTAGATTTAACCTCTTTTTTTTATATCTGACTTTTTAAACTATTTTATTATAAGTTTTTTGTATTATTGTTTTCTTTATATAATGAGAAACGTTTCGTGAGTACCTGAAGTAAATGCTTTTCTTCCATAATTTCTATTGTAAGTTAGAAGTTTTAAAATTGAAAGTAAAAGTCAAACAGGCGACCACGTGGCTTCGATACGATTCAGTACAAACTAAATAATTGCTTATTATTAAATTGAAAGCTGCGTAATTACAGCTCTATATCCGGAATAGTATGAATTTTAGTAATGCTAGTTGCAATAAAATGAGTTATAATAAAAAACTTTAAAATTTGCTTTAAATTTTTCTAGTAGGAAAATAATTTTGCGTACATATTTATAATTAATTTAATTTTCTTATGTAGGTTTTGAAATTCATTGATTTTTATTCACAGGAATTAGTAAGAAGCTAATTGAATAATAGATAAAATGGATAAAGATAAGTATTTATTGTTTTGACTTTTTTCGTAATTATTCACTTATAATAACAAGGAACTCGTGTCTTTTATCCCATCCATCAGTTAGCGGTAAGGCAGACTTCTACATTTTTTTAAAAATTTAAATAATACAAAAATTGAGGTACTATTAATTAATTTTAAAAATGATTTCAAATGATCTTTTTTTACTTATTTTATTATTTTTTGTTTGATTGTTATTGATTTGGTAATTTATTTGAGATTATTTATAGAATATTTTTTGTAACTTCTTGAAAATACTATTTCCCACTGGAATTTTTATTCAAAATTTCATTTCTTTAACATAAATGTGTGTGTGTGTGTGTGTGTGTGGACTAAATTTAAATTATTGCAAGAAAAATTCCTGATTGGATTTTCATTTTAATCGCATGATTGAAGTTGAATCGACTCCTTCCTAGTGTTCTAGTCTTAATTAACTCCCACACCCCCCTCCTAAATGTATTTGTAAACTTTCAATAATCTGTAAATATGAGGGTTAGTAGTCTTTATTACTTCTCCCAATTTTAACTTTCCACGTTTTATTGTTTATGAGTAAAATGTCTGTGACAGACGAACAGAGAGACGTACAGACAGACGCGTGAGTAATCTTATAATGGTTTCGTTTTCACATTTTAAGTACGAAGCCCTAAAAAGACAAAACCTGTCACATAAAGGGTTTAAAGTATTCAAAAATCTTTCTATTTAGTCAGTAAAATGCAATACATTAATATCGAATTCAAAATCCATATTAAAAGTTTCCATATCACGTGACTGTTTAATTAAAGTTGTCATATCCCAGTCATTGTTCCAAAGAAGTTTCCCGCTTCTTAACCCTTTCCGGCACGGGCAAAATCTGTAATAAAATGAGAAATTATCGATTAACACCGGAATTCGCAAACGATTTTTTTTAGATATTTTGAATCTCTTAATTTAAGCTTTTATTGAAAAGCAAAATTTTATTAAAATATTACTGGTGCCGTTTACAAGTTTGGAATTAAAATTAGGTATCCCAGACCGGGCACAGTGTGTCGGAAAGGGTTAACCCTTTAACGATCAGAGCATTTTCATTGCTAAGATGTCGAAATAAATGATTGACACCGGTAATGAAGAACAAATATATTTCTAAATAAGAAAACGTGATTTTTTACATATATAATAAAAGGGATATTTTTAGATAAAAATACCGGTGTCAGTGTTGCATATCGGAATTAAAATTTTGTGGTTTCGTGGCGAAACCAATGAACGTTAAAGGGTTAAAAAGAACTCTATTACCGTACGAAAGCTTTGTCAAAACTATTTGTTTTATGGTAACGATGGTATGATAAGTTATAAGGGATGAAACTGTCCATTATACAAAATTATGCAGAGAAGAGTTGCTGCCAACCACGAGTTCCAAATATTTGACTATTTCTTAAATTGCAGAATAAAATAAGCGTATAATTTCTGCATTTCATAAAAAATGTAACTTATTTCAGTACTTCCTGGTTATTGGAATGCAGTAGTTCTTGTTATGGCAAATGTGTATTTATGTTTATTTTAATCAAATACCTTTCTATTTCACTACTTCCAATATAAAATGTGCTGCAATATTATGCATTATTTTAATAATTCTCATTATGATATTCACCGTGCCGACGACCGGCTAACAAAAATAAAATCTCATAAAATTACTTGTAATTCAATTCTAAAAATACTAAAATGGTGTATTGTCATCGGAAACACAGCTGTATCCATTTTTTGGTACTACTCTGTTATCCCGTCGAACAATTTCGCTAAATTGATAGCCAAATTTAACATATTAATATAATTTTAACTTTAAATAACGTAAAAACAAATAAATAGTCAAAAAATTAATAAAAAAAAGTCCAATAAAAATCTCTTAATGACATTTTAAACACGTGTATCGCACTTAATATCATTGAATGTGACATTCACGATCATCCATTATTGGCATTTAATCTTCTAGTTTGGAGATTGTTTTGCTGGTCGATGGGAAAAGTACCATTAGTACCATTTTTTTTAATTCTAATTTATTTCTGGTCGAAGCAGGTAAAAAAATCGATTGTAAAATTCTGCCGAACAAGTCTTTAACAGGTTTAGTTAAAGAAAAAAGTAAAATTATGTGATAGGAATAAATTATGGAATATTTTCCAACGCATTCGGAATAACGTCACAAAACATTTCTATTTAACAAGGCGATGCATAAGGTTTAAATAAGCAATAAAAAAAGAAACCGAATTTCGTGAAGCCCTGTACATGATGTATAGATTTGTTTATATATTGCAACAGAGGCGTAAAAATGTAGACGAAAGCGTGCATATTCTCTCCACTAAATTTTATTACTATTCTAAGCTTAAAATGTATTAACATTCCGACAACAAATTTGGACAAGAAGTAACGAATAAAATTTAGCGGTGAATGACTGCCCGTTGTTGCCTAGATTTTTACAACCGCGTGCTACAAGACATTCTAAAATTTATTTCAATTTAGAATTTCATTTCACAGTGTAAAATTCACCTTTAGCAATGTCCGTTAATAAATGGAAGTTCTCTTGTCTTCGTTATTATGTGTATGAGCAGACCTGTATCTAAGTCTTATATGTAAATGTATATACACAAAGTAGTATGCATAAAATTTGATAGTTTTGAAAATACTTACCTTATCTAAAACACATTTTTAACAATAATCGCTCAAAGACATTGCTGTTACCGAATTCATTTATGTGTCCGTCTAAATTAACTCTAAATGCTATGCATACCCTAATCTTCAGTACGCATCTTGTTGTGCGCGCTAGAGAAGTATAACCATCTCCATATGTTTGAAATAATGCAAAACTGATAATGCAAACATTTTTTCTCTCACGCCACGATGTAATAAATTTCTTTTGAATGTCCATATAAACGACCTACATACTTCATTTCATAGGTGCCAAACTGACATAGATTATTCGTAATATGTGCGTTAATTTGACCCTGGTTTAATGAGTTTCGAACCAGAAAATTTTCAAAGAAATGAACTTAAGTATGTTCCAGTAACAATCCTGAAATGAAATAAACAAAGACTCATGCAATATATTTTCTGGTTTGAAATGACGTTAACCTGGATCAAACTAATCCAGGTATTACGGAAGATTAGAGAAAGTTGGCAGCTATGTCATTTTTGTATACGGAATATACCATTGTAATCCTCAATAACATATAACAATTACATTACAACACGAGTCTGTTTATGTGAATTAGAGATGGCCAGACAGACAAACGATCACACAAGTCCTGATCGTATATTAATTGTCGCGCCCGAGACATTCACGGGCTGCAAGTTTCACGGCTTTTATTCAGAATTGTTTGATTCCCACCAGTTTTATAAAAGAGTGCAATTCGTTCTATTCTGGTATCATTTTACTTGTAATTAAATAAGAAGAATATTTTTTGTCAAAAAAGTGGTGGGAATAATGAATTTCAATTTTTAAACCGTAATTTAAGTGGTCAATTTCAACTATGGTTGAAAGTGTTAAAAAACAAAGGTGGGCGGAGATGGTTAATTAAAAATACTTAATGCTAATCTGTTAAATGGATGCGAGTCTGTTTTCATTACTGATATCTAAACAATACTTTATATCGGAGGTTCCCAAAGTGGGTCCTCCGCGGAGCCCTTTGGACTCCGCGGTGTTCCAGGAAAATAATCAAAACTTGGTGAAATAAGCATATTGCATGGGAAAAAATTTCGAAGGTTTGTAGGAGTTTGTGTGTCAAAAAGAAATGCATCTATCACTGGGTTGAACAATAGTATGTTTTTAAGTTGTATAAAAACTTGCATTATACCAGGGCTGCCACAGGCGACTATTTTTTTTTTATTGTAACTGGCACCACTTTCTTTAAACAGAAATCTTTAACACAAAGTTAGAAAACATTTACAAAAATATATATATATATATATATATATTAGAAAAATACCGGTGCAAACGGAATATAAAAATAGTCGCCTGTGGCAGCCCTGTATACTTGTATCCATCTATAAAATATTCTGTATAATATTTTTGGTTTTAACTAGTTTACTTTACGTTTCTGCGTTTAATGTGATTTTTACTTTTTTATAACTTTAATTTCTTTAATCTATTTATGTTATTTGTATATATAAATTCTCCATACTGTTTTTCACAGTAAAACAATGCGTTTGTAGCTTAAAACTCCTCATTTTTTTTTGTAACACCTTGTGTTTTTTAATAAACCCTCACTATAATCATTGTATACGTTCTCTATACAAACATACTTATTTTCCTTTTTGTAAGTTTATTTTCTTTAATCTATTTATTTTTTTATTATTAATTCTTAGTTATTTAAATTTTCTATACTGTTTTGCATAATTTAATTTAATTTTTAAAACTATGTGTGTTGCTGAAAACGCAATTTTTTAACATCATGTATCACTTAGCAATACTTATTTAAAATTTCATTTTAATTGGTCTTATGATGCCATATATTCCTATCAGAAATAAGTCTGTAGCAATTAATATATATATATATATATATATATATATATATATATATATATATATGTTCTTTACATTCGTCATCACACTAACAATCTAAACTTTTTCTCAGTGCCATTGCTTGCTTAGAATTTTCATGGCTGAGTATTCGCATTGATATAAATTTAATTCCATCAATTTATCTCGTTTTATCAGAAAAGTGTTTCAACTAGTTGCAGTTCTTTTACCATGTGTAGTTTTTAACAGTATATCTTTTTTTAGACAAAAACAACAGTGAAAGAAATTTCTTTTAAAACTATAATTAATTGCTAACTACTTCAAATAAAACATCCCCCAAAAATGAACGATGGTGCACCTAACATTACAGCTTATAAATTTTGCTCCGCCCATTTAAACACTTAAAAAATGATCTGCTTATAAAATTTTAGAATGCATTGTTTTTTAATCGTATCTTTATGTTTTATTTCACTTTCGTTGGAGGTTTAACAGGGGTTGCGACTTACTGTAAATACTCCTTAAGCACCAGCGTTGACTTGACTCTAAATGTATTTTTAATAAATAGTTCAAAGTTCAAAAGAAGACACTCAGAGGCGTTTCGTTTTCGTTGCATTTTAAAACTACTAGAAATGTAAAGAAAAACTAAAAAGAATCCGTAATAGCATGATTCTACTACTGGTGGGTGAGACTAGTGAAAATATGTTACATAATTACTCATGAGTGACTGTGCTTACGAATTTTCCTTCTTTTAGCGAGTAGTAAATTGGGACTATACAGAAATATCTTTGTAAACGAAAATTGTACAACCTATCTTTTTTCTATGGTGTGTGGTTTTCGCCATAAATAGGTTCACGTAAACTCCAATGCAAAGCATGACCCAGACAGGGTTACAATTTATATTTAATTCAGAATTCATAAAAGAAATCTTAAAAGACAATTTTTTACTTTTAAAATGGATCTTATTAAATCTTTCACAGTAGTGGTCAAACATCGCTCGGGTAAGAATAGTTTGATTTCTTCGTTACGAAAAGCTTTCAGAAATAAATTTTTTTAACTATAATTTTTGTTGTACTTGGCGGACATATCTGGATAATAGAAGGAAGATATTTTGATACAAAAAACAGTGGTTTTAATCCTTAATTTTATTTTTGTGTCCAATAGTAATAATATTAAATAAAGCAGTTGAAGCTATTCTTAACTACTCTGCTGAACAAAGGCAAAAGGCAAACATTTTGGCACATTTACAATTTCATTTTTTAACAGAAAGATAGAAAATTGGAAGGTCTGACTATGGAAGAGATTTTGAATCGAACTTTATTTCCCATTTTATGATAATTAAATTACTCATCGAGTTATAAGCGATTAAGATGATGTGATCACACATATTTCTCCCATTGTAAGACTGGTTTTTCTGCTTTCGACGGTAAATGAGATTCAAAACGCCAACTTCGCTTACTCTAAAAAATCTATTACATTTTCATAAAAACAAAGAAAAAAAGAATGCGATTAGATTGTTTCTGAACAATAGCATCTACTAGTTTCATGCATTTTCGAACAAAATTAAATTAAAACCTATGTCAAAAAATTGCCCTTTTACATTTAAGATCGCCTTTAAGGGATTAAGGAATCGAAAATATGATTTTCAAAATTTCTGGTATGGATTCAGAATTTCTGTATCATGAAAACGGTCAAACTGAGAACATAGGCCCCATGTTGGAAACTACTGTTTGGGATTCTTATCCAGCAAATCTTACTTTGCTCTATAGGCATAAAAAAAACATCAATTTGTAAACTATAGAGCACCGTAGGGTTGAAGGGCTCCGAATTAGAAATTTTTATGAAAAAGGGCTCCGCGAGCTAAAAAGTTTGGGAACCACTGCTTTATATAATTTCATACGCATTACATACAACTTCGATAAACAATTCGGGATTTCCAATAATATACGAAATATATTTGTTCAAGCGTGTTACATCTTTTAAAAACATGACCTCATAAATTATAAATGAAGAAAGAATAAACGAAATCAACAAAGTTTAAATTTATTCATTAAATTCTCTTTAATGAATTTAAATCTCGGATTTAATTAGAGGCAGTATTTACATACCTAGCCATCGCATTTAAATGATCTGTTCAAACCAGCTGCGTTTCATTCATTTTATTTTTTCCAATTTATTGAACTTTTCAAACTGCAACAATTTTGTATTCCCGCTTAATAAGCTTAAAATGACTGGAATGTGAGATATGGAAATTACGAATAAAGTATAGGCTGTAATAGTCATGGCATATGCTTTTTTTTTCTTTTCTTTCTTTCTTTCTTTCTTTCTTTCTTTTTTTTTTTTTTTTTTTTTTTTTGAAAGACGGAAGTAAAGCACTACAGTCTGGTCAAAATATCCTAATTATAGGATCACGGGACTTACATTTTATTTTTTAACGTCCGCATTTAAAATTTAAAACTTAAATTGTAATACATTTTATCTTTTTGAAACCATCGAATTATAAATTTTTACTAATTTTGAATGGATTAATTATAGGGAGATTATTATTGCATTATTATTGCATGTCATTTTATTTCATATTACATAAAGGACGTTTTGCACAACTAACTATATTCTGTATTTTTTTTCCTATTCTAATATTAGCAGTTTTACAAAATGTAAAATGGCATTTCACTTCGCATTATATTACTAATGCTAAACTAATTACTAATTATATTTACTAACTAATTATTATATTTACCAATGTGAAATTTTTAAAAAGGTAAGTAAAATTGTGAAAATATTTATTTACATCGATAAATTAAAAAAAATCCACGATGCATAATGTTGATTTATTAACTCCTTTAAAATGAACATTAAGTATACGTGCCACAAAAAGGACTCAAAATCTTTTTTTAGCCCCATCAGTAAAAATTTTCTCTAAAATTAGCCTTATTTAATCGAAACATTTCTCGATTTCTAAAGACACAAATTTCTGTTTTTAAAAATCGGTTACAAAACTTTGTATTTAAATTTTGTAAAATGCTCCTGTCACGAAGTTGTTTAACATTAAAACTATTTTAAAATATAAAATAGAAGCATAGGTGCCAACCTGACATCGATTATCCGTAATGCGTGCGTTAATTTGACCCTGGTTTAATGAGTTTCGAACCAGAAAATTTTCAAAGAAATGAAATTAAATATGTTCCACTAACAATCTTTAATTGAAATGAATAAAGATTCATGAAATATATTTCCTGGTTTGAAAAGACGTTAACCTGGATCAAACTAATCCAAGTATTACGGAAGATTAGTTGAAAGTTGGCAGCTATGTGGAAGTGTTTATATTAATTCGAACTGTTTATATTAATTTCATCGTTTTCTGATAAAAATCGCTTGCACCACAAATTCCAAAATGTCATTTTCGGTTTTTAGCTGCGTTTGTAATTATATATTTGATGTAATATGTAGCACAAACAGTCGTCGTTTGATTTGTACGTCCGTCCTCGTATAACAGAGAAATAACTACCAAACCGAAAGCTGAGATATTTTAAATATATAATTGTTGCATAATTTTGTCGCGTAATTTAAACTTATATGAAAATCTGATGTATAGTTCAATGACAGAAACAGTAAACAAAATTCCGTTACATTACAGCCAATGAGAAAAAATACTTTAAGTGCATTTTAGTGGTGTTAGCGTCTATATAATAGAATGAAATTAATATGTATTTATGAATAAAAATGCATTTATGAAGTAAAATATACATTCTGTACAATAGGCAGTGCAAAAATATGCATATTAATTATTTGCAGGGTCACACAAAAAATTCCATTCCATAATGTTATAAAGGGTACAGTATTTTCAGCGTATTTCAGTCATGTTAAAGTGAAATAAAATGAAATAAAATGAACATAAAATGAAATTGAAATACGTTTCTGCGGTTCACTGCATGTTATTTCCTTTCTAATAGAAAGTGCATAGTATTTACAGGGACACACAAAAGATTTCGGCTACAATATCGTACCCTAAATACTGTATATTAGAGATCATTGTTGGAAGAGCATTTTTAATTGTGATATGAATTTTTAAGTTTAACTTAATTTCTGTATATTATGTTGTTTGTATAAATTCTGAAGATCATATACTGGTTAAAAATTAATGAGTAAGGGTTACAGAGTGTAAGGGTTACAGAGTATGAACGAAAATAGTGTAAGGGTTCCAGAGTATGAACGAAAATAGCTTAAAGGTGGTTTTTAAATATGTTATGCATATTTAATATAACTCATATGACCGAGTAACCGTGTAAAAATTTAAAATTTTTAATAATTTTTTTCTGCCCCAAATCATTTTAAAAATAATTCTTTACCTTATTTAAATCATTTTTGTAACTGAAAGTATGCATCTAGTAACAACTGTTGCGGATATAAAAGCCAGTCAGTTTATACGTGGACACTCTAAATACGGGGCAGATATAAATACAGCTTTCAGCCAATACTTAATCACTGCATAAAAGTTTAATCTGAACATGCGCTTGTGAAGATTATTAATATAAGAAACACTATTAATATGCCACATCTTTACATCAACGCAAATTGCAAATAATCTTTCGTTGATACCTGTTTCATTGAAAGAACTACATAAAACTTGAATCTTAGCATGCGTCAACATTATTGGTATTAATCACACTATTAGTAGGTCATATCTTTAATTCAATGTACAATTTACAAATAATCTTTCGTTGATACTCGTTTTATTTAAAGAAGAGTTGCTTCCTATGATTTGCTATCAATTTTCTTTTTTACCGTAGTATTTATATGAGAAACAAAAATGTTTCTTAATTAAAAAAAAATACTGGTACCGGTAAAAAATAATAGAAATATATAACAAGATAAAGCTCGTTTCTGATTGATCCGTAATGCAATATTTTTGCATTTAATCACAAAACCCAAGTTGTTATCCTTAGGGGGAACTGGGGCACATTGATACACCCCCTGTACAGCACACAGGGTCATTACAGGAAGTTTCACAACAGCTCCAAAAGGTGATACTAGTGAAATTAACTACATACAGAAAGTTTTGGAATGATTCAATAGTTTGATGAAATGGAATGGGTGATTAATTGTTTTTGTAGGTCAAAAGTAAGTTTGAGTTGTACAATTAAAGATTTATTATACAACTGTTCCAGTATTTTCAACCTAAAAGAATACCCTCCCTGGCATGTAAAGCTACTCTTTATCAGTTCCTCATTCTTTATTGTTAGATAAATTATGAAGTGTTGGATTTGAGACTCATTTTATTCAAAATGGCTGTATGGGGCACATTGATACAGCCTAAATCCTTTTCTAGTTCATTTTTTCATTACCTTTTATTTTTTTTTTTACGACACACACTCCTTAATTCAACCATTTTTCGTCAGAAATTTCTACTATTAGATTTTATTGAAGTGAAATAGCTCTAATTTCTTTATATTAGAACATTTTATAGGATTTTTGCAAACAGAAGACGTACAAACTTACACAATATCTAGTGCTAGTAGAATTAACAAAAGAAATGGACGGCAGCCTGGCAAATGTCAAATTTATATCTATTCTCCAGAGAAAAAAGTATTATCGCATGAGAAATGTTAAGTAAGAGAAACAAGCTGCAGAACAGTACAGGATAATTATATTATAAACATAATTTTTAATATAATTATGCTTTATTTTCTGTTTGTAAACCGATTTATAAACAGAAAACCTGGTAATTCTTTCACCTTTCCTAAGAAAGAAGATAATTCTGGGGTTAAAGTGCCAGATATGACAAAGATACCACAGCCAACAAACAGACAAGGAACAGACAGAACATCAGGTCATTATATATTTCATTTTGATTGCTTTAGTATCGCTTACTAGTAAATTGTGTGCGATTTTAATGTGTATAAATATATATAAAATGGTTTGCTAACTATTTTTCTATGGAAAAATGCTTTGGTGTTATTTTGTCTCCATTTTTCCCAGACGTGTCAAAGTGTATCAATGTGCCCCATCCCCGGGGCAGATTGATACACTTTGACACGTCTGGGAAAAATGGAGACAAAATAACACCAAAGCATTTTTCCATAGAAAAATAGTTAGCAAACCATTTTATATATATTTATACACATTAAAATCGCACACAATTTACTAGTAAGCGATACTAAAGCAATCAAAATGAAATATATAATGACCTGATGTTCTGTCTGTTCCTTGTCTGTTTGTTGGCTGTGGTATCTTTGTCATATTTTTTGATTTTTTTTTTAATTACATGCAAAAATAATATATAAAACAACGATTGTACATTTTTATTACACACTACACAGGTTTTGTTGACATCACATAGAAAAATAACTTGAAATTTCTGCTTTCTAGACGTCATTTTTTTTTTTTTTTTTTTTAAGCTGTATCAATGTCCCCCAGTTTCCCCTATATTATATCATCATATATATTATAAAGCAGAAGTTCTGAAACTTCCAAACGAGTGTTTTCAAAAACTACTCGATGGATTTTTTTGCCGATTGTATCATTCGATAGGAAATATTTTTCCGAAGGTTTATGATTCAAATTTACAGGGATAACTCTCATTTTTCGTAGTAAATTTCGTATTTTTCGGTTATTTTTGACAAAAGGGTTGCCAGTAGCTGTTTTTGGCGAAAATTATAATTGCTAAAAGAATTAAAATGGCTATATCTATTAGAAATATTACAAATATCTTGCAAATAATAGCAGAAAATAACTACTTACAATATTAATAATAATAAAGAAAGACCGCTTAAATGAGGCATAATATTATAAAAATATATTTATCTTGAAAATGAAAAAAATATTTGTAATGCTTAAAAAATAAATTAACGCGAAATATAACAATTGATTCAACTTTTGGCGACTTATCCCTGGTGTTAGAATAAAAACATGAATTTCAGAAATTGATTAAATGAATTCTGAATGATAGTTATTTCCCTTTTTATTATTTTCTTTCTATTTTTTATCGAATTTCCGTATAATATAACTTACAGCAGAAAAAAGCAGATCTGAATGTAAAAGACACCTAAGTTGTGAGTTACTATTCGTTTCTATACCATTTTCATCTTGCTTTTGTCGCCAAAGAATGTGTTTTTAAGCCGAAAATGTACTACTGACTTAATGCCTGACTTAGGTTCATTATGGTCGCAATAATGTTTTTTTTTTTTTTTTTTTTTTTCAAGTGAAGATAATTTTAGTGTATATTTTAATATTCCATCGTAAACTATATAGTATAACTCTTTTATTTCTTTTTGTAAATGTTTTCATTGTTAATTTAATTTTTCTTGCGCCACTTCGTCAATTTCACTTACAGGAAAAATTTCACTTTTAAAATTTGAAAACTGAAGAATGAAAAATTATCCCATCGATTAAAAATCTATCCCCAAATTCCAAGATTAAATGTCAATAATGGATGTTCGAAAATGTCACATTCACTTGACATTAAGCATAATATAAATACTAATTATGTCATCAAGTGATTTTTAATTCGACATTTTATTTCTACTTTTATATTTGTTCTGCTAATTTGTTTTTCGTTATTTAAATGAAAATTTATGCTAATCTATATAATCTGGCTAATAGTTTGGCGATTTGTATAATTTGGCGAAATTGGTCGACGGTATAACCAAGTAGTACTGAAGGAAAAATTTTGCAATTCAAAGTAAATTTATGCAATTATGCGTTATTACTATAGATAAATTCAACATTTTGAAATGAAAAATTCCCGCTGAATAAAATTTACAAGTCTTTTTTAATTGACCACTTCCTCTTCAATATTTCTTCAATCAAACTTTCGCTATTCTCTTTCGCGCAGGCTAACAAAAATGTATTTTAAATATTTTATTAGATAAAATGTAAATAACATTTTTCTATTTTTTAAAAAAATATTTTTAAAATCTAATTCTACCGTTATGTGTCTTACCGGACAAAATAGCAGAATTACTGTTAAAAATGGTTTTGTCTGTTAATTGTATGTTATTTGTTTATTTGGGTGTTTGAATTTACTTTTGTCATCAAACAATGCGATTTTATACCAAGAAGGCATAAGCCGGAGCGATGTTCACAATTACTAAATTCTCTCACTCTCTTTTAAATGTGTGAGAGCCTTTTTAGGATATTTTTTTTATGTTTAATTGTAAATATATAAATAGCAGTTATAGCAAAAAATGCGTATAATGTTTAAATTTTAGTATAAGTGTCTTCCTCATCCAAACTGTAAAATAATTTAATTGCAACTTTTTAAAGTTTTGGCGCAGATGTTATATACGCACCACATTCGCACGATTGCAAAAAAATGGCGATTTTATGCCACACATGGTAAACCGACTATGGTTGTTTATTTATTAATAAACTATTTATTAACTTTCATTTTGTTTTTTAAAATAATATAAATCATTTTGTTCTATAGCTATTAATTAAACTTTTTTTATTTATTACGTTTTTCAAATAATACAAAATAATTTAAAAATATTTATGAAATTGGTAATTAAAAATCAAGTTTTCCAAATTGCGCCAATGTGGTGCATACATGACATCTGTGTCTTATTTAAGTTTTTTCTTATACATAAGTAGGGAAAATGCAGTATAAATACCGATTAAAGTTTTTTCCAAATGGAAATTTTGTCACGGATTTGGTCATATACTCATCGAGGTATCTCACTAGCGCCAAAATGGCATTATTTGCCTCATATGGTAACCCAGCTATAGTTGTTTATCTGATGATAAGTTGTTTATTTACTTTCATTTTTTTTCTTTTTTGAAATGATATTTGTTAATCATAAATAGAAGTTTTCATATACGTCCATTAAAAACATTTCAAAAATATGCATTAAAATATTTAATTGCTATAAAGGACGTTAAATACTAATAAAAACATTAAAAGATATTAAAAATTTTTACATGTTTCGATTGAATTTACTTTCTGGTGATGATTGAGTAAATTCAATCGAAACATGTAAAAATTATTAAGATCTTTTAATGTTTTTATTAGTATTTAACGTCCTTTATAGCAATTAAATATTTTAATGCATATTTTTGAAATGATATTTGTTGTTTTGTTCTACAGTTACTTTTTATTTATTGTTAATTGCTGTTTAACCCTTTCCGGCGCAGTGTTACCACTCCGGCAACACCTAAATTTAATTCCAAACTTACAAACGGCACTAATAATATTTCAGTAAAATTTTACTTTTTCAATGACAGCTTAATTGTAAAAGTAAAATTCAGGGAATTCATAATTTCTAAAAAAGTCTTTTGTAAATTCCGGTGTCAATTAACAATTTCTTATTTTGCGAACAAAATTTGCCTGCGCCGGAAAGGGTTAAAATGATAGAAAGTAATAAAATATGCATAAATTTCTTTGGTATTCTAAGACGAGGATTTTGCCACATTGTAGTTGCAAGATAATCGTGCTAAACCTATTGCGTATATGATGTCTGTGTAGGAATCTTTTGTGAAATAGGAAAAGTGTAAATTGGCTACTACTTGATTATCACGTCAACCAATTTCGCCAAATCGTTCGCCAAATTATACAAATTTACATAATTTTATCTTAAATAACTAAAGAGAAAATGCTTAAATACGAAAGAGCAAATAATTTTGTTTTCATTTTTCAGGAGGACATTTTGCAATAATAAAGTAATTGTTGTAGTGAGAATTTTAATGTGTGTGTGTGTGTTTTTTTTTTTTATCGTTGGCAACTTGCTTTAACAAAAAATGTTTATTTTTTTTCCTGCTATTTTTTATAAGAGCTGGTTTTGTGAAAGCCATGTTAAGATGGTATTCAAATTTTTGAACCCTTCCCAAGTACCACCCCCTTGGGCCGATTTTGCTCATTTGCAATTCCCACTGAGATATTAACCATCTCAATGTACTTGATGAGTTTGAAGATGATTCTTGCATAATTGTGCCTTTTATCGCGCGGACAAAATTTAATATATATATAAACTTTTTAGGTGGGAGTAGCTTTGGGTTCCTGGCTTCACATAATGAAAAGTTGTGAAGAATTTTTTCAGAAGTTGTACCATGGTAATGACTGTAATAATTAATATTTCTTCAGATAAGGGAAAATTTTAAATCCTGTTGCCATAATGGTCTCATTTCGCTTCCAAATGTGCACTGTTAGTAATAAACTAAAATAATAGTAACTTCTAAATAGCTGGATTTTGCGCAACGTTTAAGATAATTTAACATCACAATGGTGTCTAAATCTTTTTCAGCAATGATCAAGGTGCTGCTGGAGGTCCAAATTATTTAAAATACAAATTTAAATTCACCAGTTCGTTTCATCCACGGTTGATTTTGAAATATTGACCAGCGCAGCGGGCATAGCCTGCTAGTCACAAATAAGCAGATTTTTTTAAAGCCATATTGAATTGCTTAATGGTGATTCTTTTGCCACCATTTCTGCAACAAACTATTGTCCATTATTCAATCACAGGCAATTATTACAAATTCTGCGATAAATTAAATCAAGAATTACTTTCTGCAAAATTGATGTGACAAATGTAAGATCGATAGGCGCACCAGCCGTGTGCCAACGCTTTAGGAACCGAACTAGTCTGGAAAACGCAAGAAAACTTTTTTTTAAACAATCTCTTAGTCCATAACTATTATTCAGCAATCGTGGAAACCCTGATAGACTATCAAAGTAATAAAGTTGCGTTTTATGGATTTTATTCAGAATATCAACTAATATCGCAAAAATTAAGTAGTCATGAAAAACTGACATGTCGAGCAGCAGCAATTCAATCAAGTCTGGAGGACTGTCTTCAAGAAGCTAAGTTAATCCGTATAGATACTTAGATAAATGCAAAAGAAGTATTGTTTACCAACAAACGCGGCGTCTTTTCTCGCATAATAGTATATACTTGTCTTCCACGTCTTTCCAGGAGGTTCAGTCTCTGGTGCCCACTATTGCACCGTGATTCTCCTGCTTCATGTGCGTCTGTTGAGAGGTGATGTAGAATGTCAATGAAGAGACTTCCTCTTCATTGAAGATAACGGTCCTCGTCATCGTACAGCGGCTTTCGAAGAGGCTCTTGAAAGTGCAGATTTTCAACGCATGGATTGGCCTGCAAGGTCTCCTGGACTCAATCATATAGAACATTTGTGGGATTTTCGAAGTGCGTATCTGAGGACAGAGCGGGGAAATTTGATTTTATCTTCAGGGCCGAAGGATTTTGAGAAGCTAAGCCCAACTCTTGTAATGTGTTATTTAAAAAAATATAAAAAATTCATTTTTTCATGTAACCTTTTGAAATACACATGATTGGAATTAGTGGTCATTATGTATAGTCCCACAAAAACTTGAGTTATTTTCTCAGATATTTCAATATAAAAATGATTTTTTAAGTATATGTAATGCATGTTTTAATTACTTTTTTAGGTTGCAAAATTATCACAATATGATCAATAAAATAATAACCAATAATCAATCTGAAACAATATGATCAAAAAACACTTACGTAACTTTAATATAGCAACATTTGAAACATTTTCCTCAAATAAATAATAAGTGTTTGCTTCTAAATAATTTTTAATGCATTCCTTAAAAAAAATAAGCGTTTTAATGAAGCTGATTTATTAACAAATAAGAATAATTAAATAGAACATGCTAGCAACTTCTGTATGCTAATTTTTATTACATATTATATAAAAAGATATGAAAAATAATTTTAAAATGTTTCCTTAAAAATATTTGAGAGTTCAATAATTACATATAATCAATCATAAAATATTTATTAAATAAAAAGTATTGCATAATAGTAAATAAAAATTGAATAAACCTAAACTTTAAAATAAAATATGCATTTCTATGAAGTTGTTAATTATGTGGATCCTTATATATATTATAAATGTGAAAGTGTGTCCGAAAAGTTGGAATGAACTTGGCTTCAAAACGGTTGGATTAATGTCTTTGAATTTTTGTATATAGATAGATTATTGGTCTGAAATGAACATAGGCTAATTTTTATTTATTTTATTCAAATATTTTTCTTAATAATTCAACTTTTCACTATTTTTCATACAGAATAAATTGAAAATTTTTCCATAATATTTAATCATTTTTCTTTTTACGTTGCCAAAAAATAAAAAAACCGGAATAATTATTTCTCTTCTGTAATTAATTTTCAACTGAAAGATTTTCACGTGATAAAACAAAATAAAACAAATAAATGGACCCTATTCTGTTTTTCGGTTCGAGGTTCAAAACTGCGATTTTACCAATTATGACGTCAGAGGAGTACTGCTTTTTTTCTTATATCACGCAGACTATTATATAAAATTACTTTTAGACTTAGAAAACTTCACAAGATTATAACTTCACACTTTACAAGAATATAAATATTTTAGAAGTAGTTTTTCCAGATATTAATCCGTAATAAAAATTAACCTTTTTCTTTCTTTCGGTTCGAGGCTATAAAATTCAACTTTTACCAATTTTGACGTCACAGGAATACTTTCCATTAAGAATTTAAAAAATATCAATGTAACGTCATATCTGAAACAAAGTATAAGTTTTCAAATTTTCAAAAATTCTGTTTGTTTTTTTTTCGTTTTACGGAAATTACCCTCTTTTCGACACTTTCTAACATGGTCTAAAAGTGTTTACGACTTCAACTTGTCTGTATACCGGATGCCGAGTGCCTGGGGTCTGCCGTCTGTTCGTCCGTGTTTCAACTTGAGCCAATATAGTGGGATTCATACTAAAATAACATACGTTATTGAGATTTGCCATAGCATGTGCGGCATTGAAAATGAACCAGGTAGCAATTATAGCTGAATCACAGGCGCACTCAAAAGGAGACTTTACATTAAGGTCTACGGCGAAAAAATCCTTTGTGGTGTATTTTGATAATGTTACATAATTTTAAATGTAATGAAATTTACATGCATTTTTAAGGTTCACAAGAACATGGTTACTATCGAATATGTTAAGTATAGCACTTATAGTGTGAGTACAGGGAGCTCAAAACTATTTCAATATATCATGGTCTGTGAAGAAAAACCATTTGCAGCGTATTTTAAAAATGTTATTTTATTAAGGTTATTTTAATAATATTGAAATTGATATCAGTATCTTAAGTGCACTAAAACAGGATTTCTGTAGAAAATGGAGTGAAAAGGTTTAACATTCATTTACAAGATTACAGAAAAATGTTCGGTAATATAATAGTCTACGGGGAAAAATATTCCCAGCGTATTTTACTTGCGTTGCACTATTTCAAACATGATGAAATTAATATACTGAGATAATCAATACAATGATAAATACTGAAATTTACTACAATATGCTTGCAATTAACTATGATTTGTATCACATTTGTTGTTCATTTACAGAGACGAATAAAACATTTTGGACCTGTGTCCAGATCTCAGATATTGTATCCAAAGTATGGTCTATTAGAAAAGATAGCTGAAGTGCTTTTTCAATTATCGTATGTATTTTAAGGAAAACTAATGCATCCTGAAGTTCAACTACATTTGGTATAATAAGAGATGTTTGTAGAAATTAAATAAATCACGTATCGGACTATACAATAAACTGGATATATGGTCACCTGTGCAATAGCGATTCCCGGAAATGTGAATTCAATAATTTGAATCGGGTTTTTTGCTTGAATAATTTTAGCTAAACATGCGGTTGTATAAATATTTGCACGTAATATACAGGACTGTACAAAAGAATTCAAGTACGTTTCTGTCTATTATTAGAAATTGATAAAGGTGAATTTTAATCTTCATTATACTTTTTCTAGCTAAGCAAAATTTTAACATTGTATTTAGAATATTTACAAACACATAGATCATATTCACATTCACATCATATTCACATATTCACATATCATATTCACAGCTGCAGAAAAGAATGGGCCGGCAAAGTTATGTATTATGGAAACGATGGATATTTTTTTTTATTACCTAGGTTTAACACATGATTTTTCTTTCTTTGATATGGAATTCTGAAATGCACTACAACATGATCTCTGTACATAGGGGGTGCGTTACAGTTGTTCTACAGTATAAGTGGTTGCAATTTCATTTTCGCGATTGTTTATATTATCTTACACATTTTCCATTTATTTGACTGAGTTCTTTAAGTCCCCTATAAAAAAAACTACTGCATAGCCTGGTATAAGATGTGTGTTATATGTATTTTAAATTGTTGTTAATGAATTGTTTTGTTTAATTAAAGCGTTTATCTTTTTTTTAATGCTACGTGAACGACGTCACGGGTAACAGCTAGCAAATGAAATAAATACGAATGGAATTTTCAGAACCAAAGTCGATTTGTCAAGCCCGAAATACTGTAGAACTACAAATGAAGTGTGTGGTTTCAACTTCTTATTAGCCATGAAAAGCAAAATACGAATTTGAGGCTACTAACACACATAAAACCAACATTAACTGAAGAAAAACATAAAAAACGAAACACAATAAAATTACTAAGTTGGATAGAAAAGTAAAAAGTGAAAAAAAAAATAATTAAAAATTTAAATCGCATTTGCAATGTGTTAACAGAAAAAAATGTATACCATACATTAATATGTAAACAAAATCATTGACCCTGCTAACCTAAACTCAATATCTTTATATAAGATTAGATAAAAATAGATGATTGATATATGCATTGATTACACTTGAAAATAGTATTTTAGGAATCCAGTTTGTTAAAAATTTGGTATAAGTTAATCATGTTAGTTAATTAAATTATATAAATAATATTAATAGAAAATAATTGATGTAACTATACAAATATCCATATTTTAGTGTCAAATGAACAACCTGCATAAAATGTTCTGCAATTTAGCAAATTCTCAATCTCGTTTTCTCAATTTTTTAAAAATAAATTGCCATTGCTGCAGACAACACCGCCTTCCACCGTACTCTAACACTTACTCACCCAACCATCTTATTATACATATTTTTTATGCTTTTTACATTTTTAATTTATTATTATTATTTTTGTGTTTTAATAATTTTTTATACATTTTTTTACGCAATGTGTTAATTATTTTTAAGATCATGTAATAAATAAATGTATAGTAAAGAATATAAGATTTTTTTAGGATTGGATAAGCATTATTTAGTGCATCATAAATTAGAGTTTTAATATTTGCATTAATAAGATGAGAAGAATATAAACATTTTATTCTTATAAATGATTAAGACATATACAACGATACACACACACATATATATATATATATATACAAACCATTCAAAAAACTAAACTGATTTTCCTTCAACTTTCATTTCACTTCACTTTAGCATTTTTTTTAAAAAATAGCATTTTTAGTCGTACAAAAGAAATTTATATCTTATGACATAGCGAACGAATAATTTAAAACAAATGTGGCAGATGCGACCCATGAATTTCTTGGATAAAAGTTTTGGAAAAATTCTGATGTTAAACAATATCGATTTTTTTATCGAAGCTTTATTGGATTCAGATTTGTATTTATGTTGTTGCATTATTTGTCTTGTCGCAACTCAAGAGGTTTATTAACCCTTTCCGGCACGGGCAAAATCTGTTAATAAAATGAGAAATTATCGACTGACACCGGAATTCACAAACGAATTTTTTAGATATTTTGAAATCCTTAATTTCAGTTTTTAATGTAAAAGCAAATTTTAGTAAAATATTGTTGGTGCCGTTTGAAAGTTTCGAAATTAAAATTAGGCATCCCAGACCGGGCACGGTGTGCGGAAATGTTTAAGGAAAAATTCTGCAAAAAAAAAGTTTTTTTAAACTCGCAGTATCAGAAAATTTTAAAGAATTAAGTGTGGGCTAATAAGGATAAAAGTGAAACAAAAAGTTTCTTAACAGAATACACTATTTTATCTGTATACAGTATAATTTTTCATATACGCTGTTTTATTATTTATATACACGGCATTCAATGGTTATCTTGAAAAATAATACATCATGTGGTTGTAAACATCCCTCCATATTTTAAGCTTGGTAGAAAGCACGAACCAATGAACTTCTTTAGAAAAAATTAGATTAACTCTTTTTCCTTTAACTCCTTGTGTTTTAGTGTTACGTTATATGGAACACCCAACTTGATTGCCAAATGCCTCAATGACACCATAATTTTTTTGTAAATGTTTTCCATTTATAGTGTCCGGGGGGGGGGGAATTCTTATTTCCAAATACATTTGTACGTAAATTCCGGTGACATTCACTCATTTCAAAATTTTCGCAATGGAAGCTCCCAGCACTGGAAAGGGTTAAGATAAAGTAACAATAAAAGGAAAAGGAACACGTAAGAAGCATCTTTATTTCGTGTAACTGAAGTTTAACTAAATTTAATTTTTTTAATTAACCTTAAATTTTTCTATTTGTTCGTTCGAAAATTCTGTAATTCTAAGAACTCTATCAACTACATAGCGCCCTGTATTAAAAGAATGATAGTACGTAAAACTGCACAACAGATATCTAGTGATTATTATTATGTGTGTGCAATATTGATGTTTAAATCATAATTATTAAGAAAAGTTTTGCAATGAAGATTTACTCAAAAATCTTATACAGTCGAACCTCGTTATTACGCGAATTAGGGGTCCTATCAAAATTCGCGTATTAAACGGGTTCGCGTATTAACTGAAGGTCGCGAATTTTCGTCGAGTGGTCTATCTAATAACAATATATGCAGTAAAAACTAATTTTTCGTCCATTTTTAGCGTTTTTAAGACATAAAATGACATTTTATTTATTTTAATCGTTATGTGCTTATTAAGCGGGAATGTTTGAAAGCTGAAAATTCTAATAATCTTTATCTTACTCAAGTAAGAATCCTGTGTCTTTTCAAATTTAGATTTATTATGTAAGACACATAAAATTGAATGACAAACACAAAAATATCTGCTAACCATATTAACTAAAACTAATGATAACGATATTGAAATCTTTGTTAGCTATACAAAACAGACAAGTCAATTTAAAAAAAACTTACTGAAGTCCATAATGTCATAAAAATTACTTTTTGGAAAAGTAGCTGGCAATTTTGGCCTGTTTGACATGCGGTCACGCCATCACCATGATGTTTTCCGCCTTATTTAGGTAGTGGTGAAGTCCCTTGTTGAGGGTCTGTCGTCCAGTGTGGCCTATATCCCACAGTGTAGATAATTGACAGACATAATATAAACAAACCTTCGTCCAGTGACGACGCATATTGTCTTAGGAAATTGAATGCCTCTGTAACTTTGGAGAATGGGGATGGGGCCGGAAGCGCGGGTTCATCATCTTTTCACTCCTCATCCGGTTTGTCAGTCGTAGTTACATCGGCGATGATATTATCAAGACTTCTATCTTTAGAGGTAACTAGATCTTTGTCGATATTAATGAACGTGTCTAAATCAACAAAATTTTTCCGTACTATTTCTTATGCGGCCAGCCAATCTCCTTCAACATTAGGGTGCGAGGTTGGATCTGTGTAAATGATGTCCTCGCTACTTCCGAAACCCGCTTTGTGAAAGCAATTTCTAATTGTTGTTAGTGTGACACTCTCCCATGCTGCAATAAGCATATGCATAGCGTCGAGGACTATAATTGGACGACACTCGTAGCAAGAAGAATTGCTGCCGTGTTCCATTTGGTGAAGATATCGCCGTACGATGCGAGTTTTGTAATTTACTTTGGCGCTGTTAATTATTCCTTGGTCCATTGGCTGGGTGACACTAGTCGTGTTTGTAGATACAAATTCTACTTGGACGTTATTCAGGCCTTCGTTATCTTTTGGATCCACAGGGCAGTTATACACAAGCAGTACACATGGCGCAATTATTTTCTCATACGCCGATCAAAATTATGAAGCCATGTTGTAATAATGTTGTCCGTCATTCATGCTCTACGCTGGCTTTCGTACAAACAGGGAAAATTTTAGACATTTTTAAAGCATTGTGGGTTACGTGATTTCCCTATGACCAGCAGCTTTAATTTATCTGATCCATCAGAGTTGGCACAGAACAGAATAGTAAGACGTTCTTTGCTCAGTTCGCCACCATGTTATGTTTCTCCTTTCATGGCCATTGTTTTATTGGGTGTCAGTTTGTAAATAAGACCAAATTCGTCCACGATGCAAATATCCCGACTTGAGTAGTTTTTTAGAAGCTGCGGAAGTACATTAATTTTCTAACAGTGAACATCTTCAATGTTGACTGCGGCTAACTCACCGCACAGTTGCTTGAATTTTATGCCGTACCGAGATTTAAATCGTTCCGGCCAATCCATTTGAGGCATTAAAATAAAGCAATCCCATTTTTGCCGCGATTTCAGAAGCTTTTTCTTGTATTAGCAAGCCGCTTATTGGGATATTCGTAGAGCGCACTTGAACAAACCACTCTGGAGGACCTTTTTCATGTCCTCAAACTTGGCGATTTTTATTTTCATGTTCTTTATTCCTCCAACCACAGCTTGGTTAACGATGATATTCTATTCTTTAACAAATTCCTTGAAGTTGACTCAGGTATGCCTTTTCCTGTGGCCAACGCAGACTTATTTGAGACAGCTTGGGCATCGTATTGATTTATAATTTGCCACTTTTCAGTGATCGATAGAGCCTTTCGTTTAATATTTTTTGCTCCTTCCGCCATAGTTTAGACTAGGTTATAAAAGATAGATGGATATCATAGACTAGATAATACTGGGAGTGACAAGCGACTGTTTTCTTTTTAAAATGTCACAGCACTGATGAAACAGCGATTGGAAAGTCTCACGTTATTAATCTGCGATTGTAACGTATGCTCCATCTATCGGTTCTATCGCTCTATTTAGAAGAAAGGGGGGGGGGTCACATCATTATGGGGAAAAGTTCTTTTCAGGTTTGCTTTTTATAAAAACTAGCTGACTCGCGCAGCCCGCTCATGTAATGAATGAGTTTTACATGAACTTCAAAATTGTATGATTTTATAAACTGAATGCCCTTTTTGTCTACATTTATATTTTTAAATGACAAAAAAAAAAAAAAAAAAAAAAAAAAAAAAAAAAGATGCAATAAAAAGTATTGAATTAAAGGTACATTCTGCTTTGCGAAATTTGTTTTTTTTAACCTATGCGTACTGAAAGCTAGCGAAAATACGACAAAATACTCAGTTTTTTTTTCAAAAAATTTTAGTAACACTTATTTTTTAATTTACATATTCTTAATTAGCGTCTCATGATAGGCCGAAATGGATAAGTTAAAAATCTCTAAATGCTGTATTTTTAAAAAAATTTGAATTTCCATTAAAGTTTTACACTGTAATTTTATATACTCCCTAAATGAAAACAGATGTTTTTTAAGCAGATATAATGTTTTTAACTTTTGCACAACGCTAGCCTCTCGCTTATGAGATGTCATTGGACGAGTTTTGATTGGGCAGTCTTGTGCTAGATTCGGATCGGTGTCCAAATCTAGTCAAAGTGTGGTTTTGAGGGAAAAAATACTCAATTTAATTGGGTTTAAATAATTGTTGCATAAAAAATAATTTAAATAATTGTTGAATAAAATGCTTGGGAAAATACTTCATCTAAAAACTCGTAAGTTTAGAACTAAGCTCGTTCGCGTATTAAACGTAGGATTTTCTTTCTAGGGACTGATATAATTTCTCGTATTAAACGGGTTCGCGTATCAACCATTCGCGTAATAAAGAGGGTTTTTTACATGCATAAGATAAGAGTATTTCAAGGGACCAAAGAAAATTCGCGTATTAAGCGGTTTCGCGTATTAAACGGGGCGCGTATTAACTGGGTTTGACTGTATTTCAGTTCAAGCAAATCATAAGGATTTTTTAAAACAACTACCGGAAAAGATGTTTTGCAATATTAATTTAGAAAAATATTATTTAATCACACACAATTGTACGTTGTCCCATCCTGTACTATTCGTGTAATCATGCGGTTAACATTAGCGACATGAATGACATTAAAGAAATTGTCTGACCTAATCCAAGATAGAGAGCGATTGATCATGTAAAAGTAAACAATATGATTAGAAAGGATGCATAGCGAGTCATATCTATCATCTACCGCAGTGCATGTTAAAAGTTTAACCGATTTTCTGATTTGCTCGTACATCATACGGCCAACGTTTTCTGCCAATCATGACTTGCGCATACCACGTACGTGCATCCGTATTCCAATCATGAATTATTATCCTCATTATTACATTTTTATTGCAATTTTTGCTATATTTAATCAGAGCATTTTTCGCATTCAATTGGGCAAAAATTTCTGTGTTTGAAAAACCGGTGATAAAAGATTAAAAAATCTGTAATACACATGAAAAAATAGGTATTATTTGAGAGTTTTTTCAAAATTATTTATCATTTAAGTGGTTAAGCATAAAAATAAACTGAATTAGTAATACTCAATTTATTTTGATATTTTTATACATGTTTTTAACTAAGTTGTAGCATCACTGTAATTGTTGTAATAGTTGATATTCTGTTCGCACTACTAACTTAAAAAATACATTATGTAGCATATTCCTTTAGCAATTGTTATCAAAATTTATGCATTTTTTTTTTCTTTTTAAAATGTGGTTCGATATAGAATTTAAAAATAGTTGCTTGTGGCGTCCCTGTATCCATTAAAATCTTTTTTTATTTAATTTTCTTCAAGCCATGGAGATTTAGAATGGAATATTAATACCAAAAAAGTTAAACGTTTAAGCAAAAACAGTTTTTTTTGTTTAGAAGGTGTACCAGCTTATTTTTTTTTAACAAACAAAATGGTAAACCCGAAACAATTCTCACATCATTGACATCATCCATTGACAACAATTTAGAAAACCAGAAAAAAGAACTTGTCATTATAAAATGTTTCTCTCATTTCTTTCGTTCAAATTTTTAGTTAAGATTAACCATCGTGTTACAAAAATTTATATTACTAAATAAATGCGGAGACAATTTCCCTGCAATTAGAATCTTTTAATATTTTTATTTTATGTTAAATATTTTTAAAAATGCGAAACTACAAAATTGCAACTTTGAATGACATCATACATGGTCACATAAATATATCACAAAATTCTTAAATATCCAGAAAGGCAATTTTTTTTTCTTACATACTTGGAATAACTCTAAAGTAATTTGAATAGCATCTGTGTACGAAATTTATTTAAAATCGGATACTACGTGGTTACATTTTTTTATTGTACATTTTGTACGTAATATCACTACTATACTCATTTAGGTAAATATTTTTAATAATATTAACATGTTTCAAGAATATACTTTTATTTTTTTTCAATTGACAAATGATAATTTTATAAACTTTGTATGTTTAGAACCCAAACATTTGTTTAAATTAGTTTTGTTGTGAAACTAACTTTTTGATAAAGACTAGTTCTATTGTTTATTTCTGACAGCACAAAATCTTTGTTTAGAATGAAAACCAATGGACGCAATCTGAGGTTTTTCATGAATTACCAACATTTGATTTTTTGCATATATCTAGTTTTGAAACTCAGAAATATAAAATTTTAAAAGTATAAAATAATTATGATATATATATATTTAAGCACTTGCAGTCAAACACATATCTCATTTTTCTAATAAACAGTTTTAAACAGGATAGGAACATATATATTTTTTCAAATGAATAATGGAATCGCATTGCGGATTCCATTTATTTTAAAGTACAGAAAATGATGGAAACTGTGGTTAATATAGCAAGCAAACAAGTTTTTAACTTTTCAATTTTATATCTAACATTTTTCTATTAGGAAATACCTTTTAAATTTTTGAATAAATTACAAACAAATAATTGATTAAAAAAAAAACCTTTAAAACGAAATATTGAAAGATCACTGGATGTATCATTTAATAAAAATTTATATTAAATATTTTGTAATAATTTAATTAAGTAATATATTCATTATTATTATTTAATACTTATAACAAACTTATAACACTTGATTTCTTCTTGTTAATACTTTCCAACAAAATTGAAAAGCGTTTATGATTTTCGTTTGTCTGGCCGACTGTCCATCTGCCCGTCTAGATGGCAGTCCGCTCTCTAATTCCAGTAAATAAACTCGGATCACTGGACGTTACTGAAATTTACCCTAGCAAGAATTCTATTTCAAATAAAGTTTTTAGCATCATTAGTTTATTTACAGGGGCAATCAAACATTGACCGTTATATTACGGCCTATGAGAAAAATGATTTCAAATGAATTTTAAAGATGTTTCACCCTGTCAAGCAAATTAAAATTTATATGCATTTACGAATTGCAGTAAAATATGCATTCTGTAAAATATGCGGTAAAAAAAAAATAGCTTTCATTCAATTACAGGGCCACACAAAAGAATTCCATTACATAATGTTGAAGGGGGAACAGCGACATATTTTAATTATATTAAACTATTTTATGAATAATAAAATTGATTGCTGAGACTTAATATAAGTTATTCGATATAGTCGTGCATAATACGAAATGCATAGCATTTATAAGGATACACGAAATATTTCAAATAATGGATTTTTTCCAAAGTACTGAATATGTATGGGGCTGTGATTATCAATTTTTTGGTAATTTAGGATCCCCTTCCCCCTATCCAATATCATACGTTATTACTCCTCGACCCCCCCCCCCCGGTAATGATATTGTTATCAATGTCTAATTTTTTCCCCTTTCGAATTTGTCTCTTTTGTTTACAGCATAGGTTCCCAACCTTTTATGGACCACCGCCCCCCTTACAAGAAAAAAATATTCCAGCGCCCCCCCCCCTCTTCTATAATAGTTAATTATACCAATTAAAATATTGTTGCATATATCTATACCTATTTTTTGTATATTTATTAAAAAACACAAGGTAAAATTATAATTAAAACAACTATCAAACGTAATAAAAAGCTGTTCAGTAAAAATTTTAAAAATAAACTCAAAATAAAATTAAATAAACTTGCTAAAAAACTGCATTTAATACGTTAAAGATGTCATGGAACTAAAAGATGTTATATATATATATATATATATATAAACACAGTTTTAAAAGAATAAAACTTAAAATATTATACGCCAAGTGCTTTCGATCAGAACTTCATCTTCTTCAGGGCAGCTTTGCTTATCCACTGAAATTCCTTTTCGTACTCTTATGTAACTCGAATGTAAACAAAGATGTTCCTAAGATGAAACAGTTTTGATCGAAAGTACTCGGCGTATAATATTTGAAATATGTAATATCTTTTAGATTTGTGACATCTTTACTGTATCAAATGTTTCACAAATAATAATGTACATAAATAGAAAATCAATAAGAAATTAATAAAAATAATGACAAACATAAAATCAAAAAGAATAAAAAATATTAAAGAGATGGTTGCCGCTGATGGAATTTTAACAATCTGCTAATGTCGGGTTCCAACTTTCTTAACAGCAGTCGTAAATCGCCCCGTTTAGTGACGTGCAGTCTATTTCTTTTCTTAGCCAATAAATTAGATATCGCATTGAACCCGCACTTCACTAAATAAGTTTACGGAAAAGCAATTTAAGATTTGTCTTCTTTTGTCCAGAACTAAGGGTAGAAAATTGGTGTTGAATTCTGCAGCCAGAACTCTTGGTATCCGCTTCAAAATTTTACTTTTAGTTTCTCATTTGTTATGAGTTCTGTAAGTCTTTCTTCCAAATTTGATGATTCTGCTGTACCTGCATTTGGGAAAGGATTTAAAACTCAACTCGGTGTGTTCATGTTTAAAATGTCATGGAATCGCTCAATAAAATCAGTCTGAAGAGCGTCCAAGTGTTGTGAGTAAGTTGGTAAATCTTCCTGCTTTGCAGAGACTGCTGTTAATGTAGAAAAACGGTTGTATTCACTTCTACCTAGTTTTTCTTGAATATAGCATGTTTTGTCATAAAAGCATCTATGACATTTTTGTTTTAATTAAATTTAATTCACAACTCTACAGTTGTAAAAGGATTTGACTGAATATTCTAAACAGGACTCTCAAATAAATAATGTTATTTTTGGATGTTATCAGGTTTTCGCGACATTTTTTACCTCTGTTTTCAAGGAAGTCCCGTGCTGAGTCAAATAGATTGAAAAAACGATTCAGACAAATACCTTTCGAGAGCCCCAACAAACTTATGTGTGCAAGAGCAAGCGATTGTAATCTTCATCGTTTTCATTTCAAAGTTGGCTAAATAATCTGCCATGCAAAGAATTGCTTTTAATCTTATTTTAATTCACTAATAACGCAATAAAGCCACATATACAGACGTTCATTCAAATTTTTGGCAATCAAATGCTAACAGAATCTGCACGTACCGTGAGAACAAACTGCTTCTTTCAAATGTATTATGCAGACCGTAAGATGCACTGTCATTACTGGAGCACCATCAGAAGCTGCTGACAAAATATTGTGAATAGGAATTTCTTTCTCTTAAAGAAACATGTTCAAGCTATTAAATGTCGATTCTCAATTTGTATCAGTTTCTAAATTTCTAGAAAATAATAATTCGACATTTTTTTTCTTTTATAAATCGGACATGTGATAAGAGTAATGCTTTGTTATTTGATAGTGTTGATTTATAAAGTTGAATGGAAAATTTTCAAATCTTTAAGTAATATTGCTTAATTATATTTCAACGTCTTTGGTCATTTCATCTATTCTACTTTGTACCAAAATAATTACTCTGAGGAATTTTTCTAATGATATCTGACGGTTTTTTATGATGAACAACAATTATTATTACCTATTTGATTGCCGGTAAGATTAATGCCTCGCCAATTCGTCACTTGAGAATAATAGGTTCTATCTGTGTTTTTGAAAAAATGTCTTATAGATATAGAAAAGTTCTATTTGTATCTGTGAAAGCATGTTTAAATCAAAATGATGTTATAAATAATTTCATATAACATTACAATCATATTATGACATTATTTTAATCCAGAAATGCTTTTATAAATACAAATGAAGCATTTCTATATCGATAAGTCAATTTTTTCAAAAACACAGATAGAACCTTATTATTCTCAGGTGAAGTATTGTGTATAGTTTTCCAGCTGTTGTAATTAACAATGTCACATTATGAAGCTCCATAGTCTGTCATCTTGTTTAAAAAACACCTCAAAAAAGTTTTCATACAGTTCACTGTTTTAAATATTTCTTTTCCTGAGCTTAAAAATAAGATACAACTTTGTCCTTTTTATCAGCATGCATTTTATTCAAATGTTCTTGTAATCCAGAAGGCTTCATAATTTCATTTCAAAACTGTTTGTGAAATTAAACACATAGGTAATGATTGGTTTGTAGGAGTGTGCGTAAATCCAAAAATCAAGTAGTCAATACTATACTGCCGACATTTCTTCTTAGATTCAAACATTTAAAAATACAAAATTAGCCACATTTTAAATTTAAATAGATTCACTTTGCAACAAATTTATAAGATATGCATAAAGTCTATAATGCCTTTTATAGCTTTCATTTAAAATAAACGAATTTCTTGAGCAGGTTCAAACTATAGTTTTGTTTGGAAATCTCTATTCAGGCATAAGTCGTCATATTTCTAAAATTCTTCGAAATACCGGTTTTCAAAAATAACTATAGTTATTAAACTTTTAGGGAGCCTAACATACAGGGTGTATCTAAACTACTGGGCAAAACTTTAATGGGTGATAGTACACATCAAGACAAATAATATTAAATGGGAAACTAAGGGTCCCAAACGTCTTCCGAAGGACGTAGGCGCCATCATACTTTATGGTCCAAAATTTGAATTGATTACAAAAAACGGAAAAATTGATCGATTCCTTTGCGGTTTTCACGAAAACTATTCTTTATATCAGTATTGTCTTGAAAATAAATTATAAAGATAAATTTAGAAAAATGCCGATAGAGGGCGCTTTAGACTTTGGAGTAACGAGCAACTATTTTTTATCGTTATTTTTTGCATCTCATTAATTTTTTTTAGAAATTTAGACATAAATTTAATTTTGAGCTCAAAATCTGTGGTTAAGTAGCGCAAACTGAACTGTGTTCAATGGGAGTAAGTAGGTTGAAATTTCAAATGATTATAAAAAACAGAACAATTGGTCAATTGATTAGCGGCTTTCACTAAAACTATTCTTTATGTCAGTATTGTCTTGAAAATAGATTAGAAACATAAATTTCATAAAATATCGATAGAGGGCGCTTTAGACTTTGGAGTAACGTACAACTAATTTTTACCGTTATTTTTTGCATCGCATTAAATTTTTTTTAAGCTTAGACTTAAAGTTAAATTTTTAGCTGAAAATCTGAATCGTTGAGAATGATTAAGTAGCGCTAACTGAGCTGTGTTCAATGGGGGTGGGAAGGTTCAAATTTCAAATGTTTATACAAAACGGAAAAATTGGTCGATTCGTTTGCGGTTTTCTCTAAAACCATTCTTTATGTCAGTATTTCCTTGAAAATAAATTGTAAAGATAAATTTCAAAAAATACCGTTAGAGGACTCCCTAAACTTTAGAGTAACCAAGAACAGTTTTTAACTGTTATTTTTTGTATCTAATTAAATGCTTGCAAATGCTTAGGATTAAATTTTGAGCTCAAATTCTAAATCGTTAGAAGGGGTTAAGAAGTGCAAACTGAACTGTTTTCAGGAGTTGAAATGTTACCCTGGCCACCCTACGAACACAGTTCAATTTTTTGCTACTTAATTACTCACAACTATTCAGATTTTGAGCTAAAAATTTAATTCTAAGCTTTTAAACCATTTATTTAGATAAAAAAAAATGGTTAGAAATAGTTGTTGCTTACTCTAAAGTTTAAGGCGTCCTCTAACGGAATTTTTTGAATTTTATCTTTACAATTTATTTTCAAGGAAATACTGACATAAAGAATGGTTTTAGAGAAAACCGCAAACGAATCGACCAATTTTTCCGTTTTTTATAATCATTTGAAATTTGAACCTCCCCAACCCCATTGAACACAGTTCAGTTTGCGCTACTTAACTACGTTCAACAATTCAGATATTCAGCTCAAAATTTAAGTTTATGTCAAAGCTTCTAAAAAAATTTAATGAGATGCAAAAAATAACGGTAAAAAATAGTTGTACGTTACTCAAAGTCTAAAGCGCCCTCTATCGACATTTTGTTAAAATTTTATCTGTATAATTTATTTTCAAGAAAATATTGACACAAAGAATAATTTTAGTGAAAACCGAAAATCAATTGACCAATTTTTCTGTTTTTTATAATCATTTGAAATTTGAACCTACCACTCCCATTGAACACAATTCAGTTTGCGCTACTTAACCACAGATTTTGAGCTCAAAATTTAAGTTTATGTCTAAACATTAAAAAAAATTAATGAGATTCAAAAAATAACGGTAAAAAATAGTTGTTTGATACTCCAAAGTCTAAATCGCCCTCTATCGGCATTTTTTGAAATTTAGCTTTATAATTTATTTTCAAGACAATACTGATATAAAGAATAGTTTACGTGAAAACCGCAAATGAATAGACCTTTTTTCCATTTTTTATAATCAATTCAAATTTTCGACCCTAAACTTTGATGGCGCCTATCTCCTCCGGAAGACATTTAGGACCCTTTGTTTCCCGTTTAATATTATTCGTAGTATCACCCCTTAAAGTTTTGCCCAGTAGTTTAGATACACCTTGTAGAAAATTCTAAATCAATGATCATGATATTATTTTGATCAATGCATTTGCTACTAAATCAGAAGATTAAATTTTTATTTCATCAAGTACGACAAATTCAAATTATTCGTCGCTGCGCGAATTAAAAAAAAATCAGCAATCAGAAAATAAGCTTCCTCGGTTCAAATAGCATACCACATGGACACAAACAAGTGCCAAAAAAAAGCGTCGCACGCCATTAGTTCGAAAGGAATGTTCTTATTCGCTGCAAGCTGCTACAGATGAAAACAGATCCCAGCTCTAGGATCATTTTCATCGATTTTCATTTAAAGCTATATTAAAGATTTTTATCATCGCCCATGCAACGCCGGAGAGGGGTCAAGTAAAGTCATTATATTTCTTAAATAGAAAGGAACGTCATGATCGCCCCCCTTAACTGTCTGAACGACCGACATCTTCTTCTGGACCCCTCATCGCCCCCGCCCCTCCTGGAAGGCTCCAGCTCCCACAGGGGGGGGGGGCGGTACCGCCCCCGTTGGGAACCTGAGATCCCGATCATTTATTAAAATATGAAGAAGAATTTTTTTACCTCCTTTTATTATAACCCTTTGATGCAATTATATGAAAAAATTATATTTTACTGTCGAAAATGCAATTTTCTTTTAAAAAGTAAAATAATTTGTATTCACATTTTCTTAATTGAACGGCTTTAAAAATTAATATTCGTAAAAAAAATCGTTTTTGTTCAGTCAGTTGCGTTTTTTTTTTAATTTTAAGAATTTCCCCCATTAAAATGCGTGCGTGTATTTAGATGACCTTAAAAACTCGGAAGTTTTATGTTATGTTGTAATCTTTTAATTTTTTACATTTTAAGAAAATTTAAATTAGATATTTTTAAAAGTTTTTTTTTTAATTAAAAGACAAACTTTGCACGGGAGCTAATATAAAATGGTAGAATAAATAAATATTATACATAAATAAATATAATGGTAGAATAAATAAATTTAAAGTGCAAACATAAAAATGTCTCGTTGTAATAAAATTTTCATTTTTCGAGTGAGGACATTTCTATGTGAAAGGTTTGTAAATATTGTCAAATTCAGCCACATAATTAATAAGTCCCATTGCCGTTCCAAATTTTGTGATAGGATTTGTGTACATAAAAGGATTTAGGGAATTTTAGGTGTTTTATTACTAGACATTTTGTAATGAATATTTAACACTATATCTGAAGTTTTTTCATTAAATGAGGCAGGTCTGCCACTGGCGACTATTTTTTAATTCTAACCGGCACCTAGACGTTTTATAAACGTCTGGAAAAGGTACGAACTCTATGTGACTAGCTATTTATTGAATGCGAACAATTATTATATTACTATTTAATCATAACTAGGCAAAGTTTTTACAGCTGCAACTAACACTTTTCGATGCGCTGAGAAGGATTTTAATATAAGAAAGTTACCAGATGATGAAAATAAAATTGTTTCAAGACTGCAAAATTTCATATGAATATTTACTTATTTTCTTATTTATTACTTTTTTGACAGTTGCTGCCTAGAAACATTTTGCAGTATATCAGAAATATAATTTTGTTAATCCTAATGTTGGGTGTCATACCCGATCATTTGATCAATTACGCGGAATTGCTGCTTTTTATCACGCCATTTTGCTGTATTAAGTTTCTTAAATGTTCAGGTATGACATCGAATGTTAGGGTCAACATGTGTGATTTACTTCTTAATGTTCGCAATTGTCTATATGCAATTGAAAACAGTCTCTAAGAGATTCCATATCCCTGAAAGAATTTTATTCCCCATCATCAGGTAACTGCTGAAATTAAAATCCATTTCAGCGCAGCGAAATATTTCAGCTGTAGCTTTAAAAATAATTTTAAAATGATTTTAAAAATGATTTTAAAAAATGATTCTATTGCATTGTTGTGATTAACAGATGTTTCAATATTTCATGAAATATTGAAACTCAAAATTTGGAACATTTTGCAATTAAAATCCTCTGAATGGCCATGATAGAAGTAAATCGATCCTTATTGTTGCATTTTGGCGTAGCGCCGGTATAACGGTGAAATTCCGAAAAGGACGTTCTCAGAGCAAAAGCCAAGTATCAAAGTGCTTCGCTTCCGTTTCCTTTACTTACCCATCATACGTAGTGTAGGGTAAGTCTTGCGATCGTTTTGAAAATCGAAAACAAAAATTTCCCGGATTTACACGTTTCAGATAGTGAAGATTCAGAAAAACATATTTTTAGGGGGGAAATTGCCGTCCGTCTGTCTATCTTTCAGCGCGTCTGTAAACGCTCTATCCCACGAACAAGTTGAGATAGAGACTTGAAATTTTATGTGTACTTAGTATGTAAGAATAGGATGAAGCCTATTTAATATCAGTGACCTCGATTATCCGGAACTATTTTTTTTTCGGACTCTTTAAAAGTTCGTTCTGATGAAAGGTACATAAAAATTTTCGGAATTTTTATTTTAAGGAGTGGACATATAAGACAATAAAATAACACAAATTTTGCCTAAAGAATAAAGTCGATCGAATTATTAGTTGCCGAGATATTTGTAATCCTGTTTTCCATATTCTTCGATTTTTCATGAGCCTGTATTTCATTCAAATCTCAATTCAGAGATATATTTTAATTGGAAATAAGACGCTTCATCCGACGCAGTTAGTTAATATGATTATCATTTTGGAGTTATAAGGATGTTTCTTTGACGCAATTCGGTACGACTTGAATAGTTTGGCATTTTATATACTAATATATCGTAATTGATTCATCAATAATTCTTTAATAATGTATATAAAATGTATATGTATATTAGGGATGAGATTTCCCCTTTTTTGGACACCAGTATAATCTTAGAGAAAATGTTGTTCTCTTAAATCGCAAAAATGTTTCGACTAAGTAATATAGCATTTTCTTTTAGGTTTTACTGGTGTGCCATAAAGCGGAAATCTCATCCCTGATATATGTATAATCCATGTGCATTAAAAATATTTAAATATACGTTTAAATTTTGTTTTGGGATTGCAATGCACTTTATAAATAATTTACACACGTTTTACTTTCTTATATTATATTATGCATATCCATGATGGGTAAGTATTACGGTGGCCTCCTATGACTAGTTTCTGTTCATCTGAAAAAAGTAAGACCAACATTCAGCCATGCATGAAAAAATAAAGTATTTGAAATATGCTCATCTTTTCAAATGCTTCAACAACAGTTTGGAAGAAAGTGAACATTTTTTCTTTCCATTGTCTTCGTCAATTTCTAAAGCATATTTTAAACTTAAATGTGCCAAACAGTTCAAAGAAATAGTTTAGCGCATTTATGGAATTTTCTTCGTTCTTCTCTGACAAAAAGAGGTATATGTGAAATATTGATGTTGAATAAAAGGCATTATTTTATATTAATACATTTTTTTAATTTACCAAAAAAATTGAGTTTGAAATGCATGAAAAGATTTAAAAATTGTTAAAAGCTTTTACGAATCGTAATCAAATAAATAATTGATAGTAAGTGAAAAAGTATAATGTGAAATAAATAATGAATATAAATATCGAGTTAAGTTAGCAAAAAAATTTTAAAATGTAAAAATTAAATTTAAAGTAATTTCTACATATTTCTAAGTGGTAATATTAAGTAGAGATCTTGATTTTAAGCCTTCCCCATTTGCGTATTCAAAAATGCATTTATTTTTAAGATAAGTTCAGTTATATATATTTTTAATGTCATTATTGCTGAAAAATAATACTGGTCTTCTTTAATTAATTAATATGCCACCTGGATGAATGCTAAATTACTATTCAAAACTTACATTTTTCAAAAAATATGTTACAATGCACGCTGTCAAATTAATCGTGAAATCTAAATTCTCAGCTTTATGTTACATTCTTAGTCATTTTTCTTCAAATCATTAGAAAATTAGTATATTAAAGAAACAAAGCATGAAATTTGCAATCAAATTCTAAGACGTCGAAGGGCATTTCCTTTTGCTTAAAAAAGAAGAAAAAGGTACAAAAGTTGGAGATTTCTAGACAAGAAAAAAGGGAAAAGCCTTCACAGAGAAGCAAAATATTATGACTCAGAATTACTTATTTACTATTAGACATTTACCATTAGGCATATACTGTTAGACAAATAACAATGGTTTCAAATCACAATATTATTTCTATCTGCAAATTCAATTCAGTAAGTGAAAATGAAAATGAAAATAATATTTTCTACTTGAAAATATTCTGCGTGTATTCCTTATTAGTCAGTATTTTTAATGATCTTTCAGTGTTTTGCTGCCGTGATAGCCGAAAAACTATCGAAAATTAGCTGAAGCATACAGAAATCCATCTATAAAAGAAGTACCAAATTAATAAGACAGTACCAAATCCCGTTCTACTCATCTATTATTTCTCAGAAGTTCTACTATGAAATAAACTCTGAACTTCGTCCAATATTTAAAAACATAGACTTATTATAACATTTTTACTTCTCTAACCAGCAACCCCTTCGCGACGATAATCTTTTACGAAATTTTTAATATTTTGTCACCGGTTTTGAAAGACAGAAAATTTTGCCTTATTAAGTCGAGAAATGCTCCGATTACAAAAAAGCCAAATTTACAGTATAATTTTACTGGTGGCGATAAACATGGTTTTTTAAGCCTATATTCGGCACGAATACGTGTCGCTCGTCCCAAAGGGGTTAACCCCTTCGCGACGGGAACCTTTTACGAAATTTTTTTAATTTTGTCACCGGTTTTAAAAATCAGAAATTTGTGACTTATTAAATCAAGAAAATGCTCCGATTAAGTAAGGTAAAATTTACCGCATAATTTTACTGGTGGCAATAAACACGGATTCTTAAACCTATATGCGACACGTATACGTGTCGCTCGTCCAAAAGGGGTTAAAGGCATAGTTAGGCAGCTTAATTACAGTTTTTGTAGTTACTTGTGCCGTTTAAAGAGTCATTTTAATTATATATTTTTTCTCACAAAACTTTTTCTGGTGTTGAGTTTTGATTTTTTTTCTTTCCAATTTACACAAAATAAAGTTTCAGGGATATTTTTCAACTTATAAGTAGGGATGAGATTTCCGCTTTTTTGGACACCAGTATAATCTTAGAGAAAATGTTGTTCTCTTAAATCGCAAAAATGTTTCGACTAAGTAATATAGCATTTTCTTTTAGATTTTACTGGTGTGCAAAAAAGCGGAAATCTCATCCCTGCTTATAAGGTAGCTATGAGAATATCATATATCGATAACATTGTTCATGAAAGTGGGATGAGATTCCGTACCAGGGCATATTAAGGTATGCACTCAATAATGAAATGTAAATTCGCCATGGTCAGGCGAACAAATAATTTATTTCTGTCTGTTGAGGTGTTTGACATCCAACAGTTACGTGTCAAACCGTAAGCGCGTTTGACATTAAAAACACCAGTAAATCTGAGATCATGTATACTGAACATGCCATGATTTACTGTTGCTACCAACCTTCCACAAGCAATGTGGCATCGGCTATGAAGGCGGGTAGATGAAAACTTTGCAAGCGGACAAAAATCATATTCATATACAGGGCTGCTACATGCCACTGTTTTTTAATTCTATTTCGCAAAACTTTTTCAATGCAAAATATCCTTTTTTTTACAATATTTGCAAGAGAAACATACTACAAAATGCATTTTTTAAATATTGTTGTACGAACAAAATATAAAAAAGCCGTCTGTGAAAATCCTCCAATACATTATTAATTTTCTTCTCAACATTCCTCATTCTGTGATCATAAACAATTACAACAATAAGCATGTCCTCAACACTGTACAGCCTACAAACAGTGTAGCTAAATCTGGCGGGATTTTTTAGGAAAAATTTCAATTTCACACCAAATATTTAAGAAATTAATTTTAATTTCATTTATTCACGCAATAAATACCGTCTGAAATGAATTAGTTTAACATGGTAAAATTCATCTTAACAATGCAATATAAAATTACACAAATTATCAACTCTCTAAAAATTATTGAAACATTTATAAAAAAAAAAAAATATGTAAATTCGGTTATGTCAATATTTAAATTCGGATCCAATATTTAAATTAATACTAGATATTTTTGCAAAGTACCGGTAGCTATACCTAAAGATAGATTTTTTGCCATTTTATAAGGCAAATATAACATTACAAAAATTCTAGTAAATGGTCCCTTCAAGTCCTTGAAACGTACAAATCCTGCACTATTTTTAATTTACAAACGCAAAGAACAAAAGATACTGTTCGAGAGAAAAATTTCCGTAACGTAAAAGTATCTTCATTATATTCCTTCAAATGTTTCAAAATATATCAATTAAATAATAATAAATTAAATAGGAATAAATAATAAAAAAGGGGGATAATCTATTTTATTACTACAATTTTGGTATATTTTTTACGCTTTAGCACAAATAATTTTATAATTATACTTTTCCGATAGGCAGCTGTTATTTATTTGTTATTCTTTCGTATAATTAATTTAATCAAACAAAATCAATATTTTCTTAAATTATCACTGTTTAATTTAATTAACTTAATGAACAGAATTAATTGAATGAAGAGTTACAAAAACTATTTTCACAAACAAAACGATTTTATTATGTGCATTAGTTACAAAAGAGTTACAAAAACGATTACAAGAGTTACAAAAACGATTTTATTATGTGCATTAATAAAACCAAATAATGACTCAACTTTAAGCAACCAAACAAAGCGTTAAGTAACCATTAATATTTTTTCTCACATTATTGTCCATTAAGGTATTTCATAGCATCCTGATTTTAGTAATAAAATCAATTACATAAGTCTTTATTTTGAAAAGATTTACTTTAGTTTTTTATTTGCCTACGTTAGACAGTAATTATTTTTCATGGACTCTCATAATTTTTTTTGTAAAATAATTGGATGCTTTAAATAACAAACATTTTCTTTTGGCAACATAGGTTTTTGAAGCATTTATATACTTAATAAAAATTACGTACTAATTAAAAAGTTTTAAATTACATAATAAAATGCATGCAGTTTGCATGATTTCGTTTTTACACCCTTCTATTTTTACAAGTATAAAGTATTACATTCATGAAAATTTTCAAAATTATGGATTCACGCATTTTAGGGGTAGAAAATTCCAAAAAACACGTTTTTACAAAATGTCTCATTTTGAGACTGATTGTCTATGTATATGCGACATAAATTTGCGGCCGCTGTGTCTCAAGAACTAATATACGGAATTTAATAAAATTGTATATTCAGTTAGTCCCTAGTATAAATTGATACTGTTTAGTTTTTTATGTAAATCGATCAACAGGTGGCACTGCTGTTGTGTCTTTCCGCTAAATTTCAAAATAATAACTGATGCAAGAATTTTCGCCAAATTTCAGATTCTGTTAATCCTTAAATGAATGGATGCTGTTGACATTTTGGTCTAAATCGCTCGAAAGGTGGGGCTACTATGCTGTCTTTTTCACGATTTCTGCAATAGCTCTATTTCAAGAATTAATTAACTGATTTTCATCAAACTTCAGATTCAGTTAAGCCTTTATATGAAGAATTCTTATTACGTTTTGGTATCAATAGCCCAAAAAATGGCACTGCTGTGCTGAATTTATCACGATTTCTACGATAGTTCTGTCTCAAGAATTAATGCACAGATTTTTATGAAAATTTAATTTCAGGTTTACCTTGATAAATATTATTGCTGATTATGTTTTTATGTAAATCACACAGCAATTGGCGCTTTTATTCTTCATTTTTTCTGATATTCGCAATAGTCCTATTTCTAGCATGGATCATACTATTAAAATAATCACGATGGGCATAGATTGCTGTTTAATTTTGGCACTTTGATAATGAATTTTAAAGTATTAACATATATGAGATATATAAAAGTTCTGCAACATCTAACTAATTTATTTTAACCGATGTGCATCAATATCTACATCGCTAAATGTGCATGTATGTGCTTAGTTTTCATGGAAATCCATGAGGAAGAGTTTTTGTCCATTATTACGCATAACGAGTCTCCGTTCATTTTTGTTGTTTAAAAACAGTGAATGTGATTTATGAACTGCTATATTATAATATCTAAATGTAGGGTAATCGCACAAATGTTTAATTTGAACCCTTAAACTGCTGGGGGACAAGCAATTGGTGTATGTGCCACATAATGTGCAGAATTCTTCAGTATCCTCACCAGTAATTTTTTACTGTAAAATTTACCTTATTTAATCAGTGCATTTTCGCGATTCAATTACAGAAAATTTTCTGTTTTGAAAAACAGATGGTAAAGGATTAAAAATTAAGCTAATGGCTCTTGTCGTGAAGGGGTTAAGTCAGTTTACTTCTGAATTTCACTCGCTAATGATAAGCTTGCTTCGGTAGGATGCAATCCTATTAGTCGTTGAGCATGCCAAAATTAGGAGTTTGGTTTCATCTCTGGGGACTTGGTGATATGTACCTTTTTGGATTTACAATCGTCCAAGGAGTTCATTTTATGATGATACTCTTAAATTTGTGGTAGCTTATAGACGCCATATTGAAAAAATTAGCGCCATCTATCCCACACAGATACAAATGATTTTTTTAACCATTATCAGATAATTATCTATCAATGAAAAAAAACTGAGAACAAATATTATTGAATATATAACGTTATACAAATTATATATTTGTTAAGATTTTATTTCAGTACGATTATTAATATTTTCAATTGGATAAACCAATCAGAAGACATTTGCGATGAAAGGAAATCGAAATCTTGTTTTGCATTTTAATGCACATTATTTTCATGTGGATAAGACACAGCAATTCAAGGAAAAAGTAGTACTGTTGAAACTATTTATTGCACGTATCTTGTTCAGAATTAATCCTTTCGGGACTCTGATGATATATGCAACTTCAAAACGTGCTTCCATCGCTTGTTTTTGATACCATTAAAAAAGTAAAAATTTCCCAATCTAATTAAGACATTCTGTTATTTGCCAAACTAAATTTAATTGTTTGACAAAAAGTAGTGTCAATTGAATTAAATTTTTGTAAAAGATGCTGGTCTCCAACAGGTTAATAAATAACAGAAATCTTAATCTTCTACACTTTTATCATGATTGGTTCACATTTCTGTATCCAAATAACTTCAATCGTCGTAGAACAGTTCTATGTTCTGCATATGCTTGCACATTAGGTTATTAAATAGACATGCAGTTGAGAGTGTGGCACATGTTCTTGAATAAAAAATATGACATCAGTTCCAAAGAAGCTTCAAGAGCAAGAGGAATGCCATTCCACTGGATCTCTAGAGAGCCTTTTCCCTCACTAACTGTTCCGAAAATCCAACCATATTTATCTGGGGATGGAAGATCAGGAACAGCCTGTAAGCAATTCTTCTGAACAAGACTGTGATGATTGGGTTGCATTATCTATAAGTAGAATGGATGACTACATGACAAAAGGCAATGCGACTTTACAGACTTTTTGTTTTACAGGAAAAATATATAGATTATATCGCAATTCCTTGATGTTTGAGTATTTTTGCTTTCGATAATATAAATGGTAAAATAACGGCTCAAGCTGTTTCTTTTATTCCTCTGATAAATCAGCTTCAGTATCAAACGCCTTAAGCGCATCTCGAAATTTGTGTTCTGGTTCATCATTCTCCCCTGTCTGCAAAAGCACTTATTGTACTGACATTACAAGGGATGCATTATAATCTTATTACATAAAAGTCCATGCATCTCACTCAAATTGCAGTATTTTTTTAGCCTGTTATTCGATCCAAATTTCTCAAATATTAATCCTTGCTAGTTTTTTAATTGTCTTCTAAAGAAAACAGTGTTGAGATAAAGATAATATTTATAAATCCAGACGCTAAAGCATGGTGTATGCAAAATATGAGTTGTGTACCACCGCTTCTTGGAAGCAGATCATTTTAGTGGTTTCTTCAACTAGTTACTTACTTCTTGAATTTATATTTTTCTTCGTAGATAACAGCATTTATGAATTCAACTATTTCAAAGAATGTTCATTTCGCGATTCTTGAGAAATGAATTGCATAAGCTCTTTCTTGTTCTCCTCACCAGACGAATTATGTTTACATTTTCGTACTGCTTGTTAACCCTTTCAGGCGCGAACAAATTCTGTTAGTAAAAGAATCGACTGACAACGGAATTTACAAACGACTTTTTAAGAAATCGAAAACGCATTAATTTAAGCTTTTATTGTAAAAACAAGATTTTATTAAAATATTATTGGTGGCAATCATAAGTTTGGAATTAAAATTAGGTGTGTCCAGACCCGACACACTGCTCCGAAAAGGGTTCAGGGGTATATAAATTTCATAACAACACCAACAGTTCACATTTTTCGTTCATTTATTTTTATTGACAACTGCCTCTATGTATCAAATACAACATCTGTCCTTTGAGAGGATGTATAATCTTGTATTATTCTAAAAAAAAAAGAATATTTGCTAGTTATCCAAATGATTGTAGCTCCTATGATAGCTTTAAACGAAGCAAATTTTGTCATTTATATTAACAACACCATCCTTTGCATTCTTTCAGCAGTCGCAATTTTGTCATAACATCCATCAGTTTGATTTTTCAGTTTTTCGCATTGAACCATCAAGTGTTGCTAAGGATTATTGAAGAACCCTAGATGGTAGGAAAAGACAGTTCTTGTATCTATTTTTTTTTCGTTTCCAAGGATCGTCATCGGAGAAAACAGATTTCCTTTTGTTATGGCAACAAACTCTGATTTATTTAACTTCAAATTCTCTTTCTATTTTAAGTCACAAAATGTGTTTAGCTTATTGAAGGTCTTTGAGTCTTCAGACAGATATTCTCTCTTGAAATTTAATAAATTTCTTCAGTCATCTCATCGGCTTTGATCATGCCTTCGACAATTTCTGGATTTGCAATTGCTCTACTTGATTCTATTAGCCTGTCTATATTTATCTATTCATTGACGACCATGCTCTGTAAATATGAGATATCACGTTCGTCTTTCTGGCTCTTGATTAATGACTGATCTGGATGTAGAATAGATTTTTCTAAAGAACTGTTTATTTACCGTTCCTACGTCACATCTTAAATCCGAATTAGGTTTTTAAATAGAAATTAAATAGAATTAAACAGATTATTCAATAGAAAATGTTGAAAGTTATTAACTGTTCAGATTTAAAAAATCTTATTCCTAATTTTGAATTTTTAAATTTGTTTTTTACTGCAACTTCTTAAACTTAAAGTTTTATTATTTTTGTTGATTTACATTGAAGATAAAATTTGAAATTTAAAATACTTTCAAAACATTTAAATGCATAAAAAGTATGGCCTGAAAATTAATTTAGTTTTTAAAATAAAATGAATAATAAAAAGTATTTCTAAATATTAATACACTCTGGAATTTAGTCTTCACAATATTTTAAAATACCTTTTGTACATAGCTGCTTCTACGCATTTTTCCTACCACAAAAATTTTATAGTTAACATTGTCTTATTTAATAGTCGAAATCCTACGATTAAACAAATGGAAAATCTCTGTACAATTTTAGTGGTAGCCAAAATACGTAAAAGTTCGCAGCTATGTACGTATTTAGCATTCGAATGCATAATATTCTCAAAATATGTTTGAAAAAAATTTCAATGTTTTCTAAATAACATTATAATTCATCGACGAATTCACGAATTTTATGAAACAATAAATAGAAACGATCAATTAGATTTAGAAGTTTTACATTCGTTATTTTTTTTTAAACAAAATAAATTATTCGTTCCAGTATTTAAAATGTTAATCGCTCTAATATTGTCTAACCCTTTCGCGAAGGGAGACTTTTACAAAATTTTTAATGTTTAGTCACCGGTTTTAAAAAACAGAAATTTGTGTCTTTTGAAATCGAGAAAATGCTGAGATTAAATAAGTCAAATTTTATCGTAAAAATTTTCCGGTGGGGATAAACAAGGATTCTTAAGCCTTTTTGCGGCACGTATACGTGTCGCTCGTCCCCAAGGGGTTAAATGAATACAAATTATAATTTAATTGAAATAATTTCATAACTTCGAAAGACGTGTTTGAATAAAGACTTTTTTGTATATAAAAGGACTTAATCCTTTTTAATTTAGAACATAAATATTTTTAAAAAATGTATTGTTTAGCTAAAGATACAATCAATCAATTTCTTTGTATACTGCAACTAGTTAAAAAAAATTTTTTGAATTTAACAAAATAACTTCCAAAAACATGACATTTTTTTTTTAGTTTCTCTCACAACAACGTTCTTCAAAAAGAATACATGCTGTAATTTTTCTTTTTTTATAAAAATCATTCGAGTGCTGAAAAAATCTTTTATGTTAAGGTTATATAAATATTTGAATTGACAGATAAGATTTGTAAGCAGTCGGTGGCAACAAGATGGATATACGCTTTTTTTAATCTGAAAAATTCCCCCTTCCATTATTTTAAATAAAGTAGTGACAGAGAATGATAGATCGACAGTGTTTGGTTTCGAATATAATAAATCGATGTTTATTTATTATTACTTATTAAAATTAAATTCTGTGAAAGAATTCACGCCCAATTAAAAATCTTTAATTAATAAAACTAGAAAAGAAACACATAAATATTATTGCATGCAGGGGTGCAAAAATCTAGGTGCCAGAGGGTAGTCTCTCACCACTAAAATTTTAAAGTTTTTTCGCTCAAAATTTAATAGCATTCTAGCAGGAATTTTACACGAAATATTAGACGAAGAAAAACGAAATAAATTTTGTGGTGAGAAACTGCCTGCTGGCGCCTAGATTTTTGCACCCCTGATTACATGTACACCTCATCAAATATTTTATGCTTAAGGGGTAGTGAGATATGTTATAATCCGCTTTATTTGAATTCAGATTTGCACCAGAAAAATGAAATTAAGTTTTATATTTATAACTTTTGGGAAATATGCATTTAAACATTATTACATTTTTTTGTGCCTGTCCGTGTATGCATTTATTTTTAAAGATTTTTTTTCCAAATTTCCGGTGCGAATTCGACATTGCACATTATATACTTCATTAACATTTGTTCAATTACATTGTTTTCAGAGATAAATTAATTTGGATTTGGAAATAGTTAAGAATAGTGCCAGAAAACGGTAAACAAAAACGGTTTCCCTGAAATTAATTAAGTAGCTTACAAATTGGATTAGAGTAACTTCTTTTCATAATAAATGAAAATGTATATTTATTTCAATTACTTTGAAAGTATTTTTTTTAATGATTTAGCACTAGAACGCCGGGTATTTTACTCAAGTTTTATACAAAGTGTTTCTCACCAGAATTCTAATTTTAATCTATTTAAATTATTTAATCAGTCTATTTTCTTGCTGCCTGGAATTAACACATCTTAAGAAGACAATTCTGGTTCGAATCGACTATTATCAATTTGGCAGGGGTCATTTTGACCTCTAATCGCGGTTCTAGTGTTAATAGATTTTAGAAAATTTATAATTAAGCGATGAATTTGGGAGTTCCATAAAATGATTGTTTTCAGCTTGGAAACCTTATTTTTTATATTTATAGAGTTTTCATTTTTTTTGTTTGTTTTACCATTTAATTAGAATAAAATAAGGAAACTTCTTCATTGTATACAGCATAACCTCGAAGTTCAGGCATCATTAGGATCGATAGTAAGCTGGATTTTTTTTTTAAAAATCCAGCTTTCTGAAAGAAGAATATTAAAAGTACTTACGATGTCGTTAATAGTGACTTTATTAAGAAATTAATTCGTAAGCAAGTGAAACAAAATAAAAGAGCATTGTTTGTCGGAAACGAGGACTGGAAACGAGGAACATTCCAGTCGACTGCTCCATTGATAACATAATAATAGATAACGCAGACACATGGAATCATTAATTTTTGACTCCAGACTAAAAATGTGAGCTCTTAGCCCATATTATTCTTATGATTCTTGTTAAAGTGTTTAGTCATGTGTTTAAATAAGTTAGGGCTTTATTTTTTGTCGTTTAATGAGATTAATAAAAATATACTAAAAACTATTTTGTATTCTATGAATTGAGTCATGAAATAAGTAACAATACATTAAATGAACTTTGTTTTCCTTCGTTACCACGATCCTTATATGTCTATTTATGTAAATTTGTTGGATTAATAATTTAATTTATCGCTATCTCTAATTTCCTTCACGGGAACAGTGTTAGTGTTCGAATGTCAGAAAATCTTGCGTAAGGGGAAGTCCAGCATTTGCTTCTTTTTTGCTCATAAAAGGCCGGGGGTATTGGTAAAAAATGCCTAAAAATAGATTTAAGTAATACTACTTGAATGGCTCCTAACATCAATGCCCATTTTATGTGCTTTAAGTTTTTCTTACTTTTTCATGTTCATTTTCGGAAAACCAATCTTGTTCCCTTAAAGAAGGTTTAATTTTCCAATCAGATTTATTGATTTTTCTAATGATACTTTTTCTTCTGTCATTTTCTCCTCCTTGTTCTTCTGAACTGCTATCGGGGATATCAGAAGTTTTATTTAGCAAAATGTTATAGATCTCGTTGCCAACTAATCGATTGTTTTCGATCTCGAAGTTTTTATTTCGTAATCCGTTTCCTACACTTCTTTCTCCGGTAACATCGAAGTTGAAAAAAGGAGGGATCTTTGACGCTAAATTACTGATGTTTTAGGATTTCCGAATGCCGTGTTTTTGAGATCACATTTTAGAAATTAAATTATCTTGCTTATATTGTCAAACAAGCAAAAGAAAATCAGTTAAATTTTTATAACTCAGTTCGTGACCCACACGAAACCAAATCATATTAACAGAAAAATTTAGGAAAAAACATAAATTGCAGTTAAATAGAATAAAAAAATAGGCTTGACTTTTAAGATAAACATTAAATGTTTTTGAAAGAGTATTTAAAAAACTATTTTATTACTTTACAACATTATTGAAAGGTGTTTCATTTTTATTTGTTTGTCCATCCGATGGTCTAACTCTCGAAAATGAAGTCATATTTTAATGAAATTGACGTATGACAACCTCAGAAGCCATGGGGTACAAGTGACGAAAATTAGATTTAGAATAAAGTGAATTCAAAGTTAGATGACGTTAAATTTGAAATCAATAAAAAATAATTGAATTGAAAGGGGAAACTACCAGTTGTTTCATTGTGGTTTTTGATCATTGTGTGTTGTTTCATTATGGTTGTGATCTCAAAAACACGGCATTCGGAAATCCTAAAACATCAGTAATTTAGCGTCAAAGATCCCTCCTTTTTCAATAACTCTAAGAAAAGTAGAGAATAATTTTCTTTAAATTTTTAATTGCTCAATATTGATTGTTATTAGGTAAAAATGGTTTATCTCTTAAATTTCTTTTTCGGTTATTCCTAGTATATCTCACATAATTTGAAAATAGATTATATTTCTTTACCTGAACAGAAAAAAAGCATATTTCCAGATCGTCTGTGCACTTAATTCCTTTTTTGAATTTTATCATTCACACCTCTTGGCTTCTGGGCTCCTCATATGTTATAAGAGATCATGGCATGTTCTGTAATATTGAAGAAGTGTATCAGCTTACGGGTTATTGATAGGGACACTCAAAAGAATTCCGTTGCATGACGGAATAAACGTTTGCGTAATATTTTAATGTCGTTGCACCATTTTAAACTTATTTAAATTTATGTATAACACTAATGTGCATTCCAAAGTGTTTATTGTAAGATCGTTTTGTAAAATGTATCATTCATGTACAGGTACACACAAAGTATTTGGCTACATAATGACTTATGAAGAATAATGGCTGAAAATGTGTTTTCAATTGTTATATGTGTTTTGTAATTTAACTATCCTTTTCCATAGTACTAAGTCTTATAAATTCTAATACTTTCTTTTTTTTTTCTTTTTTTTTTTTTTTTTTTTTTTCAAAATTTTCAATTAATTTTCCATTTGTTCACGGAAATCGCTGAAAGGAAATTTTGAACTGTTCTAAATTTTTAACTGATATGACTTTTAGTATATTACCTATCTACGTACATAGCACAAAAGTTAAAAAATATATAAAATTACTTTAAAAGATTTATAAATATGTGATATACCCTGAGATCTTTCAAACGCACACGCATTTTATTTTAAGGGGGAAATGTGACTGATTGTAAATTTAAGTAACCGTTTAAGCATTAAAGTTAATTATAATTTAAATAAGTTGTAAATTTAAGTGTATTTTCGTATTTTACGATCAGTCAGCTTTTCTTTTTGAAAAGGAACGCGTATGCGTTTGAAAGATCTCGGCGTATATAAAATGTTTGTAAATCTTTTAAAACACCTTTTAAGTAATTTCATGTAAGTTTTTAACTTTTATATTAATAACAATGTGCAATAACAATCTTTGTGTAATACCAAAATTCCTTCACGATACTTGTTTTTAATACAGTGTTTTAAATAATTACGTTTCTTCAATATTATGTGTCATAAATGTAAAGGCAGGTAGAGGGGGCCTAAAGGAGCAGATTTTGTATAGAAATGTGGATATGAGAATGCAGTATTGCGGCAATAGAGGGCGTTTTTGAGTAGCGCGATTGAATGTTCTTCGCTGGATTACATCATCATTTCCCGCACAGATTCCGAACAAGATGCATCATTAGCTTGCCGACATAGATTTCATGTTTGGATATAAACAATGGAATGGTTCACATCCAACTCTCGAGCTTGTCGAAGGCCTACCTTCTAATGTGCGTATTAATGCTTGTTCTATTGGAGGAATCCTGCAATATCCTACAGAACCAGTATCACACCTGGAAGCATAAAAACGATCCGCTCTATGCAACTTCCCACGCTCAAATCTGCCGTACAAATACTTTGAGCACCCAATTCAGTTTCTTACGCACCCTAAATAGAAATTATACAGGGCATATTAAACATGGGCCCATATTATACAGGGCAGCACGTAAATATTCGGAAATTTTTTCATTTATTAATGGTAATTGCAATAATTGTGCTTCTTTCTATGACGCTATTCATTTTCTAACTTACTTCAGACATCTCTTTAATAAACTATAAATAAGAAGTTTAATAAACTTATAAATAGTTTAATAAATTATTTATAATTATAATAATTATAAATAATAACTAGCAAAAGTCATGCTTTGTTTGGATTCACGAAGCATTATTTTATAAAAATATTTTTTAATATTATTTTTGCATCTTTATTAAACAAAAGCGTTATTTTATGTTTTGGCGCATTTTAATTTTTTATTTATGATGTAAGACTGGCATAATAAAATATTTTCGAAGCAAACTTTTACAAAATATTTTTAAATTTTCAACTAAAAGATCTTTTAAAGATGTTTTTACAATTTCCTGTAACCACTGGTGTTTTTTAAAGTTGTTTGAAATATGCATGTTTCCAATCTTTGTAATTAACATCAAATAATCTTTGATAGCTATTTTAGGATAATATATTTGAAGAGAGTTTGAAGAGAGTTACTTCGTCAAAATCCTATTTTCTGGAAAAACATTTGAAATCTGCTCTCGTTGATACTATGAATTTTTAACTGTGAAACATTTTTTTTTTTCTTATTTCTTCGTTTTTATACATGTTAGCGTATCAGAATCTTTGATATTGTAGAATTTTTCGTAAGAAAAATTTCTATTGAATGCTTAATTTTGAAGGATTTTCACTCTTGACAACGTTACGTACGTTTTTAAGCCAACTGATGTCTATATATCCTCAATATCTACAACTGCTTCATCTAATGTTAAACCTTGGGATTTATGAATTGTAACAGCAAAAGCTAACTGCAGAAGAAATTCTTTCCTTGAGCAATTTATGCTTCCATTTTTCCAGAATTTAATTATTAAGGGCAGAGCCTGATTACTAACGGGGCACTCTCTCACCAGAAAAAATTTATAGAAATTTTCATCTTCTTTAAACGCCCTTTTCATACAAGATTACTGTCATGAATAAGGAAAAATTCTTTTTTTCTTTTTCCTGGTGGGAGAGTGCCCCGTTAGTAATCAGGCCCTGATTAAGGGAATTGGTACGCACCAATTCTTATAAGTTAAATTATTGTAATATTCAAATTTATCCATGATATTCGCTATATCTGGTCTGGTGGCTTGTGATTTTCTTTATTACGTGCAACAAAGTCTAAAGTCCCGTTCACTAAACCTTTTTCAGTCCACAAATAAGAACGTAACTTTAGATCCAAATGATAAAGTAAGAAATGGTTAAAGTCAATTTGTCGTTTCTGAATCGACACCAACTTTGCTTTAGGTCATTTAAAAAGAATTTGAATCGAGGCAACAACTTTACGCTTCAATTCTTTTAATTTTTCATTTATATAACAAATTTAACAATTAATTTTATTTGTTTACAATTCTTTTGTTGCCACTTTACAAAAAAAAAAAAAAAAAAAAAAAAAAAAAAAAAGACCACAATGCAATTTTTTTTTTAACCCGAAATCCGCGGTGACGGGTCATTTTGACCCGTAGCATATAGAAAGATGTCAATTCGAACCAGAAAACACTTTATAAAATAAGTCAAACACATGCTAAGCAAAAATAATTTCTATAAATAGCAAAAACCGATTTAAATAAAAATTACGGTGCGAAATATTTTTATGAAATTTGTATGAATTTTCCTGCGCTTCTAGTGTTAAATGTTTAAGTGTCATCTCTGCAAACGATTTTGCTGAATAATGAAAACTTATTTTATTTATTAAATTAATCATGATTCTATATATAATTACTTACTCCATGATTTATATTTTTTTCTGAAAATATACGCGTTTCATTTTTTATTTATTTGCTAAAATGCGTCCGTATTGGAAATGCATGTAAAATAAATTAATTAAAATAATAAATTTTTCAACATTTTACTGTAAAAAAATATATTGTGCAAATCTACAGATCATAATTTATTTTTGTGTTTAATTTAAAGTTAAAATATTGAATAGTTTTTTTGTAAAGTGTACGACAAAATGTAATTTGAGTGGCCTAGTAGAGGATTCGCTTCGCTTATCCTAATTATAAATAAGTTTAATAAACTTTAAGATTTTATTACAGCATTCTCAGTATGTTGGAAAGTGTTACATAATCTATGCTGGGTCAATAATTTTACGTTATTGTTGTTTTATATTTATTTCATTAAAATTAAACGATTATCATTTAAACCCAATAAAAATATTCAACAGCTACAGCTAAAAAGGAATCTCAAATGTGAAAAATCATTTTCTCTAGAGTGCAATAATTGATTTATGATTAACGTTAAAACTGCAATTTTTATGTTATATCACCAGTAAATAAAAGACAATTTTTATTTAATTAAATCTTTAACGCAGATCAAATTATTTTTGTTAATTTAAAATATCAATAAAACATAGAATAACAAGTAGTTTCTATAAAACCATAATAGGTGTTTTAAAATTAAAATTAAACTAAGAAATATTTATAAATATTAATGAGTTTGGGGAATTTTTCTTTATAGAACACAAAATATTAATTTGACTATTTTTATTATATTTATCAGTAAGCAATAAACAGACATAGTTTTGTAAAAATAAGAATTTATATCGTGTTAGAAATTTGATTTTATCGAATCCAATTTTTTTCAAAGAAATGTCATTTTTTATTGACTTAAAATAAAGTTTTAAAATAAGCTCATGGATTCTTTTGTCTTAATTAAAATTGAGAATTTATTCAATTTTTACTATTAGCATATAAAAAAGATTTCTTTTTTCCATAAAATTTGACATTTTATTATATTTAAAACTCATAAAGTGTTCCTGTTTTCTATATTTTCAGCGTACACCAGAAATGTTATAATAATATTTTATAGCTATAGCATTTACATTTTTATTATTGCAGAAATTGAAAAACTAATTACAATGCTTTAATCAGAATTTAAAAAAAGCAGATGACGTTAGAAAATTAAAATGCCATGCATTACTTTTTTTTTTATTATTGAATTTATATTGAATTGTTTGATGTTCATATTAAACAAACTGATTACTGAATTTTTAAACTGAAATTAATGTTGCATAATTTTTAATATTAACGATGTTCCTCAGTTTAATATTTATGTTTTTTTTTAAACTAAAATAAAAAATGTAACGAATTAAAATTAAATAATTGTTGAGAAATGCAATTAAAATGGAATCCAATATATTAAAAATTACTTTTCATACAAATTAACTAATAATTGATTTCTAAACTTTTTGTTCTAAAAAATTATAAATTTGAATTTGGCACTTTGGTATTTCCAATTTTAACATGACTAAACGTTTGTATTATGTTCCGTTTAAATAATTTTTTCTTGGGATTAACCACTTAACCGATCCTTTTTTTATGTACAATAAATTAAAAGTATGTACAGATACCACTTTTTTAAGCTAAAATATTTATAATATTTTAGCTGTCATTACATAAATATGAAATTTTACTTCAAAAGTTTAAGGATGTCAAAAAGCTTTAATTGGTGGATCCAGTGTTGCCAGATGGGCTACTTTTTTAAAATTCAGATTCTTGATTAGCGCCACATTTTACAGATGATGAAATGTGCCTTATTCAAAAGGCAAATTACCGTTTCAAAAAAGTGGTGTCAATCAACAAATCTGAATTTTAAAAAAGTAGCCCACTGACAACGCTGGGTGGAACACCACTTTTTTAAGCTAAAACATTCGTAATATTTAATCTTAATATGTCTGCCATTAAACAGTATTAAACTGTAAAACTGTAATTAAAAAAATTAGTGGTGTCAAAAAGCTTCAAGTGATGGATCAAGCACTTCTTGCTCGTGCGACGTACGGGCAAATCATTAAGTGATAATTATGATTTTTTTTTTTTTTTTTTTTTTTTTTTAAGTGCTTAGTAAATAGATTGCTGATGTATTTTTGCTTTGCAGAAAATATTATAAAACGTAACTTCCATTTGTTGTAGTTTTGATATTCTATAGTGATTATGTTTTAACACGTTCGCTGCCATTTACGTGAAGATGTGATGACAGTTAATGCCGCACTGTAGAAATGTTTTTTTCCGAAAAGCCGATTTACTTTTTATAGCAAAGAATCAGTAAAAGATTTTCTCGCGCCAGCGCTTGACTGGCTATTAGACATCAACCCACATCACGCGCTGGCACGTGAGTGGCCCCTTAACGTTGGCGCCATATCACGCGCTTTCACGTGAGCGGCAGCGAATGTGTTAATATGTTCTAAGATGTGCATATATAATTGAAAATTTTTCTTTTATAACTTTATTGAGTTTTAAAATTCAAGTTATCGATCCAATATATTTTACTAGTAATGCTTAAAATGATTAAAAAAATTTAATAAGAAAAGGAAAAAAAAATCCATGTGAATAAAGTTTTCTTTTTGATTAACTTCTTTTGAACAATTATTGTTATTCAAGCCTGTAGAGTTAGAAATGAAAAAGAATACGCTAATATAAAATCTTTCAGTGGTATCCGATCTAAACATTATTGGGTGGTTAAAAATAATGAAAGTTATACCAGACAAACAATTGAAAATGTATTGACAAAACTTAAAACCTCCAGCCAGACGAATGAACAATGTTCAATTTACAAATTGCTTCAGACTTAATTGTTCATTTTAGCAAGCGAAATCCTCCCGAAGTGTATTAAACGATTGTGTCATTCTTCTTATGTAGTTTCAAAAGGTTACGAAAAATGATTGACAAGATGATTTTTTCAGTGTTGCCAGATTGTCGAAAGTCAATTTCCCCAAAATTTCTGGAATTTTCCCCAAATCAGTGCTTTTTTTCCAAAAAAGTCACCAAAATATTTTCTATTCAAAAAGGTAATCTTTAAGCTTTCAATTTTCTACTATAAGATTTTTTTAAACTAATTTAAACTCAAAAATTTTCCCCAAATAGGGCATTTTTTTGAAAATTTTCCCCATTTAATTATAGGGATGATGTAAAGGCGTTTTCCTTTACATATTAGTTAATAAATGTTTTCCCCCCTTAGTTAAAATTACAATATTCCCTTAATTTGTAACTTTATTTAATAAGCTAGATTTTTAATCCCTTTAATTCTTTTCAGTTACTAACGGCCATTTTTCCTTTAAAATATGACTTCGCTTATCTCTAATTCTTTCTTTAAAGCCACAACATATATCCGTTTGTTCAGGTAACGATATATGTAAAGGCGTTTTCCTTTACATATTAGTTAATAATGGTTTTCCCCCCTTAGTTAAAATTACAATATTCCCTTAATTTGTAACTTTATTTAATAAGCTAGATTTTTAATCCCTTTAATTCTTTTCAGTTACTAACGGCCATTTTTCCTTTAAAATATGACTTCGCTTATCTCTAATTCTTTCTTTAAAGCCACAACATATATCCAGGGCCTGATTACTAACGGGGCACTCTCCCACCAGGAAAAAGAAATAAAAAATTTTTCCTTATTCATGACAGTAATCTTGTATGAAAAGAGCGTTTAAAGAAGACGAAAATTTCTATAAATTTTTTCTGGTGAGAGAGTGCCCCGTTAGTAATCAGGCTCTGCATATATCCGTTTGTTCAGGCAACTGTAAGTATTTTCCCATAGCAACAACCATTTAAAGAGTTATTTCTAGCCTGTATTTATTCATAGTTAAAAGCTATTCGCTTAAGAAACAGATGCGCTAAGTTTGTCTTTTATTTTATTTCATTAGAATTCATTTCCTTTCGGAGCCCCTGAGACTTTTGTTAACCCTAGATAAAGAATTCCATCCTTGTGGTTCTCCGGTGCCATGTACACCCTTTTATCGTTTGGCATTAATTATTTCAAATTTTACACTTTGAGCATTCTCATTGCACTCTATGTAACGGAAATCAAATGCATGTCTCCTATCATCGAAAATGTACATCTGGTGTTCGTTATTGGTGATAAATACCAATGTAATACGCCAAAGACAGTGGTTTCAAAAATTGTATTTTTATGACGACGGTAAGTCCCGTCGACCGCAGCCTTGTAACATGCCTGATGCTCTTCAATAAAAGGATTTTGTGTCAAGAATAACTCGTCTTCTCTTGGAGTTTTTTCTCTTTTCTTGAACCCGTGCTTACATCACCGATGCGGAGTGAATCGCCCCTACAGATGAGATTTCCTCTTTTTTGAACACCAGTCAAATCTTGAAATGTTCTTATTTTAAATCACAAAAATGTTCCGATTAAATAAAATAGCATTTTCTCTAAGATTTTACTGGTGTGCAAAAAAGCGGAAATCTCATCCCTGTAATTAAAAAAAAATCGTTAAAAGTTATTACGTTACCTTTTCAAGGTTTAGGCCATATCATATCAGTTGTGTTTTAAAAGAATCTGAAATGATGTTGGCATCATCTAATTATAACTCACTTAAAGTATAAAACATTATTTTCAATTTTTTGCCATCCGTACTGAAGCACTTAATCGTTATTGAAAGCATCTTCCTTTTATCAATCATTGTGATTTCGTTATTGATAGAAGGAAAATAGCTGCTTTAATTAAATCTTTTACAGAATATGAGAAATTAACAATTTGCACACGCCCTGAAGATTCATTAATGTAAACATTTATACCATATATATGGGGCTGCCACGGGCGACTACTTTTATATTTATTTGCACCACTTAAAACATTTTGCAGTATGTTTCTCTAGCAAATGTTGTCAAAGCATATGTAATAGTTTTTTGTTTTGAAAGTGTTAATGGAAAGTAGAATTAAAATAGTTCCCTGTGACAGACTTGCGTTTAAGATAGCAGAGTTTTCATTCGAATTTCTTATAAAGAGAACTAAAGGGATTGCTGCATTCATTGAGCAATATTCAGTTTATAAACGTAGTAATGTCAGTATAGCATGCAACTGCATGTCTTGTAAAAAGCTTTACTGCTTTTCAGTGAAGCACAAGTTAACCAGCCTTAAACAACAAAAAAAAGTTATAAAAATGTTTTTATTTCTGTTGTATATAGCTGGACTTACAAAATAAATGTTCATATGTGTTTGTGTGCCTGCCTCCGATTACTCGGGAAATCTGACGCACTTTGTGATCTGAAAATTCAGGTGAGGATAGACCAAGGCAGATCATGATGCACCTGTGATACATGCAAACTATAAAATAGTAATCAATGAGCATAACCCCGAAAAAAAAAATTTATATCTTTGATTTCTTGATTTTATTTTCGTTTTCCAAATCAAAATCCAAGTAAGAGACATATCTTGTGTTGTCAAATGATGACTAAAAGTAAACTTTAAGTGAATGAGTGAAAAGAATTCCCCATGTTTTTCCCCAAAAATGTTGATAGTTCCCAAACATTTCCCCAAGAACTTGTTGTCCCCAAAATTTTCCCATGAGGCTCAAAATTCCCCAAAATGGGGACAAAATCCCCAATCTGGCAACACTGCGCCCACCAGCTGCTGTGGCGCTGAAGTGCGCTAAGAAATTTAAAACACATAATGACCGGGCTTACGTATTCAATGGCTCTGGTAGCGAGCAACCAAAAGTATTTTTATATTATAAAATACTTTTTTGTTTTAATAACAATTTTAATTTTTCTTAAGAAAGGTGTTATAGTAAAAATAAAATACATTGACATGTTTCGGAACCGTCAAATAAGTTCCATAGTCATAATATAAATAAAACAAAATTTCAAAATATTTCTCAGACAATACAAATGATACGCGACAATGAGATATAAATAACAAAAAACACGCGCTCTATTGCAAAAAAATAAATTTGCTATTACAAAATAAAAATAGTAATAATTTCAAAACGTTCCATAATCACTGTCCCAAACCCTCCGACAACAGCAGAAGTTGGTATTTCTGTCAATCTGGGACTTATTTCATCTTAGGGTGCTGCATTTGCTGGGCGGCCGTGCACATACCAACCATCACATGGAAGGTGTTATAACGATCAGTTGTTTGACTATTAAAATGGGCGTGTCGTAAATAAACTGACAAAATCGTTCTTTCTTTATTTTAATCTCAGGTTTCATTGCTGATGAGATCTCGAAATGTACCGCTTCCTGGTACGAGCTACAAAACCTCAATGATTTTGTTACTTCTATCAACTTTCGCGATCCAGTCTTCTTGTAAATGGATGATGCCAGCCCAACTTGTAGGTAAGGCAAAAATGATTTGGGCCTCACAGAAGTGATGATGCTGTAAGCAAGAGCGCTACATTTATTTTTCCATTTTCGAGTATTTCCGCGTTCTCTTTTTACAATCAGAGTTTCCAAAAAATAGTCAAGAGTTTCAGGAATTACAATTTAACTTTCTTCTAGAAAATGGAGGATATTCTTGAGTGTCATACATTTGCAATCTGAATATCATCGCAAATAATTTTTGCTGCTGCTTCAACCACTCGCAGCCTCTCATCTCGATCAGATTTTCATGTTTGCTGCTACCATGCATTAGTCAGTATCTTCCCTCTTATACTCTTGAAACACACAATGGACTTTTTATTCTGATTCTTTGTGATCAGTATGTCGTGTCCATATCTCTCAATGAGGATAAACTTTACAGTTCTCATATCAGGTTGATAACTCCCTGTAACCTGTTTCATAAGCCTTCCATGGAAAATTGACACTCGTCATCATGATTTTCAAGGTAATCGTATATACTTTGCATTGCTCGGTCGATTGCCCCGGCAAATGGACCATGTTTTTTCTGTTCTTGGACCTTCGGCCTCCCATAAATATATTTAAAACATTTGATGTGGTATTGAGCATCTGCTGCGATCGAATCATTCACTGGTTCGATGCTCTGATGCCTCCCCATAATCATCATTGCGAGCTCTTGCTGTTTTCAGAATTGTACTTTTGAATCCCATGTGTCGCACACTGTATACAGTGTTGCGTTCGCTTGTGTTGCAATGAACTCTTACGAAATGCACAGTCAACCTAGAAAACAATTAGTTCGAAAATTGAACTGAGGAGTTGATGATCTTAAAATTTGAGAAGCGTTCCTCAACCACTTTGTTCCTCAACCTTCTTCACATAAGCAGTAATCATCCGTTCATTTACGTATGCTTTTCTACATTTAACATGCACGTCTACTGAGGTTTTCCCCTTTAGGAAAACTGCCTTTCGATCCTTTCTTTCTGTACTTGCCACGATCTATGCTGCAGTACCTCGACTAACTTTCACTGACGTCTCCTCTTCTAAAGGAGAGTCAAAAATAAAACACAGCGACATCGTGCAAAATCATTTTAGATGTTCACTATATTCACGAAGACACAAACAGTGAATTACTATATTATAAGTAAGCAGTTGCATATGGAAACTGAGAGGAATGTGTTCTCCTGATAAGCTAGTGATCTGTGCGATGCATATTTCTAACAGAGGCGAGACTAGTGGGGAAGTGTGTGGGGTGGGTTAGAACTCTACTAAACGTGGACATGGGATGCGAGGGTGGGCGCTTGACCAACGTTATTTGGTTATTTCACACTTGCACCCCTTCAATCAAGGGGGAAAGTGCAGATGGGATCATTTAAATCCTGTTTTAGTTATTTTACTTACATTATTTAAAAGAGAAAGAGATTTTTAAGAAATTATTACTATTATTATTTTTTAATACAAATGAAGATTTTGATCATAGATATCCTCATTTTTGCATATTTTTTAGTTATAAAAGAAAAAATGAACATCCAATTAACAAAATATAGTCAATAATAATATATTTAGTATTATTAAATGGGGAAAAATTGCGTAAAATGGTTGTTTTTCATGTTTCATCGACGTACGGTGCTGTAATTCACGTTTTTCAGAATTTTTTGCTTTTCACACCCATTTTTGCGGTTTTCTCACGGCTAAACCATTGATCAGAGAAAAAAAACTTTTAATACATAAAATGTAGGAAATTTTGAGCTCTATTATTCATGTATTGCATAAAAGTCATGTTATGTAAAATGCATAATTTTGAAGTTATTAAAAAAAAACTTAAAAAAGCCATGTTTTTTGCCAAAAAAACGTGTTTCCGGTAAGAAATTTTGTTGGATAATGCCAGATTCGTGTTCAGCGACCCAAAAAACTTAAAGAGAACCAAAAATCAAAACTACACCAAAACTTGTATTTATTTTTTACCAAATGCCTGGACTATTGGTAGAGAGCACTATCTATTGAATATATTATTTAGAAAGTAGCATTTTTATTTTTTCTGTTTAAAGACGCGGCAACAGGGAAGTAAAAAAAAAAGCATCATTTAAATTACATATTCAAGTATTTTAAATGATGTGTATAACATATGCTAATAAAATGGTTTAAAATAAACTACTGAATAATAAATATGTATTTAAAATGTCTCTTAATTTTTATTTATATTTTGTTATTTTACTTTAAAACACAAAACAGAGCGGCTAAGTCTCCGGCTTTTTTATACCAATATTTTAATACAGAAAACGCCATTTTACTTAATTGAAATATTTTGACGATTTAACCCTTTAACGTTCATTGGTTTCGCCACGAAACCACAAAATTTTAATTCCGATACGCAACACTGACACCGGTATTTTTATCTAAAAATATCCCTTTTATTTTATATGTGTAAAATCACGTTTTCTTATTTAGAAATATGTTTGTTCTTAATTACCGGTGTCATTCATTTATTTCGACATCTTAGCAATGAAAATGCTATGATCGTTAAAGGGTTAACGTTTGATTCATAGGTTTATCATTGTGTTTTTTTTTTACTCTAATTCTTCCATATTTTCATACCTTTGGGTGGATCTACGAGTTTGGCCTGTTTTTTTTTTTTATTTCTTATTGCTGCCCATGTCTTTTTGAATCAGTGATTGCTTAAAACTAATATTGCTATTAAAAAAAAAAGGCAAGACTTATGAAGCAATCTTACTGCTGAGGATAATGTTTTTACGCGTCATAATAACATCAGTATATGATAGCTCACATTTTATATTACATATAAATAGAAGTTTTCATATACGTCCATTCAAAACATTTCAAAAATATTCATTAAAATATTTAATTGCTATAAAGGACGTTAAATACTAATAAAAACATTAAAAGATCTTAATAATTTTATTAAAAAAATTCTTAATTTCTTAATAAAATTATTAAGATCTTTTAATGTTTCTGTTAGTATTTAACGTCCTTTATAGCAATTAAATATTTTAATGCATATTTTTGAAATGCTCACATTTTAATTAATATGTTCAAGAAAGACTTTTAAAAATACACTGAAAGTTAGCAATACGGATTCAGTCAGTCATAGCAGTCGTGAGGGCACTCGAACTAGGAAAGTGAAACCTGATTATCGAAAACACACTACCAACGCATATAGAAAACACTCGTATTTAAAAATACCATTTTCATGTGGAAGCGTCATCGCAACCGTTGCGACGAGTACCAAGCTTTCAGGACTATCTTCTTCTCCTTATTTGACTTGCTGTCCTTTTAGTACAGCAAGATATCACGATTGCACTCTAATCTGAGAAATAATATAAGCTCAACATGAAACACATCATGTCTTTCACATTTACAGAATACTTTTACCGGTGTGAATTAAAATATAGATTTATATATTTTTTTCATTTTATATTTATGCACGAAAATACCTTATGCTCTCTGTTTTCCCTTGTTTTTTTCGGCTTCCACCGTACGCATTCCCTGCCTCACTATTTTTTTCGTTTATTGGTTTGACTACAGCATTTACTTTTTAAGTCACAACCATGGAGATAAAAAAAAGATCAACTCAAACTTACAACCTGTCTATAATTATTGGAGAAATTCAATCCTTGTCTTCGTGCCAAAATCGAAAAATTGTGCGAAAAATCGAAATAGAAAGAGGAATAAACGAGAATAAAAGCGAAATTACACTTGAAGATTTTGTCAGCTTGTTTTAAAAACTTTTTGGTTGCTCAGATGTTGATATCAGCGACTTTAGCAATTGTTTGGAAGCAGTAACTAATAAAGAATGAAGAAAATGCCTCGCTTACAGATGACTTGATAATCGCTTTGTGCACAACTGAAGAAAATGAAGATGATACAGGCGAAAACCATTATCAATGATGATCAACTAGAAGTTATAAACTATAATGAAGCAACTTCCCATTTTGAACAATTAATGATGTATTTTGAACGTCATGTGAAGCCTACATTTAACGAACTACTTAAGCTCAAGGGAATGTGTGATCATGCGGCCCGCAAAACTGGCACAGCCCAATATATAAAATTTTATAATTACAACGTAAACAATTTTAATGTCTGTAAAAATTCAATATGTTCAGTATATAGGTAATTTTATGTGAGTATGTTATATTTTATTTCATTTATTCACATTCACCGGATAATCCAAATATTCGACAATCCGGATTGGGCCTGGTCCCATTTAATCCGAGTTATCGAGGTTCTACTGTACCATACAGGCAGCGTATTTTTGACTTGACGGTTTCGTGATTTGGTTTCTGAGTCAATTAGGAAAATATTTCTATTTTGGAAATTGCTGATAAAAGATTAAAATTTTCATAAAAGATATGAATAAAGATGGACATTATTTGAAAGTAATTCAAAAATATTGATCAGTTAAATTGTTAAAAAAATAATTTAGCGACTCCGTAATTCCTGAATTTAAAAATTTCTTATTGGTCAATGAAAAGTTTTCTAGTAGAACGGGGGTGCAAAAATCTAGGCGCCAGAGGGTAGTCTCTCACCACTAAAATTTTAAAGTTTTTTTCGCTCAAAATTTAATAGCATTCTTGCAGGAATTTCACACGAAATATTAGACGAAGAAAAACGAAATAAATTTTGTGATGAGAAACTGCCTGCTGGCGCCTAGATTTTTGCACCCCTGTAGTAGAATACAAAGAGCGATGTTATTGTTATGATCTCAGTTTTTGTCTAAATTTTACAAATATCTTAACGCATATGTGTAGAATTTTTAAAAAATAATAAAATTCAGAGGTACGGGGAGCAAAATATTTTATATATTCCAATTTTAATTTTATAAAAAAAAATTCCAATTTTATTATTTTAAAGTATATTATCATTTTTCAATTTAAATAACTCTTTATAAGATGCATAACTCATTTCATTCTATCCATTATTATTGCAAAAAACAATATGTTGCATTAATATTAAAAATTACATCAATGCAATATAACTTAAATATACAGGGTGTCCGAAAAGTCTGGAAACGGCCGAATAACTCGAGAAATACATATGAGATTGAAAAACGTACATATAAGTGTTAAATATTTTTAAATAAGCTACTCAATGATACCAAATTCGACCTTCGCAACCGACACTTTGGGGGTCAGAGGGGGGTCCAACTTTGAAATCTTAAATTATAACCCCCATTTTTTATTGCAGATTCGGATTCTACGGACAAAAATACGTAACTTTTGTATTTGATGTTTATTTCGAATCCTTGTTTATCACGGTGTAATCTAGCATATTAAATCGATACATATTTCGGCTTTTTCAACGGGATTTTCCTTTATCGAAACTGATTGGGCAGAATTTTTGACGTCAAATTCCTTGTCTTTTGAAGAAATAGCGTTTCCTGAAAATCACCTGTGGCGATTATTTCGATAGTGATACACTGTTAAAAATTTGACCCATTTGCTGCAGCCTCACTCCACAGCTTTTATACAATATCTCTTTTATGACCAATGAGAATGCTCCATAACACAGTAAAGTAACCGTTTTCTATAAAAGCGGCGGAGTGACGCTGTAGCAAATGAGTCAAATTTTTTACAGTGTATAGAGTTTTTTATGCTTTTCACTAGAAAAATTCATTGAAATATATTAATTTAGTTTTCTATTTCTATTTTTATTTTATCTAGTAAATGGTTTCCAAAATACGACCTACTTGTTTTGATGTTCTAATGTGAAAATGTGAACTTCCCCTCCCGAATAGAAAAAGTATATCTTCAGTTTTGGGCGGAGAATGTAAATATTTTGCGTATCGATGATTCTTTTTTTTTAATCATTTAATTCAGGCGGGCAAATGGGCGTGTATGGAGTTTTTTAAATAATTTTTACAATGTATAATAAAATGTAAGGCAAACTGACCTGCGTGTCTTTTGAAATATAAATATGCACCTTCCCTAAGTAATAGAAAAAAAAAATAAATTTCATAATTTGAGTGTGGGATGTGTATATATTATGCGTTTCCATATATTCTGTTGTTTAAAAAAAACATCTAACACAACTGATGTGGGTGTATGTTTTTATTATTATTATTATTACAGAAAAAATATAGGACAAAATATTAAGAAATAAAGTTATAAAATATTTTTTGGATGTGCAACGGATGAAGAAGTATCGTAAATTCATTGAACTTACGGAACCCGTTATTTTCCAAGTGAAATATCAGTATTTTCTTTATAAAATAAATAAAGCTACTATAAACATTCGTTATTTTGTCTTCTTTAACAAGTGATTTTTAATAAGAAAATATTCTTAGTTAGCATTTCTTATTGAAATGAAATTGAAATGCAATCTTATTGAAATTATTTCTTATTCTAGAAATTGCAGGATCCTTAGAAACCCTGAAATTTTAGTTTGGGGGAGGGATTATACGTTTTCATAATTTATTAATTACTGCAACAACAAAATAATAGGGCAGGGATTTTTTCGACAATTTTTGTTGATATATCATGATTTTTTATAAATTAATATATATTTTATTCAATTTAAAACTGTTTTTCGTAATTTTAACCGCTTAACGGATCAATATTTCTGGTAAAAATTTTCAAATAATGTCTAATTTAGCATATCTTTTATACAATTTTTAATCTTTTATGACGGGTTATTTCAAAAGGAAACTTTTGCCTTATTGAATCAAAAAATGCTCGGAAATGCAATATTTAAAATTAGATTTTACTGGTGAGAAATATAAATTATGATTGAAGCATGGATGTCCGGCAAATCATGATAGGAAAAATTACGGTTAACATGCCAAATTTCATTTTGCTAGGCCTTTCAATATCACAAAATTGCATTTTTAGAAAGTTTTTTTTTCCTGCGCTCCCCTTGAGTTCGTGGTATGGACATATGAGACAGTCTATATTTGATTTGGGGGGAACACCATCCTTTTAGTATCATTGTTTTTGAAATCAGTGCGGTAGATCCGCAGATTTTCCTCTACAAATAAAGTAATTTTACCTGTTTATAATATAGATATATTTATAGATTACTAATGCATTGCATTTATTAAAATTATTTATAAGTGGTTAATATTTGATTTGATTGATTGGATAAAATAAAAGCACAAACGGAAAAATAATTGAATATATTTCTATTAATTTCTATGGCAGAAGCATATAAAACACTTCTATTATCGAAACAACATTTAATGATTATTTTCAACAAACATGTGTCTGCTAATGCGACTACTTTGGTGAAGAAAGCTCTGGCTTATCAAATTTTGTGTTGATAAAATCTGTTGTAAAAAATAAAATATGTATCTCATGCATTTTGTTCGAATACAATCGCGATCTTCGAAAATAAAAAAAAGGCTTAAAAAACAATCATAATTTATTTATCTCATCAGTAAAATTTAGTTTTAAATATTGCATTATTTAATCCAAGCATTTCTCTGATTCAATTAGGCAAAAATTTCTCTTTGAAATAACAAGTGATAAAAGATTAAAAATTCTATATAAGATATGCTAAATTATACATTATTTAAATTTTTTTATCAGAAATATTGATCCGTTAAGCGGTTAAATTTATGAAAAACAATTTTAAATGGAACTAAATGCATATTAATTTACAAAAAATCATGATATACCAACAAAAATTGTTTAAAAATTCCCTGCCTTATTATTTTGTTCTTGCAGTAATTAATCAATTATGAAAACCTATAATCCCCCCCCCCCCAAAAAAAAAAATAAAATAAAATAAAATTTCCTAAGGGGAGTTCCTAAGGATCCTGGAATTTTTAGAATAGGTAATAATTTCAATAAGATTGCATTTCAATTTCATTTCAATAAGAAATACTAAGAACGAATATTTTCTTATTGAAAATCACTTGTTAAAGAAGGCAAAATTACGAGTGTTTATAGAAGCTTTATTTATTTTATGAAGAAAATACTGATATTTCACTTGGAAAATAACGGGTTCCGTAAGTACCACGAATTTACGATAGTTCTTTTTTTGTAGTAATAGTTAAAAAAAACAAAAACATATACCCACATCAGAGTATTAGATGATATTTTTTTTAACAACAGAATCCATGGAAACGCATAATATACACACCTCCCGCCGTCAAATAATTAAAATTATCCTTTTTCTATTTCTTAGAGGAGGTGCATATTTATACGTTAAAAGATCGAAACACGCAGGTCAGTTTGTCTTACATGTTACTCCACATAATAGAAATTATTTAAAAAACTCCATGCATTCCCATCCGCCCCACTAATTAAATGATTAAAAAAAAGGGAAAGAAAAGAAGGCAGAACTTATCGAAACGAAAAATATTTATATACCCCGCCCCCCAAAACTGAAGATATACTTTTTCTATTCGGAAGGGGAGGTTCTTATTTACACATTTAAACATCAAAACAAGTAGGTCGTATTTTAGAAACCATTTACTGGATAAAATAAAAATCCAAAAAGAAAATTAAATTAAGATATTTCAATGAATTTTTCTAGAGAAAAATATAAAAAACCCTATACACTGTAAAAAATTTGACTCGTTTGCACCATTTCATTCACCACCATCGTCATTCCACCGCTTTTATAGAAAACGGTTACTTTACTGTGTTATGGAGAATTCTCATTGGTCATAAAAGAGATATTCTATAAAAGCTGTGGAGTGACGCTGCCGTAAATGGGTCAAATTACTAACAGTTTAGCACTATCGCCACGGGTGATTTTCAGGAAACGCTATTCCTGCAAAAGACGAGGAATTTGACGTCAAAAATTCTGCCCAATCAGTTTCGATTAGGGAAAATCCTTTTGAAAAGCCGAAATATGTATCGATTTAATATGCTCGATTACACCGTGATAAACGAGGATTCGAAATAAATATCAAATACAAAAGTTACGTATTTTTGTCAGTAGAATCCTAATCCACAATAAAAAATGGGGGCTGTAATTTAAGATTTCAAAGTTGGACGACCCCCAGAGGGTCGGTTGCGAAGGTCAAATTTGGTATCACTGAGTAGCTTATTTTAAAATATTTAACATGTATATTTAATATACGTTTTTCAATCTCATATGTATTTCTCGAGTTATTCGGCCGTTTCCAGACTTTTCGGACACCCTGTATATCCTTATGAGAAGAAAATTCTGTATTTTTTTCATAATTTTCTGAGTATGCTCGTATGGAAACTTTCCTTGTGAGTGAGGTAGAAATTTGCGCATATATATAGGAGAGATGAAGGTGATGGTTTATTGACTAATAGGGCAACAGGCGATTGTAAATAATGGCTGTAGGAGAAGTGGTGGTAACACAGGGCTACCACAGGCGACTATTTTTTAAGTCTAATTGGCACCAATTTTTCAAAACAGAAAGCCTTACCACACTATTTAACAGCATTTGCAAGAAAAATAAATTGTAGAATTTCTTCAGAATAATGTTGGTGCGAACAGAATACAAAAATAGTCGCCTGTGGCAGCACTGTAACGGGAACCGCAGGAGATAGAAAATAAAATAATTAAGAAAAATAGGTTTTAATGTAGTATTTCCAACAATCTGATAATTGGGTAATATAAAATTCCCAATTGACAATACTGTCAAATTTTTTATTAATATAGAATGCTTTAAATAGTATAAATTCATGTATGGAAGTAGGTTTGGAAATTCTTTTAACCGAACAAAAATATGGTTTCATCACCAAAAAATATTTTGCCATAGAGGATTTAATAATATTTTGTTTCCTAATATAATTTTGATGTTCTTTTATACGTTTTAATTGACACCTCTCTTCATAACATTGATAATATTCTGAACATTATGAATTCTGTTGAAAACAATATTCATTTCACTTATGAAACGGAAAATAATGTTTCTTTCCCATTTGTTTACACCATTTTTTGAATTTTATGTTTAAAATTTATTTTTAAGAAACATTTTAGCGAAAACTGCAAATGAATCGACCAATTTATGTTTCAAACATCCGAAAGTAACATTAACGGCTTCCCTGATTTATTTGTACGTCATAAGGGCAACTTATTTTTGTTAATCATGATTTACCCGCACCACACGTACGGGCGTCCATATTCCAATCATAATTTATTTTCACCAGTAAATTTTATTGTAAATTTTAAGTATTTAATCTGTGCATTTTTCTGATTCAATTAGCCAAATATTTCTGTTTTAGAAAATCGGTAATAAAAAAATAACAATGTTGTAAAAACATAAAAAATAGATTTGAAAGTTTTATACAAAAATATTGATCAGCACTAACACCACCATAAGCCGTAATTTGGACGGCTCAGTATGAATATGTTTCGGTTTCAATCAGAACTTTTATTATGAAATAAGTTTCAAAGATATAAACAAGAAAAGCATTAAATAATGAACTTAAACTGTTTTAAATCAAAATTCTGGTCCGAAATATTTTTTATAAAACTTGGCTCAAATTTTCGGCTATTCTCGTGTTATATGATCATCCATGCCAACTTCCGGCCTTTTTCTAAATCGACGAAATGTACTTCGAACAGAAATTTATTTAGTGAATTAAATTAAGTGAAACTTGAATGTGACTTGTATTTAATACATCATGCATTTAATTTAATAAATTTTCCGGTTCAAATTATGTTTTCCTGAAAAGTCGGAGGTTAGCAAGTGTATATGATATTATTATGTTTGAATGTAATTATTTTAATTAGAAATACTATATTTAAATTACATGAAGCGACAGCACTAACTACTATAGCACAATTGCATGAAAAGCGGTTAAGTATGGCTAATGAAAATGTAACATTGCCTAAAATAACATAGTCTAAAGTTTGTCAATTCAAATCACTAGAGAGCTATGTTGTCAGTTGACCGGGCTCTTTTTAGTTTAGATTGCTGTCCCCTTTTTTGGAAAAGTTATTTCTTTAGAGAAGGGTTGCTAGTTTGGCCTCCATTTTTATTTAGAAATTTTGTGTTTATGCAAATAATATAAATAATATTTTATGCTTTATTTATTGATAGACATTTAGTAACTACATAAAGTGAAAATTCGTCTTTGAAAATTTATAGTAGGAATAGTATAGTATTGAAGTATAGTATTCATAGTATAGTATTGAAATGAAAAAAAAATGTAGTATGAAATTATAATATGAATTTGAAATTTCGGATTGTAAATGAGGTCAAACTGGTACCGCTGTTTTAGATTAATATTACAATTTCTAAGAAGTAGAAGTTTACAAGGAATAGGAATCAGAAATAATTATAAAACCCACCATACTAAAAATACTACTGAGAAATAAGTTTGTTACGCATTATTATAACATCAATATTTGAATTCTTACTTTTATGCGTTGATCCTTTCCGGCGCACTGTGCCCAGTTTGGAATACCTAATTTTAATTCCAAACTTACAATCAGAACCAGTAATATTTTAGTAAAGTTTTGCTTTTACAGTGAAAGTTTAAATTAAGGGGCTCTTAATATCTCATAAAGATGTTTCTAACTCCAGGAGTTAATCGATAATTTCTCATTTTACTAAAATATTTTGCCCGTGTTGGAAAGGATTGACATGGCTCCCATCGTTCCTAAAATTTTCATTCTTTCCTACCACTGTTTTAAAACATAATATTTATTCTATAGTTCTATTGTACACTACCTTGCAAAATTTACTTACCTTGCACCTTGCAAAATTTAAGGACGAAGGGATTTTCAAGCGATAATTTTCACGCGAATATTCAACAGGAAGTAATATAATCCGAATAATTTTTATTCCTGCATAACAGCTAGTCCATATAAAATCTCATTCAGGTCGCACATAGTCACAAGAGTCATAGTCACTACGGCGAAACAAAAAATAGGAAATTCCATGCGTCTCTTTTATGAGTCTCAAATGACTACTATATGTCACTCCACTGTTAGGTGACTGCGATTGCTGCTTTGTGACGAGTCACCAGGTGACTTTACTGTGTCGTTTTATTGAGTCTCTCATGTGACTGTCATTTGGAGGCTCAATTTCAAAGTCATTGTGAATGTTGCATAACCAAAATAAAATAACCAAATAATAACGCATTAAAGTCACATGGTGACTTTCTGTTACAAAACTTTGTCAAATGGTAACAGAGACCCTACTGTGAAGTAACCACTGGGAAAGTGGCGAAAACTCACCATGTAACTTTAACGGGATATTGTTTGGTGATTTATCAAAATGCAACATTCACAATGACTTTGAAATTGAGCCTACAAATGACAGTCACACGCGAATCACAATAAAACGATACTGTAAAGTCACCTGTTGACTCGTCACAAAGCAGCAGTCGCAGAGACCTGACAGTGGAGTCACATATAGTTGTAATTTGAGACTCATAAAAGAGACGTATGAAATTTCCTATTTTTTTGTTTCACCGTAGTGACTGTGACTCTTGTGACCATGTGTGACCTCAATGAGAGATTATATGGACTAGCTGTGATACAGGGATAGTAGTTATTCAAATTATATTACTTCCTTTTGAATATTCACGTGAAAATTATCGCTTGAAAATTGGAATTTTGGGACTCCGTCCTTAAATTTTGCACATCAGTGTATATGTTAAAGGAAACTTTTAGGAAGATTTGTGGTTTAAAATACTGATAGCAATGTGTGAAAATTTTAGGAACGGTGCTAGCCCTGGGTTAAATAACTATTTTTAAGAACATACAAAAACCCAGTAGTACGCTTTCTGTCAATCATCCCAGAGGGATAGACGTTCAAGACACACAAGCTCATAAGAAACTCATCAATAAAAAAACTCATAAAAAACACTCATCAACAAAAAAATTTTTCGAGACATGTTTTCGTTATTTGACTTGCTGTCATTGAAAACAGCAAGATTTCATGCTTATATCTGCTAAAAGAAGTTATTGTTTAGCAATCGCATGCAAATACTTATTCATTTTCACATTTATACCATACTTTTTCCGGTGTTAAGTAAAATAAAGTATTTTTATATTTTGTGGCCAACGAAATTGATACAGTGATCAAATGAAGAAATTTTTGTTTTCTAGGTGTCTTCTTATCTGTCTTTCTCATTAAAAATTAGGCAACAACGAATGATTTTTTTCATTCGTTTAAGCTTTACTGTGAAATGCTATAAAGATAACCTAATTATTTTAACCCTTTGCGGCGCACGACAAATTCATTGCTTAAGTGTTAAAATTAATGACTGACGCCGGAATTTGAAAAGAACTTTATTTGTAAATGAGAAAAGGCTACATTTCAAGCATTCAATGAACCGTAATTTCTTTAAACAAAATTCCGGTGCTAATGTGGCGTTTCAAATTTCAGATATAGGATCATTCTGATAAGGCGCCTCCATGATTAGTTTTGGATTTCATTGGTTAAATATAAAGTGGGGTAATAAGAGGTAACCCCCCCCCTTAATGTAAGTAAATGAGTTTCTTATACAGAATTTCCATAAGCTTCAAATTTTAGATGTACTGTATTTTCGGGTGTATAAGCCGCAGCTCAAACAATTCTTTTTCGATCCAGAATTTTTTAAGAAACAAATATAACTAGTTAGATCGCCGTAAATATTTGTCTTCAATCACTAAATAAGATTTCTGGGTCAAAAAAGAATTGTTTGATCCGCGGCTATTACACCCGAAATTACGGTAGATTACTTCTGATAAGGGGCTTCTATTGCTATTTTGAGAGAGGGATTCATTTCTTAAGTATAACGGTGATATTTGCGAGTAACCCCTCTAAATTCAGATAAATGAATTTTTTATGTAGAATTAACCGATTTGCTTTAATTAATTTTTTGCTAAAATTAACCGATTTTGGATATAAGTTCATATGGGTAAGACGCTTCACTGAATAATTTTGGGTGTTTTCTGTTAAGCATAAAGGTAAAACTGACGATTACCCCCCTCCCTTAAATTAGATAAATGGATTTTTATGCAGAATTATCAGATTTGCTTTAAAATTTGCATATGTGTTTTTTCTGTTAACCCTTTCCGGTACACTGTGCCCGGTCTGGGATACTTAATTTTAATTCCAAACTTGCAATCGGCACCAATAATATTTTAGTAAAATTTTGCTTTTATAATAAAAGCTTAAATTAAGGAATTCAAAATATTTATCAAAATTCATTTGTGAATTCCGGTGTCAGTCTATAATTTCTCATTTTGTTAACGGATTTACCCGTGCCGGAAAGGGTTAAGGCGAATCCCTGAATAGTTTTGGGGTGTAATGGTTAAGTATGAATGGGATAACGGGGTATTACCTGCTCTTAAATTAAACAAATGAGGTTTTATGTAGAATTATCCGATTTGCTTGGAATTTTGAATATTCATTATGATAAGGCGTATCCCTTATTAGCTTTGGGGTTCAATCATTAAGTATAGAAGGGTGCAAGTGGGGTGGCTAATCCCCGTTTTAATTTGTTTTTTGAGGGACATTATTCCTTGAAAAAATTAGGCTGTAATATATAATTACTGTGAATTGTCTGTGAACTGAATGCCATCAGTTTAACTGGACAATATTCCTTTTATTGCTTTAGTAATTTATTAAAATGCCTCGGTGTTTTACACTTTTCTTTAGATTGTATTTTCTGCTGATTTTAATTAAAAGCGGTTTTAAACAGTGTCAAAAAAACAGAATGAATAGGTAACTCGAAAAGCTGTTAGCTTTTCATTACATTGTTTGAATTCGGGTTGAAAGCAATTAGAAGAAAAAAAAAAAAAAACTAAATCTTTATAACTATTTGACACACCTTAAGCGGAAATCCCAAGAGTTAATTAAGTGATAGTTGTATCCTCTTTAAGCAAACCTTAAGCTTCGAGGTTAATTTTAAGGGAGTGTGTGATCTTTTCGGTTTCTGTCGTGAGAGAGGTTTTCAGATGCACTCGAATAAGAGTTGCCAGATGTTTAAAGTAAATAAGGTCTCTAAATGGTTTGAAACCATCAAATTCTTACAGCTTATTTCGCCATTTTAATGATAGATAATTCTAACATTAGAAAAAGCGAAATATGTAACAATTAACCCGGGAGAACACGCGCTTACCCAGGGTATGAATGGTTTTAACTTTGTCACCAATAAAATCAAATTAAAACAGTCGCTTTATTTAGACGGAGACAATTCTTAAAAAATTTGAGTTAAAATAAGTAGAATATTACTTTTAAAAATTAGTGGTTAAAAATGTAAAAACCATACGCACTCCGGGTCTTTCAGGCAATGCGCGCATCCTTCCAGGTTAATTTAAAATGATGGTGTACAGAGCATATGGATTTGCCGAACATCTGGCTGCACAAAAAAAAGTAAACAGACTCTAAAGCTGCGAATGTATAGCGAGTTTTATTTCAGAATTTCATTACAATTATTTGATACGGTTGTTATAAGATACCTTCAAATGTTACTGTGGAGGTTTGAAAATCGGTAAAACGGCAGAAAAAAGAAAAATGAGATTTTTTTAAAAGTATGAAACATGGTTAAAAATGTAAGATTTTTGAAAAAAAAAAATCCAGAATTATTATGTTTTCGTTGTTTTATTTATGTTATAAAAAACAGTTTTTTTCACCCCAAAACAATTGAAACAATTACAACGCAACATAGAACAGGAAACGTGTAAAGAAAATTATTTCTTTTATTCGTTTATAAAATCAATCAAACAAGTCTTTTTCGACCCAGATTTTTTTTAAAAACAAATATAACTAGTCAGATCGCCGTAAATATTTGTCTTCAATCACTAAATAAGATTTCTGGGTCCAAAAAGAATTGTTTGAGCTGTGGCTTATACACCCGAAATTACGGTATTTTCAGTAAATTTTTCTGTTATTGACTCTATATAATAGCGATAAAAAAAATATGTTTACAACTTAACCTTTTCAGGAGCAAGGTATTTCTGCTCCAAAACTGTTCAAATAATTGACTCACACGGGAATTTAAAAACAGATTTATTTGAAAATAATCAAGAACTATTTTTCCCGTATAATATCAGATCGAAATTGTACTAAAAATTTACTGGTGCCTGTTCGCAATTGAAGCAGTAAAATTAACTGTTTGCATACTGCAAACTTCGCCCCTGAAATGGTTAATTATAAAAATTACCGTTATTAAATATAAAAGTAAATCGTTATATAAAATGAGAAATAAAAAAATTAACCCATTAGTGCCTAGCGTCCCTTTTTAGGGACGCTTCAAAAGGTGCTTTCAGCACTGTTTTTGACACCGGTAAAAAAGAAAAGCAATAATTATTTTATTTAAGTGATGCATTTTTGTGATTAATGAACTAAACTTAAATCTTCTAAAAATAGTGGTGCCAACTAAATAAAATTTACGCAAAGATGCTGGGCACGAATGGGTTAATATATTTTCTTTGCTTAGCTAACCTGTGAACCTGAAATAAAAAAAGATTTTTTTAGAAGGAAATGAGTATTTTCAATAAAATCTAATCTTATTTTAATATCGGATTAGTAAGAATTCAAAAAATGTATTCCATCTTAAAAAAGCTAATTTATATTTAGCTAGAGATTAATTTGAAGGAAATTAAAACAAGTCGATTGTAAACGAATTTCTGCATTAAGTTTTAAAAATATTCTTCTGAAATATATGGAGAAAAAATGCTGCTTTAGTTTCGAATTTTAGTTATGCATTAGAAATGCCTTTTTTATGCATATGCCTTTTTTTTAAAAAAAATGCATGCATATTTATATTATCTTAAAAGTCAATGTTCTTTAAAATCCTTCCTATATGTATGCCTAAGGTACAAAAATAATGCATGGCTTTAATCCATTGAGGACCACGGATGTATGTATGCACATTTAAAAAGGACGTACAAAATTTGTGTTTGGCCTCAGCAATAAAAAAAGGGAATATTTTCCTGAATAAATTCTTCATTTTCGAAATTATGTTATTGAAAGTAACTTTTATTAACAAAATTGTTCCAGCAGAATAGAATTTGTGCAAAAAATGCCGGTCTGAAAGTGATTAACAGCTGTTTGATGAATTCAAGTATGTTAAAAAGTTATTAATATGTTGAGTGAAATGTCAGTCACGGGTGACTGACACGACTTGATAAAACTAAAACAGTTTAAAATAATGATTTAAAATAATTACTGAAAATGTATTTCAAATTTATTTATCTTTTATTTATTAAACGATTATGCTATCTGAATAAATACTTACATCAATGTACGTAATTTTGATAGTTTTATATCAAGTTAGACAACGATTTAATAATGTCTATCCTTTTTTCTCATGCATTTGTCTAAGCGTCCGAATGGGATGCTTATTTACTTGAGGCAGAAATACACGATGAAAAATCACACTACGTTGAATTCAATGTTTATAAATATAATTTGCGACTTAATTTTTATGGTATTGATTGTTTCTTTCTTTAAATAAACTCATAAAAGTAAACTGAGTGAATGCAGCAGGAGTTGTCCAGGATAGTTCAATTATGTAGCTTTACCATTTTAGGCACTAGGTGCCTGAGTTAGATTCTTATTTTGTAAAACATTTATGCAAACGGAAAAAAGTCTGTCTTATAAGTAGGGATGAGATTTCCGCTTTTTTGGACACCAGTAAAATCTTAAAGAAAATGTTGTTATTTGAAATCGCGAAAACGTTCCGATTAAATAATATAGCATTTTCTCTAAGATTTTTCTGGTGTGCAAAAAAGCGGAAATCTCATCCCTGCTTATAAGTTTACTATATACGGTTAACAATTTATAATAAATAATTTTTAATTACTATAATTTTATTTTAATTTTTTATATATGACCTAATTATAAAACCATAAATGTCAAAAACATTGGGGGTATAATTTTAAAAATATTTTTCCCTTTTTTAATTTTTTTCCTTTTTACGAAAAAAAAATTTTTAGGGAATAATTAATTTTTTCATTTTAAAAAATTGCATTTTTTTTTTAAAGAAAGCTTTATGGTAGTTGTAAGAACCAAGCTCGGTTTCTCTCAAGTGTTTTTCAGCTTGAAACTGACGGCTCAAACAGTAAGCTAAGTTGATATTTTTATATTTTTCTCGAAAATTGAACAGGTTCTAGACTTAAATTTGCGCACGCGCAGTTATCTACATTTCGCACTGATCTTAAAATTTTAGAGTTATTCTTCTTATAAGACAAATGTTTATATTGTTATTGAGACAAGTCTTAACATTTAAAATTAGGCACTGAAATAAAATTGTTTTATAAAATCAATTTCATGCGGTATATTATTACAATTTGATTAACAAAAGTTGCATTTCTTTTATTTTTATTCTCATCGGGAACGGCAAAAGTAACTTTTTAAAACGGAGAAAAAAAAATCTCAGGGATGAGAAATAAATGATATCATTTAACTTAAGAATAATATCAGAAAACAGGTGCCTTTTTAATTTTATAGACTTATTAGTATTTAGTGACACTTCTACAATATATATATATATATATTTATTTATATATATATATGTATATATGTAATAAAAAAAAAAAAATTGCGCCATTTTTATTTTTGTTCTCTCTTAGCTTCAATTCTAAATTTGTGGAACATATTCCAATCTTAGTTTCGTAACTTGTAACAGCTAAATTTCTTTTCTTACTTTAGTTATTAATAAATTATTTCTTGCTTCTCAAAAAGGCGGGAAGTATTTCGTAAGCTTTTTACTTTCTGGCATATTCCTGCGATTTTAATTTTATTTTTTATTTTTTAACATCGCGTGACAAGTGTTACTACGCGTTGCTAAAGGGCTTAGTGTTCCGAGGAAAAAATATAGTTCTTGCCAATAGACCGCCTATTACGGCCAATTAGAAGTGATCATTTTGTCTGTTAGAGGCTCAAGTCCATCCTGATTGGATTTTTAAAATGATTGACGCGGAGTAGGAGGGCGCTAGTTTTGTCGTGAAAATGATTTTTTCATTTGGCTTTTCAGGAGAGTAGAATGCACCTTTTCTTTAAACTATCAAGACGCGCGTTTTATTTCTCCGCTGAATTAGAAATGTCATTTTTTCCGAGATTGTAGAACGCCGGAATGTTGCAGCTTAGTGAGCGAAGGCCGTAGTGATAGATGTGTGGAACGGTGATCTGTGGAGTAACTTAAGTTCGTGCTCTAAATAATAAAGAACTAAAACACTGATTTTCTTGCATTGTTATTGGAGAAACTCCTACGAGAAAAAATCCATGGCTTATCCACTTACCAGAACGACTGCTCATCCCACTATTGAATCTTAGTGAATAGTAGTATTCTACAACCAACATGGTATTCTATTAGTGATTATACACTATTATAGAACATCGTCGTCGTTTTATTACATATTAGCCGGCAGGATGAAAAATGAACCGGCGTAAAACTTTTGAGAATAAGCTGCATGCTCTTCATACACTTACAGTTGTTCCTACATTTTTCCTGGTATTGTTTTCATCTTAACATTTAATACAGAAAAAAAAATAACTATGATATCTTCCATCTAAATGGTATGTCCAAGACTGAAGATGGATGGGATCAGCTGCTGTGTGTTAATACTAATATTGTAATTTTGTTTCCTGCAATAAGACTCAATGTGTGTTACTAACAGTCAGAGTTTTTGAGATGTTAGCTGCACGCATCTTTAACCTCATCTGCGTCTACTTCCACCCAAAATTACCCCTACACATGTTTGTTGACGCTTCTCAGGTAGCGGTAGGTGCAGTTCTTAAACAACCCGACCATAATAACTTTTTACATCCAATTGCTTATTTTTCTAGAGGATTGAGAAGTTATGAGAAAAATTATTTCATTACCGAACTAGAGTGTCTTGCTATCATTGATACTTTAGATAAATTTTATCATTACTTTCACGGTGTGCAATTTACCATCCATACTGATCATGCATCTCTTGTTTGGTTAAAAAATGTCAAACATTTAAGAGGTCGATTATTTAGGTGGTCATTGAAGTTAAGTATGTTCGATTACAAAATAGAGTACTTAAAGGGATCTACAAATGTCGAAGCCGACATGTTGTCCCGAAACCCTATTTCTCATTTTTGTAAGCCCCTTACTTTTCTTCTTGACGTTAAAGAGATTATTGAGATGCAAGAAAAAGAAAATGTGTGTGGATCAAATTATATTAATGACAATGGACTGATTATAGTTAAAAGAAAAGGTTTTCGTAAAGTGGTAGTTCCCATGTCCCTAAGAAAATAATTGCTTAATGTTGCTCATGAACAGTTTGGTCACCCTGGTGTTCAAAAAATGCAAAATTTAATTTCTCCTAACTATTATTGGCCAGATATGACCCAAGACATTACTAACTTTGTTAAATACTGTGATATTTGCCAGAAAAATAAAAAACCTAGACAGAAAAAATTTGGCTTATTACAAGCTATGCCCACTACAGATCAACCTTTTGACTGTCTGTCTGTTGATACTGTAGGAGGGTTCAATTATTATAATTCTACAAAAAAATATCTCCATATTATAATAGACCATGCCACAAGATATGTTTGGGCATTTCCTTCCAAAAGTGTCACTACAGAAACTTATACAAATTGTCTGAAACAGATTTTCAATATCAAAATCCCTCAACAATTATTCTGTTTTAGTAAGATTTCAAGTGTACAGTCCCCTCAAAAAATACTTAGTGACAGGAATGCTGCTTTTACTTCTTCAAGATTCAAAAAATTCCTGCGAAATCATAATATTAAACAACGTTTGACCACTGCCCATCATCCACAAACGAATGGGAAATGTGAAAGAGTAAATCAGACAATAGTAACTAGATTAAAATGTAAAGTAAACTCCACTACCTCTAAAATTCCCTGGACTAAGCTTTTAACTGAGGTAATTAATGAATATAATAATACACCCCATTCTATTACCAAATTTCCACCTGCGTACTTACTTTTTGGCCAATTACCCTATGACTCCCCCTTACAACAAAATTATTATCCCCCTGTTCATGAAGCACTTAAAATTGCTAAAACAAGAACTGATGAATTTCATTTAAAAAATAAAAGATATTATGATAAAGATTATATCGAACCAAAATTTAAAATAGGAGATCTAGTTATCTATGAAGAATTTCAGTACCCTAATACTAGAAAGTTGTCACAAGTATTTAGTGGCCCTTATAAAATTCTTAACAAATTATCCGAAGTAAATTTTGAAATTGATAGGCAAAACCAATTCAAAAGTTCAGAAATAGTACATGTATCTAAATTAAGGCCTTATTATTCCCCTGATAAATTTAAATTAAGTCATGAGCAACAACCCCCTAATCAACAACAACAAACTCAAGTAAAAACTGTAGCTTAGACTATATCTCTAGTTTATCATTTTATAATTTTTTCTCTTAAACAGTAAATTTCTTTTCATATTTTAATTCAGATAATATCCTGTAATTCTCACAGAATGGCAATGATATCTCTTGACTGCAGCGAGAGTGTCACTTGTCTGGAAATTTTTATATTTGTTTATTTATGCCGGCGTAGACGAACAAAGTGGAAATTTCTTATTCTGTACTGAATTACTCTACTTAGAATATTTTTTTTTTCTTTCAACTGAACCTATTTGTAATATTAAATTTAATCTATCAATTATTAAATTAATTATTTGCCAAGTAACAAAATTTTTATCACTTTATTTTAATATATATTTTTTTTTCTTTCTCTCTTTCTTTGCTTCTGCATTCCAGTCCAAGTACATGTCAATTATAATATAATTTTGTTTCTTTTTCTCTTTCCTACTTGCATCTTGCAATGTTTTATCACACCAAGAGAATATTTATTGCGTAATTATTTGACATGAATAGATCTTGTTTTTTATTTTTTATCATTTATTAATATTTCTTTTTAAGAATCTTAGTAGTTTAAAGGTCACGTGCATTCTCAAACATGAACAAAATTTTTATTTATCTTTATTTTATTTTAATTTATCATATTATATTTTAATTTTTTTTTGTACATATTCCTACTTAATCCTGTACTCGGATTACCAGATTAAGTAAATGATTTCATAGTTGATTGCATTTTTTATTTTATTCCACTTCTCTCTATATTTCATCCCAAAAATATGAGATGAGATAAACGAGATTAAGTATTTAAAGAATGTCTTTTGTGATATTTATTATTACTTATTAAGAGATTTACTTATACCCATTATGAGATTTACTTACACTTATGATATTTATTATTATTGATATTTTTCCTTATTATGTTTCTTAATTATATTGTTTATTATTTACATTGTTAAATTTTATTATTACTATATTATAAAATGTGTTATTAATTAAAAATACAATTATAAAAGTATTTTCACAAAGATTCCAAAATGGAACTGTTATGAATGTTCAAGGACTTACTCACACAAAAACTGAACTAATATTATAATGTTAGCTGATGAATTTGGACAGTTAAATGAATTAGACATCCTTAAAATGAGGTTATGAACTATGCCATTCCAAATATGACTTTAAGAAGATTTTTGAAATAAACTTTTAAAAATTGATTTCTAGATTTGACATTGTTAAAAAAGAATTTAACATTATTGTTTTTCATTTTTATGTTTCATTTTTATGTTATTACTATGGGTAATTGCTTATATTTTCAAATTACTTTTTGATGTGTACTTTAAACAAGATTATATCTTGTATTTGTATTGAAGCCTATTTTATTGTATTTAAATTTGAAGTTATTCTACGCATCACCTTGGTGTTTTTAAATTTGAATTCTATATAAAAAAGAGAAATTAATTTAAATTTTTTTTTATTCAGTATCTAATTATTATTACTTATATCAACAACTTCGTGAGCTAAGTCTGCATCATCTCCCTTTCTGTGAAATTGCAGGTCTCAGACCTACTTTTTTACCCGTCTTTCTGGGAGGGGGGATTTGTAATAAAATAAAAAAAAATTTTGCGCCATTTTTATTTTTGTTCTCTCTTAGCTTCAATTCTAAATTTGTGGAACATATTCCAATCTTAGTTTCGTAACTTGTAACAGCTAAATTTCTTTTCTTACTTTAGTTATTAATAAATTATTTCTTGCTTCTCAAAAAGGCGGGAAGTATTTCGTAAGCTTTTTACTTTCTGGCATATTCCTGCGATTTTAATTTTATTTTTTATTTTTTAACATCGCGTGACAAGTGTTACTACGCGTTGCTAAAGGGCTTAGTGTTCCGAGGAAAAAATATAGTTCTTGCCAATAGACCGCCTATTACGGCCAATTAGAAGTGATCATTTTGTCTGTTAGAGGCTCAAGTCCATCCTGATTGGATTTTTAAAATGATTGACGCGGAGTAGGAGGGCGCTAGTTTTGTCGTGAAAATGATTTTTTCATTTGGCTTTTCAGGAGAGTAGAATGCACCTTTTCTTTAAACTATCAAGACGCGCGTTTTATTTCTCCGCTGAATTAGAAATGTCATTTTTTCCGAGATTGTAGAACGCCGGAATGTTGCAGCTTAGTGAGCGAAGGCCGTAGTGATAGATGTGTGGAACGGTGATCTGTGGAGTAACTTAAGTTCGTGCTCTAAATAATAAAGAACTAAAACACTGATTTTCTTGCATTGTTATTGGAGAAACTCCTACGAGAAAAAATCCATGGCTTATCCACTTACCAGAACGACTGCTCATCCCACTATTGAATCTTAGTGAATAGTAGTATTCTACAACCAACATGGTATTCTATTAGTGATTATACACTATTATAGAACATCGTCGTCGTTTTATTACATATTAGCCGGCAGGATGAAAAATGAACCGGCGTAAAACTTTTGAGAATAAGCTGCATGCTCTTCATACACTTACAGTTGTTCCTACATTTTTCCTGGTATTGTTTTCATCTTAACATTTAATACAGAAAAAAAAATAACTATGATATCTTCCATCTAAATGGCATGTCCAAGACTGAAGATGGATGGGATCAGCTGCTGTGTGTTAATACTAATATTGTAATTTTGTTTCCTGCAATAAGACTCAATGTGTGTTACTAACAGTCAGAGTTTTTGAGATGTTAGCTGCACGCATCTTTAACCTCATCTGCGTCTACTTCCACCCAAAATTACCCCTACACATGTTTGTTGACGCTTCTCAGGTAGCGGTAGGTGCAGTTCTTAAACAACCCGACCATAATAACTTTTTACATCCAATTGCTTATTTTTCTAGAGGATTGAGAAGTTATGAGAAAAATTATTTCATTACCGAACTAGAGTGTCTTGCTATCATTGATACTTTAGATAAATTTTATCATTACTTTCACGGTGTGCAATTTACCATCCATACTGATCATGCATCTCTTGTTTGGTTAAAAAATGTCAAACATTTAAGAGGTCGATTATTTAGGTGGTCATTGAAGTTAAGTATGTTCGATTACAAAATAGAGTACTTAAAGGGATCTACAAATGTCGAAGCCGACATGTTGTCCCGAAACCCTATTTCTCATTTTTGTAAGCCCCTTACTTTTCTTCTTGACGTTAAAGAGATTATTGAGATGCAAGAAAAAGAAAATGTGTGTGGATCAAATTATATTAATGACAATGGACTGATTATAGTTAAAAGAAAAGGTTTTCGTAAAGTGGTAGTTCCCATGTCCCTAAGAAAAAAATTGCTTAATGTTGCTCATGAACAGTTTGGTCACCCTGGTGTTCAAAAAATGCAAAATTTAATTTCTCCTAACTATTATTGGCCAGATATGACCCAAGACATTACTAACTTTGTTAAATACTGTGATATTTGCCAGAAAAATAAAAAACCTAGACAGAAAAAATTTGGCTTATTACAAGCTATTATAGAACATCGTCGTCGTTTTATTACATATATATATATATATATATGTATATATATATATATATATATATATATATATATATATATATATATATATATATATATTAATATAGTGTTGTTAGACAACATTTATATTTTGAAAAATGAACACTTAAAATGTATCTTTCAAACGTTGCCTTTGGACTTTAAGCTGATTTTTTTCCTTTCTAAGGATGCAATATCTTTTGCATTTCGTAGGGATGAGATTTCCGCTTTTTTGGACACCAGTAAAATCTTAAAGAAAATGTTGTTATTTGAAATCGCGAAAATGTTCCGATTTAATAATATAGCATTTTCTCTAAGATTTTACTGGTGTGCAAAAAAGCGGAAATCTCATCCCTGATTTCGTTCCCTTGTTTGTCTAGAAAATCTGGATGGTAAAATTGTGTACATTTGTTTATCTCTATTGCCTGGCTGAAAAATATAAACTTTATTTATAATAAATAGAATTTAAATCTCACTTTGCGGGCTAAAAAAATATCACAACAAATGTTATTTAAATCTTATTTTGAGGTACATTTTATGTGCTGAATATATACTTCGAAACAAAGTATGTGTCGCCGTTTACTGAATTTGTTTCAGGTGAAATTAAATAAAAACAATAAAACTGTGTAGACTCGAACATAGTAATGAAATAGACAAAGAATGTGTCATTAGATTTTAGAATAGTTTTTACTCAAAATAAATAACATTTGACATTCACGTAGAAAGGATTCAGAGAGTTCATCTTGAAAATATCTGTTAGACACTAGTGTAGTTTTTTGAAAGAATATTAAATATTGAAACTTTTAATATTTCTTGATAATGATCAAACTTTCGTGTTTTCTACTTTTTTTTTTTTTTTTTTTTTTTTTTTTTTTTTTTTTTTTGAAATTTACAGAATGCTTCACATTAAAAATTATTTGAATTTTAATTGGTTTTCAATCATTACAAACTTTTTAAAATAAAATATTAAATGGATGGAATAGTATACTCATATAGAAGGCATTTTGGTTTCTAGAAGGCATTTTTTTAATCTAGATCATTTTGGTACCTGACATAAAATATATATTATTAGTAATGTGCTTTCCATTCCAAATTACTAAAAACTTATTAATTAACGAATGAAATTATAATATTTAGCTCGGCATTCAGCTGTAAAAATGTACATATAAGTACAAAACATTTATGAATCTAGACGTAAATGCGACAGGGGAGATTGGGTTAAAATATCTCCTTTCAACCTCATAAATTCTAACTGCGCAGTGAGTTGTGGCTCTGTTTCTCAAATTCCATGCGCTTAACTAATAGCATATGAAACATGTAACTTCATAACATGCGGGATATTAATGTTACCCATTTAATTGTCAATAAAAAAGATGATTATTTAACATCAAAATAGAATATATTGTCAAAAAGGTACATTTATGGCAGCTAAAGTGAGGACAAATGGCCATACAAGCACATTTATTTGCAGATGCTCAGACAGTCAAACTGAAGTCTAAACAGAATTTATTCCAATGATTTATATTCATCTCATTATTATAAAAAACATTAAAATATCACTAAAATGCATTGAAAATAATTTTTCTCAAAAACTGTAATATAACGGAATTCTTTTGAGTTTTTTTTAAACGAACTGGAATGTCTCCATAATTAATTCATAGATATTCCATAAATAAAGTTCTATAACATATGAAAATTATACTAGGACTTTCCTCATGGGGATTACACTGAGCAATATTGCTGAGAATATAGATTTAATAACTTGCGACAAGTAAAGAAACCCATAGTATATATATATATATATATATATATATATATATATATATATATATATATATATTTACGTCGGTTGTCGCATTTATTTTTTAAATATAGTTACATATTTTTCATAACATTAAAATCCTTAAAAAAAAATCTTTTAAATTGAATTTTGGTTTGACCGGTTATTTAAGAAAATAATAAAAAAAAAATGGCGAAGTATAACGATTATGTACAAAGGTTTATGAGTCTTTGTCTAACAAGAAAGGTCTTCATACGGAGATACTCCGAAAAATCTGAAAAAATTACAGAATGTTCTTCTTATGAAGGCACATACGTTTATACACAAATTTCGACGGAACCGCCATACAACGTGCATAAAAAAAGATGAAATTTTTCTTATTTGGCGATTTATCACAGGTTGACAATGAAGAGAATTTAACCCATTAGTGCCTAGCGTTCCTTTTTAGGGAAGCTTCAAAAGGTGCATTCAGCACTGTTTTTAACACCGGTAAAAAAGAAAAGCAATAATTATTTCATTTAAATGATGCATTTTCGTGATTAATGAACTAAACTTAAATCTTTTAAAAATAGTGGTGCCAACCAAATAAAATTTACGCAAAAGATGCTGGGCACGAATGGGTTGGAAAAAAATACTCTTTCATATATAATACTCTTTAATCTCTTCGCGACAAATGTTGTTTGCTTAATTTTTAATCTTTAATCACCGGCATTTAAAACAGAAAAATGTTTGTGATGGAATCACGAGAATGATTAAATAAGGATTAAATAAGGTAATTAAGATAAGGTATGATTAAATAAGGTAAATAAATCCGATTAAATAAGGTAAACTTTACAATAAAAATAACTGGTGGGAATCATGAAGGCTTCTCGCGATACTTAAAAAAAAGTCAAATGCATTAAGATTCTTTGCTTTTGGCGAAGAAAAATCCTGATCGCCAAATCGCGTGTCGCTTTCATATTTTCGCGCCAAATATTTGAAAATATTGACTTTCGCATTAGACTTTCTACTGTGATTCCGCCGCTAAATTTAACTGATCTTTCATTACATACTTAAGTAATACAACTGGCATTTTTTTTCAACATATTCTGAGTATTCCCAGTATGGTGACATTCCTTATGAGGAGGATAATCTAATGAATTTCTAATGAATTTCTATATGTCATGCGTCACAAGACAAGCAAATGAAGAGAATCATGGGTTATTACATAAATATTTAGCGAAAGAAACTGAAAATAGGATATAAATATCTTTAATTTATCAACTATTAATGCATGTTACCCTGTATTATTTACGATTTCGGCACAAATAAATTTTGTATTCTGAAAAATTATGAAAATCTATATCTATATTATAAAGGCCAAACGTATCTGTGCGTAACGCATACGTCATTTTGCGAATGGCAACACTTTCAAATTTTAAATAAAACTACGGTATTGAAATTTTTGCTACTACAAATTTTTATGCTTCTAAATATCGTACATTTTCAAATTTTATATCATCGTGTAGGGAAAATTTTTTTTACTTTTAAATGAAATTTGTTTGAAAGCTGTATCTTAATATGTTTTTTAAATATTAATTTTTTAGTAGTTTTTAATACCGCTTTTATAATAGGATTACTCCATTTCTATTAAAAGCAAAGGAAAAAAGGGGACGAAATTGAATACTGTATCTTTATGTTGCCATTTTCTCATTAGAAGTGAAAAAATGGAAATTTAAATATCTTCTTTTATAAAACTTAGTGACTTTTGATTTCATTAGGAAAAATGGAATTTTAAATATCTTCTTTTATAAAACCCAGTGACTTTTGATTTCATTTAGAATATTTGATTAACACGTAAAAGAATAGCAGCAGTTTAATATCTGTTTCAGCTAATAGCCCATTGAGACTTGAAGTTTTGAATCAAATGATCAAATTAAAATGCCAATTTCTTCTGAAAAGGTGAATGCAGATACGAAATGGGCATTTGTAAATTTTGATATGATGAAAATGATGCCGGATTTAGATATCACGGGAAATAAATTCTATGATGGAGTCAAAGTGGAATAAATTTTGCTTTTTTTCATTTTGGAATACTAGCATAAGAACCTAAATTGATAACTTTATCATAATAACAGATCTTTATTATTTTTTACTGCTTACATGTACGATTAAAATTTAATTTTAACAATTTCTACAATTGAGTTTTATAGAAATAGTATTTTTCTAATTTGACGTTGAATATCTATTAAAGAGTTAGACTTACTTTTAGGTGCATTTTTTACTATAACTAATTTTGTAGGTTTCTTATAAATCAATGAAACAGTTCCTTTTTAAACATTTTCTTTCGTCGAAATTCGATGGTTTCAACTTTGTTTTAATAGAAACCGGAAAAAAGTATGGTGTAAAAGTAATAAATATTAAGTAATGCACGATTAAATTATGTAAACTGTTCAATAAAAATTAATCACAACATCTTCCTGTTTTTGAATGACAGTAAATCAAATAAAGAAAAGGAGTTCTTTTTTAAAACTTTATTTGTGGCAAGGGAATCCCTCAAGTATATACAACAAAATAGCTGTGCGGCCAGTTCTTTTAAAATTCCGATTTCTTGATTGACACCACATTTCTGAAATAGTAAAATTCGTCCTATTTGATGACAAATTAATTAACTCTTCCCGAATAGTGGTTCCGCTCTGGGCACACCTAATTTTACTTCCTAACTTGCAAAGGGCAGCAAGAACATTTGTTTTTACAATGAGAGTTTAAATTAAGAAGTTCCTAATTGCTAAAAAAGTCATTTATTAATTCCGGTGTCAATCAGTAATTTCTCATTTTACGAACAGGACTCGTTTAACCCTTTAACGTTCATTGGTTTCTCTACGAAACCACAAAATTTTAATTCCGATATGCAACAACGACACCGGAATTTTAATAAAGAAAAATTCATTTTATTATTCATGTGAAAAATCACTTTTTCTTATTTACAAAAATATTTGTACGCAGTTACCGGTGTCAGTCATTTATTTCAATGTCTTAGCAATTAAAATGCTCTGAACACTAAAGGATTAAATCGGAAAGAGTTAAGGTAATAACAAGTAGAAATCGGCTATTTGAGAAATCAAGAAATTTGAATTAGAAAAAGTTAGCCAACTGACAATGCTGGAGAGTAGTTGCCGAAACGTCACTGACATGAAATTTTTTGATTTCCGTTTGTCTGTCCACCTGTCTGTCTGTTCCCCGATAACTGCCGTAAAAAGAATCCTATTTCCTCGAAATTAATTGAGGTATCCGGATTTAGCTGCATAGTTTCGGGTTATGTTTGGTTTATTTGTTCGGAAAATACTGAAAATTTTAATTTCGCACCACCCCAACTAAAAAAAATCTGTAGAAAATCTATAGCTTTTTGGCCCAAAATCTGTGGGAAATCCAAAGGTATTTGGCCCATTATGCAGATATTTTTAACAATAGCTTAAAAAATTCTGCAGATATTTTAAAAATAAAGCTAAGTCTGCAAATTTTCTTCAAATTTCTGTAAAATTTCTGTAGAAAGATGCGATTTCTTCAGATAATCTTAACATTATTTTTAGTGGGGACGAATGCTTTCCTATGGCAAATCAGACTTTCATTGTTTATGGAAAGTGGATCTTTTTATAAATGGATTGAAATGATAAATTATGGATACTGAAATTTCCCAATACGTGTCTTAAGTCATTCCTATTAATTTGAAATTTTGTCTATGCATTTGTCAGATATTCTTCATTATTTTTGTAAATTTGGGTTATTTTTCATACATAGTATGTTCCAATAATATAAAACATTTTGTTTTAGAATTTTTTTATTTTAAAATGTTTAATATTTCATTATTTCTTTTCCATTTACTTGTTGCCTAGCAACAATAACTGACCCTAATAATTATTTAAACATCGCTAATGTGTGGATGTAATGTTTAAATCATTGTAGTCAGAAAACACCAGCTCCTTCATACGGGCCTCATATGAGGACAGATAAAAATTGCCTTAGAAATGAAAAAAAAAATGATTTATTCATTTATGGAGGTTTGATTTATGGACAGATAACAGCAAGTATGCAGAACAATTAAAAAATATTTTGTAATGCGTTCATTCTCATTTATCATAAAATAAAGGTAATACTGAAAAAAGATGAACAATAATGGGAAATAATTTATGCATGATTGGGTTAAGCTCTAACAGTTTTCAGTGTTATGTTATTGTGGTTGTAAAATATTATATTTATTACGATTTTTTAAATAGGTTACATAAAAGATACTTTTGGGGCAAATTTCGATTGTTCCGCGATTTTCTGAAATACCGGCCAAGACCCATAGATTTAGAGTCGCTGCTCTAGAATAAATCTTAATTAGTAACATCATTTAAGTAATCTTAATGTCTAATCTTAGTCATCTTAATTAGTAACGTTATTAGTAACATTAATTAGTAATTAGAATCTTAATTAGTAATAGATAAAAATAAAGCTGTTTTAAGATAAAAATAAAATTGTTTCGAAAAAAAAGAAAATATTCCCTAATTTATCTAATAATGTAATTTAAAATAATTTATGTAAAAATATTTTCGTTTTTTCTTTAACAAATCGCGTAGTAAACTACATGTTTGTTAAAAAAAAAAAAAAAAAAAAAAAAAAAAAAAAAATTCTGAATACTTCAAAGTGATGCAAACATTAATTTTTAATCATTAAATATAAAACATGGAAAGTGCCGAGCAGTTAAAAAAGAACATATCTTTTACAATTTTAATATCAAATATCAAGTTCAAAAAGCATTTCATTAAAAAATATTGAGACTATTTTTTACAAACAAGTGAAGATTTTGTTTGACATAAATGCATGAAACAACATTTTCTCAAATTGATTCTTATTTAAACAGTTCTTCAAACTTTATTTATAAAACAAAACAGAAAAGAATAGTTGTTTTTCCCTTTTAAAAGAGAATAATAAAACTTTCCCCATCATGTTTCACAAAATATAAGTACTATGGTATTAAATGTTATGTGAAAGTTAAAAAATATATTTAAAAAAGCAATAGGGAGACAGCTTAATGCACTTTTGTAAAATAACAACAACAAAAAATAGAATCAAGCATTAAACCAAAGGAAAAATAAATAACGTTCTTTTATTACTTATTATCAAACTTATCAGATTGCAATTCTTAGATCTCTATTTATTTTTTTTCCTTCAAAATCACTTCTTAAGTATCTATTTTTAACACTGTTGTATTAATTCATCGTGTTTTTAGTACACGTAATAATGAATTACTTATATAATAAACGAAATTATCTAATTCGTGTATGTATAAAATTAAATTATTGTGCGTTTCTTATATATATATATATATATATATATATATATATATATATATATTTTCATTTTTTTTTTAGATTTGGAATATTGCGCCTCAAGAAACGAATTTTATAAAAGTGTAACACTAAAATTCAAAATGTATTTAAAAAAGACGATAGGCATTTTGCAAATTGTTTTGACATGACATTTTTAAAAAAATATTAATTTTGTTCGACCAAATATCCAATTTTATCTTTTATATGTCTGTGTATAAATGGCAAATTTGATAGGTAGTCTAGTTTTATTAAAAGATTGAATAATATAAATTAAGACAAACTTGAATAATTTTTTTTAAGTAATTAAAATTCATCTACAAAAAATTAAAACACTAAAAAACATTTAAAAATACAAAAGTAAACGTTACGCCTAGCTACCGGCAAGGCCTTATCAGTACAAATAATAATTCATTTCTAAACAAACATTGGAACAAATCAAGACAGTTACAGTTAGTTATTATTTTTTAGAGAAAGATAATATTCATTTGGGACAGCACGAACCTCATTCAGAGTCGGCGATCGTAAACCAGTGATCCAACCTTCAATGAGAATTCTTCCTTGATAATTTCTACAACCTGATTTAACCCCCTTAACTGTGGCATTGTTTTCGACAACATAAATTAATAATAGGGGCTGTAAACCACATTTTCCTTACTAAAATAGTTGCTTTACTTAATCGAAAAACATTTGCCAATCAATAAAGATAAATTTTCAGTTAAAAATTAGTGGTGTCGAAAAGCTCTAAATAACGAAGCGTGCAAAGAGTTCCTGCCCGGGCAACACAGTTAACCCTTGCCCGGTCTCGGATACCTAATTTTAATTCCAAACTTGCAATCGGCACCAATAATATTTTAGTACAGTTTTGCTTTTACAATAAAGCTTATATTAAGGAATTCAAAATATTAAAAAAATTCGTTTGTGAATTCCGGTGTCAGTCGATAATTTTTCACTTTACTACAAATTTTGCCCGCCCCGGAAAGGGTTAAGGAGTTAAAGATGCTGGCCTTCGCAAACTGCGGGATGTGTTTCGTTTGAACGTAATGTTGGGCAATTTATGAATTTAAATTACCGCTTTTTAGAGAACTGATATATTCCCTCAAGCGAATTTCTAAAGATCTGCCTGTTTCACCAATGTATCACAATCTCCACAGGGAATAATGTAGACAACTGCGGGTAATTTAGACTTGTCGTATTGAAATTTATGCTTATTAAAGAAAGAAGTAAATTTATATATTGATTTAACCTGGGAGAATGCGTGCTGACCAAGGGTATGAATGGTTTTCACTTTGCCATCAATAACATCAAATTATAACAGTCACTTTATTAACACGAAAACAATTCTTACAAATTTTCCTATAAAATAAGTTGAAGATAACTTTTTAAAAATTAGTGGTTGCAATTGTAAAAACGATACGCACTCCGGGTCTTTTAAGCCCTGCACGCGTCCTCCCGGGTTAAAAGAAACATCAACATTAAATGATTTTAAAATACCAGAAATTTTATCAGAAATACCCTTATAATAAGGGATGCAGATGAAAGGATTTTGTTTAATACATTGTACGTTTTGTTTAGTACAGAGCCATTGGGTATTGCAGTTCCAGTAATGATTTTGAAAAAGAAAAATGTAACATTTATCATGATTTGATTAATAATAACTACCCTATTGGATTGTTAAGAAAATTTTTAGAAATACAATAGATTTTGTGAATTCTACTCCTCCTCCTACTCAACGTACTAAACAAAATTCTTTCATCTGCATATACAGTAAAATCCATTCATACCCTGGATATTCGCGCATTCTCCGGATCAAGCATTTTTCCATGATTGCTAAATAAAGACAAAAATCTTACAATGAAGTGGCAAGATAATATCGACTGAATGTTTGCAGCTCATTTGCGGCGGCAGCATTTTACGAACTTTATAATGTTTTGTCACCAGTTTTTAAAATCAGAAATTTGAGCCTTTTAAATCAAGATAATGCTTCGATTAATCCTTTCCGGCATGAGCAGTATCTGTTCGTAAAATGAAAAATTATCGACTGACACCGGAACTCACAAACGAATTTTTTAGATATTTTAAAAGCCCTAATTTAAGCATCTATTGTAAAAGCAAAATTTTACTATAATATTATTGGTGACGTTTGCAAGTTTGGAATTAAAATTAGGTATCCCAGGAACCGGGCAAAGAGTGTCAGAAAGGGTTAAAAGAGATAAATTTTACAATATAATCTTACTGGTGGCGATAAAGTATTCTTAACGCTTTTTGAGGCACGTATGCATGTCGCTCATCCCCAAGGGGTTAAGAAAACACAATTTTCTCACGAAGTTTTAATGTGACACGTTGATTGCCACATCAGTGATCGGTGACTGACATCGGAATTCCCGTTTAGACCGCGTCATTCATCGGAGACTGACAGTCAAAAATTTTTTATAAAGCTAAAACAAACTCTATTGCTTTAAGTAATTACGCAAAAATAATTTAAAATGTACTTAAGTTTTACTTATTACAAGTTTATACTTTCAGAATAATTACTTCAAACAACATGTATAAATTTTTAATTTCTGTGTCAGTCACCATGGTACTGAACGTGTGAAGCTAATAACTTTCATGATTACTGCCATTGTGAAACATTATATTTGTTACAAACTAAAGTATAATGAGTGCTTGGTTGTTAATTTTGTTTATGACGAACAATTATCAACACGAGGTATATAGGCCATAAGGAATGGGTGCCCTCCGTGGTGGCCTTTCTAAGGGAACCTAACCTATATTTACGAAAGGAAATCTAAGGTTCGAAGAAAACCACGGAAACACCGAACGATTGGGCCATGGGCCGCGACTGGGTTCGAACCCAGCACCTGCCGTCTACCAGTTTCTTGAGCAGAAGTATAATAAATGAAAACGATAAAGAGATAGATGAAATGAAAGACATATTTTCCTAGCAAATTTCGATTGTCTCGAGACCCACCTAAACACTCACCGTCAACCATAGGCTGGGAACCTCTGGAGTATCGAATGATTCATATACTTTCATTTGTTTCACATTAATGTAAGTACATAAAATTAAATATAATTTATAATAGTTCCTTGTTTGCCAGAACTCATTTATAATTTCTCAGATTAGCATGTATTATAATTACACTTTTTTCAGTTGTTATGAAAATAGGCAATAAAAAGAAATTGCAAACTGGGGTTGCAAGTTTGGCTTTACTTTCAATTTAAAACTTCGAATTCACATCAGAAATGCTCAAGGAAAATTTTTTATTTTATGCAAACACAAAACGTCTGCCATTAAGTAAAGAAAACAAAACCATACAGAATTTCTGGTGTGAACGTAAATTATCTGATTTAACCCTCCTACCCTGTTTAAATTTTACTCAAACTTGATTAAAATATTTCTCACCAGAATTTTTATTTTATTTTACTCATTTAACTTAAATCTTTGTGTTATTTATTTAATTTACTTTATAAAAAAATTTCTGGTTTGAATCGAATGAAACGCATTATAGGACTGGGTCGATTAGACCCATTCAGGGTAGGAAGGTTAAATAAGAGGCCAAATGTGTTGTAAACTAGTAATTTAATATATACGAGGTCGAACCCGTCGAATTTCGACGAAAGAAAATGTTTAGGAAGGAACTGTTTCATTGATTTATAATAAGTCCACAAAATTAGCTACAGTAAAAAATGCATCTTAGATTGGTCAGACTAACTCTCAAACAAATATTATTTTAAGCTAAAAAGAGAAAAAAAAACCATTTCTATAAAACTTGGTTGTCCAAATTATTAGGATGAGCGAAGCGAATCCTTTACTAGGCCACTCAAATGACATTTTGTCGCACACTTTACAAAAAAACTATACAGTATTTTGATTTGAAATTAAACACAAATATAAATTATGATCTGTAGATTTGCAGAATATTATTTTTTTACAAAAATACTTTTCAAAAATTATTATTTTAATTATTTTATTTTACATGTTTTTCCATTACGAACGCATTTTTTCAAATAACACCCGTGAAACACGTACGTTTTCAGAAGAAAAACTTAAATCATGGGGTCAGTAATTATAGTTAGAATCATCATTAAATAAACAAATAAATAAAATATATTTTCATTATTCTGATAAAATACCTCAAAAACTGCTTTCAGATTTTCAAACTATGCTCATTCCTTTTAACTATGTATAGTTTCATGATTTCTTTTATAAAATTTATAAAATACTTTTTTTAAAAAAAATTTTAGCATATTTTTAATGAATTAAAATTTGTGGAAATTCTCTTATTAACATTCAATTATAAAAGTATTTTTCTGTGTTAGGGATTCAAATACACAAGTTATTCTTATCTTGTGAAATCATTTAAGCAAACGATATTTATGAATTTTAAAAGAATTAATTTATGTTTTTGTGGGGTGGCAATAAAAGAATTGTAAAAAAATAAAATTAATGAATATTTTGTATAATTCTACTTCGAAAATATTTTTATTTATACCAGTCTTATATCATAAATAAACAATCTGAGGCAATTCTTAGTTATTTAGTTGAAATACATTTTAAAATTAAAATGCGTCGAAACATAAAATTACATTTTTGCTTAATAAAGATGCAAAAGTAATTTTAAAAATATATTATTACTTTGAAATATTTATCTTATAGCATAATACTTCGCGAATCCAAACAAAGCATGGTTTTTGCTAATTAAAATTAAACTTAAATCGCATATGTAATCAGTAAAGTATAACAAAGATAAGTTATTATGACGAAATTTTCAATTGAGGATCTTATGTTTGGTATAAAGCAAATGAAAAAAAAAATATTCCAAATTGACATGATCATAAAATTCCCATGTGAAATCTAAACCCGTCAAAATTTACATACACACTTTTCATAGTATTTTAATTTGATCATTTTTAAATCATTTGCTTTTTTATATAAAAATACATTATTTGCATTCGCTAAAAGCATTCCATTTTTACGGATACAGTCTTAAACAACATCTACAGAAAAGTTTGCATATGACGTCATTAGGACGGAATATTACACAAACGCAGCAAAAACAATATTCAAGGCACTCGGCAAAACAAATCGGAAATGTGAGGATTCACAAATCTTCACTTCTTTATTTATAATAGCTCCATGTTTTAACAGAAATCATTCATTTGCATATTTTTTCAAATTTGGAAAATATTGCAAACATGCGGATAAATAAAATTGCCCTTATTTAGCTTTCTGATACGAACTGAGTAAATGCGGTGAAGTCACTCGAATATTATTTAAAATACAGTTTTGTGAAGAGAAATTTTTGTATCCTTTGTAAATAAGGTTTTCAGTAAATTAAAAAATCATTTAATTGATGAATAAAAATACAATAAAAACAAATTTTATCGTATTTTATGTCAGACGATATCTTTTGACATGATTCTTTTTTTTCAGTTTTTATCAATTTTAAGAGAAAATGGCGAATTTATGTTGCCACAATTACAAAATTCGTACTTAAAACTATAAAAAAATTAATAACTCATAAACAAATTGAGATACAACTTTCAAACAAATTACATTTAAAAGTAAATTTTTTTCTCAATACGACGGTATAAAAATTGAAATAGGCGATATTTAGAAGTGTAAAATTTGTAGTACTGAAAATTGCAAAACTGAATTGCATGCGAAAGTGTTGCCATTCACAAAATGACGTATGCGTTACGCACAGATACGTTTGGCTTTTATAATATAGATATTACAGTTCAGTCGGGCTGCAAATACACGTTTGATGATATTTGAAATGGAAACACTCTCCCGCCAGTATGTTTCTTTCTTTATTTTTCAAGCCGTCACTGACGACAGCCTGCTTACATGAACGAAACAACATAAAGGAAACTCTTGGAGTAACTTAATGCAATATTGAGTTTAACTTCTTTTCTGTATGTATTTTCCGGTGTTGATTAAAAATTTTATTTTTAAAATTAAATGAGGGTCATTCCACATCCAGTCAAGTAGAAAAATATCAATATGTAGCCAATCATTAAAGATTTTAACTCCTTAACTGTGTTACCCGAATTGACTCCCGGCAGGAACTCCTTTGCACACTTCGTTACTTAAAGCTTTTTGACACCACTAATTTTTAACTGAAAATTTATTTTTATTGATTGGCAGATGTTTTTCGATTAAGTAAAGCAACTATTTTAGTATGGCAAATGTGGTTTACAGCCCCTGTCTTTAATTTATGTTGTCAAAACAATGCCACAGTTAAGGGGTTAATGAAACTGCGTGTATTTGTTCTTTATATTAAGATATGATTATCATTGACTTTACCAGTATTTCTTTTTAATTTTTTTAAATATACAGTATTTAGGTTGCAGTATAGTTTCCCAAATCTTTTGTGTGCCCTCGTTAATACTGTGTACTTTTTAAGATACAGGATCTAACTCACAGAAAACCTCAGCAGCGTATATCACTTTCATTATACCTATTTATTATATGTAAAATAATTCAATATGATTAAAATACGCCGAGAACTATGTTTCACCCTATCACCATTATTTAACGGAATTCTTTTGTGTGGTCCTGTAAATGAATCATAAATATTTTTAGCACCGCATATTGTAATAAATTATACGTTTTAGTACTCATTAGTAAATTAATGTCAATTTCATTGTGTTTGAAAGACTGCGACACAGTTAGCATGCACTTAACCCTTTCCGGCACGGACAAAATCTATGCAAAAATTAGAAATTACCGACTGACACCAGAATTCGCAAACGATTTTTTTTAATATTTTGAATTCCTTAATTTAAGTTTTTATTGTAAAAGTAAAATTTTACTAAAATATTACTGGTGGTGATTGCAAGTTTGGAATTAAAATTAGATATCCCAGATCGGGCACAGTGTGCCGGAAAGGGTTAAATGGTGGCCTTAATGAAGCCATAATGAAAATATCGACCATCCCTGTCATTAAACTATACATCCGATTTTCACAAAATTTGAAATGATTGGATACAATTTTGCAATAATTATATATTTAAAATTTCAAAGGATTCGGTTGGGTAGTTTTTGCTCTGCGAATGGACAGACAGACGGACTGATCGACGACTATAGGAGCTAAGTATTTATATAGTTACGAACGCACCTAAAAAGTGAGAAATGTGGGTGCTCCTTCAAAAACAAAATAGTCTCACAATTTGTGTGTAAAAATCAAAAATTATACAACTAACTCAGTTTCTAGTAAAAAAATAAATACAGTAGAACCCCGATAATTTGGATTAATTGGGACCAGACCCAATCCGGATTATCGGAAATCCGAATTATCCGGAGAATTAGAAAAAAATGGAATAAAATAAAACATTCTTACAGAAAATCACCTTTATGTTAAACTCATTGAATATTTATAGACAATAAAGATGTTTACATTGTTTAATTCTTCCAAAAAGATATCAGAAAAAGTTTTTTTTAATCAGAATAGTAAGATGAAACAAGTCAATGTTATGGAAATTAGGCAATCGCTTTTCAAACTTGAAAAAAAAGAATGACCAAACCGATCCGGATTATCGGGGTCCGAATTATCGGGGTTCTACTGTACTGCAAAACGTCATGAAACAGTGTTGCCAGTGGGCTACTTTTTTGAAACGGAAAAATTCCCTTTGTTTTCGTCTTTATTAATCAGCCATTAAATAAGGAACGTTTTACCATTGCCAAAAAGTGGTGCCAATCAAGAATCTGAAGTTGAAAAAAAGTAGCCTATCTGGCAACACTGCATGAAAATGTACATACAATTACGACACCCACATTTCTTTTGGGATAAATGGTTCAAAACATGAAATCACATCCATGTACAATTATATTGGATTGAAATTTACAAAATAAGCGGTACAAGTTAGTATTAACCTTAACCCTTTATGCACCGATACATATGTATCATAGCTGCCAACTTTTACGCATTTTTCCTACCACAAAAGTTTTATAGTTAACATTGTCTAATTTAACCGTCGAAAACTTATGATTAAACAAATAGAAAATCTTTCTACAATTTTAGTGGTAGTAATAATGCGTAAAAGTTGGCAGCTATGATGTGTGATCATGCATATGTACTTTAAAGTACCATTAAAGAAAATTTAAACTAAATTTTATTTGTTCAGTCTATTAAGAAAAGTTTAGTTTTCTTTATACACAAATTACGTAGCTTCATCAAACTTAGAGAGGGTAGAAAAAGATTCGAAGTTAAATATTTACAAAAAGCTGTGATTTTCATAATCATTTGCATAAATATAGCTTTTCTTTAAAAAAAATCTACGAAACATTTTTAACTGCAAAAACCTTTCTATTTACAGAGAGCCTCATAATACATTTAAATACACTGCTTTACGAACAATTGTGATATTTCAACCAGAGTATCTTTTGTTAATTAAATAGATCATTTTTATAAATATTTTACAAAAGGAGTTGTTACTACAGATATATTTAATCAGTTTCAATGAAACAATGTCTAAATTTTGTATTATATTTATTTAGAAACTCCAGTATATCTTCAGATATTAAGGAAAATAATAATTGAGATGAAGCAGTTCCTTGATAAATAATTCGGTAGAAAAAGGGTTAATGGTTAATAGATCTTTAAACGGCAATCAATTAAATCATAAGATATTTTAAAACTTTTTAGGTTAATAATTCATAACCAGTAGAACCAACGCGAGGTTTCGCAATGCAATCGGATCCCTTTTTTTATTTCCTATGTATTATATTAACTGCTATTTTTAATAAATCCTTTCCGATACAAGCAAATTATATTCGTAAAATGCGAAATTATTGTATGACAAATACATTTACCAACGACGTTTTTAGAAATTAAGAACTTCTTAATTTAAGCTTTCATTATAAATGAAAAGTTTTACTAACCCATTAAGCGCCGCTATATATACTATCCTATTTTTTTTATAGAATCATCGTTTTTAGCACTTTCTAACAAAGTTGAAAAGTGCTTATGGATTCGGTTTGTCTGTCCGTCTGCCCGTCTGGTCGTCTGGCTGTCTGGCCGTATGGCCGTCTGTTCGCACTCTAACTCTCATAAATATATTTGGATTGTCATGAAATTTTTGGACGTTAATGACATTTACCCGAGCACGAACCCTATTGAAAATGAAGGTTCTACCATGATATCAAAGCTGAGGATTAATAGGAGTTATTTCATGCATAATACTAGAGCATGAAACCCATATAAAATTTAATTTTTTGTAAAAAGATACTAGAAGATATACTTATTAACAAAAAAAAGGTTATCCGGCTGAATATTAAAAAGAAATTCTATATTTATTAGATTTTTATTATTAGAAGCAACGAAAAGGTTTTTACAGAAATATACACCTAAAATCTCATTTTACCACTTAACTGATCAATGTTTTTGAAAATTGATTTATAAGCTGTGCTAAAAAAAAACATGCTTGGATCAATTAATGCACAATTTACAATAAAACTTTACTGGTGAAAATAATAAGTTACGTTTGTAATATGGATGACCGCGGGGACGGGCAAATCATGATAGGCAAAAACACATTGACCAAATACCGTACGGGTAAATCAGGGAAGCGGTTAATATTTTTAACTTATGTATTTACCTTATTTTTGCGCGATATGTACATTTAATTTTTAAAAATTCTAGTTCAAGTTGAATTATGCATATTTGAAATTCTTTTCGATTTTATCCCTGAATTATATTTAACTTTCATGTAATAAATATCATTTTATACTCCGGTTTGGTTAAAAATACGCTTTTATTGTCATTAAGGACATTTAATTTTGTACAAACATGATTTCTACAAGTTTACAAAAAATAATAGATTAATTCTTTCACGTAAGAATCTTTCCCTCACATGAGGGAACAATAAAATGTACATTTTGAAAATTTAAAATTTGTAATTTTTGTTAAATTAAAAAAATTAACAATACATGTTTTCAAACTATCCTTTCAGTGAAAACTTAACCACCCATTAACCCCTTGCGGCGAAGTGGTTTCATAGATATACCACTTAATTTTAATTCCCAAACGCCACATTGACACCGGAATTTTGTTTAATAAAATGACTGTTTATTGAATGCGTGAAATATAGCCTTTTCTTATTTACAAATAAAGTTGTTTTCAAATTCCGGTGTCAGTCATTAATTTTAACACTTAAGCAATGAATTTGCACTGCGCCGCAAAGGGTTAAGCACTTAACTGGTTCTTTTCTTTACGAACAATATATTGAAAATATGGGATAAACACCACTTTTTTAAAGCTAAAATATTCGTAACATTTAGTCTAAAAATTTTTGCTAATAGCCCTTTCTGGCACGGACGAATTTTGTTAGTGAAATGAAAAATTACCATCTGACACCGAATTAATAAATGATCTTTTTTTAGAAATAAAGAACTCTCTTATTTTATTCTTTCACTGGTAAAAGAAAAATTTTATTAAAATATTATTGGTGCCGTTTGCAAGTTTGGAATTAAAATTAAGTTTGCGTGGAGTGGGATTACTATGTCGGAAAGGGTTATATAGAATGAAATTGCATTTTATAAATTTACAGGTATCAAAAATATTTAACACCTTGGGAAAGAGCGACAAGTATACGTGCTGCAAAAAGGCTTAAGAATACTTGTTTATCCCCATCAGTAAAAATTTATCGTAAAATATGCCTATATTAATCTCATTTTCTCGATTTAATAAAGCACAAATTTCTGCTTTTAAAAATCGGTGACAAAACTATAAAAATTCCAGAAAAGTCTCCCCGGGGTTAATAAGTGATGCATCAACAAGCTCTTCAAAAATCAGTTAAGTTGCCAATATATTTTTATAAAATAAATTATTTCATTACTTTTGTATTTTTGCCGAATTTAAGCAATAATGTGGAATGCAAATGTAGTACAATTTTATTTTCATTCGGGGAAAAAAAGATTCGTAATTTTAATGCTTTTAAAAATAAGTAATAATGTTTCATGTTACTTAACCGTTTCCATAATTTGCCCGTACGCCCTACGGGTAACGTGGTCTTGCCAATCATGATTTTCCCGTACCACATACAGACATCCGTGTTCCAATCATGATTTATTATTCCCACCATTAATTTTTTATTGTAAATTTTTCATTATTTAATCCAGTAATTTTTCAGATTCAATTAGACTAAAATTTCTGTTTTGAAAAACAAAAAATAAAGGATTAAAAATTTTATAAGAGACCTAAAAATAATAGGCATTGTTTCAAGGTGTTTTTCAAAAATATTCATGAGTTATTTTGTTAATGTGAATTATTTCAGTGATACATTGTATGTATGCCAGATTTTCCTTTTTTTTAGTTACTATTTAATACTATAATTTTTCGAAAATAACTCGCAGTACAAACAATATTGTTTCCACCCAGAAAAATTATTCTGCAGTTTAAGAAAAATGTATACCTCGATAAAAAATGTCACTTTTTATTTTGGAAAATTTGTGGGTCGAAACAGAATTGCTTGAGCTGCAAGTCACCTACGGTTTGAGCTACGGGAAATTACAGTAGAAAAATTCATTACAATATTTTTATTTTTATTTTATTTAATTTCATGATCTGCTCGTACGTCACACGGGCAACGGGTTTTTCCAATCATGATTTGTCCGTACCCGTACTTCCATGGATATCCCATTCATGACTTTTATTTTCAGCAATAATTTTTTAGTGTAAATTTTGCATTATATAATTTAATAATTTTCTAGCTGATGCAATTACGGAAAAAAAATTCTGTAAAAGACATGAAAAAAAAAAACAGGCATTATTTGAATTTTTTCCCAAAAATAATGATTAATTATATGATCAAATAAAATACTATCGAAAATTACAATATTTCGGACAAAGTAGATTTTCTTTTCTTTTTTTACACACGTTTGGCTACTCAGCCTCAAAAGAAATAATGTAGTGGCTTTTGTAGCATTGGTTAATATTTCATAATAGTAGTTTTTTATATTAGACTCTGTTTCATCATCTATGCGTGACACATTATTTTCCTTCCTTTATAGGCAAAAATATCACGGTTTTTGCGATGAGTCACAACTTATTTATCATTATTGGGATACATACTTTAACACAGACTGTCTTATAAACAAAATGCAGCATAAAAGAAAAATATTATGTATGAAGTACATTATGAGCTTTGACTTATTTTTAGTACGATTTTTGCTATTATTTTCTAACAATTTTTTCCGTCATATAAATCTTCTAATACTGTTTTTACTAAATTTGTATTACATTATGTATACATATATACAGGGGTGCAAAAATCTAGGCGCCAGAGGGTAGTCTCTCACCACTAAAATTTTAAAGTTTTTTCCGTTCAAAATTTAATAGCATTCTAGCAAGAATTTTACACGAAATATTAGACGAAGAAAAACGAAATAAATTTTGTGGTGAGAAACTGCCTGCTGGCGCCTAGATTTTTGCACCCCTGCATATATATATATTTAAAAAACAAGCAACATATTTGTAACACATTTTTCTTTTTACAAATTATATTCCAAACACCACTGTATCAAAAGAAAGGCATAAAACACAATACCAACCATGTGCGTTTATATTATGTATCCATGAATGGTATGTTATTTCAGAAACTTTTCTAAAGAATCGACATGACTCACAAGCTACACATTCTTTTACTTTGCGATGGAAATATTTATCACTTTTCTATTGAAATAGGAACAACTTTTCCACAGAAAAGCAGATGTTTCTGAAGATTTTGTCTGCTTTGTTTCCAAGAAAAAAAATCCCTTAACTAACATTAGAGCATATTTTTCAAAGTTTAATTTTGGAAATGTTTTCTCATATTAGTCAAAATATTTCTTTCATATGAATTTAAATGCAATTTTGAGAATTAAAAACGTAAGCATCAAAAGGAACTTTATTGATTTCTTAATAAATGTATTTTAGGATTTCTTCAATATTAAAGTATGCTATGAAATACTACAAAAATAATTTTCTTTTTTTTAATTTCTTACAAACATGATTTTCTGACACCTTTGGCACAGTGCTCAAGGTTTCGAATCAAAGTTTCGAATCAAAGCAAGGTTTAACCCTATCATGTCTGTTGTACTACTAATAGTACATGTCTTTTGATTAAGTATTATATTGTTTAAACAAATGCTTTTATTACTGTTTACATGTATTAAAGTTAGTATCAGTCTATGCTTCCAGTTTTTCACAATGTTGGTTATATGCTTAGATAACAAGTGATAATTCACATATTAAATATATTCAACAATTTCAAGCGTGATTTCACCACTCATAATTAATTTAATTCACCGATGCTTGGTTTATTTGTGTCTCATGAAGACTTCCATCTTGTGCAGCAGTGCAGCCTTTCCAAGTTAAAGGAGTGAGAAATGCCAAGCTGGGTATCTTCCTCGTAAATTAAAAGATAGTGCACTCAGAGCGCTATATCAAGGGTTCCAGATTCGATCCCCGGTTTGGACATTTTTTAGAATTTGGTTATATGCTTAGATAGCAAGTGATAATATTATATATATTCAATAATTTCAAGCGTAATTTCACAACTTATAATTAATCAATTTATTTATTTCAACTAAAATGTATAAAGCAGACTTTTAATTGAAAGATGATTATTTTGATTAAATGAAAATGTATTTACCACATATGCATGTTTATAAAGTTACAAAATTTACAGTTATTATAGAAAGCTAGTCAGTTGTGGAAATATCAACTTTCCTTTATAATACATATGTTAATAACTCTTGAAAATGATGCCAACGGTTAGTTAATTTACACCAAAATCTAGTCAGAAGCAACTTATGTCAAGTTCTTTCTGAATCTGAAATTTGATAAAAATGCGTGCTTTCTTTCTGAGGTAGAACGATTTAAAAATTGCATAAATCTGAATAGAAGCTCTAAAGTTGACCGATTTATTTTAAGCACTAAACAACATTAATCTATATCATGAACTAATTCTAAAATTTAATGAAAATACTTGTGTTAGTTCTTAAGATAGAGCTGTTGTAATAATCATGAATGTCATCATCGCAAAGCAGCACTACCTATCAAGAGATTTACATCAAAAAGCAAACAGCATTACATCATGGACTAACGAAATCTGAAGTTTTATGAAAATCCATACATTTATTCTTGAAATATAGGTATTGCGGTAAGTATCATCTTTATAATTTAATTTTCAAGAAATCAACTTCTAGACCGACAGGTATACGTATCACTTGTTCAGAACTCTTCATTATTCTGACCATTAATTTCTAATTGTAAAGTTTAAGCTTTTAACATCTTGGGAATGAGGGACCCGTATACGTACACTTTTTTCACGTGCCGAAAAAAGGCTTAAGAATCTGTGTTTATCCCCACCAGTAAAATTTTACTGGAAAATGTTCTTTTCCTTCGGGGCATTTCCTCGATTTAGTAAGAACAGATTTCTGTTTTTAAAAACCAGTGACAAAACATTAAAAATTTCGTAAAAGGCTCCGTCGCGAAGGGGTTATAAGCGCATTTTGAGATTAAATTACAGAATATTTTTTGTTTAAAAAAACCAGTGGTTAAAGTTTAAAAGTTTAACAAAAGGTGCACGTTATGCAAGGGGTTACGAAGTTAAATTTAAAATTCTTGGTATTGTCGTGATTAATTTTAAAACTATCATTTGTGAGGTATTTATCAACACAAACATAATTCTTTTTCAGTAAATTGATTTTCCAGCTGAAATCCTTGCACTTAACAGTATTTATTTTTTTAATTTTCTAACCTTGTAAGTCAAATAGATAAATCAAAATAACAAAAACTCTTAAATTTCATACGGCAATAGGATTTTTACATTTTGTGATAAAGTTAAATTTAAAATTAATACTGTTTTTGTAATTAATTTTTTTCATAAGTAATTTGTGAAATACATAGGAAAACAAACATAAGTCCCTTTCAGTTGAGAACTCAACTTTGACAATTCATTTCTTAATTGAATAATCGTGTTATAAATTAATCCATTAATGTAAGATTCTTTCGTTAATTTGATTTTCCCGAAGACATTACACATACCAATAAATCAAATTTTCTAAAATTTTCCTTTAACAATATATAACCTAAAATAGCACATAAATTCTAATTATTCCATCATCGGCTTTTCGAACTGAAATATTTATATTTTGTAATTAAAGGAATATACAGAAGAGATTAAATGAATCAATTTAAAGATGTAATTTTCTTTTAGATTATATAAAAGGGACAAGTACTTCAGTTAATAACAAGTGACAAAAAGTGTCTCCAAATTATTTTATTAAATAACAGTTTCCTTCATGTTACTATTCTTATACAATTAATCTTTTCATTATTAGTTTATCGACTGAATGTGGTTTATAAGTAAAGACATTGAGAGCAAATAAACATCTCCCGATTGAAAATGTAAAAAAAAAAAAAAAAAAAAAAAAAAAAAATACATCATGCTTATGTGACTAAACGATGCAAATGGAATATCGCATATTTTATGTAGGGATATTTTTATTACTGCTAGGTTCATTATAAACTTTTTTAATCAAATTTTATTGAAGACTATTTTTAGTAACATGCTTTAAGCGTCAATTTTTTTTATTTACTTTCATACAGAAAGTTTCATATTTATTTAATAAGAAATAAACTATTAAAATTTTATTTTTTTAACGTGAATTCCCACGTAGGTGTTTTTTTTCAAGTAATTTGTTTTATTCATGCTTAAAAAATATATGTTCCATATAACAAGAACAAATATATATATACATATCTTCAAACTCTTCTCTGTTGATTTTGTTTTCTAAGGCCGATCCGACAAGAATATAAATCTACAAGTGCGATACCTTCGGTGCAAGTATTGTCAAGGTGAACTGGTCGGTGTTTACATCACTTTTAACATATAATTTTATCTTTTGATTGAAAGGAATAGCCCTGCCATTTTTACAATCGCTATTAAAACTAAAAACATTTCGCTGTCGAAACAAACATTCTTTCAAAAATTTGAAATTAAAAAAAAAAAAAAAAAAGAAAGAAAAAGAAAACTCGGTACATTTGCAACGATTTTTCCAAACTTACTTCGTTCGTGCTAGTGCCGTGCCGAAAGGAGGTAGAAAGGGGCGGTCGCTCTGGGCGTGGAAACTTAGGTACGCCAAATGTATACTACCAACGTCATTTTTGTCCTATCACAAGAAAATATAGGGGCAGGAGGGTGTCAAATTGAAATTTTGTCCCGGGAGCAGTTCTTTCTTGGCATGCCCCTGGTTTGTGCTTTGCTAAAGATTTCAAGGGCCGATCCTTTCCATTCGTGATAAGCAATATTTCTTGTGTAAGCATGTTCAAAAGACTAAAATCAGAGTAAAATCCTATATAGCTCGACAGGACAGCTGGAAACGGCTCGTGTAAACACGCTGAGTGCCATGTCAGTCACCGATGACTGAGATTAAACTCTCCATTCAGTTCCGTGTCAGTCACTGGTGACCGAACGGATTTTGCAAAATTGCATGAAATTTTAATTGATAGGAATTTTAAACTTTAATTACTTGGAAAAACTGTTGGTTTAATTGTAAATCGAGAAAACTCAAATAAATATATAAGTGGAATTGTTTTAAATAAGAATTTTTGTGTTAAAATATTTTTAGTAAATTTGGGAAAAATTTCCGCACGTTCTTTTGTAAAAAAAAAAAAAAAAAAAAAAAAAAAATTAAATTTTTTGAACATAATGTTTTCAATTTCTTTTATAATGCTATCTTCTCTATCATAATCTGTCGTTTCGTAATATAACGCAGTGAAAACGGGAATTATTTTAAAATTGGTTATATTTTGTTTATTCACAAATGTTGCTTAAACAAAAATAATCACGTCATCAAAACGAAATAATTTACAATTTAATGAAGCATTGTTTCATCTTAAGATGCTTTACCAACAAATTATTTTCAGAGTTATTAAAATAAAAATATAGATGAAATTTCCATCAATTTAAATTTTCGTATGAAAAACAAATTATTTTGTTTGAATTTTTATTATGAGTGATAGAAGTTTATTTTCATTTCTGCGTCCAATTATCTTGTCTTTATAAATCGTGAAAAATTATGGCACAGTTGATATTCAGAGAATGGAATCTTTTGTGTACAGTTTCATAATGAAATGCTTGCAGCATAAATTGGATAAAATGCTAATTTATATGCTCAAATTGGATAAAATGCTAATTTATATGCTCACTCAATAAAGATGTTTGAAAGAAATGTAAAATTATGAACTATGAGAAAATTTTAAATCTCAGGAACTATACATGTAATTTCATGTGTTTCTATATGTTTGTTTTAAATAATAACAAATGTAATTTTACGACTCTAGATAAAACATTTCAAAGAATAAATCGGATGCTTTCATATTTTCTAAGATTCTTTTTACTAAATTTTCATAATTATAATTTACCACCCCCGATGATTTCGTCTATTTTTTTTTCGGAATAACATATAAAACTTAAACTTGTTAATTTTTTTTCGCGTACAAGGAAATGTCACTTTGTATCATGTAGCAAAGACATTTTTATCATTTAAAAGTATTTTATAATAGCTTTTTGTTACTTTATGTATTCAACATTAAAAATGTCTTGTTGTGCTCGCCCCGCACGAAAGTCCCAGGGAGGGGGGATAAAATTCTTATCAATAATACAAGATTCTTTTCAGATATATATTTCAAATATGGTTTCTCGAACAATGATTGTATACGCATACATGTATGAAGAATAGCAATGTAAAATGTTGTGATATTCCATATTTTAGAATTAAATATTTTTATAATAACTAGCAGCCTTCGCCCGCTAACGCTGGTCAGTTTTTTTTAAAAGAAACTTTGAATCAAACGAAATTTTTATATCATAGTAATTTTTAGTTTTATATCGTATTTTAGACTCTCTGTCATCGGTGAAAAGTCAGTCATCTAAACGGAAAGTTCAGTGTTAGTCACCAATGAATGACGTAGCGCTCAACATGTTAACAATTTTAATCACATAAAAATTCATTCAGCGGAACTTTTAAATTAAAGCCAACCTTTTATAATTGTGTTCATCTGATTTAAAACATCTCCATAAGTATTCAATTAAACAACGTAGAATGATATATTTCACTTGTTACAAAATTTCTGAAAAAATATCCAACTAACAATGTAAGTTCCATTAAAAACTATCTAGTAGAATTTAAGTTATTAGCGTCCGGAGTGAAATTTAACTTTGCGTTTTATATATATTCCATCTGTTCTTCTTTCTGTTCTTCCATCTGTTCTTCCAATTGTTCTTCCATTTGTTCTTCCATTTGTTCTTCAATTATATTCGACGATTCACTGTTTGAGAGCCTATCTGTCCTTTTATTTATAGAAGTTCAAAATGAAAAAAGATTTTCTTAGCAGACGATTTTTTGTGATAAATACATTATCTGTTTTATATTTCTTCTGCTTTATTCCTTTTATTTATAGAGTTCAAAATGAAAAAAGATTTTCTTAGCAGACGATTTTTTGTGATAAATACATTATCTGTTTTATATTTCTTCTGCGTTTACCTAAGCTGTGTAAAATATAAAGAAAAAAAATATGACACTCAAATGCAATGCATTCACTGTTTGAGAGCCTATCTGTGCCTCAATTAATTAATTAATTATCCTCTTTATTCCTTTTATTTATAGAGATTTACTGGTTATATCAAAAACTTCGTATTTAAGATAAAAATAGCAGTAAAAAAATTCTTCATAAAATTAGATAAGTGACTAATACCGATAACTTACTATTTTTGAAACAAAAATTATGTTACAAATGAAAAAAGAAATTTTGGATGGATTAAAAATGATATCGATATCAAAAGACAACGCCCCTCCTTCTAGAGATATCATTTGCCAACCCCTCCCCCCTACAACGATAACTTTATATTTACACAGCCCCTAAATGGTGAACATTGTTTCAAGGATTAATTTTAATGTATGTGTGCGAAGAACAGTTAATCGGTTTGAAATGAAAGGGCCTCCCATACGCGCCTGTACAGATCCTCGTCAATTGAACTATTTGAAACCAATTGACTTTTAACCACTTAACTGATTTGCCCGTATGCCGTTCGGGCAAGACGACTTTGCTTAACCCTCTCCGGCACGGGCAAAATCTGTGGTACAATGAGAAATTATCGACTGACACCGGAATTTCCCACCGAATTTTTTAGATATGTTGAAATCCTTAATCTAAGCGTTTATTGTGAAAACAGAATTTTACTAAAATATTATTGGTGCCGTTTGCAAGTTTGGAATTGAAATGAGGTATCCCAGACCGGGCACAGTGTGCCGGAAAGGGTTAATTCATCATTTAACCCTTTGCGAAGCAGAGCAAATTTATTGCTTAAGTGTTGAAATTGATGACTGTCACCGGAATTTGAAAACAACTTTATTCGTAATTAAGAAAAAAAAAAACTTTTTTTTTTTTCAGAAATTCAATAAAGCGAATTTTTTTAATGAAAATTCCGGTGTCTATGTGGCGTTTGGGAATTAAAATTAAGTGGTTTCATAGATATACCACCGTGCCGAAAGGGGTAAAGCTTTTTGACAACACAATATTTTTTAAATACGTTCGCAGGTACGATTCAAAGGTAGAAATGTTTAGACTAAATATTACGAATATTTTAGCTTAAGAAAAGTTCAATTTATTGCACGTAAAAAAAGGAACCATTCAAGGGGATAAAACAACTTGAAAAAAAAATCATTTGATTATTCCCATTTATTCATTACAAGAAAATAGTGGCAGGCAAATAACTCATAGTGGCACACCTGTTGCGTTCCACCATAGCTGCCAACTGTCCCGTTTTTTTTGGCCCGGAAAAATTTATTAAAAATTCTTGACTTATTTAATCGGCAGATTACGCCGATTTGAAACGGTAAAATTTTCTATAAAATTCTTCCGGGCCAAACAAGCGGAAGATGCTGGCAGCTAGGCATTACACTAATATCCTTATCGTCCTTAAGGTTTCGAGAATAAATGATTAAAAAGCAACCTCACAATCGCAATGATAAAATAAGTAATAAATACAATTCAAAGCGTACTTTTTCCGGTACCCATAACTTTTTTTCTTTAAAACGGTATGATGATATAAAATTGATTTCTAGAAAAATTATAATGTATGATATCTAGTTATCACATCATCTATATATTTAAAACACCTGGCTGTTTTTTTGGTCATCAGCCCTGAGCTTTCTACTGGCCCGATTTTCTATATATTTAAAACACCTGGCTGTTTTTTTGGTCATCAGCCCTGAGCCCCGATTTTGATAATTATTTTTTAAAATGAAAGCTGTTTGTGTGTAGATATGCCCATTCTGGCTAGTTTTTAATTTATTTCAATTTTTATATTTTATTTTTAATTTTAAAAGCTTTTTCATGACATTTCTTCAAAACAGTGGCAACAAGTTAAGATTTTCTCAAAATTTATTTTGTTTCATTATTTTCCACCAATCAGGAGCTTGATCTCATCGGTGAATGTATAATCGCATTTCAAACAAAAAAATTAAAAAATTAAAAAAAAAGTAAAAAAAATAAAGGTTTTCGTAAAATTTTATCATTATAAAATGATTGCACACAGTTATTCCCTGCAATACACAGATTATTTACTGAGTAATATTATTAAGTATTATGTAAGTGAAATAACAGAAGATAAACTTTAATAAAATAGAATATCTAAAGTGTAATTTTGTCGATGGAGAAAATGTCGTCATACAGAAACCAGATAAATTTATTCCATGAATATAATATACATTGTTATAGCTGTGTCAGTGATGATGTCATATTCGCTGACTTTAATTCCTGCAAAGTGAACTTCTATTAATTTAAAGGTCCATGGTGTGCATAAATAAAAATATTTCTATAAACTGCGCCATTTCTATTTAATTATAATGAATATTTTATGAAACTAAAGAATTCTTAAATAACTCATAAATCACGCTTTTATTTAAGAAAAGATGAGTATTTCTGAAGGTGTAAATGATGTCATATTAGAAAAAAAAAGAATAAAACCTGTGATATGCCGGTATTACTATATTTCTATCTTGCATAATATAAAAAAATAATTAAAATCATTTCATTGTATTAAGTTATTGTTTAAAAAAAAATCTGCATTTCAGCAACAAATACAAAAATTTTATTCTTTTTAATAACAGAGATATCGTTTTTCTTTTTTCGTTGCCATAACAATAAAATTAATTTTTACAAGTTCATGGAGGATATAAACCAATAAATAAATTAAATTTATTGCAAGTGCTGTAAATATGTAGTGGGTTGGTTAGGCAGTTTAGTAAGTCCCTGTTTCTATTGTAATTAAAATGCTTCATTGATATTATAATTATTATACAGTTATCATGCTATATTTAAACGGAGAAAAAATAAACTAATCAGATATTTTTGAATTCGTCTTCCGGGGTATAATATTAACTTCCTAACATTCCTTTGACATTTAAATAATATTTAAGGTTTAGAAACCGCATTAAAAAAAAGATTTGTAGCTAAGTTAAGTCCAACATAATAATTTATGAGTTGTTTTCCTTATTTTTTGTTATTTTCTGAAGTTTGTGTATCTTCATCATGAAAAGCTATGTTATCCCTATTTTAAGAGGTGGCAATTGTTTATTTCGCTTAGTATTTCACTGTCTATATAAGATTGATATATATCATACCTAATATATATTCTTTTCCGTCGAGTTTCGATGGGTGCAGCTAGTATATATTAAAACAGTAGGCTACTTCTTTAAGATCAACTCAAATTCAGGTCTTTGCGCATGCGTGAATTTGAACTTATTGGCCCTTCCAGTTAGAGGAAAATAGAAGCAAGTTCAGTTGTTTAAGGCACGAATTTATAGTTCTGAGCTTTTCTAGAGGACTAGGGCTCGATCCCAACGTTCGGCAAAATATATTTTTTTTAATAATGGTACATTTTAATACGAAGGGAAGTTATATGATTTTTATTCTTTTGTTACTACATTCTTATTTTGATACTTTATAATTAAATGAAATTTAACACTCAACAATGATCTTTTAAGTAAAAATTTTATTTTAAAAATATTTCAAGTAATTAAAACATAGTAATTATTAGATATAAGCAGCCAATTTCCAATTCAGGGCTTTAGAAATACATTTGTAAGAATTAAATTATTGAAAATCTTTACAAATTGCATTCTTAAAAAATAAACAAACAACAATAAATACAACACACACAAATAAAAATTGTAAAAATGTCGTAAAATTTAATTTAACATCTAGCAATATTTTTAAAAAATGCATTCTAATTTTCTGAAAAATGTAAATATTTAAACATTATTTTGTCGGTAGGTAGTAGCAGCAATTTTCCACTTTCCTGTCACGTGCGTTAAAGCTTAGAAAAAGTAATCCATTTGTAAACTGTAATATACGTGAATTATATGAATAAATAAATGTTATACATCATTTAGACCATATATTAAATGATTTTTAAATAAATCCCCGAGTGCCGTTATGAAGTAAAATCTGAATCTTTAAAATTGTGAAATATACTAAAATATTTTAGAAATAGTTGTACAGTTTTAACTTAAAATATTTAAGTTAAAGTATGTTTCATTTAATTATCTTTTAAATATATTAAACTAATCTACAATTTTTGTTATATTTCGTATGAGCATTACAAGGAAGATATATGTTTGTGTGCATATAAGGAAAAGTATTAATTATTTTCCGGGGGAGGGGGGGTTAAAATTAATAAAAGAAATCAGGAGGAAAGAAAAATAGTCATGTAAGAGTTAAAATTGAATTACTTTGTGATACCCATGGTTTAATAATTAAATAATGTATGAAACGTTATGAAAAATTCTTCGAGGTTTAAAATGAGATTGATAAAAATAAAATTAATAAAAACTTTTCAATATGATTTAAAAAATTAGAAAATACCAAACATTGTTATTTTTTTTTACTTTGAGAAAATTCACCAAAATAAATATCAGTTCAATTAATTTTAGTTATCCTTCTGCTAAAAAGTAAGTGCTGTTAAAATTCTTAAAATTCTGCTTAAATTCGTTCAGATGATTTTTTGAGTAGGTTAAACTGACAGAATCATGAAACGCTTTGAATCTGTTGGAATCACATAGATAACATTAAAAAATATGAAGTTTTAAAAACTTTATTTATTCTAATTAATCTTTTAACATGTTTATCGTCAAGTCTTGACGGGTACTATCTAGTTACAGGGTTCGCACAGTGCTACCACTAAATTTTAAGAATATTTTCGAAGCGTTACACTGCAGTAAAATGTCGTGAAAACTGTGAATGAAGGTGCGGATCGCAAATGTTGTGGCTTAAAAATTAAATGTCAATTTTCTTACTTTTAATAGTGGTGCCAGAGTCCTTGGAAATTCCAAGGAGTGTGCGAACCTTCAGTTAGCAGTTAATCCTTTAGAAAACATTTTGTTTCTGGACCATCCTCTCGCCTGCTTGTTTGACTGAAGAATTATCCATAACGAACGTTTTTCTTCGTCTTTGCGTTTTATGTAAAATATTTTACATTATTTACTTAACCGCTTCCCCGATTTACCCTTGCATCAAATGGACAAAGTATTTTTACCAATTATGATTTGCCCGTACCCCGTATGGGCATCCAGATTCAGATCAGGATTTAGTATTCTCACCAGTATTTTTTTTTTTTTTTTTTTTTTTTTTTTGTAAATTTTGTATTATTTAAATCCGAGCATTTTTCTAACCCAATTAGGCAAAATTTTCTGTTGAAAAACCGGTGATGGATTATAAAAAATTTAGTAACAGATCTAACAGAAAATAGGCATTATTTGAGAATTTTCGCAAAAATTTCGATCCATTAAATGGTTAACCTATTAGTGGCTGAATTATTTTCTTCGTTAAAATTCAAATTTTGCATTTTCCCACCACTGTTAAAGCAAGAATAACTTTTATCTTAATTTATCGAGGACTTTTCCTCGAGAAAGAAAGTATTTATTGGTCCTCCTTTTTACTGGTGTTAAATGCACTTACTTTATTTTTTTTAAACTACCCCAAAAAAATGGACGCTATGTACTAATCGGTTAATTCATGATTCTGGTCAAAGAAAAAAAAAGTTCAAATTACACTCTTTAAAGTTTTATGCATATATCTGAGTCCTGTAAATTTCATTAGAAATATTTTTCATGGGAGACGCAGATATGTGTATGTAACTTACATGACTCAGATATACAGTCGGCTCTCGTTAAATCGGAATCGGATAAATCGAATCTCCGCTTAATTCGAATTAAATATGAAGTTCCCAAATTTTCAATGGCAGAATAATGTTAAAAATTTTCATTTATTCGAGCTCATTTTCTTTTGACTTTTTTAAATTCGAACTAACAAGACTTCCGATTTTTCATTTTCTCTTCTTTCTCACGGATTTCAGAATCCTGAAATAACTTTCTTTCTTTCCTGTTTTCTTAGAATTGTTCTGAAACTAGTATACATATAACCTCATTCATTTGATACGGTTTTTTTAGTGCCCATCTGTCCATAAATGACACCTGCACCTTTTCTTCACAATGGAATGGGTAACATTCTACTTGTTCCTAATTCCTTAATTAGTTTATATATATTTATATCTTTAGGTTTAATATTAAGTTATATTCCAATGATAACAGCCGAAATAAATTTTAAAATATACTATAAAATGAATTTATTTGTAATAGTATCCCTCTAAACATGTTTTCTTCTCATACCTTTCATAATTCGAACTGTTCTTGCGGTCACACACACACACACACACACACATATATATATATATGTATCGTAGAACATAATTATGATTTAGCCTTTAACGGATTAATATTTTTGAAAAACTTTCAAATACTGCCTATTTTTTTCAGGTCTTTTATAGAATATTTTATCTTTTATTACCGGTTTTCAATACAGAAAGTTTTGCCTGATTGAATCATGTAAATGCTCTGATTAAATAAGTTAAAATTTCTAATAAAAATGTACTGGTGAGAATAATAAATCATGATTGGAATCTGGATGTACTGTAACAAGTACTGTAACGACTACAACAGTGAAAATTCTTTTCTTCTACGTCTTGATTTTGCACAGTTATGAAATTTTGGATCTTCTAGCACTATGTAATCTATCAGTTTTCCATACCGTATATTTTAGAAAATTGCACGTATCAGACCTCAGTCATTTTCGTCGTAAAAAATTAAGTTCTTACTGTTTCACTTTTAGAATATTTTTATTTAAATAATATGGTGTAACAACTCGTCAGCTGAGAATAATAAAGTTCTATCTGTGTTTTTGTAAAAATTGACTTATCGATAAAGATAGGTTCTATTTGTATCTAAGAATGCATTTTTGCATCAAAATAATGTTATATATACGAATAGAAATTCTCAGGCCGGGAATCGAACCCAGATACTTGGCTTACAATGCCAATGCTTTACCTGTTAAGCTACCTGGGCAACAGCCGGCTGGGATTTTTCGCTCAGATAACCTTATAGTCATAGCATCTGGTCTGTCATTTAGACAGCTCAACAAAATAGACAGCAGATAATGGAACTCCATATGACGATGGGTACGTAGATATACAGTTAAACTCCGTTAATACGCGCCTGGCTTAATTCGCGAATTTTCTTTGGTCCCTTGAAATACTCCTATCTTGTGCATATAACCCCCCCCCCTTTAACCCATTAACGCCCAGCGTCCTCATTTGAGGACAGTTACAAAAACAGCATGAAAGCGGTTTTCCCACCAGTAAAGAGGAAGAAAAATATATACCTTCTTTCACGAGACAGAATCCTCGATAAATTTAGATAAAAATTAATTTGTTTTTAAAAGTGGTGGGAAATACAAAATTTAAATTTTAGCGAAGAAAATAATTCGGGCGTTAATGAGATAAAACCCTTTAACGATCATAGCATTTTCATTGCTAAGATGTCGAAATAAATGAATGACACCGGTAATTATGAACAAATATATTTCTAAATAAGAAAACGTGATATTTCACGTACAAAATAAAAGGGATATTTTTAGATAAAAATACCGGTGTCAGTGTTGCGTATCGGAATTAAAATTTTGTGGTTTCGTGGCGAAACCAATGAACGTTAAAGGGTTAATACGCGAATGGTTAATACGCGAACCCGTTTAATACGCGAAATTTTATTAGTCCCTAAACAGAAAAACCTACGTTTAATACGCGAATGAGCTTAGTTCTAAACATACGAGTTTTTAGATGAAGTATTTTCCCAAGCAATTTTTTATATAACAATTATTTAAATAATTATTCAACTTTTTTTATACAAAAATTATTTAAACCTAATTAAATTGAGCGTTTTTTCTCTCAAAACCACACGCTGACTAGATTTGCACCCCGATCCGAGGCTAGTAAAAGACTGCCCAATCAAAACTCTCCCAATGAAATTTCACAAACAAGACGAGGTGCAAAAGTTAAAGACATTATGCCTGCTTTGAAAAACACATGTTTTTATTTGGAATGTATATAAAACCAAGTGTAAAATTTTAATGGAAATTCAAATTTTTTAAAAATACAGTATTTAGAGATTTTTAACTTATGCATTTCGGCCTATGATGAGACACTGATTAAGAATATGTAAATTAAAAAATAATTGATCAAAGTGTTTTGAACTAAGTAAAAATCTGAGTGTTTTGTCGTGGTCCCGCTTGTATTCTGTACGCATAAACTCAAAAAATGAAATTACGCAAAAGTACCTTCAATTCAATACTTTTCGTGCGATTTTTGTCATTTAAAAATATAAATGTAGACAAAAAGGGAATTGAATTTATAAAATCATACAAATTTGAAGTTCGTGTAAGGTTCATTCATCGCGGGCGTGGGCTGCTCGAGTCAGCGAGTTTTTATAAAAAGTAAAAATGAAAAGAAATTTTCCCCATGATTAAGAAATGATGTGACCCCCCACCCGCATATTAGAGCGGTAGAACCGATAGATGGAGCATGGGCTACAATCGCAGATTAATCACGTGAGACTTTCCAATCGCTGTTTCTATCAATGCTGTGATATTTTTAAAAGAAGAGTCGCTTGTCGCTCCCAGTATTATCTAGTCTAGTCTATGATATCTGTACATGTTTTTATAATCTAGTCTAAACTCTAAACTATGGCGGAAGGAGCAAAACATATTAAACGAAAGTAACATCTTTCCATCAGTGAGAAGCTACAAATTATAAATCAATATGATGCCCAAGCCCTCTCAAATAAATCTGCGTTTGCCAAAGAAAAAGGCATACCTGAGTACTTTAAGGACTTTGTTAAAGAATAGGAATGCTATCGTTAACCAAGCTGTGGTTGGAGGAACAAAGAACAAGAAAATAAAAACTGCCAAGTTTGAGGACATGGAAAAGGCCCTTCACGAGTGGTTTGTTCAAGCACGCTCTACGAATATCCCAATAAGAGGCTTCTTAATACAACAAAAAGCTTCTGAAATCGCAGCAAAAATGGCATTGCTAGGTTTTAATGCCTCAAATGGATGGCTGCATCGATTTAAAACTCGGTACGGTATAAAATTCAAGCAAGTGTGTGGTGAGTCAACTGCAGTCAACATTGAAGATGTTCACTGTTGGAAAATTAATGTGCTTCCACAGCTTGTAAAAAAAATACTCAAGTCAGGATATTTACAACGTGGACGAATTAGGGCTTTTTTACAAACTGACACCCAATAAAACAATCTCCATAAAAAGAGAAACATGTCATGGAGGCAAATTGAGCAAAGAGCGTCTTAGTATTCTGCTCGGTGCCAACTCTGATGGATCAGATAAATTAAAGCTGCTGTTCATAGGGAAATCACGCAACCGTGATTCTTTAAAAATGTCAAAAATTTCCTCTGTCTTTACGAAAGTCAGCATAGAGCATGGATGACGGGAAACATTTTTACAACATAGCTTCATAATTTTGCTCGGCGTATGAGAAAAGAATCGCGCCATGTGTTATTGCTTGGGACAACTGTCCTGCGCATCCAAAAGAAAACGAAGATCTGAATAATGTCCAAGTAGAATTTCTACCTCCAAATTCGACTAGTGTCACCCAGCCAATGGACCAAGGAATAATTCACAGTGCCAAAGTAAATTACAAGACTCGCGTCGTACGGCGATACCTTCAAGAAATGAACCACGATAGCAATCCTTCTTTCTACGAGTGTCGTCCAATTACAGTCCTCGACGCTATAAACATTCTTACTGCACCATAGGAGAGTGTCACACCAGCAACAATTACAAATTGCTTTCACAAAGCGGGTTTCGGAAATAACGAAGACACCATTTACACAGAACCAACCTCGCACCCTAATGTTGAAGAAGATTAGCTGGCCGCACAAGAAACTGTAGTGGAAAATTTTGTCTATTTAGACATGTTCATTAATATCGACAAAAGATCTAGTTACCTCCAAACTTTGAAGTATGGGTGATATCATCTCCGATGTCACTGCGAATGACAAACCGGGTGAGCAGGAAGAAGATGATGAACCGGCCCCATCCCCATTCTCCAAAGTTACAGAGGCATTCAATATCCTAAGACAATATGTGTCGTGACTGGACGAAAGTCCCTCAAGAAGCGAACTTTACCACTACCTAAATAAGGCAGAAAACATCATGGAGTGGCGCTACCACATGTCGAACAGGCAGAGCCTGATTACTAACGGGGCACTCTCTCACCAGAAAAAATTTATAGAAATTTTCGTCTTCTTTAAACGCCCTTTTCATACAAGATTACTGTCATGAATAAGGAAAAATTCTTTATTTCTTTTTCCTGGTGGGAGAGTGCCCCGTTAGTAATCAGGCCCTGCGAACAGGCCAAAATTGATAGCTAGTTTTCCAAAAAGTAATTTTTATGACATTATTGATTTCAGTAAGTTTTTTTAATTGACTTTTTATTATTATCAACACTATTTATTATCGCATGTGTCTGTTCTCTATAGCTAACAAAGATTTCAATTTTGTTAACATTAGTTTTAGTTAATATGGTTAACAGACATTTTTGTGTTCGTCTTATTCAATTTTATGTATCATACATAATAAATCTAAATTTTATAGGACATAGGATTTTTACTTGAGACAATAACGATTATTTGAATTTTCTGCTTTCAAACGTTCCTACTTAATAAGCACATAATGATTAAAATAAATAAAATGTCATTTTCTGTTTTAAAAAAGCTAAAAGATGAAAAAAATGTGTTTTTTCCGCATAAATTGACCACACGACGAAAATTCGCAACCTTTGGTTAATACGCGAACCCGTTTAATAGGCGAATTTTGATCGGACCTCTGATTCGCGTATTAACGAGGTTCGACTGTATTTATTCTGAATAATAATAATAATACTTAAAGCAAAAGACAATATCCCCTAAACTTATATCCCATTGTTTAATCAAATAAAAGTTTTCTCTTGCTGTGATTTCATCATCACGAGTTATAAAAATTTAAATTTATCGGACTCTTAAATTCAACTTTTAATAAAACTTGGGAGAGGGATAAAGGGAATTAAAAAAAAATTAAAAAAAGGCCCGAATAATGTTGAATTTATACTATTTGGCAGGCCCACAAATATTAGAATCCGACTTATAAGGTAGCGAGCAAAGAAATCACAAGTTACTTGATTGTTTCTTTTACGGAATTGTTTACTGATGTAATATGAAGACAAAGTAGATGAAACACGACGACCAGGGACATAATGCCAAATTTATTTATCTGAAAGTGACACTGAAGTCGATTCCGTAAATCAATAAATGGTAACTTTGTATTTTCAATAAATGATATGTTCAATAAAATGGTATGTTCAATAAATGATATGTTCAATATATTGGTATGTTCAATAAATGATATGTTTAATAAAATGGTATGTTCAGTAAATGATAATATTGTTTCAAAATGTAGCTATGAAGGCAGTAGTTATTTCTACAAAGGGCAATATGTACCTCTGTATAAAAAAATAGCAATAATAATTGTTTCGAAAAATACCATGTAAAATAAACATATATATGTATATCAATTATCCACTAAATTCCTTGTTTTAATAAATAAAAAAAGTTTTTTTTTTTTTTGTATGAATTTTAGGTGCACATATGTATATCTGCTAGTAAATAGAAACTAATAACAATTACTTAATTTTTTTATTAAATTATGTTTTTGTACATATATGGAACAAACTGTCAAAATTTTTTATGATGGCTTAAAATGTATCGGGTCTGAAGAGATTAAGCCGATTTTTATAGTTTTTTTTTTTAAATTTTGTTTCTGAAGAAACTATTTCATCACCCATAATAATCTTTAAAAACATTATTAGGCATTGATTTAATCCATTAACGCCCGAATTATTTTCTTTGCTAAAATTTAAATTTTGTATTTCCCACCACTTTTAAAATCAAAGTAACTTTTATCTAAATTTATCGAGGATTCTGTCTCGTGAAAGAAGGTATATATTTATCTTCCTCTTTACTGGTGGGAAAGCCGCTTTCTTGCTGTTTTTGTAACCGTCCTCAAACGAGGACGCTGGGCGTTAATGGGTTAATCACGATCAAGCCATTTCAGATTTTTTTTATGAAAACTGTCAAATGGGAAAACAAATTTTTTACACTTTCAAGTAGTACACTGGTTATCAATGAATTATAGAGAAATGAACACTTTTGACTTTACATATTTTGTCGAATATCTATTGAACTTCTTGGAAAATTCAGATGAATCTTGACGAATTTTCCGTGATTCAAAGTATCTGAGTTACGGAAATTTGAGGGTACATTCTAACATGGAAATTAAGCCGAATTATCATTATAATCAAATTCCCTGTATCACAAGATAGTTAAGCAAATAAAGAGAATCATTAGTTGTTATATAATTTTCAGTGAGAAAGAAGGGCGAGATGACATCTAGAAAAGAAAAATATCTTTAATTGATCAATTTTTAAAGCATGTTAGCCCTATATTACGTGGAATTTCCACAAAAAATCAATTTTGAGTACTAAAAAATATAAATATCTATGTTTTAACGCACACCGGAAAGAGTTTGGTATAAATGTTAAATTTATTAAGTATTTATGACACCACACTGTTCCAATATTCTCAATTTCAGATCTTGTAATCTTGCTGCGTTCGGTGGCAGCAAGACAAATAACGAAAAGAATTGGATTTCATAAGAGTGATCCACGTGTCAATTAGTCCTATAATGCGAGAGTACTAGAAGAAAGTTTCTTGATGAATATCCCATTTATACATTTTTTAATACTTTTTATACAAAAATGCATTAAAAAAATTAGGAAATGTTTAATTAGAACATTTTTGAAAATTCAAAAATTATATATGAACATGTAATTAAACATAAAATATTTCTCAAAGAAAAAATATAGAAGAATAAGTAAAATGCAAATAGATGAATACTTCAAAATATGTATTTCTATAAAGTTGTTAACATTGATAATTTAATTAATGCATACATATATATATATATATATATATATATATATATATATATATATATGTATATATACATATACAGGGTGATTCCAAATTTTTTTTACAATAAAAGAGGGGTGATAGTAACACATCAAGACAAACAATATTAAATAGGAGACCAAGGGTCCAAAACGTTTTCCAAAGGAGATAGACGCCATTAAAGTTTAGGGACCAAAATTTCAAATAAACATAAAAAAATGGAAAAATCGTTCGATTGATTTGCGGTTTTCGCTAAAATTAACCTTCATGTCGGCATTTTCTTGAAATTAAATTATAAAGATAAATTTCAAAAAATGCCGATAGAGGGCGCTTAAGACTTTGGAGTAACGAACAATTATTTTTTGCCGGTATTTTATGCATCTAATTAAATGTTTTCGTAAGCTTAGAGTCAAACTTAAAATTTGAGCTCAAAATCTGAAAGTGGGAGTGGTTAAGTAGCACAAACTGAACTGTGTTCAGAGGGTTCAAATTTCAAATGATTATAAAAAAACGGAAAAATTGGTTCATTGATTTGCGGTTTTTACTAAAACTATTCTTTATGTCGGTATTTTCTTAAAAATAAATTATAAAGATAAATTTCAAAAAATGTCAATAGAGGGCACTTTAGACTTTGGAGTAACGAACAATGCCGGTATTTTATGCATCTCATTAAATGTTTTCGGAAGCTTAGACTTAAGCTTAAATTTTGAGCTCAAAATTTGAATAGTAGGGAGTAGTTAAGTAGCTCAAAATGAACTGTGTTTAAGGGGTTCAAATTTAAAATAATTATAGAAAATAGAAAAACTTGTCGATTTGTTTGCGGTTTAAAATAAAACTATTCTTTAAGTCAGTATCTTCTTGAAAATAAATTTTAAAGATAAATTAAAAAAAAAACTCCATTACAGGGCGCCTTAAACTTCAGAGTAAACAATAATTAATTTTAACCATTATTTTTTTGTTCTAATTAAATGTTTGCAAAAAATTATTAAATGTTTTCGGAAGCTTAGATTTAAACTTAAATTTTGAGCTCAAAATCTGAATAATTAGGAGTAATTAAGTAGCACAATTTGAAGTGTCTTCAGGCGTTGAAATTTAACCCTCCCCCCTCCACGAACACAATTCAATTTTTCGCTATTAAACACTCCACACGATTCAGAATTTGAGCCTAAAATTTAATTTTATGCATTTGAAAGCATTTAATGAGATTAAATAATAACAGTTAAAAATAGTTGTACGCTACTCCAAAGTCTAAGGCGCCCTCTATCGGCATTTTGTGACATTTATCTTTAAAATTTATTTCCAAGAAAATGCTCATTTAAAAAATAGTTTTAGCGAAAACCGCAAACGAATCGACCAATTTTTCCGTTTTTTATAATCATTTGAAATTTGAACCCTCTGAACACAGTTCCGTTTGTCTACTTAACCACTCCTAACTATTCAGATTTTGAGCTCAAAATTTAAATTTAAGTCTAAGCTTACGAAAGCATTTAATAAGATGCAAAAAATAAAGCCAAAAAAGAGTTGTTCGTTACTCCAAAGTCTAAAGCGCCCTCTATCGGCATTTTTTGAAATTTATCTTTATAATTTATTTTTAAGAAAATACCGACTTAAAGAATAGTTTTAGTGAAAACCGCAAATCAACGAACCAATTTTTCCGTTTTTTTTATAATCATTTGAAATTTGAACCCTCTGAACACAGTTCAGTTTGTGCTACTTAACCACTCCCACTTTCAGATTTTGAGCTCAAAATTTAAGTTTGACTCTAAGCTTACAAAAACATTTAATGAGATGCAAGAAATACCGGCATAAAATAGTTGTTCGTTACTCCAAAGTCTAAAGCGCCCTCTATCGGCATTTTTTGAAATTTATCTTTATTATTTAATTTCAAGAAATTGCCGACATAAAGAATAATTTTAGTGAAAACCGCAAATCAATCGACCGATTTTTCCGTTTTTTATGTTTATTTGAAATGTTGGTCCCAAAACTTTAATGGCGGCTATCTCCTTTGGAAAACGTTTTGGACCCTTGGTCTCCTATTTATTATTGTTTGTCTTTATGTGTACTATCACCCCTCTTTTATTGTAAAAAATTTAGAATCACCCTGTATACGTGTATATATATATATATATATATATATATAATATACAGTCGAGTCTTTCTATAATGAAACTCCATACATCGAATTTCTCTATATAACGAATTTTTAGTAGAAATAGTTTCCTTTTCGCATGATTACTTTAAAAACAGTCTCTATATAAAAAAATATCTATCTCCATATAACGAATTTTTTCATAAATTGTTCTTGATTTATTCAGTTTTAAAAAGCTTCGAAATCATATGGAATCAACTTCCCATCACTTATTTTTGATTTATCATCAGTGCTGAGTTTTTTTTTTATTATTACTTCTCTCCTTGTTCTTTAAATCCAAAGAATTCATCCCACCTCCCACACACCTTTCCACATCCTACTCAAAACAGAGTCAATTGGATTGATACTCATGTAAGAGAGGAATCAATGAGAGGCACATAAGAGAGGCCTTCAAATGGAGGAAAATGTTAGCTACAATTTTTCATTCCTTGTTAAAAATTTAAGCATTTTTTTTTTCTTTGAGAGCGTAACAATTTTGAAATCAAAAGAACAAAAAATTACAGATTTCTTTGTCTGAAATTAATGCAAGTCTTCCTTATTTGATTTTCATTAAGCTTTCAAATAAATGTCTGTTCTCTTTTTTGAAACAGTTTAAATAATTAAGAAATAAAATGTTAGGTTAATATTTACTTTTAAACATTTCAAACTCTTAATTCAAAAGATCAAAAATAATATTTGTTCAAATTTCACACATTAAATAGATTTTTAGTATCATTCTCTATACATCGAATTTCTCTATATAACGAATTTTTTAATGGAACGATGGATTTCGTTATATAGAGACTCGACTGTATATATATACATATAATATATATGTATACATATATATATATATACAGGGTGTTTCGCTACCAGACCGACAAACTTTGAGGGATGATAGTACACATGAAGACAAACATTATTAAATAAGAAACCATGGGGCGCAAACGTCTTCTATAGGAGCTAGGGGCCATTAAATTTACGGTCCAAAACTTCAAACAATGATAGAAAATGGAAAAAAGGGTAGATTCGTTTGCGGTTTTCACTAAAATCATTCGTTATATTACGATTTCTTTAGAAAAAATTTACTTTAAAAGGTTACTTTCAGAAATTATCGACAGAGGGCTCTTTAGACTTTAGATTAATGAATAACTACTTTTTACTGTTATTTTCTGCATGGGGTTGAAATTATTCCAAATTTTAGACTTTAACTTAAATTTTAAGCCCAAAATCGAAAATATTGGGGTGGGTAACTTAGCGAAAATTGAACTGTGAACAGAGGGGGAGATTTTAAGCACTCGTAAACATTAGACAAACTAATCGATTTTGATGCGGTTTGCGTGAAAATCATTTCCTTGGTAATTATTTTATTCAAAATGACGTACAGCTTTGGTGTCCTCATTTTTTGATAGAGGGCGCTTCCGACACATCTCCGACATTTCAATGGCATTACTCCTGGGTGTTTTACTACCAGACCAACTTACTTCCAGGAAGTGTTAGGGACACAAAGATGACTCGGAATCACATAGGAATGTAACGTTGGAAATGCCTTTTTTGCGGGTTAAGGTTAAAGGAAGCAGAGAAGAAAGTAACCAAAACAGCAGAGAAAGAGCGACACGTTAATGTGACAGAAAACAGTTTATTTAAAGGTTTTACCACTAAAGGAAATTACGACAAGAAGAAGTCTGGCAAGTTTAACAGCGACGGTAGATGGCGCTGCGGTAGATGGCTTTAAACGGTAATGCATAATACCAGCGATCACTTTGAAGTGATCATTAGCGAACCGACTCCAAAGGCAGCACTGAAGTATTTGAAAGATGAACAGCCCGATGGGGCTCCTCCACATTTTACCAATGACGTTCGCCGACACTTCAAAGTAACATCGGTGGATAGGTCGTGGTGGCCTGTCGGATCGCCGGACCTTTCATATATCGACTTCTTCTGCTGGGGTCAAATGAAAAGTTGGGTGTATGAGACTCCCGTACCATGAGTTAAAGACTTCGCCTCTGATATTTCTGTAGCTTGCCAGAAAGCTATCAGAGATGCCAGGAATCTTTCAAAGCTTGAGGAACTCCATGCAACGCCGCTGTCAAGCATGCCAAACTACTTCTGGTCGTAATTTCGAACACCTGATGTTATAAAACATTTAAATACACTGCTTTCTGTCACATTAGCGTGTTGCTCTTTCTCTGCTGTTTCTGTTGCTTTTTTTTCTCTGCTTCCTTTAACCGTAACTCGCAAAATAGACATTTTCAACGCTACATTCCTATGTAATTCCGAATCGTCTTTGCACCCCTAACACTTCATGGAAGTATGGTAGTCTGGTAGTAAAACACCCAGGAGTAATGCCATTGAAATTTTGGAGATGTGTCGGAAGCACCCTGTATCAAAAAATGAGGACACCAAAGCTGTATGTCGTTTTGAATAAAATAATTATCAAGGGAATGATCTACACGTAAACCGCAATAAAATCGATTAGTTTCTCCAATGTTTATGAGCGTTTAAAATAAGCCCCTTTGTTCACAGTTAAATTTTCGCTAGTTACAAGATCCGAATGTTTCCGATTTTGAACTTAAAATTTAAGTTAAATTCTAAACTTTAGAATAATTTCAACCCCATGCAGAAAATAACTGTAAAAAGTAGTTGTTCGTTACTCTAAAGTCTAAAGCGCCTTCTATCGATAATTTTTGAAAGTAACCTTTAAATTTTTTTTCTAAAGGAATTGTAATATAAAGAATGATTTTAGTGAAAACCGCAAACGAATCGACCCTTTTTTCCGTTTTCTATCATCGTTTAAAGTTTTCGACCTTAAACTTTAATGGCCCCTAGCTCCTATAGAAGACGTTTGCGCCCCATGGTTTCCTATTTAATAATGTTTGTCTTCATGTGTACTATCATCCCTTAAAGTTTGTCGGTCTGGTAGCGAAACACCTTGTATATATATATATATATTATATATATATATATTATATATATATATATTATATATATTATATATATATATATAGTACATGATACTAAAATAATATAACTGTAACGAAATATCAAATAAAGATTATTTGATAATAATTAGTAAACTTGCATGATGACTTAAAATACATTCATCAAAGAATTCGTTGGTGTTAAAATAACCCTGTTTATATGTTATATATTAAAACATGTTTAAAACTATAGATAAAATTATGAAATTAAAAGTATCAAATAATAATTAATAATAAGAATGGAACTGAATAGTAATTTTAAATATTCTGATCAAAAATGACATGCTAAAATATTTTTCAAATTGGAAATATATATGTAATTAAATACATGAAATAAATCTACTCAATTATAATTGGTAAAACTGATTATTAATTCGAAATATACAGGGTGATCATAAAAAAACTTTGCCGATATATGGAGCTCTAGTGGCCAGTCCGCTCAACCGATCGAGGTGAAATTTCAGATATAGCTATTCAGAGGTATGAGCTCGAGATTCTGTGAACGGCAACAAAATGGCGCTCACGGTTACGGTTATAGTTACAGAAACTTGAAAATTTCCAATAGCAACACCCATTTTTTTCAGCGCATGCGAAAACCCTAAACAGCGTTGGAACCGTACGTGTATCGCAAGAAACGGACATGTTATGCACGCACAAAAAACTGTTCTGCGAATCCTATGACGGACTGGCCGCTAGAGCTCCGTATATCGGCAAAGTTTTTTTATGACCACCCTGTATAATGCTATCGTACGTGGCACAGAAATCGTGATTATTTTTTATTGTTTAATGGCAACACCCGAAAGAAACACATCTTACTAGTTATTGTGTAAAAGTCCTTTGGCAGAATTTTGGCCAAGTCAAATTAGGTTTGTTTATGTTTTGTTCTTTTGCTGTAGAACTATGACCACCCTGTACATGCTAATGAAAGCGTTTTTTTATTAAATGACTGCGTTAGAATCACTAACGCTCAGAAATTTTACTATTTGAAGACTGTGACTCGTCAATAAGTATAAGAAAGCGATACTATAAAGAGATAATATTTGAATTTAAATGAAATAATTTAAAAGTATATGCAACATTAATTAAGGAAAATATAAAAAATGAAACTAAAGTAGTCTAGAATCATACGATCGAAAACTTCCTTTTCTTTTTGTTCTTTCATTTTTTTATTTTTAGGTGCTTTCGTAATTATGTAAATACGTAGCACCTATAGTTGTCGTTCAGTCCGTCCGTCTGTCTGTCTGTCCGTTATATTTAGAAAAATAACAAATACTTTATATAAATGCATGAAAGGTGTTGATAGATATTTGATTGCGAATTATTGGTGACATCTAGCGACTAGAAAAGGGAAAATGGATTTTTTTGAAAATATACTTCGAATGTTCCCCCACCCTTTATTTGATGTTTAAGCAACAAAACAACATCCTTGTGTGATCTAGTGGCAAATTTTATATCATTTAATTCTAAAATGCCTGAAAAAAAGTTATCTGCCTGTTGGAAATATAGTGATAATTGAGAATTTCATTGAACAGAGCAAATCTCAAGTAAAGATTGACCAGTTGGGGAAATTTTCTCGAAGTGTTGTAAAATTTGCTAGTCTCAGAGAAACAAGACAAATTCAAGGAGGAAGCATATAGTAGCTAAACTCCGGGGAAAAAAACAGGACAGAAAATTAGTATGAAAGTTTGTTAGGAATCTCAGAAAATTTTCTTTTGAGTTCGCTGAAATTCTGTCAGAATACATTGGACAGAATCTAAGCGCTTAAAAGAGAAAAAGTAGCTTAACCCTTTCCGGCGCAGTGTTACCACTCCGGCAACACCTAATTTTAATTCCAAACTTACAAACGGCACCAATAATATTTTAGTAAAATTTTACTTTTACAATGACAGCTTAAATCAGGGAATTCCTAATTTCTAAAAAAGGCTTTTGTAAATTCCGGTGTCAGTCAACAATTTCTCATTTTACAAACAGAATTTGTCTGCGCCGGAAAGGGTTAACAGAAGCTGAATTAACCCATTAGTGCCTAAATTATTTTCTACGTTAAAATTCAAATTTTGCACTTTCCCACCACTTTTAAAGCAGGAAAAACCTTTATCTTAATTTATCGAGGACCTCGTCTCGAGAAAGAAAGTATTTATTTATCCTCCTATTCTACTGGTGTAAAATGCGCTTACTTGATTTTTTGAAAACTGTCCCAAAAATAGGACGCTGTGCACAAATGGGTTAAAAGGGTGCAAAGTCAAGAGGAAGTCCTCGCTTTCAGAAAACTAGAAGAAGAATCGCTTAGAGTGGGCTCGTCAACACCAACATTTTGCAGAAGAACGCTGGCCAAATGTTATGCCTTCCAATGAATCTAGCATTGAGGTAAGCATTTTAATCCTTTTTTATAATGAAAAAATAACCATCATTTAGTCAGACTCCGCTTTTATGATAAAAATGGGAATATTTTAAGGTGAATGGTTTTTAGAGTTCCATTCATATGACGAAACCATATTCGTCCCTGTCCTCTGTCTGACTGTCACAGGGTCCGTACAGCGGAGTACTATATATATCAGAGAGTTCAAATTATGTATAGTTACAATTGAATACCTCTTGTTACACAGCATGTCATAAAATTTTAAAAAGACAATTATTTTAATTAAAAAATATGCATTTTTAATATCATCAGTTTTTAGGTGCGTTCGTAAATTATGTAAATACGTAGCACCTATTGTGGTCGTTCAGTCCGTCCGTCTGTCTGTCTGTCTGCATATAACAACGCAAAAACTACCCAACCGAATCGTTTGAAATTTAAAATACATAATTATTACATAATTTTAGCTAGTCATTTCAAATTTTATGAAAATCGGATTCATAGATCAATTACAGGGGCAATCAAAAGTATTCCATTACATTAGGGTCAATGGGGGAAAAGTTTCAGATGTATTTTATACGTTTGAAATTTAAAATACATAATTATTACATAATTTTGTCGAGTTATTTCAAATTTGATGAAAATCGGATGCATAGATCATTTACAGGGACTATGAAAATATACCGTTACATTACGGTCAATGGGGAAAAATATTTCAAATGCATTTTAATGGTGTTATACCCATTCGAACTTAATAAAATTTATATGCAACTATAAAGTACATATTATAATATACATTTTACATAATTTGTGGTGCAAAGAACATTTGTTATTGATTTACAAGGCCACACAAAAGTATTCCATTACATAATAATATAGGGAGAACATTGTTTGATGAGCGTTTTAATTGTAATTCACTATTTACAATTTTATGAGATTGATATATGAGAATAATACTTTTAAAACTTCGTTATCGTACGAACGTACCTCATGTACAATTTCCAACTTGTTTTTCTTCTAATTGTTGCATGCAAGTTTAAATAGGTATGCAAATTATTGTGTATGCAACATAAATTAATGGATTAAATAAATCATGTGAAGAACGTGCTTCTTTGTTTTTATTTCATCCTATTACAACATATTTATCATCTATTTGAACACGCGAAGTGAAATACATTTTTTATTATAGATTTAATAATTTAAATGAATAGAGGTTTAATAATCTCTGTACATTTAAATTACTAGCCAACTCTGGTGACCAGTTTGGTCTTCCTTTGTTAATTTAAAGAGAAAATGTTTTGAAAGAGACATTAAACGAAACCCTTTTTGTGATCTGCGATAGCACTTACCCACTTGTTATTTTATTTCCGGGTACTGGAAACATCTGATATGGCCTTTTATCAGGCAATTTATCAACGAACATTATTATCCGAACAATATCCAAGCTAGATGAAATGTTCGTTTGCGAAGGTCACATGAAGAGCTGGAAACACTTAAATGCGCTGAAAGCTATGCTGATATTGTCATTAACGCACGTTTCCTGTAAGGCCAATTTACGGGGCGTCAAGCTCCAACAGGATAAATAAGGCCTATCATAAATAGGCCTCTATGAAGCACTGGTTAACCCTTTAACGTTCATTGGTTTCGCCACGAAACCACAAAATTTTAATTCCGATACGCAACACTGACACCGGTATTTTTATCTACAAATATCCTTTTTATCATGTATGTGAAAAATCACGTTTTCTTATTTAGAAATATATTTGTTCTTAATTACCGGTTTCATTCATTTATTTCGACATCTTAGCAATGAAAATGCTATGATCATTAAAGGACACAGACTATCTTATAAACATGATGCAGCATTAAAGAAAAATATTATACATAAACTGAATTCTCAACCTTGACTTTAGTACAGTTTATGCTATAAAATTCATAAAAGTCAACAAACAATCTGAAAAGAAAAAAAAACCATTCTGCTGACAACACTGCGGAGTAGAAAATTGTCACAATATCATGAATCGTTGAAGGCTGATATTTCAAGAATGTGTTCAAAAATTATGTCAAGAATGGCATGTGAGCAAGACCTACTTTTCAGAATTCACAGAGAGTTACTAATAAGGTTTTGGTGAAACCACCAAACACGACAAACCTAGATCGGATTACAGTAAAACCTACGAATAAGGGACACCTATGGGACCGGAAATTTTATCCTTTAAATAGGTGCCCCTTATTTGGCGTGTTTAGTACAGTGAAATCTCCAAGTAAGGGACAGCTATCGGGCCTAATCTTTTGTCACTTAAATATAGGCATAGCTGCCAATTTTTACTCATTTTTGCTACCAATAAAATTGTACAGAGATTTTCCATTTGTTTAATCATAAGACTTCGAAGTTTAAATAAGAAAATATTTACCGTAATTTCGGGTGTATAAGCCGCAGCTCAAACAATTCTTTTTCGACCCAGAATTTTTTTAAAAACAAATATAACTAGTCAGATCGCCGTAAATATTTGTCTTCAATCACTAAATAAGAGATCTGGGTCCAAAAAGAATTGTTTGATCTGCGGCTTATACACCCAAAATTACGGTACTGTAAATTTTTTGTGGTAGGAAAATGCGTAAATGTTGGCATCTATGAATATAGGTGTTTCATACTCGGAGGCTTTACTGCATTTCTTTTAACCTCACGTGCTGTCAGCATTCACAGTACGATACATGAGTCATATGTTACAAAATCTTAAATCGCAACCTCAAACGCGCCAATACTTAATCTATTTCACAATTGTATCATATGTTTTCCGGTGTGAATGAAAATATATGTTTTCATAATTTTAGTGACATGAAATCGATGTACCTTGATTTCGCGCGTATAATCTCAGTTAATTATTTTTCAGATCGAAAATTTTATTGTATAAAAGAAGTTTATATACAATACTTATATAGAAGTTTATAGAAGTTAAAAAAAAAGTATTGTATAAAAGAAAAGTTTCACATTTAAGATATGCTTTTTCTGGTGGTCATTAAAATATTTTAATTTGATATTTTTAGTGATACGATATTGATTTATGTGGACTTTATTATCGGATTATTATGTGGACACTTTATTATCGCGGAATAATATACAAATTCAGTAAAAAATTTGTCGTAAACGTTAAAAAAAGTTATATTTGTTTAATGTGCATTCATTTCGTTTCAATACTTAAAGTTAACTAGCAGGGAACACCGAGCCATGCTCGGTATAGTCAAAATTGTGAGAGCTGTTTTCTAGCTAAAATTATGGTAACATTTCATGACCCACAAATGACCCCCTATAATCATTACATATAATTTACATGTAATTAATTACATGTTATTTCGTATGCAGCGATTTTCTGCAGTTTCATATACTGACCTTCGATTTTTTCTGTTGAGCTGATCCACATTATCAGACCAGATAAAGTGATCGTTGAGGTTAATTGGGTGAAATAGTCCTCCAGTGTTCGTGTCCGGGATGGCTCAGTTGGAAGAGCATTGGCGCTTCAGCCAATACATCCCTGGTTCGAATCCTGGCCCGGACATTTTTCACCCAGAAAATGGAGAAATAAAAATATATATTATAAATATTATAATTATAAATATATTACCTTCAGTGTCAGTCACCGTATCACTTAACGTGTTAATCGACATTTCACCAACAGCTTTAGACATATAAGGGGAAAATCACTGCTGCTTAATAATTCAATTGCAGAAAAAAATCCTTGTATTCAAAAAATGCAATAAAATTATTTTGGGGGAAAATATGATTTATCTTTCCTGAACGGTGAATAAGTAATACACATATGTTTAAGTAATAATAAAATAGCTGTCTTTTCATTCTATAGAAATATATTTCGCATTATTCCCATAATTGTAAAAGCCACCACTCTACATAGCATTTAATAAGAATTAAGCAGAAATAACGTCAGCGATTTTCCAAACACTTTCATTAAAATAATGTTTAAGAATGGTTACAACTTCGATTATGCACTTAGCACGAAAGCAGAAGTGATAGTAAATTGCTTTATTACATTTATTTTCTCACAGTCATGTTTACGATCGTTTAACAAGAACATTTAAACCCTCCCTGGCCTAAAGCACGCATTAAATATTTTTATAATGAATAAAATTCCTTTGTTTCATTCATCGTGGAATTTGCCGTTTTTCGAAGTCCTAATAGGATTTTCATAATTACAGCTTTTGAATAGCTTTTATAAAGGAAATATTGTTAAAATTTGGAAAAGTGCATTTCCGTGAGTCTGATTAAAGAATTTAAATACCCTTTTGCAAAAATATCTAAAGATAAATTAAAACCCCCTTAACCCCATCGCAAAGGGAGCGTTTTACGAAATTTTAATGTTTTCTCTCCAGTTCTTAAAAACAGAAATTAGTGCCTTATTGCATCGAGAAAATGTATCAATTAAATGAGGCAAATTTTACAATAAAATTTAACTGGTGAAGATAAACTAGGATTCTGAACACTTTTACACGTTTACAGGTTTACAGGTCCCTCGTCCCCAAGAGATTAATCTTTTCTGGTGCAAGGCACTTCCACTGCGAAAATGTCGAAATAATTAATTGACAGCGGAATTTACGTGCAAATTTATTTCAAAAATCTATTTTGCACATATGTGATAAATGTAAAATATTTATACCATAATTATTGCGTCATTTCGGAATCATGTTAAGTGTTTCACGTACTGGAATTCTGGAACATAAGGGGTTAACCCCTCCACGACGGAGCCTTTTGCGTATTTTTTTACCACGGGTTTTTCTAAACAGCAATTTTTCTCTTATTGAATCACTAAAATACGCTGATTAAACAAGATAAACTTTGCAATAAATAATAACTGGTAAAAATAAGGAAGGATTCCTAGCCCCTTAAATGGCATGTATACCGGTCGCTTGTTAAGGTTATAACTAGCTTTAGCATCCCCGTATCAACCTGGTGCGTGGGTTTTATAGGCAATTTTTTCCCATTCACCTAAGCATTCCGAAAGAATAGCTTAGCTTCTTGAAATGTCCGAAAACGGAAAGCAATGGACAATGCTACAGATACATCAGATTTTTATAAATATGAATTTGCCACTAAAGTTTTTGTGGTGTACACGCTTTTCTGAAAAGTCTTATAAAAATAACTTCGTTTTATTGGGTTGGGGGAAAAGTAAGTTCGCTTTTTCTCGTGTTTTTCAAAGTGAATTTATTTATATAAATAAAAAAAAACTAATCAAAATTTATGTGCTATTTTGTTCGATGACCTTTTGCCATTTTTCGGGTAAAACAATAATTCCGTCACTGTAGAATTTCTGAGAGTTCTGGGCAAAAAACTAAACAAGGTGATTTTCACAAGCCTTTTTTGAAGTCAGCTTAACACCTTCAAGAAAGTACCGCATAGGGCGGAACAAATGGTAATCCGTCGTATCCAGGTCCGGACTATACGGTGGGTTCATCAAAACTTCCCAACAATGCTCTTTCAGTTTTTGCCGAGTGACTAAAGATGCGTGTGGTGATGGAAGACAGCGAATTTCCTTTCGATCAATTTTGACCGGGTTTTTTAATTGCCTGCTTCAAGCGCATTAGTTGTTTACAGAAGATAGTTGAATTGATGGTTTGGCCAGGTTTGAGCAGATCATGATGGAAAATTCCTTTCCAATCCCACCAAACACTCAGAATCACTTTCGTAGGCATCAATCCGGGCTTTGCCACCGTTTGTGAAGCTTCGATCACGATCTTTTTAGCACATTGTTGTTATACGTGATTCCCTTTTCATCACCCGTAATGATTTGTTTCAAAAATGGCTCGATTTCATACCGTTTCAGTAGCAATTCACAAATGAAAACTCTCTCCATTAAATTTTTCACTGTAATTTTATGGGGAACCCAAATATCGAGTTTCTTTTGGTATCCAATTTTATGTAAATGGTTCAAAAGTGGTTTATGGTTTATGGTTAATTCCGTAGCAATGTCGTGGGAAGAAATATGTCAGTCTACCCGAATTGTTTATAAAATTTCATCGAATTGTTCAAGGATTGACCGGCCAGGGAAAGGTTCATCTTTAACATCGAAATTTTCGGAAGGAAAACGAGCAAACCGATTCTGACTTTGGCGTTTACTTAAGCACTGATCAAGTCTCGATGAGCCTGCGCCAATTATTCCCTTTTTGGAAGTAAAAAACTAAAATGTGACGAAAATGATCTTCCGAAATCTCTATTTTAAAAACACAACAACTTTTAACTGGTTGAACTGATGACGCTACCTTTATATCTAGAATTTTCTAGAGACTGTTACCTTTCAAACGCTTTATAGTATGACTTAATTGAGTAAGTATTACTCGAGATATGCGACTTTAAAGCTATCTATTGGGAAAAAACGAATTTACTTTTTCTCCAACCCAATATTTCGTTGCCTGTCAAAGTTCCTACGGTCCATTTTTTTTAAATAACAGATCTTTATTAAAAGATTGTTCGAATGACATACGTTTTCCAGGATACTTTGACTGATATAGTATTTCACAACAATCAGTGACATAATTTGTGCGCCCATCGATCTTATATTTTTTAATAAAAAATAATCCTTTGTTTAACCTCTTTGGGGACTACTAGTAATGTTTCTGTAATATTGAATTCTCACTGGAAAAATCAAAAATTTAATTTTAAAATAAAGAAAAGTAGTTTTTTTTTTTTTTATCAACTTGCCGCTAAAGCAATAAATATAAAATTCTGTTAAAAGTTTCTGGTGCAAACCTCGTTTAAATTAGGTGGGATTAAATAGCCCTGACGGTTAATTTCTCGCAGTATCTGTAATTAAAACAAAGTTTTAAAACAAAATTTTGTAGAATTATTCGAGGCAAAATAATAACTGCATAACAAAAAAATAACGAAAATTATGCAGTAATTAAAATTGTGTTTAACACTCAAAATTTTCAAAATTGAATTTAAAAATGATTTTCAGTTTTCATTTCTTAAACTGAGAAACATTGGGAAAATACTTAAAAAAAATGTTATAAAAAATTAGTTGCCATTCACCAATACTGTAGGATTAATACTAGAATTACAATAAATCTATCAATCTTCAGGAAAATAATGATACCCTTATGGTACCCCTATAGCCAGAGCCTGATTACTAACGGGGCACTCTCTCACCAGAAAAAATTTATAGAAATTTTCGTCTTCTTTAAACGCCCTTTTCATACAAGATTACTGTCATGAATAAGGAAAAATTCTTTATTTCTTTTTCCTGGTGGGAGAGTGCCCCGTTAGTAATCAGGCCCTGCCTATAGCAGTTTCCGAAACGCCTTATTTTGTACTACAGCGAGCAAGTAAACTTTATTCTTTATTATAGTTCTTAACCCGGGAGTACACGCACCGCTTCTTTTGACACGGAGTGCGTATGATTTTTGCAATTGCAACCACTTAAGTAATTTCACCTTATCGAAAAATTTGTAAGGATTGTCGCCGCCCAAATGAAATGACGGGAAATTTTTTGAAATCTCCAGATTTAAAAAAAAAAGTCAACACCGAGATTTTTATTGAACCCGCGAGGACGCGGCAGGGCCTAAAAGACACGGACTGCGTACGGTTTTTACAATTGCAACCACTAATTTTTTAAAATAATCTTCAACTTATTTTATTGTAAAATTTGTAAGAATTGCCTCAGTCTTAATAAAGTGACTGCTATAATTTGATTTTATTGGTGGCTAAGTTAAAACCATTCATACCTTGGGTAAGCGCGCGTTCTCACGGGTTAAAACAGTTTAAATTATATATTTTTTTTTAACCTTGTAATTCTGCGTACTTCTGAAACAAATTTCATTAAAAAAAATTCTAATTCGTACCGGTATAAAGCCATTTGGCAACGCCCAAAGTGGCCGCTCACGTTATTTTGGTGGCCGTCCGAAATTTTATCCCGGGAGAACATGCGCTTACCCAGGGTAGAAATGTTTTTCACTTTGTCCCCAATAAAACCCAATTATAACCGTCATTTTATTTAGGTGGAGACAATCCTTACAAATCTAGAGACTATCCTTTAGTGCATTGAACGAGAAAATTATTTTAAAATTCCTCCTAACCACGGAACTTTTAACACAGTAAATTCTGTCTGTCAGGAATACTATCTAAGACGGAAAATCTAACGGTACCGATCCATTCTGACTCATACAGAATTTACCATAATTAAAAATATGTGATTTAAGAAAAATATCCTACTTGATAACATAGATACGCAACAGACAATATCATTTTTTTTTCTTTTTTTAAGTTCAACTAAATGCAGGAATTGTTTTCGAAAAAACAACCAGATATAAATAAAAAACTCAACACATAGTCATTCTTCATTTCAATACTAAGAATGTTTGATTCACTTGGAAAACGGAATTTTGCCATCTATGTGTATAGTTCGTCAAAAGGAAATAAAACTCAATAATTCACTTGAAAATACTCATGACATAACATTTAGTATAATTATAAGATGAAATGAATAATTTTTTTTATATGTTACTGAAACTTAGAAAAACTGAATTAGTCCTTTCAGTTGAGAAATTTGAATAGTTTCATGATTTCCAACTATCACACTCCCTTTTTACTAAAATAATTTAGTCTACAAGAAAAAAAGTTCATTTACACATGATTAAATGAAAGTCTTTTAAGTAACTAAAATTTGTTGTAATACAATCCATCAGTGTTATTCTTTTTAAATAATCGTGATGAAGTATGTTATAGCTTTGGAAAAATCTAAAAAGAAGAATCAGTAGCAGTAAAGTGCTATGTCCAGATTTCTAAAAGGCAGATTATGCCCTATTCACTCTCATTATGTATTGCCTCCAAGCCACTTAGAGCCTCAACTTGGACTTCATGATTAAATGGAACATTGTTACATGGTAATAATTATTGAACATACTTTAAATTTATATTATATTTGCTTGATAATTTTTCTGGTATATGAATTTTTCCAATCTAAAACATTTTTTAGAAAGTACAACGAGTTAAAAAAAAGAGAACACCTATCATTAAAAAGCAATTTTTTTTAACTGAAATTATTATCAAACAAAAAAAAATATTTGCATAATGTACATTAGGGTGGAGCGAAAAAAATTATTTTTTAAAAATCAAAAACGGGTAGGTGCCAAAAGTTGCCTTTATACTAGTACATCAACTGTGTGAAATTTTACCGCTGAAAAAAAATGGCTTGAGTCTGCGCTTTTGCTCCAAATATCTAAATTTTGGGTAAAATTTGTCATTTTTTGACATTTTTTCAAAAAATTAAAAAATTCCTAGAAAGCTGGTTATTATTTAAAAGTGTTACTTAAACCTTTATATTTATCTGCTTAACATATTTAAACTATAAAACAATATCTTATTTCCGTATAGCTGGAGCAAAACAGACAACTTTTGGTAAGAAAACGGCATTACCTCACTATTGGGACATTACAATGAATTGTTGTTTTTAATACAGCTCTTCTTTTCAAAACTATCTTGGACATACGTCGTGGAGGTGGCTAAATTTCATATACCACCCGTCCCAACTATTCGATCATCTCAGTACAGTGTTTTATTTATAGATTGATTTGTCATTTTCTTTATTAAAATTTGGCATGTTTTCGATGCATCCACCTAGTTTATCTGTTCCTTGTATCCACATGCTACTGTGACTATCTTAATGTATATTTTTACAGCTTATACAAAAAAAATTACAAGCAGAGTAATGTACGGGAATATTATTAAAGGGATCTATTCGGCCATCTATTATCTTTATCAAACTTACATCCAGTTGATGAAAGTGATTGGAAGTTTTGTTACCACAACATTTTTTCGGTCAATTATATTTTTTTACGTAATGACCTGCTTCAAAGATGATGTCAGGCATTTCAACTAGTATAAGTATGTCATCATTTATTCTGCTTTTGCATTTTTTGTATGTTGAGAAGCGAGCTGTTTAATGTGATTTCTGGTGATCGTCAGAGAGAATTGCAATGGGAATTTGTCCTGCACGTACAGAGCAACAGTTGTTGTAAATAACTTTTTTTTCACTAGTTTTATGCCGTTTTCTAAGTGTTTTCGTAGCCAGGTAAATTCCCATTAACTTTAGATACCCATTTTATAAGGGAACAATATTTGATGGTGAACTGTCCTAGGCATAAACTTATAATGCTTAGTACTTTTTGAGAGAATGTACAGACTCTAATCGACTATAAGTACTCATTTAAATTTAGGATAATTCTATTTGCCGCTGGGTAATTCCATGAGCACATGTCGTGTAAGTCACATACTACGATTTTGGATACCAGTATTTTAGAAAAGAAAAATGTGACTTATTTTATCAGAGATATTTCATTAATTGAATAAGGCCATGCAAACCTTTAGAAAATAACGGTGGCGAACCATTTAACAGTTACTAAAAATGTGACTTACACGACAATTGCTTATGGAAATACCCCGCTGTGAGCCATTTTGCATTGGGTAAGCTTAGAATTGTGTTTAATAATGAATCATATGCTACTTCAACTCCAGTGAATTTCCTCTGCATCAATTATTAGAAAAGTCGATGTAAAATGTTATAATCTACATGGATTCACTGGATCAATAAGAAAATCTTTGTCTACGTACTATTCATTTCCTATTGCAATTTTTTATAAAATCGATAATAATTTTGAAAAATAATTTTCTCAAATTAAGTAAAAGATACTCAGAACAGACTAGAAATTTCTGTCGGAGATTGCAAAGCTAATTCATAAGGAAAGCTATTTCTCAGAAGAAATGGTGAATAGGAATTTAAAAAATATCTCGCACAAAAAAACAGCTCATAAAGCGAATAAAATTTTCCGCTTTATATAAGTACAGAATGGCAATCAGAATCTATAGATTCACTCACAAAATATAAAAATTAAGTAGAAAAATTCGCAAAAATTAAGTAGAGAAATACAAGCACAAAAACTGACATACACTGTCTTATTCTAATCAATGATTAAAGTTCAAGAAGTTAAGCGAATCCGCTAGGATACTTAGGTAAATGACGAAATAATGTTTTATGCCAATGCCAGCAAACGCCTTGGCATTTTTCACTTAGTTGTTATCACATGCCGACTGATATTTGTGCATCTAACTGCACTGCCCAGATGTGGCCTCTATTTCATTTCTGATATTTTACATCCACGCCTGGAATTTTGCATAGTATTTTTTTTTAATCATAGCCGTTGCGTGATAACCTAAAGGAAAATTTTTTATTTCTGAATTTCTGATGCCAATTCCAAGGGTTTAAATTGACAGTAGACGCTAAATTGGCAACCCAGGACGTCAAATTTTTATAGGGAAAAAATATACATCTCGGGAATAATTAAATAATTAGTATTTAAGCCACAGTTTGAATAAACTTCATTGTTACGCCGAATTAGGATGAAATGAGACTGAAATGAATAAGAAGAACTGAAACTAATTCTTCCTTTCTTCTTCTTAATTTTTTTTTAAAAAATTGAAATTTTTTTGCTTAGTTCATATGCTCATTTCAGTGTTCATTTAAACTGAACTCTGAAAGAACTTTAACCATCTGGATCCCAAACCACTCGAGATAATTTAATTCGTATATTTCAGTTTTCACCAGAAAATTAAAACAACAATATTTGCTTTAATCAATAACAGAACATTCCGTATTTAAATAAAATGAAATTGCCATTGAATTTTTCTGGTGTGAAATGAACTACATAATTTCTAGAACGTGTTCTAGCATGGGAATTAAAGGGTTAAAATATTAACCATCATCTCATATTCCAAGCTTATTGTCTAAAAGTGTACATTCACTTGAGAGAAGTCTCAAGTGACAGTGGAAGCGAAATAAAATGTCTATGTTGAGATGGGACTCTCACCATTAAGTTGCGAACATTAATTTGGAAAATCGGTTTGGTATTTTTTAATATTCCATGCAAGCGTAATTTTTCAACCCTTTGAGGGGCAAGCAGTTGCGTTTGTATGACTCTGAACTCTCATAGGAAATTTGAAAAAAAAAATATTTCAAAGTAAGAAAAGAAATTTTACGACTTTTTTTTTTTTCTCAACAAAGTTAGAAAAATGAAATATATATTTTTTTTTTTGTTGCAAATTTTCATTAACCACAGGTGGAATATAATACCCACCGCCTTAAAAGGGATGAAGATTTTCTTAGAACGTTCCTTGTTTCTGCCGAACCCAAGTACTAGGAATCGCGCCGGCATTAACCCTTTAACGATCATAGCATTTTCATTGCTAAGATATCGAAATAAATGAACGACACCGGTAATTAAGAACAAATATATTTCTAAATAAGAAAACGTGATTTTTCACATACAAAATAAAAGGGTTATTTTTAGATAAAAATACCGGTGTCAGTGTTGCGTACCGGAATTAAAATTTTGTGGTTTCGTGGCGAAACCTGTGAACGTTAAAGGGTTAAATATAAGCTCTGTGCGATCAGGGACTATGTCACCAATCATTTGCAATCATTACATTTTTATAATCGTTTTATCATTTTAACAGATTGAAGTGAAATTCTAATTGTCAGTTTTTGAATGTTTTTTACTCTTTCCCGTTGGGAATTTTAAAATTCGAATTTACTTTCGACAGTTCTTAACCCTTTCTGGCACACTGTTCCCATTCTGGGATACCTAATTTTAATTCCAAACTTGCAATCGGCACCAATAGAATTTTAGTAAAATTTTGCTTTTAGAATAAAAGTTTAATTAAGGAATTCAAAATATCTAAAAAAAATCGTTTGTGAATTTCGGTGTCAGTCGTTAATTTATCATTTTACAAATAGATTTTGCCCGTACCGGTAAGGGTTAAAGGCATAGTTGCCAACTCTTACGCCTTTCTCCTAGCACAAAAATTTTATAGTAAATATGGTCTTATTTAATCGTCGAAAGCTGATGATTAAATAAACGGAAAATCTCTGTACAATTTTAGCGGTAGAAAAAATGCGTAAAAGTTGGCAGCTATGGTTAAAGGATTTTTATATTTAATGTGGTAATTAACATGTCATATTTAAAGTATCTAGCCTGTGTAGCATCACATAAATCGCAGTTTAAAATGTTTGTTGCTCCTACAACCTTGTTTTGGTAGTGCATTAACATAAAATATAGCTTATGTTTGAGCAGATTCTCTCACCACCAATTTGTAGCCATTATTTTTAAAAACAGCTTGGTATTTGAAAAAATTGCATAAAAATCTTAACTTAGAACATTTTAGAACGCTTTTATCTCATTTCATCCTTTTATGTTTGGATTTTTTTCGACAGTTCTTAGGAAGCATTTCCTCCTTTGATGTATTTATCATGCAGAATTTCAAAATGGTATACTCCTCAGTTGTACAAGAAACGCAATTTAGTTAGACCCTGCGTCTCGGTGATATATCTATGAACCACTCAATTTTATTACCCAAATGCCACATTGGCATCGGAGATTCGGTAAAGAAATACAGTTTGTTGAATGTGTGAAACATAGCTTTTTATGTACTTACAGAAAAAGTTGTTTTCAAATTCCGGTGTCAGTCTTTACTTTCAACACTTAAGCAATGAATTTTCCCTGCGCCGTAAAGGATTAAAACATCAATTTAATAACCAATGAACTAAATTAACGCACTCGAAAAATTTAATAGCTTTAAACACGTAAATAATCTACAAATTAATAGAAAAAAGCAATAAAAAATTTTCAAGTTAAATACTTATGAAAATTCATTACTTTCTTAGTCACAGAATCCTTTGGAAATTTTAGGCGTTTTGGAAACTCATATGAAAATCGCATTCATTTAATGCAGAATTCAGCTTAGATGCAGGCATTTAATCGTTTGCTTTTAATGCATAAAACATTCAGCTATTAAAAATTGATGAAAATATCTAAAAAAAAATCAGACATTTTAGCTTTTATAAGTAAAAAAAAAACGAAGTCCCCGAATGAGGATCCAGAGACCGAAGAAGATTAAAGTCGTGTGTAAGCAATGGCTGTTACAAATAAAGAGATTTCTTTAAGGACAAATTTAATTGCTAAATGGTGATTATTTCCACCAGTACTTCCACAAACATTTTTTCATAATTCAATCGCAGACAATTATTACAAATTCTCCGATATATTAACCCCTTAACTGGTTCTTTCTTTTCCGTTCAATAAATTGAAAATAACGGATTCAAACCACAATTTTTTAAATAAAATATTCGTAAAATTTAGTCTAAACATGACCGCCTTTAAGTAGTATGAAATTATTTTTAAAAAATAGTGGTGTCAAAAAGCTTTAAATGATGAACTAAGCAAATTCGTCTTGCCCGAACGGCGTACGGGCAAATCAGTTAAGGGGTTAAATCAAGGATTACGTTTGTATAATTAGAGTGACAAATGTAAGATCGGAAGGCGCACAACATATGTCGCTGGCCATGTGCCAACACTTTCCCAATTGGACTAGACGGAAAAAACATAAAAGATTTCCTTTTGAAACAATCTCCCAGTCAATTACTGTTTTTCAAGAATCGTAGAAAACCTGACATTCAACCAAAAAAGAAATTGTCTTTTATGAGTCTATTTCAGAAAATCAATTAATACCGCAAAAATTAAGTAGGGAAACACACTCACTAAAACCAGGTATGGTTGAGAGCTATCATTATCTTGATAAGCATTAAATATTCGAATAACTAAGCTGGTCCGCTTGGATGCTTAGGTAAAGCGTAAAAAATATTGTTTAACAGCAGACGCCAAGACTTTTCTCTTGTAGTTGACACATTCTGATTGATATTTGTGCGTCTAACTTGGTTACCAGATCTGGCCTCTATTTAACCCATTCGTGCCCACGACCTTTTGCGCAAATTTTATTCGGTTGGCACCACTATTTTTAAAAGAATTAAGTTTAGTTCATTAATTACGAAAATGTTTCAATTAAATAAAATAAACATTGTTGTTCTTTTTTACCGGTGTCAAAAACAGTGCTACATGCATCTTTTGAAGCGTCCCTAAAAAGGGACGCTAGGCACTAATGGGTTGAATTCTGAAATTTTACATTTACGCCTGGAATTTTGGAGAGTGTTTTTTTCCTTATCAAATAATAGTCGTTGTGTGATATTCTAAAGGCAAAACACTTATTTCAGGAATCTGATTACAATTCTAAAGTTTTGAATTAAAAGTAGAGGACGTCAGACGTCTAATATTTATGGAAAGAAATTATACTTTTGAGAATAATTCAAAAATTACTGTTTAAGCCGCAGTTTGAAGAATCGTCATTATTACACTGCATTAACCCCTTGGGGACAAGCGACACGTATGCGTATCGAAAAAAGTCTTAAAAATCCGTGATTAACCCCACCAGTAAAATTTTACTGTAAAGTTTACCTTATTTAATCGGAGCATTTTCTTGATTGAATAATCCACAAATACCTGTTTTTGAAAACCGGTGACAAAACATTAAAAAATTTCTAAAAGGCTTCCGTCGCGAAGGTTTTAAGATGAAATGAAACTTAATGACAAGAACTGAAAATAATTCTGCATAAATTTAATTTAGAAAATATTTTGAAACTTTTATACCCAGTTCATACGCTTATTACAGTGTTTTGAATAAGTGTTTTAAAATTTTGAATCTTTTATGTACCATTTTCTTAGCATGCATTTAAATCTTAAAATTAACCATCATCTCATATTCCAAGCTTATTGTCTAACACTCTCTAATGACAGTGGAAGTAAAATAAAATGTCTATGTTGAAAAGTTCTATCACCATTAATTTATCAACGTTTAGCTCGAAATTGATTTGGCTTTTCCAAATATTCCATAAAAAGGTAATTCATTAATTTTTTTAAGGTTTTTTTTTAATGTTTAATGGAACCGGCATAAAATATAGCCTCTGCCACCATTGATTTGTAATCGTTACTTCGATAATCCTTTTGTCATTTCAAGAGATCGCATGGGAATCCTAATTGACTTTTTTCGATGTCGACATGTCTAATTTGAAATACATTGGTCAGAGAGTATTCAATGACAAAGCTTTAAAAGTTAGAACCTCTGAATAACGGCAACCTCCGAAGTACGGTCAATTTATCATGATCCCAGTGGTGGTCGCGATTCAGAGTTTTTACTGCATTTAATTACTTACGTTATCTGTAACAAATGCATTGTAATTATTTTCGTACGTAATACCTGGTTTTGAAGTTTATTATAACGGACCTGAGTAATGTCGTATTGCCAGGATGCGCGGATTATTAAGCTGAATTTTTCACGTATTTACTTAAGTACCCCAATGGTAAATTAAGTACACCTACTTGAACATTCTGCCTTTATATGTGAAGTCAGAACACAATTCAAATATGTCGATTTTTTATTACTATAATTTTCTACTTGAGTTTTTCGATATGAAATTCTTTTTTGGAAGAGATTTTTGAAAAACAGCTTCGTTAATTTGGTTGCCTTCCAGGGTTTCTGCAATCAGAGATGACATGACTTGAATACTTATATACAGAAAATACTTAATACTTTTATTACAGAAAATGTTGTTTCATTTTTTGGAACATGTTGCATATTTAAAAGAACAACATTTTTTTTAGTTAGTACTGGTGTACAAAAAGCCTGAGTCTTAGCATATATACTACGATCCATATTTTTGAGTAACACTTATTGACTAAAATGGAGTTTCCAAGACTCCAGTTTTTTGAATACCATTATTATCTTAGAGAAAATCTTGTTTAATATATACATATATACATACAAATATATATATATATATATACATATATATATATATATATCGTTCGAATGTTCCAATTCCATAAAAGAATGTTTTCTGTAATAAAATACTGGTTTTTAAAAATCAAAATCAAAGTATATCAAAGTATAAATAAAGTATATCCAAGTCATAAACTCTTTTGTCGATACTTAATAAACCATCTCGTATTCGAAAACTTTTTATCAATACTTACATGCACTGCAACCAAAAAAAACTTCATCATATTAAAAAATATACCTTTATACGCCAATGTTCCATTTTTGGAACATGCAAATTTCTTATATAAAAGAAACAATATAAATCAATATTTTTTTAATAACTTGTGTTCTACGACTAAAATGACTATTTTTACTTGATTTCACTTAGTTAAAAAATATTTGTTGAATTTTGAATTTTATATGAATTTCTGAATTTTGCCAACGGAAAGTCTAAAAAAAGCCTAAAAAACGATTTTTTCCCTAAGAAATGATTTATTTTGTCAATGTAATACTGACGCTAAAACGTCAATTGATAGATTAATAAAAATATGATTTTCACATACAGTAATTCGTCAATATTCTCGAGTATTGATTATTTGAATGCAGAACATTTTAACATTCGTAATAATTTTATATACGTGTTGACAACTTTGCAATAAAAGCATAATACATAACGTATTTTTTTTAACACGTTCGCTGCCGCTTACGTGAAGATGTGATGATAGTTAATGCCGCTCTGTAGAAGTGGGTTTTTCCCAGAAGACGATTTACTTTTTATAACAAAGAATCAGATTCTGAGATTTTCCCGCGCCAGCGCGTGACTGGCTATTGGACATCACCTTACATCACGCGCTGGTACGTGATCGGCAGTTAATGTGTTAAACAATGCAGCGAACAAAATGTAAAAATAGCTGTTTTGCAATCGCAATTTTGATATTTGCGGTAATGTTAAAGGATTACTACATAAGAATAGAGGGACTCATCACCACAGAGAGCAGTTTACAAAGCGAAACTCTTTTCTATAGTTCACTTGCTGTCACTGAAAAACAGCAAGATATCGCGAATGCGAATACAATATTTATATATTACTGCTGAATTGCATACGATCCAAATACTTAATATATATCATATTTACATCTTACTTTTTCCGGTGCGCGTTAAAATAAAAATTTTATTACATAAAATCGACTAATGTGGAAATCGTAAATATAATAGGATATGCTTCGCTAATAACTGATCAATTAAAGATATTTCAGTTTTCTAAATGATTTCTTGCCTCTCTTTGTCGATGAAAATTATGTAAAAAATAATGGTTTTGTTCATTTTATTGCTTTGTAAAACGCGGCACTTATTTTAAGCGATAAATCGGTTAAGCCTTTGGATTTAAGTTTTGCATGTCACGGAACACCCAAATTAGTTTATTATTTAAGAATTACACAATCTTGTTATCTAAAGGCAAAAATGACACCAGAATTCTGATCTAAATATTTCCCGTTTATTACTTATAAGAAAAATGTTTTTTCTCCCCTAATTTTCAAATAAATTTGTACGTAAATTACGGTGTCCACATTTTCGCTATGGATTTGCCCTGTGCCGGAAAGGGTTAAAAATGTAGTTGAAAGTCCTCCCACTTCCTATATGTGAAAATACAGATAATCCGCTTCGTGTAAAAAACGGAGCGATCATCGCACCCTATGGGACAAGGGCCATGTATTAAATGTTTATGTACTATTATATTTTGTTAACCCCTTGGGGACGAGCGACACGTATACGTGTCGCTAAACGGCCTTAAAATTCCTTGTTTATCCTCACCAGTAAAAATTTACTGTAAAATTTGCCTTGTTCAATTAGAGCATTTTCTCGATTTGATAAACCACAAATTTCTGTTTTTAAAAACCGGTAGCAAAGCATTAAAAATTTTGCAAAAAGGTCTTCCCTCGCGAAGGGGTGATTTTCACCTTTCACAATCGCAAGAATTCTTTAACCCTTTCCGGCGCAAGCAAATTCTGCTCATAAAATAAGAAATTGTTGATTGACACCGTAATTTAAAAACGACTTTTATAGAAATTAAGAATCCCCAAATTCACGCCTTCATTGTAAAAGCGAAATTTCTATAAAATATTCTTGGTGCCGTTTGCAAGTTTGGAATTAAAATTAGGTGTTGCCGGAGTGGTAACACTGCGCCGGAAAGGGTTAATGAGCCGATTCCTCCAATTCTTCATTGCCATATCACACACTATAAATAATATGTAACTCACTCCATAAATTTCGTAGCATTAATTTTATTGAGTAATTTAAACGATATAACCGGTTTACTCTAGATCAACTAAACAGTACAGTACACTGATATGTAATTCACTTATGTGCAATAAGATGTGACTGATGTAAATCAGATACATCTAATTAAAATGCATTATGTAAGTTAAATTACTCCATAAAATTGGAGGCAGCATGTTGCCACCAATTTTATGGAGTAATGTTAAATAATTTTTTAAAAATGCATGAAGTTATCACTTATATAGACACACATACACACATAAATAACGACTGCATCCAACTATTAAATATATACTATCTGGCATTACTTGTGTGTGTGTAAACGTGTTTTAATGTACAGTGGTGGCCAAAAGTTTGGACATTTTTTTAAAGTCTCATGTTTTTCAACTTTGTGCACTTGTACAACATATTAATTTTTAGTTACATACAAACGTTTACGTGTCATATTAAAGGCAATTTAATGTGGAATTTAATAATAAAAACAGTATTACAATATATGTATTACAATAAAAGTTATGCTCATTTTAGTAGAACAAACTTAAATCGTTTTGAATAAGGACGTGTTTTGTAGTAAAAGTGTACTAGCCAATCACAAACACTGTTCTGAGGACCAATCAAATGTCTGTATCCAGAGCCTGATTACTAACGGGGCACTCTCCCACCAGGAAAAAAAAATAAAGAATTTTTCCTTATTCATGACAGTAATCTTGTATGAAAAGGGCGTTTAAAGAAGACGAAAATGTCTATAAATTTTTTCTGGTGAGAGAGTGCCCCGTTAGTAATCAGGCTCTGTCTGTATCTTTAGGTTAGGTTATTTGAATGGTAAAAGAGTTAATGTTGTGGAAATATTTTGCGTGTTTTAATGTATATTGCAGCTCGATGAAAGAATTAAATCATTCTTAACCCTGCCATCCAAGGCTGTTTAATTGATGGGTGGATATTTTCCTTAACTTGGTTCATTAGTGAAAAATTACAGACACAGATCTCAGTCGAAGTCGCATACTAATAGAGGAACGAACGCTGTGGTCCCGGACTCGATTCCTGTGATAACTCAAAAATAAAACTATGTATTAACAGTTTGTAAAAGCCTATTAAACAGAATAATTTTCTCTAGGATTTACAGTACACACATTATAATCACCGTACCATCTCAGATGATATGGCAGGTAAAGTATAAATGTAATGGAAAATTCGCAAAATGTGTGTCAAGTTTGTCATTTTTACCAGTGTAAATATAAAACAATTCAATATATTATCCTGAATGTAGTCTATTCCATCAATAGATATTTGTAAAAGATATAGAGAAAATTTCAAGGAATTTCGTGCATTTTTTTTAGGCTATCTTGCTATATCCATTTTCACCATTCGCTTACATTTCATGGTAGTGGACTGGACATTTCAAATAAAACTATTAGAAATGAATTAGATGTATAAATTCTAACATTGATAATAATTTACATAACTTTTAAAACTATTTAGTAAACTTACTTAGCTGCTTACATTTCATCGCTTACAAATATGGTAACAGACTTGACAAGTAACGGACTTGACATTTCAAATAAAACTATTAGAAAAAACAGAAAAAACTAGCTTCTATAATTTCTAATTTAGATAATAATTCACATACCTTCTAAAAACTATTTTGTAAACATTATTTAATGACAAAAGTGCAAAATTCATTATTTTAATATTAAAATTTATGGTAACAGACTTGACTGTGAAAAAATAATACCAACCTTGATAAAAGCTGATTCTTGCCACAATTACATTGCTTCATATTTGAAGAGAAAAAAATGGCAAGTAGTAATTGTGTGAATAGTTTAACTATATCGCCGAATATTTGCTACTAACTTTAGGCAGAATTAGAAACCTTTTTTGACTAAAATAATCACAAGGTAACAGACTTGACGCAAACTGTGGGACAAAATATTTCTGTTAACCCATTAATGCCTGAATTATTTCCTTCGTTAAAATTCAAATTTTGCATTTTCCCACCACTTTTAAAGCAAGAATAACTTTTATCTTAATTTATCGAGGACTTTGTCTCGAGAAAGAAAGCATTTATTTATCCTCCTTTTTTACTGGTGTGAAATGCGCTTACTTGAATATTTTAAAACTGTCCCAAAAATGGGACGCCAGGCACTAATGGGTTAATTTCTTAACCCTTTGGGGACGAGTGACACGCATACGTGCCGCAAAAAGGATTAAGAATCTGTCTTTATCCCCACCAGTAAAATTATGCTGTAAATTTTGCCTCATTTAATCGGCGCATTTTCTCGATTCAATAAGCTACAAATTTCTAATTTTTAAAACCGGTGACAAAAATTTAAAAATTTCGTAAAAGGCTCCCGTCCCGAAGGGGTTAAAGAAAATATCCCTTGTAAACAAATGTTTCCATATTTATAGAACACTAACATATCATTTAGCAGTTCATATTTAAAATAATTAAACCTTTTTATTTAAAAAATTAGATCAAATTAAAAAAAACACAGTTAAAAACATAAAACTTGGAATGAGACAGGCATTTTTGCTTAAAATCAAAATTTTAAAGACTTATATCTCAAAAATTTTTATTGCTTTTTTTTTAATTTTTCATGTTAGAAATGTTCAATATAATCTTCTTAAGCTAATGCATAGCTCAAATCAAACTTTAAATATTAAATTATGTTTGATTTTTCCTCTTTTTACTCTGGGGCAGCATATGAAATTTGAAAATGACCCATATCCTTTATTATTATACCAAAATAATTTTATTTCACTTTTTGCTGCGCAATTCTACTGGCGCCAATACATTTGGCCTTACAACTTCGAAGCTATCTGGCCGATTCACTTAAAATTTTAATATGTTTTTTAAGTATTGTTCTATTCTCATAATTAAAATTTCAAGTCAAAATTTTAATAAATTCTTTTAATTTAATTAAGCATGTTCTTAATTTAAGAAGGGCGACTTTATAACGTAAGTTTTAATTTTTTTGTTTAACACGGACTAATTAAACACGGACATGCATGAAATTAGCAGGTGTTGTTGTTCAAAACTATCTGATCACAATTATTTTTCTGTTTTATTTTTCAAACACAATAGATATTTTAGAACAAGCCGTCAAATTTGTCGTTTTTAACCTCATATCCCGACGAAAACAGAAAAACAAATCTGACAAAGGGAAAAAACGTGTAATCATGTGTTCGATATCCTTTATAACTCGATAGGTAATTTAATTATCGTAAAATGGAAAAGAAATTTCGATTCAAATTTGCTACCATTGTCTAATCTTTCAATTTATATATATATATATGTATTGTTAAAAAAATGAATTTGTAATTGTGTCAAAATATTTTGCGCTTGCTGAGCAGAGCAATTCTTCATTTTCTTCATTTAAAGCAAACTTCGTTCAATCAATCTTCGTTTTCTTCATTTAAAGCAAACCCAACCAATTTATTGTTGTTTTTTAATCTTCAACTTTTAATTTTGATATCTTACTAAAAATTATTTTAATGTAGATGTGCTACTGATGGACCGCCTCACAGTTTTTGGTTTATAAATAGTAATAATTATGCGTAGCTGCCAACTTTTACGCATTTTTCCTACCACAAAAATTGTATAGTATTTATTGTGTTATTTATCGTCAAAATCTTATGATTAAACAAATGGAAAATCTCTGAACAATTATAGTGGTTGCAAAAGTGCGTAAAAGTTGGTAGCTATGTTTAAGCTATAGTATTGTTTTTTTACTTTTTTCTTAACTTGCCTTTGCATATATTTAACTTATCCTTTATAATCTGGATTAATTTTTTTCTACGCTTTTCGACAAAGCAATTAGAAAATAGAAAATAAAATTCCATAGTTTCACTGTTTTGATTGAAAATCTTAATGAAGATTCTGAGAGCTGTCTTTACTTAATTAATTTATATCTTCTTTATTTTCTTGTAAATTGTGTTAAATGTTTTTATTAGGGTACTAATTTCTTATACCACTGGTCATTTACGAAATTTTACATAAGATTTTATTAGGGGTATACATTACTAGAACTAAAGTGTCTATTACTGGACGTTTGGGTGTTTTGATATATTTCGATTATTTGAAATAAAATTTTTATTTCTATTGAGAAAAAATAACTTTTTAAATGTGGGTTTTGATTGGTACTCTTATTGGTATTTACTTATTTTTAAAAGAGAAATAATAAAAGCAAATAAATTAAATTTATGGGTTTAAAGTACAAATTTATGTAATAGATATTAATGTCTTGATTTTGAATGTAGCGAAAATATTGTTTCTAAATTTCCAAAATCGAATATATAATAAAAACTTTTCACTAAACTATATTTTATCACTTCGATTGTAGTTGTTTATCTAACACACCTTCTTTCGTGTAATTTTAATTCTGTTGCAGGTTTTCATTGACGCAGTGGTAATATTGCATATATGTAGTTTTGGCATTAACTCTATTATTGCTGTTGCGAGTGATCAAAATTGAATGAAAAGTATTTAGCGTCTTTGAATTATAGGTATATAATTTTCATATATGTTTTGTTAATAAGATGGAATGTGATGTAAAAAACGGGTGTGTTTTAATTAGCGCCCGTGTTCTCTGCAGTTGGAATAAGCCCCGCATTGTGGCGTCACGAAACCTAGCGTTTTTCTTGCAGACTCGAGACGGCTTTCCCCAGATACGGTTGACAAGGCGGGAAAACAGTTAAAAGGCACTTGTTTTCTTTATCTGACTTGCTGTCATCAGACAGCAAGATTTCATGATTGATGTCATGTAGAGATTTAACCGTTGTTAATAAGTAGATGCTTAATATTTTTCATAATTATACCATACTTTTTCTGGTGTGCATTAAAATATCGATTTTTGTATATTTGTACTACGTTTGTCTACATTTTTTAGTACACAAGATTGATTTGAGTGGAAATCATAAACAATAGAGGCCCCTTGACTGAGTTACCCATACGCCGTTTAGTCAAGACTATTTTGCTTAATTCATCATTTAAAGCTTTTTGACACCATATATATTTTTAATAATTTCATACCATTAAAAGGCGGAAATATTTAGACTAATGTTACGAATGTTTTATTTAAAAAATTATGGTGAGAATCCGTTAATTTCAATTTATTGAACGGCAAATAAGTGCCAGTTAAGAAGTTAATAGTAGATCAAATAAAGATTTTTTTTTCAGATGTCTTTCTCGCTAAACATTGGGTAATAACCCATGATTTTATTACCTATATTGTGAAACATGATATAGAAAATCTCATTACAACATATTTTACCCTTTCGTTCATACAGTCTTCAAATGAGGACTGATAAGGACTGGCTTATAAAGCAAGTAGTAATTTTTTTAAATTTTTTTAATGAAGATCTGACTTGTGGACAAATAATAGCTAGCATGCAGCACAATAATACAATTATTTTATAAATGTTTTTATTTATCACAAAAAAATTAATGAAAAATAATGAATAATAATGGAAAATAATGTATGCATGAAAGGAATAAACGATAAATCGGTTAACCCTCTAAATCCCATGATAAAAAACATTCTAGAAATTTCGTAATTCAGAGATTATTAGTTCATAACAAAATTTTTCAATAAAAAATTTCGCTTTATATATAGTTTTATATTCACTTTATTCAAATACACAGCACAGTCATTAGAACAATCCACGAGCAAGATACATAGAAAAAATTAAGGAATGGATGTATACATTTTTTTTTCATTTTTGTCACATAATATTCATATGATATTTTTATGATTAAATTTAATTATTTAATTAAAAAGTATAACATTTAAACTACATCTAAGTCAGCCGAGTATGACAATAAACATTGTCTAAATTAATGATTGTCAACTCAAATCGCTAAGTAGTAATGCTACCAAGAGGCCGGGACTTTTTTGGATGCAATTGTTGCCGCATAATTTTTTTAATATTCACTTTATAAGACTAATTCTTAATAGACTTAAAAAAGTAGAAACTGTCAAAAAATCTGAAAAATATAATAAAATCCATCATTCCGCTGTGCATAAAATTGTAACGTGTCAAAATAACATAAATACCTCAAGGTAAATTTTATGTCATTGTTCAAGAATTAGTTAATCTTTGTAACTGTAGCAAATGTTTGTAATACCGTTTTTGTCAATCATCGCAGATGTAATGGAGTTCCAACAACGAAAGTCTAACCTAATTATGGAAGACATACAGGGTGTTCAGCAAATAAGACCCTGGTTTCAAAATTAAATTTCTCCAGAACAACGTAAGTCCACGTAAACGAAATGATTTACTTAAAAAAAGGAGAGGAGCCTACTATAAAACAAACTTATACACGAGATTTGTTCAAGATGAATTTTAGGAGCAGGCATTGTACATTTTTATTTTAAAGACTTTTTTTTTGTACTTTCATTATGGGTATTTTATTTTAATTTTATTCAAATTGTTTCTCCTTCTAAGTATTTGTCACTTAATATTCCCTTCACTAAGTTCCAGTTTTCAGTGCAATATAAGTAATATTTAATATAATATAATTCTATAGATTTAATGTTGAAAGAATCATACTTTCTAAGTACTTAAAATAAAATGCAGAATAAACAACATTGCAACTTTCCACTTTTGCAAGACGCTCAGAGGGTTGAAGAATAAAAAACATGCTTTATTGCCATTTTTCGTTTAGTTTTTATTTCTACACGTTTTTTTTCCAACGTTCATTCTGTAATCCGGAAAATTTATTAATCCGCAATCTTCAAATCTGGAACGTGCCGGATTAGAGCAGATGTACTGACTTTTAACTCTTTACGGCGCAGAGCACTTTCATTGCTCTTGAAGTGTTGAAATCAATTAGTGACACTAGAATTTGGGTACAACTTTATTTGTAAATAAAAAAAGCTATATTCCACGCATTTAATTAACCGAAAAATTCTTTACAAAAATTCAGGTGCCAATGCGGTTTTGGGGAATTAAGTGGCTTCATTGGCATATCACTGCCCCTCAATGGGTTAAATGCAGCAGGCTATTTCCAAGCGAACTTGTTTGTCTGTTACGTACTAAGAGTTTTGGCTACCAGTATTTAATATCGGAAAAATGTGGCTTATTTTGTCGAAGATATCTCATCAATTGAATATAACGAAGCAAACTTTTCAAAAGTATCGGTGACCAACAAGCATAGTAATTTACAGCTGTGTAACATACAAACAAATTCGCATTGAGATATGAGATAAACAACAAGCTAGAATAAAAAAGAGCTAGAATGAGATACAAATACATTTTTTTTAATGTGTTGCATAGCATTCTTAAACCGCGAAGACTCGCACCGGGCCTGATAAGTCCAGAGTGGCATATGCTTTTTTACAATTGTCACCAAAATTACTTTTAAAGCAGTCTCCCGTCTATTTTATCGCAGAATTTGTAACATTTGATAATGAATGAACTAAATAAAGAGATGATTAGTATTTCTTTTTATTGGCGATAAGGAATAAACCATTCATATCTCGGGTATGTGCGCGTTCTCCTGGGTTAACACTAGAACCGCTATTAGGGGCCAAATTGGCCCCTGCCAGATTGATAATAGTCGATTCGAACCAGAATTTTCTTTAAAAGATATGTGAAATGTATACAACACATAAACAGATTTATTGAATAAGTTAAGTAGTTTAAAATCAAAATTCTGGTGAGAAAACACTTTTTGTAAAACTAGAGTAAAATACTCGGCTGTTAAATAATAAAAATATATACATAAGGAAAAAATAAAGAATTTGTATTTGATTTTTCTTTTAGTGAAATTTTATTATTTGTATGAATAAAAGTTTCCCTAAGTAGCCTAAAATTGTAAAAAGCATCACCTACCAAGACTGAAGTTTCTATTTTAAAAACAAATAACTAGCGCTATCACCGCCGCAGTTAATGATTTTTTTTTATCCGGCGGATCTTTCCTCTATTGGGCACTTATGCCCAAATAATAACATTGCCAAATTGTTTCAATTAAAAAAAATATATACTTACACGAAACATTTATTTCATATTTCTAAATGATCTTTTAAACAGTTGTTGCCAGTTCTAAAGCAGCGCGAATAAAAATATTTATTTTCTAGCAACAAAAGTATTTTCACGCGAAAATTAAAAATAGACAGAATACGTTGAATTTTTTGTCAGATTTAAAACGATACGAGCAAAAGTGTAATTTAAAACAACTTTCTTATAGCATTGTTAAAAAATACAGGGCACAAGTAATCTGTTTACTTAATTTATTTTATTTTCATTAATTCATTTTTTTATTTATATTTTATTATTTTTTTTAATTCAGTTCTTTTATTTTATTAACGAAATATTCATAATTGTGTAAAGCAAAAACAACTGCTAGACATTTTCAGAAAAAGGACCAATTTGGTTCGTAAACTGCTGAAATGATTGTTTCACACCGCTAACAAACGAATTTCTTAATTTCTTACTAAATAAATGCTTTTTTCCCTCTCACGTTTAATATAAAAACAAAAATTTATTCAAAAATTCTAGGTACCGTTAGCCAGTTTCGAATTAAAATTAAATGATCACCACTCTTAAACCTTTCCGGCGCAGAGCAAATTCACTGCTTAAGTGTTGAAATTAATGACTGACACGGGAATTTGATAACAACATTATTTATAAATAAGAAACAGATACATTTCACGCATTCAATAAACCAAAAAATTTTTTTATTAACATTTCGGTGCCAATGTGACGTTTGGGGATTAGAATTGAGTGGTTTCATAGATATAAGACCGCGAATGAAAATTCTGAATAAAAAGTTTAGCAAGCCAGTTTTAGCAAGTCTGATTATAATTTGACCTTGTCCGGTATTTCACAATATAAGTTTTTTTTTTCCAAAATAGATTGGTTTGAATCTGCTATCGTAAAACTGTACATTTTTATTGAAGCTTTCTCTCACATAATCGATGTAGTAGGTAAGTGTGTAATTTAATTTAAATGTCCATGGTAACGTTGTTAGTTTATTTTATTACTTCGGATTTATATATGTTTTGAGCGGAAAGAGAAAATAATAAATTAGAGCTTTATCATGGAATGTAAAGAAAAATACTTTGATAGCTTCATAAATTCAAAAGGTATAATATCGATTTCAAATTTAAGTTTTCATTTTAACTTTCAATATATTTTGAATATAAATAGCTAAAGTTACAGTTACTTATAAAGTCCCTTAAGTATGAATTTAAATCACAAGGTTTGGACAAATTCAAAGGCATAATGTAAGCAATGTTATACAGATAATGCGTACAGACATCGTTTATTATCTTTTTAATTAATTTATTCTTTAAAAGATTCTAATCCAAGGATATTTAGTTTCAAAAGCGACTGTTTTCGAAAGACACGATGCTAATCCTACCATGAAATATTCCAATGCACCTTCGTAAATAACTTTCAAAATTCCAAGACTGTTATTCTGTTGTTAGTTGAAAACTTTAGACCTTTTATCTTCTGTCGCTGACATTACTTAATCCTAAATTTGAGCATTAACCTTTTCCGGCACACTGTGCCCAGTCTGGGATACCTAATTTTAATTCAAAACTTGCAATCGGCACCAGTAATATTTTAGTAAAATTTTGCTTTTATAGTAAAAGCTTAAGGAATTAAAAATATCTAAAAAATTCCTCTGTGAATTCTGTTGTCAGTCGATAATTTCTCATTTTACTACAGATTTTGCCCGTGCCGGAAAGGGTTAAATAGCTTATTATTAATATATATATATATATACAGGGTGTTTCTAAATTCATGGTCCAAACTTTAAGGGGTGATAGTACACATCAAGACAAACAATATTTAAATAGGAAACCAAGGGTCCCAAAGTCTTCCGAAGGAGATAGGCGCCATTAAAGTTTAGGGTCCAAAAATTCAAATGATTATGAAAAACAGTAAAATTGGTCGATTCGTTTGCGGTTTTCACTAAAATAATTCTTTATGTCAGTATTGTCTTGGAAATAAATTATAAAGATAAATTTCAAAAAATGACGATAGAGGGCGCTTTAGACTTTAGAGTAACGAACAACTATTTTTTACCGTTATTTTTTGCATCTCATTAAAGGTTTCGTAAGCTTAGACTTAAACTTAAATTTTGAGCTCAAAATCTGAATAGTTGGAAGCAGTTAAGTAGCACAAACTTAACTGTGTTCAGAGGGTTTTTAATTCAAATGATTATAAAAAACGGAAAAATTGGTCGATTGATTTGCGGTTTTCACTAAAACTATTCTTTTTGTCGGTATTTTATTAAAAATGAATTATAAAGATAAATTTCAAAAAATGCCGATAGAGAGCGCTTTAGACTTTGGAGTAACGTACAGCTATATTTTACCGTTATTTTTCGCATCTCATAAAATTTTCTTAGAAGCTTAGACATAAACTTAAATTTTGAGATGAAAATCTGAATCGTTGGGAGTGGTTAAGTAGAGCAAACTGAACTGTGTTCAATGGGGGTGGGGAGGTTCAAATTTCAAATTATTTTAAAAAACGGAAAAATTGGTCGATTCGTCTGCCGTTTTCGCTAAAACTATTCTTTATGTCAATATTTCCTTGAAAAAAAATTTTAAAGATTAATTTCAAAAAATACCGATAGAGGGCGCCTTAAACTTTAGAGTAACCAACAACTATTTTTAACCGTTATTTTTTGTATCTAATTAAATGCTAGACCCTTTAAATTACGCAGTTTTATTGTATATTTGTTAAAATTTTAATTTATTAAGAAATCTAAATTTTGTTATGGTATTTTAGTCGCAAAGCCTGCTTTCCCCAGAAGTATTGTAAATGCTAATTGTGTGTTTATTAGACATAAATTAGCCGAATTATAAGACATAAATTAGCCGAAGACGCTTCTATGCTGTTATTTTTTTTAACAGTTTTTAAAAAATAATGTGAAAAACACAATTTTTATCCACTGTCCTGGGAAGGGCATCTACACTAGTATGCAGTATATATAATATAATAAAATGAATATTTGGACGTCATTAAATATCGGTATTCGGGATAATAAGTATCAGTTGAAAAAATATCACAGAAACTAAAGATTTGTTTTAAAACTTCTCTTTGTTCCCTGTATTTATGAATGTTTCTTTTTAGCTTCATCTTACTAATAGTGTTCCTGAGCTAGTTAATCTGAAATTAAACCTTAAACCTGTTTAAAAATTGCATAAAAATATACTTTTTAGATTAAAATACTCTTAAAAACTCATCTAAATTAAAACAAAAATAAATAAAAATTACTAATACTTTAAGTATATAAAAGTAAGTTAAATCAGTAGCAGTTTTCTCAGTAATGGCAATTTTTCGGGTCTTGTAAATTTTCAGCTATGATGCATTGAATTCAAAACAAGCTTAATTTTAATCAGAGTTAAGAAAAAAATAAACAGAATGCTTTATTTTATTTGCATAAATGAGAAATATGAAAATTCTCACTCATGATTTTGTAAGAAAATTGTGGACTTTTCTCGGAGATTTCTGATTATAAATTACCCTAATTTCCTGCCTATAATCCGCGGATCAAACAATTCTTTTTCGACCCAGAAATTTTATTTTGTAAATGAAGGCAAATATTTACGGCGATCTGAAAAGTTATATTTTATTTAATAAAATTTCTGGGTCGAAAAATGATTGTTTGATCCGCGGATTATACGCAGGAAATTAGGGTAGATGGAAGTGTTAGACTTTATTGCTCCTATCTTACCACTCTCGTGGGATGGAACACTACGACTCAGTGAGGGATGGGACATGTCCCTATTTCCCAAATGATATCTTTGTCCAAATATTTATGTTTAATCACATACGATTTTTGTTATTTTATATTTATAAGACTAAATTGTTTTTGAATTGATTATTATAACAAATAAAACCCAATATTTTCAATACATAATGTGAACTTAAAACGCTAAGTTTCACTTAAAAGGCAATTAAAATAATCAAGCAGAGATGTTAATAGTTAATTTTATTTAAAGATATCTTAGTACTTTCAAGTCTTAATCAGGTTCTTCATCAAAAAACATTTTTATAATTCAGATTTACTTTTAAGTACCTTTTAAGGTAATGAAAATAATCAAAAAGATGTAAATAGTTATTTTATTTAAAACATCTTAGTATTTTCAAGCCTTAATCAGACTCTTCATGATCTTCTTTTTCTATTAAGTAAAACTGAACGTATTAAAGTTCATATTATATATTTTATGTCTAAAACAAAATGAAAAATGCGTTACGTCATTTGTTTTTATTTAATAGCTGCAAGTTAAAAAACAGAAAAATTTAAATGCTGCAAATTTTTCATTTATTATTCATGCATTATTTATCCACATCAACCATTAGTATTAAATGTTTTATATTTATTTCTATAGTATAAATTGTTTTCGATTTTTAAAATAAAATATTACCATTTTGAAATGATTATTGAACTTAAACTTCAAACTTTTGTTTTTACATGGCAATGCACTGCAATGACAAAAAGAAATTCATCTCCGCACATGAAACTGACATACCATAATTGATGAAGAAGACATACTTTCAAAGCTATATCCACCAAGATTAATTTGAGGCAAAGTATACTATAACAGAAAAGAAATATCGTGGTTTTCAGTAAATCACAGAGTACGGAACAGAGAATCAACTTTCATGCACTGTAATGGCAACTTGTTTAACATGGGATTACGCATAGACAGTAACGACACGAGCGGACCACTCTGAAACTACGATCATAACATAAGAGAGGTTGCTAATTCGGCGAAACATCGCTTCCTTGGCGACAAATGATAAGGAAAAAAAATACAGCGACGGCTTGCTGCTTCTTGTTTTGAAATTTATGAAAGAATTATGAAATAACTTTGACGTATTCGTCTTGCAAACAGTGCATGTGTCTCTTCGTAACATAACGATCTAATAATTTAAACTTGAAAATTCAAGAATAATAACAGTAATAATTACGAATCAATATAAGCGCGGAAAGCTAAGATCAAATAGCATAAGCACATGTGCAAAGATAATCAAATCAGCATTCAGCAAGAAGCGCCAAGCAGAATAAGGTTACAGTTAAACAGAAATCACGAGGATAAAAATCGTCAACGCGATGGTTTAGTTTTTAAGTGATCCACTGAGGGCGCTCTTTTCAAGCCGAGTTGAGGCTCTGTTACTACTCTGTGCAGTAAATAATACGGCCATAAATGTCACGACATGATTTTGCTATTTCTGACACCACATTTTTGAAATTTAAATATGAATTTTCATTTTAATACTTTCGCGACGGGAGCCTTTTAAGAAATTTATAGTCCTGTCACCGGCTTTTAAAAGCAAAAATTTGTGGCTTATGAAATCGGGGAAAAAAAAATGTTCCGAATAAATAAGTCAAATTGTACAATATAATTTTACTGGTGGGGATAAACAAGGATGCTTAAGCCTTTTTACGGCATGTATACGTGTCGCTCGTCCCCAAGGGGTTAATAACATATCCTATTCTTTTCTCATATGAGGCAAGGATGAAACATGTTTCTAGTTAAATAAATTGGTTTAATGGTCTAAAATTTTAATTAATATAATCAAATTTATAATTTTTAGACATGTTAAAATGTTTCAATATGTTATTTTGAAATTTTCCATTGTGTATACTATTGAAACATAATATGTGAAAACATTTTGTAAAAGTTGTCACATCTCTTCCCATTCTCCCCTAATAACAACAATTAACACATTGACGGACAATAAGAACAAGTTCCCAAAGTTTAATTCCCAAAGAGCACAGTGGCACCAGAATGTTTGTAAAAAAAACTTCTATTTATTAAATTCGTAAAATTTAGCTTTTTTCTTATTTATAAATACAATTATTTTCAAATCCCGGTGTCAATCATTAATTTCAACACTTAAAATTTTCGCTTTGACGGCTATAGACGCAAGTGTCCGTCAACGTGTTAATACGTATTTTGAAACAATGCTCCGGATTAACATATAGAATGTTTTAGAAATTTAGGTCACAGAACTTATCTATACTGATGATTTATTCCTGTAATTATTATTAATATGTGATACTAAAACAATTGGAATCGCTAATGCAGCTTTTGTAACTAACACAACAAAGGATTTGTAAATAATAAAATATTTTTTGTTGCGTGCGTAAAAAAAAAAATACTTTATTTGATAAAATTACTATTCCTGATTTCAATCAATGCAGCAATTCAGCATATTTTAGTTTACAGAATTTCAATAGCACATACAATAGCATATTCATTAACAATAACTCAATCATCTCTGAATGAACCATGAGAAAAGACCTACACAATCAATTTTAAGATGTATTTAAATTACATTTAACTAAAGGGTTAAAAGAAACCTTCAATAAGCTATCATTAAACTAAAACCATTAAACTTAAATACCAATAAAAAGAATTTTTTCTAAAATAAATAAATTAATTTTCTAACAATAATAATAAACAAAGACAAAGGACTCTTTGAAGTGTTGTGTTATAATTCTCAGGTGACATACAGGATTCTATATATGCTGCAATATTAAAAAAACTGGGATACGTACTTACAAATAAATACAAGAAAGCAAAAACATATGTCAAGCATACATTATGAAACACTTTTCAACACATTCAGAGTTTTTGAATAAATTGTCGCAAGTAAAAGGTCACATGTCCATAAGGTGAAAGAAAATGTCTAAATAAAGAAGTTCAACTGAAAGTCTTCAAAGTTTTGGAAAAGGACTAAATATGTGCTAGTTCTAACCTTATCTAATTAAACTTTACAAAATGCTCAAGACATTCGAAAACACCATTTCATCAATTTCCATCAGTTGTCGGGAATATATTTGAACTCTTTTCTGATGCCCTGTAAACGATCTACAGATTTATGATACACTGTACAGTATGCTGAAATAAATTTGACAATTTAAAGCACGTTTGTAAAAACCCCTTCAACAATTTCCCTTCAATAAACGGAAATGTACTTCAGTTGTTTTGTACATCCTATATATGATGTATAGAATTTATAGTATCAAGTAAATTATAAGTTGTATATTTAGTTTATATAATATTCTAGTAATACACAAATAAATTGTTTTGAGAATCCGTATTCCGTGCCAGTTAAGGGGTTAACCCCTTGAGCTCTGATGGTAGAATTTTCTACCACCTAATTTTAGTTCCGAAATGTCACAATGGCACCAGAAAATTCGACTAAATTTATTTGAAAAGGCTTTTAATACAATTGTTTTTTTCGTGTTTATCGTTAACCAGTTTTTTCTTTGCAAAATACTGGTGCCAATGTGACATTTGGAATTTTGAAGAAATTTACACCCCCAGAGCTCAAAGGGTTAAAATGAAAGCTTAAATAAGGAAGGCTGAATTTCTAAAAAAATCGTTTGTAAATTTCGTTGTCAGCCGATATGTTCTCATTTTATTAACATAATTTACCCGTGCCGGAAAAGGTTAAAATATAGGAAATGTTTCTGAGAATGCAAGGTTACAGTCGTATGATGCTCTTAAATGTATTCGTAACTTTTCCTGGTGAAAAAAAAGCGACAATGAGATAAGGCTTTGAAATCTTTCTAGAATATTGTGTCTGCCTGTTTGTTCTTTGGATTCTTTTTTTTTAAAGTATCGTAGCCCCGTTATTTATTCTTCCTTTTTGAACAACAGCAGCACAACACTTCTGTGAAGCAGGAAAATCAACTTTTCATGCATCTTTGGGGCCCGTATTCTTGTTATGTTTTCCTACTTCTAATTTAGCACTTCTACGACGATTTCCACCCAGTCATCTTTCACTGAAATTTCTTCGAGATCTGTTTTTTTGGAAGCCGTTGAGAGATTTTGTTTCTGTTGATTAGGTAGATACAAATTGCCTGAAATCTAGACTTCCGATTATTTTTGGCATCCAATTGTTGAGCAGTCATGAGTTATTTAGGATTATATGAAAATTCTTCCTTTTGTGCATTTGTCCATCTGCTGCCAGAGGTGTTTTTTTTTTCAACTTGATGACATTTGTCTCCAGTGCGATTTTAGAATTGAGTCCCAACATGCGACTGAAGGTGTTGAAAATTATTTGGAGAGAGTACGATAAACCTAAAGTTTTTCACGTCGACGTTGTGCATCTATCTAATCCAATATAAGAATTTATATTCATAATCTAGCTTAGTTTAAAGATTTCACGCCTACCATGACCTGGAAAATGCAAAATATATGTTTAATCTTGAAATAAAAACCTTGTGCTTACTTTTCGATAATGTCTTGTCACAAACTAACCCCGTCAAGTATCGGTATGTTATGAATGCCTCCTTGGTTTGTGAACCAATTTTTGTTACTTGGTTGCTGTTGGCAACGAACCTTTTTTGTTTTTATTTGACAGACGACTATTTATTCTTCTGTAGTAGAATGTTTTGAACCGGGTTGTTCGGTAAAAATTGAACTCTCAATGAGAGTAATAATTAATATTCCCTTTTGTAATTAAATGTAAATATCCTTTTTTAATCTGAAGTTTATTTAATTCATTTGAGTAAAATTTACTGCATCATTAAAATTTAATCTTTGAACTGACATTTCAATACAAACGTTATTCGACAATTTGAATATTATTCGAACAATGATAACCTGCAATCTTCGATGTTGTGAAGTTGATATGCTTCACGATATTTTGATTATGTTGTTGTAGTTCAAAAAGATATGAGGACCCCAGAAGCCAACGGGTATAAGTGACAAAATTGAAAAAATTGAGTTAAGTGCAGAGGGTATCTGGAAATATGCTTTTTTCATTTCAGGTAAAGAAATATAGGTCATTTTCTGATTATCTGGGGAGTTATAGAGATAAACCACTTTTTTCGAAAAACAAACAATATTGATTAATTAAACATTTAAAGAAAATTGTACTCTATTTTTTAAACAGTTATTGAAATGAGAGTTCAAAGATTAGAATGCAATGAGCAGATGTTTCCTATTTCAATTTAGTCAATTGTTATTGATGTTCCAATTTAACATCAATTATCTTTAAACTCGATTTACTCCAAATCGACATTTTGTCACTTGTACCCCCTTGGCTTCTGGGCTCCTCATATATCATTTTATAACGATTATATTATTACACAGTATAACTCACTCAATGACAATAAAGGATATTTACCGATGTCGAATAGTTGCCATACGCTTTCGACTTTAACATACAAAGTATGGCACATTCGAAAGATGAAAACTAAACTTTGTGTCACATAGTAACCCCTACTGTCACAAAGTAACGGCATCGTACAGTATTTATATCGTCGTATCGGAAAAGAAATCTGCTTTTAAATGCGATTTGATTGGAAACTGTGTCTCATTTAAGTCATTTCAAGCAACTTTATAAAATCCAATTTTTTTTAAATCTCTATCGCGTATCTCCATTAAGAAATAATAAAGTCAATCAGCCCATATTTTTATCAATATTGTTCTGGATAATTTTTCATGATGAAATTAAATATGCTATTACTATGCATATCTGTTGAAATGAAAAGTATGTAAATAAAAGAATGATATTTAAAAAACACAAATTTAACATGTAATCAAAGAATTAAAATTTTTATGTTCTCAAAATGAAAAAAAATACTTCGAAATGTAATTTGTTTAAAAACTGTAACTAAGTATACAATTCGCTGTGGTTAAACAATGTGTTTTAAGTGTAAATTATTTTTAAATTTATTTATATCTCGAGATCTAGATTATGAAAGATTGAAGAACCATTTGATTTTCAAACAATGTAAAATGTTCAGAATTTAATACACCATAGCAAAATTAAAACTTCCTCTTTTAAAATTATGTTTTAACACCATTTCTTAACATTATCGCAGAACATTATCACATTATTCATAGGTTCACATAAGGCAAACCATTTTAGTCTTGAAGCAAAACACGTCTCATCAATAAAATACAAGCTATATATACTATAATAAAACTTGTATGTAAAAATATGGGCACTAGAGGGCAGTAAGTTTTATTCATTATTTTTCATCAAACATTTGTTTTATATTAAGTCCGATTTTTAAATTTTAAGCAAAGAATACTGATAAAATTTAGTGGTGACTGACTACCCGTTTGTGCATAGATCTTTCATTCCGGTGCAAAACTTTGTCTTAAAAATTATTCTCCAAATTCGGTAATGCCTTACTTATCTTGTAATTTATAGGCTAGCAAGCTTAACTCTTTGAGCTCTAGGGTGTAAATTTCTTCAAAATTCCAAATGTCACATTGGCACCAGTATTTTCCAAAGAAATAAAACGATTAATGATAAACACGAAAAAATGCATTAAACCTTTTTCAAATAAATTTGGTCGAATTTTCTAGTGTCATTGTGACATTTCGGAATTAAAATTATGTGGTAGAAAATTCTACCATCACTCAAGGGGTTAAAGGACTTTTAAGCACTTTTTACCAGAATTTATGTAAAGTTACATTTGCTTTTAAAATTTCTTGAACTAATAATAATTCTCACGTATAATGCATGTAAAACTGCTTTTAAAAACCTCAAATTACTGCATTGTTCATTCTAACGATTTACATTTTTAAATTTACAGTACAGGAAATTTAATAGCCACGAGATATAAATGCCAACTATTTCATATTGATATTATAATTATGAATGATTGACTTTTCAAACTGTGTTCATTTTTGACCATCCAGTATCATACACTGATTGACCGTACACCTTGCAATCGAACTAACCTGGAAAACTCCAGCAAACACAATTTATTCAATTTTTTTAGGCTAAGAGAGTACTCATAAATGAGTATCGTATAAATCGGGAGACACTGCCAACTGAACCCCTTGGGGGACGAACGACCGGTATACATACCACGGAAGGTGCTCAAAATTCTTCATTATTCTCCCCAATGAAATTTTATTCTGAGGTTAACCTTATTTAATCGGCACACTTTCGCGATTCAATTACAGAAAAATTTCTGTTTATTAAAACCGGTGGTGCAAAAAATAAAAATTTCGCAAAACACTCACCTTGCAAAAGTTAATAAAATTAAAGTAATAAAAGTTAATAAAAGTAATAAAAATAATAAATTAATATAATATAATAAATATAATAAATTAATAAATCTATATATTTAAAACACCTGGCTGTTTTTTTAGTCATCAGCCCTGAGCTTTCTACTGGCCCGATTTTGATGATTATTTTTTTAAATGAAAGCTGTTTATGTGTAGATTTGCCCATTCTGGCTAATTTTTAGTTTATTTCCATTTTTATATTATATTTTTAATTTTATAAGCTTTTTTGTGACATTTCTTCAAAATAGTGGCAACAGGTTAAGCTTTTCTCAAAATTTATTTTGTTTCATTATTTTCTACCAATCAGGAGCTAGATCTCATCGGTGAACATATAATCGCATTTCAAACAAAAAAAAAAAAAAAAAAAAAAAAAGGTTTTTGTTAAATTTAATCATAATAAAATGATTGCACATAGTTATTCCCTGCAATACACAGATTATTTACTGAGTAATATTATTAAGTATTATGTAAGTAAAATAACAGAAGATAAACTTTAATAAAATATAATATCTAAAGTGAAATTCTGTCGATGGAGAAAATGTCGTCATACAGAAACCAGATAAATTTATTCCATGAATATAATATACATTGTTATAGCTGTGTCAGTGATGATGTCATATTCACTTGCTTTAATTCCTGCATCTAAATAAAGTGAACTTCTATTAATTTAAAGGTCCGTGGTGTGCACAAATGAAAATATTTCTATAAACTGCGCCATTTCTATTTAATTATAATGAATATTTTATTAAACTAAAGAATTCTTAAATAACTGCATAAATCACGCTTTTATTTAAGAAATAAATCTGCATTTTAGCAATAAATACAAAAATTTTATTCTTTTTAATAACGGATATATCATTTTTTCCGTTGCCATAACAGTAAAATTAATTTTTACAAGTTCATGGAGGATACAAATCAATAAATATATTAAATTTATTGCAAGTGCTGTAAATGTGTAGTGGGTTGGTTAGGCAGTTTAGTAAGTCCCTGTTTCTATTGTAATTAAAATGTTTCATTGATATTATAATTATTGTACAGTTATCAAGCGATATTTAAACGGAGAAAAAATAAACTAATCACAGGGTGCGTAGTCTGGAAGCACCTTGTAAGGACCTTTTACCAGAATTTTTATAATGTAATATTTGCATTATTTAAAGAAAAAGAAATCCTTTTTCAGGTGTAACAACCAGTACTTTAAAGAATTTCTGATACTAAAAGAATTAAAATCATCTGAGTTTCTTGATGACTACGCACCCTGTATGCAGATATTTTTGAATTCGTCTTTCGGGATATAATATTAACTTCCTAAATAATTTGGCATTTAAATAATATTTAAGGTTTAGAAACCGCATTAAAAAAGATTTATAGCTGAAGTTAAGTCCAATATAATAATTTATGAGTTGTTTTCCTTATCTTTTGTTATTTTCTGAAGTTTGTGTATCTTCATCATGAAAAGCTATGTAATCCCTATTTTAAGAGGTGTCAATTGTTTATTTCGCTCAGTATTTTACTGTCTATATAAGATTGATATATATCATACCTAATATATATTCTTTTCCGTCAAGTTTCAACGGGTGCAGCTAGTAAGTTAATAAAATAATATATAAATATAATAAGTTAGTAAAAGTAATAAAATTACTTTTATAAACTTATTTTTTAAAAATGATTTACTACCGTAAAAATTAAGTAATAAATTATATTTAATTATACTGAACTGTTCAAATAAACATTTTTTTCTGTTTTTGCAAGATGTATTCTTGTAATTAAGCAATCCAACTTGAAGGCTTAGGTAAATATTTAAAAAAGATTTCATTCATCTACTGTCAACGGTGGCCAATGGCTTTTCCTAAACCTTTAGTCATAGAGATATAATTCCAATTACAAATATGTTTCAAATGAGATAAACAAGTATTTTAAAAGCGTATGGGTCAATAAAAACATTTCTTGAAAAATCACGAAATTTAAACTTTTAGAACGGTTCTTTAGACTTATGAATTATTATTAGTAAAATTTTCCTATTACACAGAAAATAAGGCAAAGATTGTCCTGACCATATCACATTAAAACTTAGGTGTTTTACACCAAAATATGATTTCGCAGACCGATTGCGTTCCACTATGCGAATCAAGTTTAAAACAAATCTGAAATTTCAGCCGTGAACACGATGAAGTGATTGCCTGTGCTGCCGCCTACCGGTCTATTATACTTACATCAAAATTTTTCTACAAAAAAAAATAAATAAATAAATAAAAAAGGTAGAACATTGTTGATTACAATACCTGAATATAATAATTTGCAAGTGGCTTTCGGAAAGTTGTCTAATGCAACAGTGTCAGCGTTGTTATTGTTAAGACTTCAACTTTCATTTGAATGATACAAATGTAATACAGAATTTTTCAAAATTAATGCAAATTTGAGATATGGTAAGTAAAAAAAATCTTCCATATTTAAATTTTACTTTTATAAAATAGGCTATTACTTTTCAATTTAAATATATCTTTATCAGAATTAAAATTAGTTTTTTCCATCCATAACTATCATAATAATATATCACGTTGCATTAATATAAAGAAATCATATCAATATATCATCACTTATTAGAAATATATGTTATATATTTATCCTCTAAATTCATTTTTTATATTTTTGTTTTGCACAAACATAGAATTAGAAAAAAATGAAAAAATCACTTCATCTTGATATTTTTTTTCTTTATGAGCCAGGTTTCGTTCCGTTCCTGGATTTTCCAAAATCAGGAAATTTTTCAATACCAGTATTTTTTTAAACAGAAAATCTCTTCTTAACCAGATTAATTTTCTTTTTGTAAAATAATAATAATAATTAACATTTTTTCTTTTTTTACGGAAAGATATTACAACTGGTGTAAAAGATACAGATATTTTACCTGGAAAATAACGGCTCATCCGTACTAATCCTGTACACGGTAAGTTTTTCGTATGATTATTAGCTCTGTTGCCTAATAATTTAAATTTTATTCGATGTTATTTATTTGTTTACAGCGAATACATTTCTGAATTATGTGCATAGGTCTTTTCAAATTGTATTAATTCTTTCTAAAATTATTTAAATGTGCATTAAATTCAATTTGAACTCATTCCGCTGTACTATCTTTAACCCCTTCGCGACGGGAGGCTTTTACGAAATTTTTAATACTTTGTCAGTGGTCCTAAAATACAGAAATTTGTTCCTTCGAGAAAATGCTCCGATTAAATAAGGCAAATTTTGCAGTATAATTTTACCGGTGGGAATAAACACTGATTCTTAAGCCTTTCTGCGGCACGTATACGTGTCGCTCGTCCCTAAGGGGTTAACGCCTTCAGGGGCGCCGTTTGCATGCAAACGGTTAATTTTATTGCCCAAATTGCCAATTGTCACCAATAATTTTTATAAAATTCCGATCTCATAATATACGGGAAGTGATGCTTTTGATTTTTTTCAAATAAATCCCTTCCTAAATTGCGGTGTGAATTAATTATTGGAACCATTTAGAGAGCAAAAGCATTTACCCTGAAAGGGTAATAATAAAGATAATGTAAAAACAAAGATAATGTAAAAACAAAGATAATGTAAAAACAAAGATAATGTACAAAAAGAATACGAAAGAGAACCAAGTATTTTGTATCTAGTTATATATTAATATATAACTAGATACAAAATACTTGGTAGGGGGTGTTATTACGGGAGTCATATTTATCATTATCCACCAGAGTGCATGTTAAATGTATAAGCATAAGAATAAATTGAACTAAAAATACTCAATTTATTGCAATATTTTTTATATAAGTTGGTAATTATAGTTACAGCATCATATTTACATACGACTATTTTTATACTTTATTCGCACCACTAATTTTAAATATATAGTATATCCTAGTATTTCCTTTCGCAATTACAATCAAAGCATATGTAAAAAAAAAAAAAAAAAAAGAGAGAGAGAGAGACATGGAGCGAAATAGAATTAAAAAACAGTCGCTTGTGGCAGGCCTGTACCCATTAAAATGTTATTTTAAGATTATCCAAGTTGCCAACGTAAGACAAATGTCACTAAAATTAGAAAAAAAAATAATACCTCAAAAACCAATTAAAATTTTAAAATTCTAACATTGCTTTTGAAATCTGCACGTGAATTAATATTTTTGCTGTTAATATCACCACTAAATGTTATATACTTTAGAAGAAATAGCCTGTGAAATACAATCAGTCGTTTCATAAAATCAATTTAAAAAATTCGTTTCGTTAGGATTTTTATGTATACTGGGCAAAAATATTTAACAAATTTAAAACAGTAATGCAATTTTGTAGTGTGAGTTCTGTACTGCTATTCCTATACTACAGGAAGTCATTTTAGATTGTTCTAGAAATAGAGCAAATTATTTCCAATTGTTTCTTCTTTTGGTAACATAATTTGAAATACAGAAAAGAAAAGAGAACAAGGAATTGAATCAGTTGGACTTTGCTGACATTTTCCAGGAAATGATTTAAATGTTCGATTCAGGAAGAAAATCACGGACAGAGATGAAAAAATAAAAATAGTTAATAAACAAGTTTTGTAAATTCTGATGTTTCTGAGAATAAAAAGAACACAATCACTTTTAAACAGTTTCTAAATTTGGCGTAATACAGTAAAACCTCCATAACGGACACTCCCGAATAGCGGACACCTCTATTTAACGGACAGTTTTCCAATCCCCACTCCCAAAACCTGATTTTTTGTATGTTTAACCTCTGAATAACGGACATTCCGAATAGCGGACACTATTTTCGGCGATAAAGAATGAAAAAGTATTTTTTAACGAGAAAAAAAAATGAAAAAAAGTAAAAAGGCTTCTAAAATTATCAGGATTTTCATAAATTTTGTGATCATAGATAAATGTAGATTGATAGCTGGGGAAAATCTCCCACCTCCTCCATGTTCAGTGTTGAATTCAGGGGCTTGCCCGGGAGGGACATCTCCCAGAGCATTACATGTCCTCCCGGAAAAGTATCAAATTTTACGCTTTTAATCCCTTTGAGACGAGCAGCACGTATACGTCCCGCAAAAAGGCTTAAGAATTCTTATTCATCCCCGCTAGTAAAATTTTACTGTAAAATTAGCCTAATTTAATCGGAACATTTTTTTCAATTTAATAAGGCACACTTTTCTGCATTTAAAAACTGGTGACAAAACATTAATAATTTAGTAAAAGGCTCTCTTCGCGAAGGGGTTAATGGTCCAAAAGTGCAACCCCCCCCCTTTCTTCGCCCGGAACTCTATAATGTCCAATAATGTCAGATCGGAAAAACAAATTACATGTAATCACAACCAAAAGTAAATTTTTGTTACAGATTTTTTTCATAAGAATGTAATATAAATAGTGGATAAAGGTGTGCACAGTTTTATTTCTATTTTATTGCTTAATTTTTTTTTATTTCTAATTAATCATACATATAATAGAGGTTTTATGACATATAAATGTCAATTAATGAAACATCAAGCATTTCTTAGTGATTTTTGAATCTTTGGGGTTTTCCCAATAGCGGACACCTCCGAATACCGGACAATTTCTGCGTTCCCGAGGTGTCCGTTATTTAGAGGTTTTACTGTATTAATAGTATTAGGTTATCTCCCAAAGTTTTTTTATATATATATAAAGTAAAACATGGAAATTTCGATAAAAGCGATATTTAATTTTAAAATGTTTGTGCCAATCTGTTAAACAAGCTTCACTCTACCTTTCTGACGATCCAATAGTACATTTTTTCAAAAACATTTTTGATTTTACCCTTTCAGAGGCAGAATTTTTTTTTTCGTGAAATTATTAAATAAATGACTGACACCAGAATTTTGAAACAATTTAAAAAATATATAAAAGTTTGCTATTATGTTTTTTCATTATATTATTAACACTTTGCGGCGCAGGGCAAATTCATTGCTTAAGTGTTGAAATTAATGACTGACACCGGAATTTGAAAACAAATTGTTTTGTAAATAAGAAAACGCTATATTTCACGCATTTAATAAACCGCAATTTTTTTAAACAAAATTCCGGTGCTAATGTGGCGTTTGAGAATTTAAATTAAGTGGTATATCTATGAAACCACCGCACCGCAAAGGGTTAAGGTATTCTTGGTGCTATTTGTCAGTTTTAGAATTGAAATTAGGTGGCTAAACCCCATAGCCACCACTCTTTAAAGCGTTAAAGGTGAAATACTTAAAGAGATGATTTTTTATGTCAGTCAGAGTTAAATTTTTTTTCACGTGAACGGAATTTTGAGAAAAAGAAAGAAATAATAGTTGGACGAAGTAATGTCTAAAGAAAGAATATATCAGAATGCCTCGTTCTAATGCAAGGAATTTGTTTCTGACAGTCAAACATACTTATGGAACAGAATTGTCACAATAAAAGATTTTTTTAAAATAATTTGGAGTGTTTTTCGCAGTTGGTAGCTAGATTGGTAAAAGTGGCTCATAGGAGATCCAATTTCACCAAAGACCAAAACTTTGTTCCGTAGGAGTCCGGCTTTAGCTAAATGAATGGGGCCATTATCTAGGCTGGATCAGGATTGTTTGCTTTCCTGGTTGTTGTGAAGTATCTAACTTTCATTCACGAGGAATATTCTTTTCAAAAAAGGATCTTTCGGATGTTGAAAATGCGTTCTACTAATTTGCACGCCAGCAAGTCATGGGGAAGTCGGCCAATAGCAACTATTTTTATATTATATCAGCACCAATTTTTTTAAAAAATACGTTTTGTAGTTTTTTTAAATACTCTCTAAGCGATAGTAGAATAATTGAACTTAGATAATCCACAGCTAAAGCAATTTTGTTTCGAACCAGAAATTTTACATAATAAAATATAACATTTTGTACCTCGATGTATTTATTTCATTCCGTCATATATTATTATATTTTATATTTATTTAATGTTCTCTTTTTTTATATAAAATTTCAAAATGCGTAACAGAATAAACTTTTCTCCAAAATAACATCAAAATCTCAGTATTCAAACATGATACCAACTATTTGATTACACAAGGCTCTGTAAATAAATATAAAGAACTATTATTAACTCACGATTTCTACTTGTTGAAAATCTACGATAAGGAAGAAATAGCGGATCGTTTTTACCAAAGTTTTCTGCTAACACAAATAGAAGAGATGAATTCTAGATGAGTTCTTTATGTTAAGTTTCTTTTCATTGTATTTTTTTAAATAAATAATATTATATAGTTTGAGTACACGATTTTACAAACAATTTAAGAGGGAGAGTGAATATATTTGTTTTATTTTATATAATGATTCAATAATATTTTTGTCTTATATATAGTATCAGTATTTTTAACCCGGGAGAACGCGCGCTTACCCAGGGTATGAATGGTTTTAACATTGTCACCAATAAAATCAAATTAAAACAGTCGCTTTATTTAGATGGAGAAAATTCTTTCAAATTTTGCGATAAAATAAGTTGAAGATTACTTTAAAATAAATAGTGGTTGCAATTGTAAAAATCATACGCACTCCGGGTCTTTTAGGCCCTGCGCGCGTCCTCGCGGGTTAAAAAGAATGCAATAAGTATTGTTAAAGAGATCCAGAAGAATGCGTCAAGCATTTGTCTTACATTTCGACAAAACTTCTAAATACGAATTTCTTCCAACAGTACCTTAATATGTAACTTAATTTAAGTTTAAATTGATTTTCCTAAATGTAAATAAAATTATATCCATACAGAATTTTAAATTGAAACTTATTTTAATCATTACTTATAATAGCATAATGTATTACAATATTTAGAATATTAAATTTATTTTTAAGGGAAAGTGAATTGCATTCATGATATTCTATACTATCATTAAAGAGCAGTCTATTTTTCTGTTAAAAATACACTGCATTGCTCTATAGTTCCTAGAAAATAATATAATTGGAACAAGTGTTTGAGATGGTTATTAATTAAGAATTATCAATTAATGTTAAATGCTTTAACATATGAAGTCAAATGTGCTCTTGATATTTCTGAAAGTCCAGAAAATTGCATCAAGTACTTATTTCGACAAAACGTCTAAAATTGAATTTCTGCTGTGACTTTTGGATTTAGTATGTAGCTTAATATGATTATGCATAAACGCAAATCTTCGCAATTTTAAAACTCTTTCTTTCATTAATCGTAAAATAGAGCCACAATTCTATTAAAAAGATTTTTTCAAGTATTCCTACACTCTAAAAAATGTACAGGGCGTCCAATCTCAGTGATATCGATTGCCTAACTTCTTAATCGTTAGTCAATCGTTAGTTAATTTTAATTACAAAAGTATTATTAATGACTTAAAGAAATGCTTTTAAAGCGATTTGTGTCACGAAAAACATTTCGGGAAAATTTTCGAAATTTAAATTTTTATGCTGCTTTCCGGATTTATAAGTGATATTTTGTAAACACAACATTTTACGCTTAGATGTAATACAAAAGAGTGCTATTCTTCAGCGACTAAAATTGACTAACGCATAGTTGTTTAAAGTTGAAGCATCTCTTCTGCTGTGAAACAGGGGTCATGCACAAATTTACTCTAAATATAAATAATCGTCAGCTATCAAAATAATAATAATAATAGTTCAGAGCAAAATTAATATTCTAACATAAGTTTGATATCTATTTCCATTCTGAAGTATTAAAGTAAAATATACAACTCGTACTTAAAATATAAGTTAAAAAAGTAACGGAATTTTTGTTAAGTGAATTGACTACAACTGTCACAATTCTTTTTAAAATTATGCATATTTTTAAATGCTATAAGATTATATAATCTTAAATTTAAATGAGGTCCCCAGAAGTCAAAGGATATAAGCGACAAAATTGTAAAACATGACTTAAGTGCACAGTCGTCTGTGCACTTAATTCATTTTTTTTTTTACGGAAATGTACATTTTTCTTTCAGATAAAGAAATATAATTGATTTTCAAATTATGTGCTGTGTTCTAGAAATAAGCCACTTTTGTCGATACGATATTAATTAATAATAAATTTAAATAAAATTGTGGCGTACATTTTTTACAGTTTTTCAAATAAGAGTTTAACCCTCTGGATCCCAAACCGCCCGAGATATATTGATTCGTATATTTCAGTTCCCACCAGAAAATTAAAACCACAATATTTGCTTTAATCAGTAACAGAACATTCCGTATTTAAATAAAACGAAATTAGCCATTGAATTTTTCTGGTGTGAAATGCACTACATAATTTCTAGAACGTGTTCTAGCATGGGAATTAAAGGGTTAAAGACCACAATGAAACAAACGGACGTTACCTGTTTCAATTTAATCACTTATTATTGATGTACAAATTTTATCAATTATCTTTAAACTCAGTCAATCATGTTTAACTAAATTTACTCGAAATTGAATTTTTGTCACTTGTACCCCATGGATTCTGAAATCGTCACTAACAAAAAATTAAAATTATCCTAAAAATTGCTCCAGTAGCAATTTCGCCTTCAATGTCGAAATGTACATGCGAAATAAATCCTTCTAATCCTTTAACCCTTTAACGTTGATTGGTTTCGCCACGAAACCACAAAATTTTAATTCCGATACGCAACACTGACACCGGTATTTTTATCTAAAAATATCCCTTTTATTTTGTATGTGAAAAATCACGTTTTCTTATTTAGAAATATATTTGTTCTTAATTACCGGTGTCATTCATTTATTTCGACATCTTAGCAATGAAAATGCTATGATCGTTAAAGGGTTAAGTACTTTATGTACAACCCCACAAACCTTGGCCTAGCTCATCTACATTAAGTTGCAGAAAATGGAATGACGGAATAATGAAATTAATAGTTTCCTAACTCGGTCAATTTAAGCGTTACATGAATTCTACTTTTTTTTATCTTACTTGTTAGTGTAGTAGGAAATGTTTACTCAATATCTCTTATAGAACCGGAAAACTTTATAAAATTTTATTTTTTGTATTTTTTTAAATAAATGATTTTATTAACCTAAAGGTAGTGGAATACAACGATTAAAGAAAATATGCACCAGAATTTTTTTAATTAACTTTTCTTTTCTAACTTTGGTGGAAAAAGTCGTAAAATTGTTTTTCATTATTTTACAACTAATTTTCTTTATTTTCTTGTGTGAATTCGACGTTAGTGAAAAACAAATACTTGCCTTTCAAAGTGTTAAAGAGTACTTAAGCCACATAAACATATGAGTATCAGGAATATACAGATAGAAATAATATATAGACAAACTTTATATCAAAAATATGGACTGCTTTTTATAACATGCAATCCCTTAGCTGAAAAGTATCAGAGAAAAATGGCTTGGCGAAGCCTACGAATCGCCATATTGAGAAATTACAAAATATTCAATTGTATGAAAACAAATATTTTAAACCTAAATTATTTAAAATTACGAAATATTTAATGTCTTGTCACCGGTTTTTAAAAACAGAAATTTGTGTCTTCTTAAATCGACAAAATTCTTCCGATTTAATAAGAAAAATTTTACTGGTAGGGATAAACAACGATTCTTAAGCCTTTTTGCGGCATGCATACGTGATGCTCGTCCCCAAAGGGTTAAAATAATACGATTTTCTCTAAGATAATAGTAGAATTGAAAAAGCTACAGACTTGCTAGAGATCTGTGTTGGTTGAACACAAATCTCTCCAAGATGGAAGCGTAATACTGAATTCCTTTATTTTGATTTCCTGCCGCCGTTGAAGCAGCATGATTACATGAATTTTTTCATCTATAAAATATATTTAATAGCTTTTCCGGTATCGACTTAATATATTTTAAATTTTAATATCTTGAAAGACATTTTTAACGCTATTCTTAAATTAGAACACAAATCAATTAAAAATGAAAAAAATAAATAAAATTTTCTTAATGATGCCTGCTTAAATGTGAATGCTGCAATCACATCAGGGGAAAAATGCATAGTTATGGTACATTATTTTCATTATAATTAACATTAAAGTTTAAATACACTGTGTTTAGTAGTTTATAGAGGGAGTACAGGAGCAGAATTTTGAGAATCGATAAACAGAAAATTATTATTTGCAAATAGTGGTAAAAAAATAGAGAAATAGAATGGAACCGTCAGATTTCGATTTAATACTATTATTCATCTTACTAAATAGCGGAACTCTGATATTAAAAAAGACGAAGACCGTTATTTAGAAAAATGATACCAAAAAAGCGACTCTACGTATATCTTTGGTATCATGAAATATTGTGTCTATTTAAAAAGAAATATAACAAATTATTCAAATGAAATCAATCAAAGATAAATATGTTAAGAAAATAGTAATGATAATGAAGATCTTGTTCTGTTATCTAGTATATTTAAAAAAAAGAACAAATCGCCCTATCTGTCTATGTGTATGTGTGTGGGAAAGGGGGAAGGGTTACAATCTGAATTTGGTAAATATCGTTGGATTACTACACAATTGAAAGTTGCTATTAACTATATCTTTATCACTTAACTGACTTATACTGCAGTTTTTACAATGCAAGCTAAAGAAATAATATGCCGTTCTAAAGATCGCAATTACTTTTTATTACGTGCAAAAACAGTTACTGGACAAATAATCAATCTATATCTGTTATGGATATAGAGATTTTTTACTGCCTTTCATTAAAATACTTTTAATTATCTTTTATTAAAGTAATACCACTTTTTATTTTATTTTCACAATTTGTGAACGACTTTTAAATTATATCGGATTTTACATTGAAAGTGAAAAATATTTCCGGATTAAAAATCCTGTATAGTAAATTAGGTAAATAAAGTTGCCAACTTCCCGCTTTATTGTTATCAGTATTTTTTATAGGGTTATACTTGCTTTATTGCGCACAATTGAGGCAATTAAATAAAGAGAATGCTTTTGTAAGATTGTACTGATATCTGAAAAATCGGGAGGACGGCAACTATGTATATAAAAATGTAGTGTCTTCGGGAATTCGCTATAAGTCGAAACTTAAGCCGGATCCGACAATATTGACAACCCGAAACTCGACCCTTCAATTCGAGGCCGAAGTGGGAGGAAAATAAAACACATTTCAACACAGTTATGGGAACACAGTTTACAATAACATATCTAACATCAATTTTATGTTTAAAAAAAAAAAAATAATACATATAAAATCATTATAGAAAATTATATTTGCTTGGTTTTTTTTATTCGTTTAGGAAATATTCAGGACTTATCGAAGCCATTCTTCCTTTCTAAAACGTAATGTCACTCATATCTTTTTTGTCATCACTACAAGTGTAGTGATGACGGGGTTTAAAGAAAGCTTAGTATATAGCAGAGGCATAGAATGCAGTATGGAAGCGTTACTGATTTAAAACCCCAAAAGTTTTAAAAATTAATTATATGAAGAAAATATAAATGTGGTTTCTTAAATAAAGATGACATAGATTAAAAACAATATCAACATTTATTTAAATAATTAAAAGACATTAACATACATTAAAATGAGCTTATAAAATTCATTAATTTGTATTTCATATTAAAATATAAAAAGGATATAAACAACAATTACTTATCTTACTATGAGAAATCCCCATGACACAAACATTGTTTTCCAATAAAAAAATAAATATAAAGTTGATCATTTAGCTATATTCCAGAGCTCATCAACATGACTAATAAATTAGCTGGGTTTAGCATTCTGAAGAAACAGCAAAAACTATAAAGAAGCCATTACGTCATTTCTTATTCATCAGTCATCCCCTGCACGACATCTAATATTTGAACCCAATTGACATTCCATCACTCAATAGTTCTCGATGAAATATTCGTGGAAGTTATCACATATTACCACAACATGTCGTCGGTGAACTTGTAATGATGAAAGGCGAAATCAATTTAAACCAGGACTCCATTTCTCAAATAATTAGAAGACGACCGCAAGCCATTACTTATTACAACATGAACTTAACATTGAAAGAACATCTGCCGTACTTAACACTATAACATCAGCTGGAACGATGAACACCAGAAGAGTTAAAGAGAGCAGAAAGTCGAACTATTTATCCCCCGCCGATATTAGAATATTCGGCAGTACGCATGTCCGTACTCTCGTCCGCCAGTTCCCAAAGCCCAATGTGCCAATACGAAATAAGGGGGTGTGGATCGTGGAAGTACATCACGATTACGTCACATCCGAACGCCCTCTAGTAGTATTGGCTGGAACCATTCAGAAATGCATGAGCTAAGCTAGACATGTGGTCAATGGTACAGCAGGTTAATAATTTTAATTATTGTGAAACGAAAGTAAAAGTAAAAAGAACTATTTTATATATTAATAAGGTAAAAACGGAAAAGAAGATATCTATTGTGAAAAGGTAAGTTTTTATGTTTCTTTAAGAATAAAAATAAAAATCCTGTTAAATAAATCTAAATAAATAAAGTATATGTTCACCAGAGGAATATGTATGTGGAAGTAGAAAAACAAGCATATATATTAAACATGATTCAAATGTTAATTAGCAAGGTGATAAGAACTAGGGTTCTAATTCCTGAAATTTTTAACCTCCCAAGTAAGCAATATGAACCCGACGATACTTTAAAGTATCATTAAAATAACTTTTATATTACAGTACCATTTAATACGTCGTTTATTTTTAATGTAGTTAAGAATTGTTCCAAAAGCGTTCTTGGTTGCAAAAGTAATTCTTAAAGTTTTTTTTTTTTTTTTGTTCATTTGTATTTTTTCAGATCCCTTAAATTATGGGGAAAACAGTTTTAGTAAGGAAATATTTCTAACCAAATTTCCAGATCTCTACTTACGATAGACTTCCCTAGCCATTTAAAAAAAAATATTCACAATTTCTTTTTTATTATTATTATATTACTATAGTTATTTCTGATATTTTTCATACATTAAATGTTTTACTTTGGTCTCAAGCCGTTTAGCATAGCTGCCAACATCTTCGGGTTTTTTTTGGACCGGAAAAATTTTATAGTACATTTTACCAATTGAAATCGCCGTAATTTGCTGATTAATTAAGGCAAAGATTTCTGTTAAATTTTTCCGGGCCAAAAAATCAGAAGAGTTGGTATCTATGCCTTTAGTGACACCTTGACCTTGGGGTCTTAAAACCACATTTTAAAAAATGCTAATCTATTGATTATGTTTAACCTTTTCAGATCTGATGTATCTTATTGGATACACATTTTTACAATATTTTTTCACGGATGTTAAGAAAATCAAGTAAATGGAGCCCAATAAACAGCAAAACAAAACAAAATAATAATTTGTTTTTTATAGTTTTTTTATAGCGAGCTATGTGTTATAAAAAATGTCTTGCAGCAGAAATGTACGAAATCTATAAAAATGAAAACATGAATATTTTTACTGTGCGTTAATATATCGTTTATAGAGTTCTTTAGTAATAAAAACAATTTTAAATATGCATTTATTTTATGTTTTTTCAATGCGAAAAAGTAAAATAAAATAAAAAAATCATCCTGAGAATTTTTGTGAATCCCCTTGTGTCATAAAATTTTATGTATAAAAAATAAAATTTTATTTTTTTCGTTGTTCAATCTTTCTTAGTTATCAGTTTGTTTACATAAATCCATAACTGAAAATTTAACCCCTTAACTGTGTTGCCCGAACTGACTTCGGGCAAGAACTCTTAGCGCGCTTCGTTACTTAACCCTTTGCGGGGCAGGGCAAATTCATTGCTTAAGTATTGACATTAATGACTGACACCGGAATTTGAAAACAACTATAAGAAAACGCTATACTTCACGCATTCAATAAACCGTGATTTTCTTTAACAAAATTCCGGTGCGAATGTGGCGTTTGGGAATTAAAATTAAGTGGTATAGCTATGAAACCACCGCCCCGCAATGGGTTAAAGCTTTTTGACACCAGTAATTTTTAACTGAAAATTTATCTTTATTGATTGGCAGATGTTTTTCGATTAAGTAAGGCAAATATTTTAGTATGAAAAATGTGGTTTACAGCTCCTATTTTTAATTTATGTTGTCGAAAACAATGCCACAGTTAACCCTTTCCGGCGCGGGTAAAATATGTCAGTAAAATGAGAAATTATCGAATGACACCGGTATTCATGATCGAATTTTTTAGATATTTTGAAATCCTTAATTTAAGCTTTTATTGTGAAAGCAAAATTTTACTAAAATATCATTGGTGCCGATTGCAAGTTTGGAATTAAAATTAGGTATCCTAAACCGGGCACAGTGTGCCGGAAAGGGTTAAGGGGTTAAAAAAGCATTGGGTCATTCGAAAAGTCGTGTCCGTTCGGGAAAATCAATTCGTACCGGAAAATTCTGCCGATTAATTACCAAACATTAGATATCGGAAACGATCTCTAATACTTAAAGGCTATAATGTTTCGGTACGAATTGATTTTCCCAAACGGACACGACTTTCCTAGCCTCCTGATACATAAATAAACCGAAACGATTAAGAAAATAATTTTAGACTCTTTAGTATTCTGCTTATTCACCTCGCGTATTAGCACCTGATCAAATATGTCTTTTGTATGGAGGATTGTAACAATCTGTTATAATACATGATTATCTTCTCCAAAGTCACACACACTAAATTGTGCCCTCTAACAGTAGGTGCAAATGTGCGACCGGCTAACTTATTTCTAAATGGTATTATTCGTGGTCAGGCTCAGCATTTCTTTTAGACCAATTCAAGCTATTACGTTCTTCCAGCAATACAAGCAAGATAGGATGTTAAAAATTGATAGGACCTCCAAGCCTAATGTAGACATTCTTGACATTTGTGGACAAATGCAAGAATTAATCAAATGTTGGGCAATGTCTGTTGCACAAGCACACGAAAACGGAATACAAACAATGCGCGGAATGATCAAAACTTGTTCACTATTTGTTCTGCGCATTCAATATGATTCCGTTTCCTCATTTTTTCCTGTAACGTTTAATTTAATTTTTGACGGAGAAAGGTTGGTGTGACAAACAAATGTTAATGACACTTTTTGTAGGAAATTAAATTATCCACATCTTTATAATTAAACTTACATTTCTACATGCTTTTGTCAGTGAGATATTCATAGAAAATAAATTTTGAAGGTCATTAGTACCCCCTGGAGGCGAAAGCTCACATCGGATCGATGGGGACTTTTAGTATGTTCAACTACATACTCTAACTAGCATATGTGCAAAAATCCAGCTTTGTTCTAATTTTTTTCCACTATTTGAAAAAAAGGGTGGTAAAATGACTGGACTATTTTTCGAGAGACGTGTTTTAATAGAAGTCGTCTACATAGTAAAAACTATTTCAATTTTGTTTTTCAACTAAAACACAACACTTTATTTGAATTCCTAATAAGCTGGAAAAAACGCAGTTTAAGTACTTTTTCTTAAAATATCCTGGAGTTATGAGAGAAAACGTATTAGAGTTTTTTTTTCCATGATTTTTGTAAAATTATATAAAAATTATGCTAGGAAATATAGTGGAAATATTGAATTATCAAGAGAAAAAGCCCAGAAATTTTAAGTATAAAATAAACTCAATTTAATTTTTAAAAAAGACCCGTGTTCTATGTTTTTTTTTTTTTTTTCAGTTTCTAAGATTGCACTCTCTAAGATTTTCTTTACTGTGTTGTGGATGCAACGAATACAAGATATGGTTTTCTCAGACTATTGCAAAGTAAATATTATTCATATCTCAAAAAAAAAAAAAAGTAAAGAGCTGTTAAAGCACACAGCCATGCAGTCATGATTTTAAGGATTATCTTATAAAAATGCAGATTCGTAATTTTTTTAATAATTTTTTACGTACTTAACTGATCAATATATTTTTTAAAATTTTCAAATAATGCCTATTTTTTCATGTCGTATACAGAATTCTTAACCCTCTCATGCATACGGGCCTCATATGAGGACAGATAATTATTGCATTATTACGCAAAAAACTTTTGAGTATTCATTTATAGAGATCCGATTTGTTGATAGATAATAGCTAGCATATAGTGCAATAATAAAATTATTTTATAATGCGTTTTCATTTATCCCAAAAAATGATTTTTAATCAATAATGAAAAATAATGAAAAATAATTTATGCATGAGAGGGTTAATCTTTAATCACAAGTTTTCTAAAATACAAATTTTTGTCCAATTAAATCAGTAAAATGCTTGAATTAAATAATGCGAGATTTACAAAAATGCTTGGATTAAATAATACAAAATTTACAATAAAAATTTACTGGTGAGAATAAAAATCTTGACTGGAATTTAGGTACCTGTACGTGGATAGGCAAAACATGATTGATAAAAAAAAAAAGACGTTGTTTGCATGAAGTATGTGTAAACCAGGGAAGCCGTTAGTTAAAAATATTTTTGAATCAAAACAGCCCTGAAATATATTCGTTTCTATTCATTGTATCTCACTAAAAGAGAAAGTTTCGATCTTAGAAATTTTATGAAAGATATAAATTAAAGATTTTCACAAGACTTTAAGCAACCATCATCAGCTTATGATATCCTTTGAGTCTGTGAAAATTTAAGAAAAATATATAAATTAAACCATTTTACGAGCCACTTTTATCCATGGAATTCAAATAAGTGTCGAATATGGATGTTAATTGTTAACATCAGAAAAATAATAGTTTTCGTCGTTTTTAATATGTAAAATTGCATTTATATTCGAAATGTACACGTAAGTCTCAGTAAAAGAGTACTTGTCATCATATGATTCTGTGGTAATTTGATGATAAAATACACGTAGGCTTGTGTTTTTCCCCAATTGCAGAACATTTCTTTAAAAAGGAAAGTAATTTGGTTTAGAAAAAAAGTAAAATAAAATCATAAGATTGTAAAGGGTAGGGGTGAATGGATTTCAAAACATGATTTGTACATGATCATTGATTTGATATCTTGATGATTTATTAACCCCTTCGCGACGGGAGCTTTTTACGAAATTTTTAATGTTTTGTCACCGGTTTTAAAATACAGAAATTTGCGCCTTATTGAATCGAGAAAATACTCCGATTAAATAAGGCAAATTTTACAGTATAAATTTTACAGGTGGGGTTAAACAAAGATTCTTAAGCCTTTTTGCGGCACGTATACGTGTCGCTCGTCGCCAAGGGGTTAACTCAAATTAAATTTCTGCAGACTTCGTTGAAAAAAAAATACAATTATACGTTTACTTAAAAATTAAATGTGTCAAATCGACTTGGACATCTCAGTGCCGACTTATTTCGAACTAAGCTTAGACCCGAGTGGGCCCAGGTAAAACGAACTGTTAATTTGTTCACAAAGTTCAAATGTTTCGAAACAATAGGAAAAAATGTGAGACAGGACCCAGACCTGTATGAACAGAATGATGTCCAGTTTCTCCTCGATCAGAGTCTGTCTTAAAATGTAGAGCCAGAGTTTAGCCAGGATAGGAATATGCGGATGGGCCCGGATCAGTGAATTTCTAAGCAAATGGGAATCAAAGAAAACTTAACCCTTTCATTCCCAGTGAGTCCAAATGGCATCATGACATTATTTATTTTATTTCTATATTTAATTCGGATATTTGGAATTCATACCAGAAAATTAAAATAGAAATACTTGTTTTATGTAATAGCAAAAATTCCATAATTAAATAAAGAGAAATTTATCATTGAACTTTTCAGGTGTAAATTCAGATTCTTTGAACTACGGATTTTCTAGAACGTATTTTACCACGGGAATGAAAGGGTTAACATACGGCAGTGATATTTCCAATTGTAACCAATGCCCATACACTTGTTATTTTGAAGTTATAATATTAACTGTTAAGGAAGCGGATGCTGATTACGATTTGAGAAAAACGGTAAAACATTATTTCAATGATTATTTTTAATGTATGTATGTTTAGCGAAGAAGGGTTAATGAGTTTGAAAAAAAAAGGACCTCGTATAAGGTCTTGTACTAGGACGGCTATGTCAATTATATTATTTGAAATCAATCGATTTTTGAAACAACTTGAAACTAGTCGGATGTGGCAATCCCAAAACTTTTTTCTATCTTATGCATGTTAATACTTCCTGAAAAATGCAGCATAGCAGTGCTACCGGTTAAATGATTTAAATCAAAATCAACTTAAAACTGAATCCTGAGTTTGATGAAAATCCATACATTGGTTTTTGAGTTACAGCTATTGTAAAATCTTAAAAAGTAAAAAAGCATAACAGAGCCTCATGTTGGGTGGCCAACACAAAAAACTCATCATGATATATTTTTATCAGGTACAAACAGATTCTTAAGTTTCATGAAAATTCATCCATTATTTCTTGAGATACATTTATAGCGAAACCGTACAAAAGACGGCATAGCAGCTCCATCTCTAGAGTGGGTTTTTTTTCTTACCAAAAACTAAGCTACACTAAACTATGTAACAGACTTGTGGAATCAGAAGATTTAGAAAAATCGTGCATTAGAAATGCACCACGGCAGCGGCACCTGTTGAGCGATATACACCGAAAACTAAACAGATTTAGTTTTTGTCAAGTTTAGTTTTGTCTAACAGAATCTAAAGTTTAATGAAATCCGTGCATTAGTACTTGAGATAGATTGCCACAAAATCGTCACATACAGATAGACAGACAGACTCAGAGACAGAAGTTTTGTAAAAACATAATTATCCTGTTTTCCGAACTCTCTCTGTAGAAAACCTTATTTCGAAAATTTTCACGAATCCAATATTTTCTTCTTTTGAAGATAGCAGAAAGTAATGATCATTCGATTATTCCCACAACATCGCAAGAAAATAGTAGAATCAAAACATCCCCAGTGACACTGAACTAACAAGGAGAGGATACGAGGCTTGTGTCACCGAATCCAGCGAGCCTTTGGGTATTGATAGAGTATACTTATAAAGATATCAGAAGGATAAAGTGCAATATTCAGAGGGGGGCTTAAAAAACGACCCCCAAAGTTCACCCATTATTGACACAAAATATATAATCAAATAAACTGAACTCTTTGCCGAGGGCTGGATTGTACAGTTAGCAAGACGCCAGACATTTACTTTTCTCGCTTTTGGGCTCTCTGCGGGTTCAAACCCCGTCCATGTATTTTTTTTTCTTTTCACAGACAAAATAAGGATTAGTTATTTTCGGGCTACAATATCTGATCATTTATACGTATGACAAATATAAATAAGAAGATACTTCTGCACGCATGCACACACACTCACATATATCATAGTCTCCGGCTTTTTGGATACCAGTATTATTATACAGAAGATGATGTTTTAAGTAAATGGAATATTTGGACGATTTAAAACAACGTGATTTTCTCTAAAATAATATTGGTGCATAAAATGCCGGAGATTTGGCAACTCTGCACACACACACACACACACACACATATATATATATATATATATATATATATATATATATATGTGTATGTATTTATGTATACACTTATTTATTTACAGAGAGATTGCAGTTTTATGGATCGAATGAAAAAAAAACAGAATTATTCAGTCAACAAAAATTTAATTTTATTCATTCTTACATATTATCACATAGGTTTGCGGGTGGTTGTTAAGCAAAGCAAGCTTGTTAGTACACAATAGAAAATAAAAAGCGACGGTTCATAATGATTATTCTTTCAGTAGTCACCTGCTGCAGAGAGAATAAGTCCGGTAGTTTGTTTTTAAAGTTTTTCGGTGATTAGACGTTGTTCTTTATTAATTAAAATGAAAAAAGTTACTCTGTAAAAAAATTCCTCTTGGAGAAGCTTCAAAACGTCACTTATAATAGCACACATTTAAATACATAGTATTGAATAGAATGTAAATAATGTAAAATAAATGTACGTAATTTTAAAATATATGTAAATTATTTTAAAATAAATATAAATAATTTACAAAAATCCAAAGATGTCGAATGTAAAAGAAATACGTATATATAGCATAAGATTTTTTTAAAACTTTTCTTTATATCTGTAGCGTTTTAATGAAACTCTGACTCTTTGTAAATAAACAAATGTGTATTAATGAGCCTAGAAACATATTCTTATTTATATTTGTCATACGTATAAATGATCAGATATTGTAGCCCGAAAATAACTAATCCTTATTTTGTCTGTGAAAAGACAAAAATTACATGGACGGGGTTTGAACCCGCAGAGAGCCCAAAAGCGAGAAAAGTAAATGTCTGGCATCTTGCCAACTGTACAATTCAGCCCTCGGTAAAGAGTTCAGTTTATTTGATTATATGTTTTGCGTCAATAATGGGTGAACTTTGGGGGTCGTTTTTTAAGGCCCCCTGAATATTGCACTTTATCCTTGTGATATCTTTATATGCTAGCTATACTCTATCAATACCCAAAGGCTCGCTGGATTCGGTGACACAAGTCTCGTATCCTCTCCTTGTAAGAGCTGTTTTTCATGATTTTCCTTGTCGTTGAAAAAAAACGACGAAGTTCCGAGAAATTTGTAAAAAAAGCAAAAAAAGGGATACTTAAGGAACTTTTTAAAAAATTATATTTACTACTCCAAGTATACTTTTTGCGGTATCAACATTTTTTCTTTAAAATAGTATGATGGTATAAAACTGATTTTTAGAAAAAATATAATGTGTGATATCTAGTCACCACGTTCGCAGTAAATCAGTTATAAAAGATTTGTTCCCAGCAGAGCCTGATTACTAACGGGGCACTCTCTCACCAGAAAAAATTTATAGAAATTTTCGTCTTCTTTAAACGCCCTTTTCATACAAGATTACTGTCATGAATAAGGAAAAATTCTTTATTTCTTTTTCCTGGTGGGAGAGTGCCCCGTTAGTAATCAGGCCCTGGTTCCCAGACCATTCACTCGCCTACTTGGTTGACTGAAAAATTGTCCATAACGAACGTGTTTCTTCCTATTTATGTTTTAAGTAAAATAGTTTACATTATTTGCTTAATTCATTATTGTGTTCTAAGAAAAAAAACATTAGAGGCTTAAATTATTCACTTTAAAGTTTTATACATGTATCTGCGTGCTGTAAGTTTCATTAGAAGTATTTTTCACGAATACGTAGCGAGTACAATAGAGAAAATTCTCTTCATCTACATCTCGATTTCACTCCTAGTTATGAAATTTTTTAGTATTAGAGGAGAGTTAGCTTTGGTCGTAGAAAATCAAATCTGTTAATGTTGCGCTTGTGTGAGTTTTAGTATATTTTTATTTCCGTAACATGTTGTAACAACTAACGTTAGGAAATTCAAAAAGTGTCATTTTTAGGGTTCCGTACTTAAAAAGCATAAACGGAACCTTTAGAAGGTCACTCCTTTGTCTGTCTTTGTGGGGTATCGTGTTAAAGCTTTCGTAAGGCTGATCTCAAAAAAAAAAATATTTTTTTTAAATTTTATGTATTATATTTTCGGCAATATAGGCGAAAATGTTCGACAGACTTCTCATTTATTCAATAAAAGAAAAGAATTTGTTTTCTTATCTGTCATCACGCTCAAAAAGTATAACTTGAATTAATATCAAAGGAAAAGTAAAAACTTGAATTAATATCAAAGACAAAAAAAATAATAATAATAAATAAATAAATAATTATAATTGCATAAGTTGATAAAAAATGCTATGCAATAGCTTTACCGCGGCAGTCCCCGAGTGCCACATGCATTTTTTTTATTATTATTATTATTTAAAAATTACAGATAATCAGAGGTTTAGTTTAAGCCTTGCAGGAAAATTACAGCGAATAACCAAGGTCACATAGCTGTTGAAAAAAGCGTATTTTTCCGTTGCACACAAATTTCGATTTGCGGGCATTCAGCAAAGGTATTCAGCAGCACTGGTGGTACCTATCGCTGCAGAAGTATAAAAACATTGTTAATAATTATTTTTGAAATCCAATGTTTTTTCGATTATTAACCATGAAATTAACCCTTAACTCCTTCACGAGGGGAGTTTTTTTACGAAACTTTTAATGTTTTGTCACCGGTTTTTAAAAACAGAAATTTGTGACTTTATTAAATCGAGAAAATGATCCGATTAAATAACACAAATTTTACTGGTGGGAATACGCAAGGATTCTTAACCACTTAATCGTTGCGTGATTTTGAGAAAATTCCTTCAAAAATCGTCGATTTTAATCAACTAACCGTTATTAACCAATTTATTAATCATAAAAATATGAGTTCATTGGTAAAAGAAATAGTGTATTTTTTATATTTAACACTTTTAGGGGCGATGATATGCTTAAAAAACCGTTTAATTTAATACATAAAACTCTAATGGCAATTTTGTACAAAAATTTCCCTTTGTTGTGTATGCGAAATTTAGCTTTTTCTATTTAAAAATAAATTTATTCGTACATTCCGATGCGATTCATTTATTTCATCAATTTATAAATGGATGTGTTTTGCTCATGAAAGCGTGAAATAACAGATAATATTTTTAAAAATCACACCCTTATGTCTCTTTTGTACATATATGATACGCATGGAAGCTTCAGTGGACTGTTGAAATTTGTGTTTTTACTTTGATTTAAGGTAAAGGTATAAAAATCAAGTAATTTGATCTATTACTACAAAGACGACATTTTCTTTCCAAATTTAATTCCAGAATCGACATTCCATAAATTTTTAAAATTTAATAATTTTTCAATTCATGGAAAACTTTGAAACATGGTATGCACAGTCTTGCATTATAGTCCTTGCAGTAATATCCAGTTACTTTTTCAATTTTCTTTCCATTTTCATTCGCATTAAATGAACAAACTTTAGATTCTCTGTATGGTTTATTTTTTGTGTCTGTAGGAGTTATAACATCTAGAAAATGGCGTTCATACAAACGACTTCATGTTGCTTTGTCCAAAGGACGGCCCCGATTATGGAAACTTCCTTCTATGATATTTTTCAAAGCCTTCATCTACTCAACTGAGTCTGAACTTTAGATGAAATTTTCTGCCACCTTCTTTCTTATAAACTTGAAAAGTATTGGAAACAACTTGGTCAAATAGATGAAAGAATATATTTTTATAATATTTCTTTACCACCACCTCTAGTTACATGGTGGAGGTGCGTAATCGGTAGTACTTGACGAAATTTTATGCCACTGATGATTTGGAAAAGAAATAACAGTGTCACCATCACTAACTTCGGTTTTTGATTTTTTGATCGCAAAAACACGTGAAAAGATAGAGCATTGTTATTCATTTCCAGATATTACTGGGCTAAAGAGCTTAAACATTTAGCAATAGCAGTGATGGAAATTTCATTCAAGTTAAAAAAAATATATGCACCAGAATTTTCATTTAAAGGTTTTTAACTTATCCATTTAACTTATTTGTGTGCGATTTACATATTTAATACTTTTTTAAAGAAATTTCTCGTTTTAATCGAATAGTATATGTGTGATAGCAGTCAGATTGATTGTTCATGAAGCCTCCAGTATTTCTAAACTCGCGAACGAAAAATACAGACGAAGCTACCAGAAAACCTTAAGGGTGTTCTTAAATCAAAAAGGGCAACTTTGTGATACACGATTTAATTTATTTTTGTTCGGAAATGCATGAAGCTAGCAGACGTTATTATTCAGAAACTGTCTAATTGCACTCAATTTTTTTAAAAACGCAATAGATCTTCTATAACAAGTCTTCAAAGATGACGTTTTTGAGCACATTTCCCTGACGAAAGCAGAAAAAGCGGTCGAAAAGCAGGAGAAAAACAAATGATTGCGTTATCGAAATAGCTTAGAACTGGATAGGTAATTTAATTATCATAAAATGAAAAATTCAGTTCGAAATCGCTTCTACAATCAGGCATTCCAATTTTATAACTTTTTGTTAAAAAATGAATTTGTAAATGTGTCAAAACGTTTTGCGCTTGTTGAGCGGAGCAGTTGAGAACACCCTTCACTAAAGTAATTAGAAGCGCAGGCCGTGAGTGTCACGGGCGCGACGAAATTTGTTAATCCATGATTGCCCGTCAATGTCTCGGGCGCGACGATTAAGTCGTCTCCGAAAATTTGTATTTATCAATTTAGTTAAAAACTCCAATATCTTCTAAAGTATTCAAGCGATTTCGGTAAAAAGAATTCTTGGTGATACAGTATAAATATAAAATCCTATGCGTCAAACAGTCTAAAAAAATTAGTTTCAGAAATAAAAAATTCTAAAAATGGAAAATTTTCGAAAGATCACCATTGTTCTTAAAAGAAAGTTGTAGCTGCTGAAAAAAAAAACTGACTGCAATGAACCTTGAGCATGATTCGTAAAATCAGTTCGAAATTTCATCAAAATCCGTCCTGCAGTTTCCGAGGAAACGGTTCACAAAAATCGAACATTTCCAACAGGATGACACTAGGGATGAGATTTCTGCTTTTTTGGACACCTGTATAATCTTAGAGAAAATATTGTTCTGTTAAATCACATAAATGTTCTGATTAAATAATATAGCATTTTCTCTAAAATTTTACTGGTGTGCAAAAAAGCGGAAATCTCATCCCTGGATGACACCTAAGTTAGTCTTCCTTTGAGCTAACAATGTAAATTTCACTGGGTTTACATCGGATTTGGGAGGAAGACCAAATTAAATAGGAAAAAAACCACTGCGGACTCTCTCAATAAATCCCAGCTCCTCAAAATACAACCCTATATGAAAATACATGTAACAAAACAATTGCAATCGGTCCTAAAGACAAGATTGTGTCATGAAATCTGTCGACTATCGAAGAAAAGACTGGAGCACTCTCTTTCGTTTTATATGAATTTAAATATCTCAGACTACTTTTTCCGGTTGAAAACAATTTTTGAACAATCTCTTTTCGAAAGATGCTTACGAAATAATTTTTAAAAGATAATAAATAACTTTTAAAGATCTGTTTTCGGGAATACTTTCCTAATACATTTTTTCATTAAACGTTTAAGTGTAAAAATACAGATTGTGCTAAAATGATAAAACTATTGAAAGACACAGGTATGTGCTGAGAAATTTATATGAAATCAAATAAAAGCTTTCCTTCGCGTACATTATACAAAGGGCATTTGAATTTCTAAATGCTGATGCCAGTGTGGCATTTGGGAATTAAACTTAAGTGGTATATATAATACACAAGTGCACTTTAGTTGTTAATATAGGTCTTTATGTATAAATTAAAAATAAAAAAAAACGTAAGTAAAGCATATGTAATCAGCATATAGTAATGGTTCATAAGTCTTAAATTTAGTATGATATTAAGTGAAATCTACGGCTTGTTCAAAATTTCTGAAACATTTCTGAATTTGGTTAACTGTTCTTTTCATTTCCAGGTTATCGATCTTATGTTTAGTTATTACTTCTTTCATTTATCAATCGCTTCACGAAATGGGGCGTCAAGAATAATTCTAAATTAAAATGGCAAAACATTTTCGTAAATCTAGAAACAAATGCAAACAAATGAAACAAATTAATGATAAATTTCCCCTATTTAAATAAGGACATTAATTATAATAATGAACTAGATGGAACCCGTCAAATCTTGACGGCAACAATATAAAAGCAACGAAAAGAAAAAAATATTTTTTTTTCAGCTATAAAAATTTTTTTTAAGATTAATTTTTATTAAAAATTTCAATAAATGAAAAAAACCCTGCCATTTTATATCCAGGCAAATTACACTCACAAATGCACTCATAGAATTTCTCTCATCTGACGCTTTTCCATTTACCGTCTAAACACCAATATCACATGATACCGGGTGCAGAATCGGCGCACTGGTGCGACGCTCGTCACAGACTTTTGAGAACGTCTGCAGACTATTTCTCATTTGTTAAAGTTTTTAAAAAATGCTAGAAATCATTTACCATGTTCCATTGTAATATTATCCGGATAACTTGCGATTGACGAAGCTCCGATTCAGGTTAAATTATAAATCAAGGACGATTCTGTTTTGAATTTTCTGAAAAATTTAGGCAGTCAATTCTAAACTTAGAAAAAACCGTCATAAACCTGAAAATTCAGAACTAATAGTAAATTTTGACAAATATCAAAAAGGAAAAAAAAACAATTTTGTCAACTGTGCGAAGAAAAAGCACCAATTTCGCACATATATCTCGGGAAGAACATGATATAAACTGTAAATTGATATGAACATGATCATGATATAAACATGATACAAACTATAAATCAAGGACAATTGTTTTGAATTTTCCGAAAATTTAGGCAATCATTTCTAAACTAAATTATCTAACTAAAGTAATCATAAATTTTGACAAATAGTCTAAAAAAAAATCACATTTGTTAATTGTCCGAAGAAAAATCACCAGTTTTGCCATGTATCTCAGAAAACATGATATAAACTGTAAATTGATATAAACATGATAATATGATCATGATCATTAAATATGATATAAACATGATAAAAACTATAAATCAAGGACGATTCTGTTTTGAAAAATTCAGGCAATCATTTCTAAACTTAAAAAAAAGAAAAAAAAAGAAAGAAAAAAGAAAAAATCCGTCATAGATCTGAAAATTTATAAATTTTGACAAATGGTCTAAAAAAAAAAGGCAATTTTGTTAATTGTGCGAAGAAAAATCACCAATTTCACGTATATCTCTGGAAAAACGTGATAAAAACTGTAAATCAAGGACGATTCTGTTTTGAATTTTCCGAAAAATTTAGGCAATCATTTCTATCTAATGTAATCGTAAAACTTGACAAATGGTCTATAAAAAAAGAAAAGTAAAATCAATTTTGTCAATTGTACGAAGAAAAATCACCAATTTCGACATATATCTTTGGAAAAACATGATATAAGCTATAAATTGATATAAACATGATAATATAATCATGATCATGAAATATGATATAAACATGGTAAAATCAAGGACGATTGTCTTTTGAATTTTCCGAAAAATTCAGGCAACCATTTTTAAACATAAAAAGAAAAATCTATCATAAATCTGAAAATTCGTAAAATTTGACAAATGGTCCTGGAAAAAAAAATCAATTTTGTCAATCGTATGAAGAAAAATCACAAATTTCGCTATATACTCGGGAAAACATGATACAAACTATAAATTGACATAAACATGATCATGATAAAAACTATAAATCAAGGACGATTCTGAAAACAACAAATTTCCAAGACCTCGAGAAAATGACAAATTTTGTCCAAGTATCACAAAAATTCATCAAAAAATCGCAAAAAACTCAGAAGTTTTCTAGGCACCATAAAAAACACAAATTTTGGCAAATAATCACAAAAATAGCAAATTTCGTCAAAAAATTGAAAAAATAAATAGCAATTTTCACCAAAATATCCCCCCCCCAAAAAAACCCCGAAAATTTTGTAAATAGATGACAAAAATCAGCAAATTTCGTCAAAAAATCACAAAAATAACAAATTTCTTCAAAGGATTGCTAAAAAAATTGTAAAATTTGATGAAATACCGCAAAAAACGCGTATTTTGTGCAGGTATCCCTAATAAAACACAAATTTCATCAAAGTTTGCAAAAAAATTAAAATGTTGTCAAAAAGCGGCAAATTTTATGAAATTTTTTTTGAAAAAACAGCAAAGGGTATAGCGAGGTAAGAATGGCGAAATGGCCCCCATGGTCAATGACTGAATTATTATTTGTACTAGTATCAGCACTCTAAAAGAATACAAAATGCAAGGTCATTGACCCCCCATCTTGACCTGTCTTTAAGATATTCGAGAAAGTTCGTAAGCGCGCCGTTATTTTTTAAATGTATTTTTCTAAAAAACCATAAAAGCTAGAAAGATGGGACCAATTGCGTATATTGAGAGATACTTTGAAAAAATTTCTATATTTTTTTCAGAGTTTTCGTGAAATGACATCTGTGCAAAATAATGAAACAAAGTATAAATCTTTTATTTTAGTAGTGTTCTGTTATGTTTACCGCGCCAAAAAAAATACATAATATTCTTTAATTTATATACTTATAGCACACAAAAAATGATCAAAATCAAAGAGGCGTTTTTTGAGTAATATCTAAGAATAGAAAAGGTTAAAATAAAAATTCTAAATAGAAAAGGAAGAAAAAAAGAAAAATTGATACCGGACAAATTTAAAAGAAAAAGTAATACTCATATACGGTTAGTGAGGCACAGACATACAGGTATTGAGTGAGTAAGGTAGTGAATTAGCGGTCGCCCCGACGTAAATACCCATTATGATATTCGTAGGGAGATTTTGCTGTTTTAACCCCTTGAAGGGCACCGGTATATTATATATACCACTTAATTTTAATTCCCTTATGCCACATTGGCACCGGAATTTTATTATTAACATTTGCTTTTTACAATGTACGCGAAAAACATCTTTTATTTTCTATCGTATAAATCTGTTTGTGAATTCCGGTGTCAATCAATCATTTGAACATTTTATGAACATAAGTGCTTTGCCCCTCAAGGGGTTAATCCATCAGTCAGTGGATAGTTATTATAAAACTAGAAGATAGCCCGTCAAAATGATGTGTTTGCATTTTTAAAGGATTATAAAAAATTATAACAACTGTGGTCAATCATAGCCATTTTAGACTGAAACAATTTTGATAAAACAGCGATTAAACTTGGAGAGAAAAAAATCTAACAAAAAAAAAAAAAAAAAGAAAAAGAAAAAAGAAAGAAAGAAAATTTCAACAGAAATCTGCATTTAAAACTATAGCAAAACTACCTGGTAGATGGGGGTGGGGATTATAATGAAATTTAAAACGCACCCGCGGTTTGCTTAAATAAAAAGTTTTAATTAAATATTGTTTTTGAAATCGTGAAAAGATATCAAAGCAAAGAAAATGTAGAGACATCATTTACAGCTCCCACTGTGAATCTGACCAATGAGAACACTCCATTACGACTATGGAACGATTTAATTGGTCAGAAAATAGATTGCCTTTTAAATCGGAGATAACTTTTCACAATGTTTTTTATACATTTGAAATTCTCAAGAGTCATTCACGGCTGTAAAGAAAAAAAAATTAAAGCAACCCGAATATAAAAAGTTTAACAATATTGCATTTAAAACGCACCTTTGCTTTCCTTTAATAAAAAGTTTTAATTAAATATATTTTTTGAAATCGTGGAAAGATTTCAAAGCGAAGTAAAATGTAGTGATATCATTTACAGCTCCCAATGTAAATCTGACCAATGAGAACGCTCCATTACGACTATGAAACGTTTTCATTGGTGAATGAGTTTCTTTTTCTCGTGGATAGGTTGACCCCGGAAGGGTTTTATATATACTAGCAAAAGCCATGCTTTGTTTGGATTCGCGAAGTATTATGCTATACGATAAATATTTGAAAGTAATAATATATTTTTTAAATTACTTTTGCATCCTTATTAAGCAAAAATATAATTTTATGTTTCGGCACATTTTAATTTAAAAATTTACTTTTACCAAATAACTAAAAATTTCCTCAGATTGTTTATTAATGATATAAGACTGGTATAAATAATAATATTTTCGAAGTAGAATTATACAAGATATTAATTTTATTTGTTTACAATTCTTTTATTGCCACTTCACAAAAATATAATGCAATTCTTTTAAAATTCTTAAATATCGTCTGCTTAAATGATTTCACAAAATAAGAATAAATTGTGTATTTGAATTCCTAACACAGAAAAATACTTTTATAATTGAATGTTAATAGGAAAATTTTCACAAATTTTAATTCATTAAAAATATACTATAATTTTTCTAAAAAAAAAAAGTATTTTATAAATTTTATAAAATAAATCACGAAACTATACATAATTAAAAGGAATGAGCATATTTTGAAAATCTGAAAGCAGTTTTTGAGATATTTTGTCAGAATAATGAAAATATATTTTATTCATTTAATGATGATTCTAGCTATAATTACTGACCCCATGATTTAAGTTTTTCTTCTGAAAACGTACGTGTTTTACTTTTTATTTGAAAAAATGCGTTTGTAATGGAAAAACATGTAAAATAAATTAATTAAAATAATAATTTTTTGAAAAGTATTTCTGTAAAAAAAATAATATTCTGCAAATCTACAGATCATAATTTATATTTGTGTTTAATTTCAAGTCAAAATACTGTATAGTTTTTTTGTAAGGCGTACGACAAAATGTCATTTGAGTGGCCTAGTAGAGGATTCGCTTCGCTCATCCTAATAATACGATTTTACGTATCTTTTATTAGTCTTGCTGTGTCAAGACAACAATACATAAACAATTGACTGGTTTGTCATAATTAGGTGAGAATAATTGTTTACGGCCGCCGAAAGTTCTACGGTGACAATAATGTTCGTGCAATGTAAAGTTTGTGACATTTTTGTGCATAAAGTTCGTGGAAGAAAGAAAGTTATCGCTACTGAAGAGGATGCTAGATTATATAGTGACTCGAATAAAAAACAGTTTCTGTTGGTGACATAGGGGGCACTCGCGCAAAATTTCCCGAAGCTATCATGATTAAGAATTAAGGTTGTATTCAAAATTGGTTATTTTATAACTCATTTTTAAATTCAATTTTGTTCTCAAACGCATTCAATTGGCAGTCTTTTGTTATTAAGAACTATATAATATACCGTATTAGTCGATTTTTTAATAAAGTCAGAATTATTTCAAAATATGTTGTCAAAATGAGCATTTGATCCGAATTTAGCTTAAGATGATTCAGATAAAACCAGTCCTTACAGAAAAATGAAATTAAAAAATTTTCAAAAGAGGACAAATAAAGTTGTTAAACTGGGTTTATCTGTAATCAAATTTTTTTTTTTTGTTGTTGAAATGAGCACTCTTCGAAATCTACCTCCGCCTATAGGCCAAGCCGACAGGGATTTTTTAAATGATGAAGTCAAAATTGTAATAAATGAAAATAATGATGTTTGAAATCTTATTTATGATGTAATTATAATAAATAATTCTAAAAAAGACCTCTTTAGCTAGTTCCTACCATCCGTGATCTCACTTATTAAAATCATAATTACTCAAAGAAGTACCTCTTTGATTTTGATCAGGTTTTGCGTGCTATAAATATATAAATGAAAGAACATTATATACATATATATATATATTTGGCGCGGTAGACATGATAATGATAGGTCTAACTATAATTATCATCATCTCTACTTTCATTAATTACAACATTGACTCCATCGCTTAAAAATTTTTTACGCAGAATTTCAATAGGACAAGCATACATGGGGTGTAGGTCGGGGCGATCGCTAGTTTCATCGCTCCACCCACTCACTAGCTCTATTTCAATGTCCCACTAGCCGTGTTTCTGACACACGCTAGCCGTATATCAGTGTTACTTTTTCTTTTAAATTTGTCCGGTATCAATTTTTCTCTTTTTCTTCCTTTTCTATTTAGAATTTTTATTTTAACCTTTTCTATTTTCTTCTTAGATATTACTCAAAAAGCGCCTCTTTGATTTTGATAATTTTTTGTGTGCTATAAGTATATAAATTAAAGAATATTATGTATTTTTTTCGGCGCGGTAGACGTAACAGAACAGTAGTAAAATAAAAGATTTATACTTTGTTTCAATATTCTGCACAGTTGTCATTTCACGAAAACTCTGAAAAAAATATGAAATATTTTTCAAAGTATCTCTCAATATACGCAATTGGTCCCATCTCTCTAGCTTTTATAGTTTTTCAGAAAAATACATTTAAAAAATAACGGCGCGCGCACGAACTTTATCGAATATCTTAAAGACAGGTCAAGATGGGGGGTCAATGACCTTGCATTTCGTACTCTTTTAGAGTGCTGATACTAGTACAAATAATAATTCAGTCATTGACCATGGGGGCCATTTCGCCATTCTTATCTCGCTATACCCTTTCGACAAAAAGTTGTCTAAAAAAATTGCAAAATTTGTAAACAGATCATGAAAAAAACTGCAAAAGATTGTGAGAAAACAAAAAATTTTCTGAACTGCAATTTTTAGCAAACGATTGTGGGAAAAAAAGTGCTGGAATGGATTATCTCCTTGTATCGGCAATGAAGGATGGTATTAAAAAATTCTGAGGTTAAAAGTAGTTCAATTTTAAAAGTACTTTCTCTTTATGTCAATCACAAATACTTGTAACATAATTCAAGGGATTGAAAAGAGGACTTTAGTCTTTACGTTCTGCAGACTGTTTTTAAATTTCTACTTGTGTTGCAGACTGTAGAAAAAATTCTGTTGGTGGGGACATGATATGGATAAATTATAAATTACAGTCATTATTCATTACTAATTTCATATAAAATGCATTCATATACACTATGATGACAAAATCACCATCATAATTCATTTTTTACTATTGATACTTGTGCATATATTTAAATGACAACATTATGACGAATGTTGTTATTACTTTTTATTTTCTGAAAGATAAGATTTTATAATTAAAAAAAACACTAATATTCAAACATGCCTACTGAAAAAAAATTAAAATGCTGAAAAAGGCGGTTTCCCCCATCAGATGCCAAGAAATCAAAAAATTGAATACTATTATATTTCAAGAAAATTAATATTTGCCTTAATTTTACATTTAAATGTATAAATATATAAAGATAATGTAATTGAACTGAAATAGTGGTATTCAAAACACATAAATCCTTAGAATCTATAAACCATGAGGCATATTTTCTAAATCAGCAAAAAAATTGAAAAAAAAAAAAAAAACACATACACAATACATATGTATTCAGATACTCTGTATCCATTTCCATGTTATGAAAAAGCATTGGAATTTTATGCAGTACATCAGCAACAATCCCTACTGTATGAGATTTGTTGGAAACTTTAAAATTTTTGTCAAACATATTTACAAAAGAGCAAGACATGTATGAATGAAAATTGATAACTAAAATTACCTTATTGTAGACAACATTGAATCTCTTAAAATCCTGCGATCTATTTAAACTTTTGAATTGAGTATACACAAACATGCTTAGGCCAAGTGCATCACACACTTGCACTAATGCATCACACAAATGCACTAATGCAGCACACACATGCACTAATGCATCACACAATTTTTAACCTTTTTTAAATGAAAGTAAAGTGAAATAGATCAGGTAAACTACAATACATGCATAGAACAAACATGTATTATTGCACAACATAAGCCCCCAAATTTGTAGCACATCTCTATATTTGAAGCATAGGCAGACAAACGTGAGCTTAACGCATTGGACGCATGAATGTAAATACAAAGATTATCCCCTTATAAATATACCCCCTTATATGTAAATACAAATACATTTAGAGCATTTTCCCATTTTATAGGCATGAACTGATAAATCATATAAATTTTTCACTAAGTCGATCATACGAAATTCATTAAGTCAGTTCGGTCATTAGCGCATACAAACAGTAAGTACAATATTCTCCCATTGGTTCGGATTTCTGCGCATGCGCTGATTGCCGTGAAGGCAGAAAAAGCGAAGATATTGCGTTTTGCGAAATAAGTGAAAGCTGAATGCCCTAAAATGATGAGTAAACCCGGACTTGTTCGCGCATGCGTAGAGACCAGTTTTAAGTATGCTGAATCTATTTCGCTATCGTTTTAATATATAAGATAATTATTAATTTATAAAAATAAATTTAATTAATTAATAATAATGGTAATGAATAATAAATCAAAGTCTATAAATAATAAAGAGCGTCTAAATCCTGATTATACATATAATGGGTACGAATTGGCTGAATATAAAATAGGAAAATGTTGCCAAAATAGCTGGGCTGTTGTAGTACAGCTCCGATTGCTATTGGAGTACAAAAATCAACGTAAGTATCCAGAGTAAGTCATCATAAATTGAACGAACACGTGGTATTGTACATTTTTAAAATCAATAAAATTTAAGTATTTTAATACAAGTGTAACTCAGAGAGTCGAAAGAATAGCATAAGATTCACAGTTGTACAATTCCTTAATTATATTGTTTCTGCGGGCCATATGGAGCAACAAAAAGTATACGGGTGATTTTCCGATAAGTGGGTAATTTCTGTCCCTTAGGATTACATGCTGTTTTTTGTCATTCATATAGTTGTTTTTTAGCATAAAATGTATTTTGTAATGTATTTCTACAATTTCAAAAAGTATTTTCGAGAAAATAACTGTAAATTTTACTGCAATATTATTTTAAGCATTCAAAGTGTCACTTCTGTCCCTTGTCCCTCACCTCATGTACTGATCTTCTGGAACAATTTTAAGTGTAATGACAAACTGTTTTTAACAATTTTACCACCAAAAATAAAAATCTATACTCCAAAGTACATAATAAAGTATTTTTATTGTAAATTAAAAATAGTTTTACATTTGTTCTGAGTCAGAGAAACGCTGTCCCCTAGTTTTAATGTCATTACTGTCCCTTTGTATAAAACATCGAAAATGACCACCAGGTCGCTAGATGAAATTTGGTGAACAGGTGCATTTAGTAGAAGGAGCCATCTTAATTGCCCCCCCCCAAAAAAAAAAAAACATGCACAATTCTAAGGACTTCAACAATACTTACAAGCTACAAAATGGATAGAAAGATACGAATATGTTTATTACTTGTCACTACTGTCCCCTACTTAAACTGTCTTTGTTGTTGTTTTTATTTATTTATTATTTTGTCATGATATGACATACTTTTGCATAGTACAAAATATCATATTGCAGTCTTACTAAGCCTAACTTACTGTTGTACACAGAAGCAATTTTCTTAATTTTGTCACTACTGTCCCTGTCACTTCTGTCCCCTTCCAAATTCTTTATTTGAGGAATATTCAATCTCCGAAGGAGATATTAATGCCATATATGACTTGAAGACAGAGGATACAGTGATACCATCTATTCCAAATCTATTAATCTAAATTTTACTAAAATCCTGGTTTATAAAGTAAACAACTATCTTGGGGACAGTATAGTGACATTGATTACCAAATTATTGGGTTGTTCGGAACGTCCTTTCCGTTTGGGGAAAATCAATTAGCACCGGAAATTTTTGTTCATTAATATCTAAGTATTAGTTACCGGAAGCAATATCTAATAACTAAATAACAGAATTTTTCGGTGCGAATTGAATTTCCCAAACGGAAAGGACTTTCCGAACAATCCAATAATTTATAAAATAATTTTTATAAAAATATATAAAGCTTAAAGTTTATGCTAGAGTGTTGTTTATTACTCAGTAGCATATTATTATTATTAAAAAATATTGCTTAAAATTTGATTTTTGTTTTTCACCAAATCAATGAATGAAATTACACACTTATTGGAGAATCACCCATAGACATTGTAAGAAATGAGAAAACATTTTTCGTAATTTACTGCTGACATAAAGTGTAATAAATAATAACATAAAAACATAACTATACGGTTGTTCCCAGTTTTTGCCCCGCATCCCACCACCAATTTATTGCTTTATTTAATCGGAGAAAAACTCCACAAATTCTACGATTTAATTATTTTATGGGACATTTCTATTCTAAAATAATGGTGCAACACATTTTAAGAGTACACATCTTGAGAATAAAATTCTTATGTAGCGTGACGTATCATCTCTATATTATAAGCAAAATTATTTTGTATGCACAAAAAGGAAAAAAGGCAGGTAGACTAAGATTCAACATTATGAAATAAATTTAACAAATAAAAGATATAAGTAGATTAGAAGGCTACTAATTTTGTATTCAATCTAAATCCTACGATTTTCTAAATCTTTAAAAGGAAAAGTGACAGCAGGGCGCCTTGACATGTTTTTCACCTGTTCAGAAAAAATCAGTTTAAAAGGCGTTTTCTGCCTTAAAAAAGCGAAATTCCGAAAACCTTTAAATTTTGAGTTTTGAAAATGGGTTCTAAATACCGACTATCAATTTCTTTTCCAAAATAACACACAAATATCGATTATGTCAATTATTAAACAATAAGAACATTTTTTTAATTTTTCTTCCGTCCCAAATTAGTCGCAGCATTTAGAACTTGCTAAATTTAACTTTTTCAGGTTGGTTTACTATTAATAGTAGACGTGTTTTAACGGAGTATTATATTATTTTAAGAAATACTTTACTATATACATATAAGATATATGACGGAATAAAATTTCGCCTTGCTTTTAACATAAAATGAATAATGCTTACTTAAAAGGCGATTAAATAAACAATTATAGATGTTAAAGTTTTGTTTTATTTAAAAATCTTAGTACTTTCGAACCTTTTCCAAAACAGGCTCTTCCTCAGAGAATATTTTCATTAATAAATACAAATATGAGATATTGTTGATTGAATCTCATATTTGTATTTATTAATGAAAATATTCTCTGAGGAAGAACCTGTTTGGAAAAGGTTCGAAAGTACTAAGATTTTTAAATAAAATAAAAATTTAACATCTATATTTGTTTATTTAATCGCATTTTAAGTAAGCATTATTCATTTTAAATACTTTACTTTTTACATGTATTAATGTTAGTATTTGTCTATGGATTTAATGTATGACTTCCTTTATGTTTAGGCATTTAGTAATAATAATAAGTATTATTATTTGAAAATTCTTTTTGCGCCGTTTGCGATTCTTTTATTTTGAACATACACTTCATTCTTTAAATTTTAAATGGAAGTAACTTTCCTGAAATAATCATGCATGCTGGAGTTTCAAATGTATTTTAAACCTTTTCCGGCACAGGACACATCTATAATGAAAATGTTGAAATAACTGAATGACACTGTAATTTATGAACAAATTTATCAGAAAATACGAAAAAAAAAATTTCCTTATCCATAATAAACGGGAATTATTCAAATCAGAATTCTGGTGTCTTTTTCGTGTTTCGGAATCATGATCAGTGTTCCACGACATGGAACACTGACACACAAAGGGTTGACCGTTTTATCGATTAAAATAAGTGATAATGGCCGGCCCTAAGCCGTGTTTTACAAGACAATAAAATGAACAAAATTATTAGCTACATAATTTTCAACAACAAAGGTAGGCAAGAAAGCATTTAGAAAACTAAAATATATTTAATTGATCAGTTATCAGTGAAGCCTATCCTATAATATTTTCGATATCCACACTAATAATTTTTTTTTACTAAAATATATAAAATCTACACTTTAGCACACACCAGAAAAAGTAAGATGAAAATGTGATAAAGATCAAATGTTTGTTTCACCTTTTGTGTTTGGGTAATGTTGAATTGTCTGATCTTGGGATCTTGCTGTTTTTTCAGTGACAGCAAGTCAATCAAATAAAGATTAGAAAACCTCTTTATAGACTTCATTCCGTGGCGATGCGTACTTCAATTAAAATAAGTAATCCTTTAACCCTTTAACGATCATAGCATTTTCATTGCTAAGATGTCGAAATAAATGATTGACACCGGTAATTAAGAACAAATATATTTCTAAATAAGAAAACGTGATTTTTCACATACAAAATAAAAAAGATATTTTTAGATAAAAATACCGGTGTCAGTGATGCGTATCGGAATTAAAATTTTGTGGTTTCGTGGCGAAACCAATGAACGTTAAAGGGTTAACATTCTCGTGCTAGGTTCCGTAAATATCAAAATCATGAGTGCAAAATTGCTATTTTTACATTCTGTTCGCACCATTATATTAAAAAAAAGTGCTTTTTGTATTATACTTTTCTTGCAAATATTGTCAGCGCGTATTTAAAAGATTTTTCTTTTTAAAAAGTATTGCGAATGTTAAAATGTTCTGCATTCAAATAAAACTCGCGAATGTTAAGGAAAATAGTATTTCGATTAATCCATTAACTGTCGAAACATATGCCTTACGAAATTCTTAATACATGTACAACTTATGCACATTTGTAATTAGTATATACATTTGCTATATTGGTTCATGAAATTTTTCAAACCAAGTTGATTTCTGTAACTGATATATGCGTGTAATTGTTTCAAGAGAACAAAAAAAGGAAGTGGGAGAAAGAAGTTTACTTTTGTCTACCAAAGCAAATAACTTCTTTTTATTATTTTACTTCTAAGTGCGATGTAAGTAATGCTTATAATGTTAAATTTTACTTCTAACACACATTAGGACTACCCTTTTTAATGTTCCAGATTACTCAATCGCAAAGACAAATGCCAGTGCCTAAAAGTCCAATATACTGCAACTTTTTAATAGATCTCTTATCAACAAGAAAATTATAAAGAAATAATATATCTCGACGCGGATAATAAATTACTTACATTATTTATAAGGTACTACTCTGTCACTCCGTCGACCAAAATACTCGAAAGAAATCGAAAGCTTATAAAATTAATGTTTCATATTAATCGAGCACTTTATCTAAAATATTTTGTGTGAAATGACAGAACCTATATAAAAAAATATTAATACCTTAAGAAATATTAATAACTGTTATTAATCGTAAAACAATCGATTGTAACTTTTAGCAAAAAGTTCTTAAAAATACATAAAAACGAAAAGTAAAAAAAAATGTGTTGCTCGCATAAACAGTAATGATGAAAACGATGGAATGATTTTGAAAGTTTTTAATGCATGAAATAATTCGGTAAAAATAACATTTTTCTTTTTTTTTCTTGAAATAAATCGATAATGGTAGTCTAAATTAAAATGCAAAAAAAGAATTTCCAGAATTTCCATTTCAAGTACGTTTCTATAATTTTTATTACTTGTATTTGAAAACTAATGAAAATATCTAACCTATGATTTCAGTTAAGCTACTTTGTCTAGTACTTTTAACAAATAATAAATTAAGTTTTTGTTAGATCTTTTGTATGCTACAACATAGATGATACTCTTTTTATGATACTCTTGGTGTTTCTGTGCTCTAAAGTATGGACCAGAGAATTTATTTTAACGCCCTTATCGTAAGAGAAAAAGAGCTGTTTCTAATTTTACAAACACGTGTTTATTCGTTGGATAATCAAAAAAAAGACTCCAACCTTCTAAACATGTGGCTGTATTTTTACATGTTTACACAACAACACAGAAGATCGGTTCGATGGGCTTCTGTTTAAGTACATTATAGATATAACTATTTTATGTAATGGAAAAAGTAACCACAATTATAAAATCAACTTTTGATTTTAGAATCGCTTCGAGCGTTAAAGAATTTATTGTGCAAGGATGAAACTTTTTATTCTTTGACAGGTCGTTGTACTACTAATAATAATAAATCGTTAAAGTACTTTATTGATTTTAGATTAATTGAACATTTCAAAAACCATAATTAATTAAAAAATCTATTAATATGTAAAAGCCACAAAGTAATTAGCAAAATTAATGTATATATATATATTATATATATATGTATATATATATATAGATAGATAAAAAAAAGTCATAGATATAGATAAAATAAAGCGTCATCCTTCATTAAATCATTTACTAGCAGGAGTGAACAAGCTAAGCTCGGTCAAAATTAACTTTATGTTCAACTGACTGTAATATTATTACTGTATCATTCACTCTGTATTATTACTGTAAAATATGTTATTTATAAGAGTATTATTTTCAAAAATAATCAATAAGAAATTTATGTATGCACATGTTCATAAATTTTACTTTATTTTAAAATTTACAACGAAGGGATACCGATCCAAATTACTTTTTTAGCTCGACTCTGATTGGTTTAACCATGCATCTTCAATCTTATTAAGAATGTATAAAAAATTTCTTCACATTCTGAAACACAATATTTTTTGCCAGTTATCGCCAAATTTGAAGAAATCTTTTGGCGCCAAATACGTGTTTTGGCTTTCTTAATGTTAATAGTCGATTTTTCGGCCAAATGTCATATTTTGTCGAATTTTGTCAATATTTTGTCAAATATCGCCAACTTATTAGCTTTTGCCATATTCTTGTAACCCCGACCCTTATTACCCAAAATGACCCACTAATCAAATTTGATCAAACATGTGACTTAGCTCAATGGTCTTTAGGTAATCAAAAGCAATAGAATATAAAATTGAATTAAAATTGTTTAAGCCATTTCTTAGGTAAAATTAGCTTGACAGTATTCCGCAATAAAGCGAAATGACCCACTAATATAATTTTATTTAACGTGCAACTCAGCCCAATACTCTTCCCGTGACAAAAAACATTTCGTTACAAAATTTAGGTAAAATTGATTGAGTCGTTGGTTATATAAAATTAGAATGACCCTAACCCATTATGACCCAAAATGACCCACTAATCGAATTTTCCACTAATCGAAAATTCAACCATCAGAGTTCAAATGGGTTAAGGCTAATAATGATTTTTAGGATAAAAAAAATTTCATACGATTTCGATTTAAATGCAAAACAAAACTTAGAAAAAAAACCCTTTTTTTATTATATATTAGTATAATTATGTACAGTCACGAAAATTATGTACAGACTTCGGTGTTATTACGATTAACAAATTCTTAAAGGATTTTTGACGAAAAGAACTATTTTGTTTTGAGTATAAAATGACCCAATGTGAAAAAAGATAGTGGAAATATTTAGCTCTTAATTTTGCTGGGAAATATTTTCATTTAAATATATAAATTAATTCAACACTAATTTTTGGTTTGTTTTAGGTTATTATTACGAGCCAGGGTTACCTCAGGTCTATCGTTTAAAAATGTAAAATCAAAACCGACAGAAGCATTCGAATCACGTCCATAGTTGGTAGCGGGAAATAACTCTACTTTTTTTATTGATTTTTATTTTAAAATATAGAATTGATCATAAAGATTTTATTTTAAATATCACTCATTGCTGAATTCTGGCTAGAATCAGGGGTTCTAAGGTACGCGGGGCTAGTTTGAATGAAATTTATTTCTCATTCATCTAAGCTTCCAAAGGGGGGGTAGCTTAATTACATGACTAAATTTTGTATCTTTTCGAAATCTTGCATTTCAAATGTATCAAATATTATAATTATAATTTGCTGTTATATTTTAACGGTGTGTATATTTTATTTTAAATAAATTTGTGAAAGACAGTTTTATTACTTTGGCTGTATCTCAGGATTTCTACGATTGTTGAGCTTGAGTAACCAATAGCAGTTATAGCGTGAAAGAAACTTTGAATAAATGATGCTTTCCGGAGTTGAAAGAGCGTTCACTCACGGCTAATAACATGTCTGACGTGCAGATCGTCCTTACATTTGCCATCACCTTTTTTAACCAAAAAGTAATCTTTGATTAAATTTATCACAAAGTTTTTAATAATTGTCTGTGATTAAATAAGGGGCAATACTTTTGTAGAAATATTATAGGAAAAATTAAAACCATGCGAAAACATGGCATTGGTTAACGGATTGAACCAAAGATCCAACTCCCACTTCTGGTTTTAACACTTTTCCACTAGATTTCAAAGAACATTCTAGTTGGATGATATCTATTAATCAGATGGATCGAAAATCTAAAATTAATTGGGGAAAGAATACTTTTAATTAATATTAAAATCAGCGAGCACTGATAGCAAAACTTTTGTTTGTACGATTAGTAAGGTTTCAAAGCTCTATTCTTATTTTATTTTTTTTAACTGATTCCGGAGCGGGGGATTTCTTCAGAGACATTTTTAAGAGATAATATAATTTTTTGGTGTATCGATCACTGTTATTAGGACTCGTACGTGTCAGGCTCATCCAGGCTCGTCCAGCAGAGTTAACATTCTTTTTCAGGTGCTTTCATAAATATGTAAATATGTAGCACCTATAATCATCGTCCAGTCCGTCTGTCTATCTGAAGATAAAGACATAAAACAGGGTTCGTAGGCATCAAGTAATTCAGAGGATTTTAGTTGTTTAACAATCAGATAATTCATAAAGTACTATTTGCTACATCTGAAAATGGATTTTTATTTTCTTAAAAAAAAAAAAAAAAAAAAAAAAAAAAAAAAAAAAAAAAAAGTTACTTTGCAAAAATTCTGGTAATAGGTTCTTACAAATACTTCCAGACTACTAACTCTGAAAAACTACCCAACCGAATCGTTTGAAATTTAAAATTTATAATTGTTACATACTTTTGTCGAGTAATTTCGAATTTTATGAAAATCAGATTTATAATTTAATTTCAGGGACAATCAAAATTATTTCGTTACATGATGGCCAGTAAAAAAATTGTTTTTAATGCATTTTAATGATGTTACACGCTTTCGAACATAATAAAACTATGAAGTATGAACTAAAATATACATTCTGTACAATCTGTGATATAAATAATATTTTTTATTAATTGACAGTGCTACACAAATGTATTCCATTACATAATAGTATGGAGGGAAAAATTGTTTGGGGTACGTTTTAACTGTATTGAAGTATTTAATACTTTATGAAATTAATATAGGTTGCTTAGGATTACTACAAGTTGTTTACTGCATAAATGGGAAAAGTCGAATGATTTTCTTTTCTCAAATTGCTTTAAAGTCGGTTGATTTCAAATAATGTAACTAACACATCCGTCCTTAGTTAAAGTGAGGACCTGTACAGAAACTTATGCGAGGTCTTTTCAAACTGATCAATGAACCCTTCTTTGCCCTACACACATACATTAAAAATAATCGATGAAATAGAGTTTACCATTTATCTCAGTGATAAACAGCACCGGTTTTTTAACAGTGAATGTTATAACTTCAAAATAACAAGTGCATGGACTTTGGTTATACAGTCCTCCCCACTTAATCGGGTAATGGATAATTGAATACCCCGCTTATTCGAATAGAACTCTCTGAATTTATCATCATTGGATCTGTTATTTTTCTCCGCATAAACCGAATAAACTTCGCGAACCTCCCCGCTTATTCGAATACCATCTGGGTGCCCTATGTTTGAAAACTGGCGCAAAAAACGCGTTTCATCTTGGATTTTTCTTCACAAAGATCCTTTCATTTTCGGCTCATTTACTCTGAAGACAAATTATCAATTCTTCCTGCAACGATTTCGGCCGGCCGGTGTATAACGTACAGGTCAAATGATCTCCCCACCTTTTTCTGCGAATAAGTGAAATAAGTTGGTCAATGTGGATATATATATATATATATATATATATATATATATATATATATATATATATATTTGCATTTTATAAGTTTAGTCGCGTTTTTATTAGGAAGAAGATGTTGCTATGAATTTTAAATGGAAAGCTTTGAACCATTCTGAAAAACTACAGTTTTTGAAGCGTTAAATAAGAAAACAGAAATCCAGGTCGCAGACGTAAGTTTCCAATATAACACGCAATGCCAAAAAAATCCAAAAAGAAGAGAGATAAAATGGAAATTGGGACTGAAAGAGGGAAGATAATCCTAGTTTTCATAACATTGGTCAATATGCGCTTGAATAGGTTTAGCGAAAAGAGAAATTTTCGTTAATAAACGGCGCTATGATTATGCAGAAAACGTGTGCTAACTCACAAAAACGTTTCCACGTTTTTTGTTCGTAATTCCATTAAACGAGTAAATTCCACGTAAACAAAACACTTTAAACGACGTCTTTAAGCCTGTGTAAATAACGTAAATTACAAGTAGCAAAGTTTTAACCAAATTCCAATGAACTACATTAAGTATAATGTAAATCATACAGTTATATGAACTGATATTAAATTATTAGTACTTAGTATTTGTATTTATTTTACTAATTTATGTTATTATATTAACGATTTCATTATGCCATTAATTAACTATGCTGTAGATACTTGTTTTACCTTTTTATTACGCATGAAATATTACATTTCATGGTCCCCGTTTAATCAAATACCCCGCTTAATCGAATATATTTTCTGGAACCATCAATATTCATTTAAACGGGGACGACTGTAGTCGTTTATATCACTGCCGTATGTGGAGCATATTTAATTCCACATTTACTTAGGAGTTCACTGATCAAGGCCATGCTGGAAATTCCTATCCTATCCTAAACTCTGGCTCTGAATTTTCCATCAGACTGATCCAACCAAAATTGGGCATTATTCTGTCCATTGAGGTTTGAGTACTGGTCTCATTTCCCCCCTTTTGTTCTGAAAAGGTTGAGCATTATCTTTATTTTATCTGGACCCAGCCGAGTCTAAATTTTACATTATCTGAAATAAGTAGGTAACTGTTATTCCAATAAGGAAACCTAGTCCACGCCCATGTCGATTTGGCACGTTTAATTTTTCAGTTATCGCAAAATATTATTTTTTTTATGAAGCCTGTAGAAATTTAATTTTCTTTAACGAATCACAAATATATCTACTCACCAACACCTTTTAAAATCTTTAAAATCATGATTTTCTTGAATCATCTTTTCTTTTTTAGTAATTTGGTTTACCAATTTTTTTTCTTTTTAACATTAGAATTACGGGAAATTTTACTTAACTTTTTCTTAATTAAAGAAATTTTATTTTATGTTTAGAATTTCTGGTTTTCCCCTGATAACTAATTCAATGTTTCCAGTACATTTGATAGCAAAATTTGCATTTAATTTTACAAAAGTTAGGGAAAATTTTTAATACGTTTCCTTTCATAATTCTAGGACATTTTATGTAAGTAAAAGAGTACATAAACTGTGTTTTTTTCAGTTTATCTGGAATTCATATAAAGTGTCAAAATCGACGTTTTTATTTAGAAAATGAAATTGGAATTATTTTTACATTATGTCGATGACTTCTATTAAAATATATCAATCGAAAAACAGACAGAATTCAAATCGAACAGTTTCCTCAACGGCCTCTCTGCTAGAAGTAGATGATAAAAAAGCAGGACGAATTGCTTTCTTTATATCTTTCTTTACCACGATAAGAACATTATTCCAAATTTCATATATTGCGATTATATAACCTGAATAGAAATGGTGTAATTTACTTTTTATTACATATTCATTAATATTTTACACGGTGCAGACCAATAAAGTTTTCAGATGGGTCGGACTCCGCTAAGCGTGTAAATTTCGGCTCATCGAAATCCATAACACTTCTAAAATGTCTTTGTCAAATGTCTTTATTTCTTTTTCTCTTTATTTTATTTTACTGTACTATACAGCTTGTAGATCTATCTACTTGTGAGATCGGTCTTAGAAAATAAAAGCAAGACAGTAGAGTTTAACACTAAAACCGCCATTAGGGGTCAAAATGACCCTTGCCTGAATGATAACAGTCAATTCGAACCAGAACTTTCTTCATAAGATATGTTAAATATGCGTAGCCCAAAAATAGACTAATTGAATAAGTTAAATAGTTTAAAATTAAAATTCTGGTGCGAAACACTTTGCATGAAACTTTAGTAAAATACTCGGCTGTTTTAGTGTTAAAGTATGATGTTATTTGTTCTTGTTACATAGAATATGTATATAATAAGTATGGATAACATAAATTAATTGAGTGGTGATTTTTAACGAAATGATGGCGATTGAACAATATTTGACGATTTAACACCTACGTACCAAAACGGCCACATGGTATATAACTGCCGCATCTTCAAGAGATAATAACACGCTTAATTATTGACGATTTTTTTTCGAAAAACATTATCAACTGTGTTTTTATACTTTTGTTATGACATGTACCACCAATGCTCCTCAACAACTTTGCTGAATGCTCGCAAATCCAAATTTGTGTGTAATGGAAAAATGCGCTTTTCCCAAAAACTATGTGACCTAGTATTATCGCTATAATTTTCCAGCAAGGTTTAAATGAATGTCTACCATATGTCTGCTAGATTTTTTTCATAATTTCTTTAGATTCGGAAGTGGCGGAGGAAAAACATATTTTTGCACTGCATTTTCGACTACATCTCTTAAAATATAACATCTAAATTTAAAAGAAATGTATATCTGAGTTCAGTGTAACGAAAGTTTCACAAAATAACCCACACAAAAACATTTTTTTCTTCTGGTATCTTAATTATTCCCCCTACCTCTAAGTCCTGTATATATTTTTTGAGTATTTAATAATCTGTAAATATTTGGGTCCATAGTTTTTATTACTACCTCCAATGTGAATTTTTCACATTACAATAAGAGTACATTACATACATAATTTACAGTACATTACATAATTAAGAGTAAAGTGATAGACACAGACCGATACAAGTATGATCTTATAATGGTTACGTTTTTACTTTTTAAGTAGAGAGCCTTATAAATGACACTTTTTTAATTTCCTAATGTTGGTTATTACAATACTGTTCTAGAAATCAGTTTTATGTCATCATACCATTTTAAAGAAAAAAAGTTATGGATACCAGAAAAAGTATGCTTCAAACAGTAAACAAACTAGCAAATCTGCAGTTCATCAGCCTCAACGTCAGCTCTGCATTTTTTCTACTTTAATTTCATTTTATATGATATTCTACCTCCAACAATCTGCATTTTTTTAAACATATAAATATCTATACGTATATAAAACTCTTAGAGGTTTTCAATAGAAATGAATAATAGAGGGAAATATTAAATAGCAATATTTATTTAACCCATTAATGCCTAGCGTCCCTTTTTAGGGACGCTTTAAAAGGTGCATTCAGCACTGTTTTTGACACCGGTAAAAAAGAAAAGCAATAATTATTTTATTTAAATGATGCATTTTTGTGATTAATCAACTAAACTTAAATCTTCTAAAAGTAGTGGTGCCAACCAAATAAAATTTACGCAAAGATGCTGGGCACGAATGGGTTAAACCTAATGTTTTATAAATTAAATTATATCTAACTTATAATAGTGTTTTTATAAATTTTGTTTCGGCAAACAGTTTTTATGTTCATATACTCATAACTCAAATTGAAACGCACTACAGTCAATTATTTTTATAGGTCCTATAATTGCTTTTTTTTCTTCCATAGGCTTCTCTTAACTTCTATGTGTCTCTGTAAATGAATGTTATGTTCCTTGCGCACCACATTCTATCTTGTTGTCAACTTTAGTAATGTACATCAGTTTCCGTATATTTAAAATATCATTAAAATGCACAGAAAACGATTTTACCCCGTAGATCTTAATGCAACGAATTCTTTTGAGTGACCCTGTAAATGAACTGATAATGTTTCATACGTCATTTTCAATACTGAATATGCTACAGTAAGCCACAATAATATATATCAATTTCATTGCAATCGGCTCATATTTACGCGAGATAGAGCACAAATAGGCAGATTTGCGAACAGACAAACTGAATTTATAAAAACTTTTCAACTATGTTGGAAAGTTTTGTAAACGTAATGTTATTAACATCGATTATATTTGACGTAAATATAATTTGCACACCACATTATTAAAAGTTGACTAACCTTTTATTTCTCCCTTGCAGATTTTCTGCTTAAATTTTCTTAATTGGAATTATTTAAATGATTTATTCTTTAATATCTACGAAATGCTTTGCTAAGCAACTGACGAAAGAAAAAGAAAATAATGGAATATGTATCATGCCAAATACGCAAAAGGATAAAACAAATGGTTTTTATTATTGGAAAACTTGACTAAATTGCTACAAAAATTATACACATAATTTAAAAAAAGGTTGAGAAATAGGGTAACATCCCCAGTAATTGGCACTTTAAGAATTTGTCTTTAAACTTACTTCAATTTTCATTATAAAGAAATAAGATATTTACTTGGAAATATTTTTAAATCAAAGAATGCATATCTGTGCATCTATTTTGCCCACTAAAAGCAAAAATATATGAAAAGGTATTTTTATAAAAATATATTTATAAAAATTTGCTGAAATCACCAGTAATTGGCACCTAGAGCACCAATGTATAACACCTTGTGATCCAGTAATTGGCACGAGTTTATATTTTTAAAAAAACTTTACATTTTTTATTGGGTTTAATCGATTTAAATGAAATTACTGTAGATGAAGATGCCATATTTCAGTTTTTTGAGAGTAAGAAATCAGCATATTAGTCTGAAATGTGAACACTTTAAAACAATACAATATACTTACATTAATACCCAGTAATTGTCATGCTGTCCCCAGTAATTGTCATATGAAGCTTTAATGGATTCTAATTACTGATGATATTTCATATTTTCAAATAAAAACAAATGATAAACAAAATTAGTCTATAACTTTAAAAGTATTTCCAAAATAAGTGGTTTAATCTCAAATTCCTTGCCAATTCCTTGTAATTGGAATAGGTGCCAATTGCTTGGAACTAGCAAAATTGAAGCATCATTAATTGGCATGTATCATTAATTCAGAAATACAAATATTTGTGTCAAAAATACTTTTACACAATCAAAGTAACCCTTTTTAACTAAACAAAACTGTTGTCAATTAAAATTAAAAATATATTATAAATCATATAATAATGAATTGAAAAGCATGCCTTGCTTAAACCAAAGAAGAAGCATTTGCAACAAAAATGGCTACTTTCATACAAGCCATAATTGTTTCTCTTTCCTAGGCACTATTGTCATCTAGTAGCAAAAATCAAAGTTATAATCTTTAACGTAAATGAGCATATAACTGGTATATGGTCTTGCATTTTTAAAAGACTGGATATAAATCTAATTTTAGGACATGTTTGTAGGATGTGTCAATCACTGGTGCATGCCAATTACTGGGGGTGTTACGCTATATTGACAAAATTTCAAATGAATTGGAATAATTTAAAACCTTACTTGGAGTTTTTAATATTCATAAATAACCATTAAAATTAAGCTAATCAAACGCGACATTTCCTTTCAACAAACGGAAATTTCAAAATAGTCTGAACTGCCACTGAAAAGCATTATGGTGCAAAATAAAACGTTCTGTATTTCCCGAACGAATGAATAAAACATGACAAAAACCTATACAGTTAAATCCGTCTATCTTATGAACGTGCTTACTGAATTTCAAGAAAATCGGATGCTTTTTTACGTCAGTTATCGTGGAACAGACAGACAGTCAGATGAACAGACAGACGGAAACCAAAAATTTCGTTTCTCTAAAGTAAGCCTTCACTGACGTTTCGGCAGTAAAAAAAATGCAACGTGTGCAGAAATAATTTTCTAAAACTGTTAAAATGGTTACTATTTATACAATTGCGTGATCCTCTTCTTTGATTTTCACCATGAGAATTTTTTTTACGGGAATTAACGAACTCTACTTTATTTCCATGTATTCTGATGCAACAATCAAATATCCCTTAAGCCCTTGGGGACCAGCGACACGTATACGTGCCTGAAAAGGATCAAGAATCCTCGTTTATCTCTACCCGTAAAACTTTACAGTAAAATTTGCTTTATTTATTCGCAGAATTTTCTCGATTTGACAAGGCACAAATATCCGTTTTTAAAAACCGGTGACAAAACATTAAATAATTCGTATAAGCAGGGTGCAAAAATCTAGGCGCCAGAAGGCAGTTTCCCACCACAAAATTTATTTCGTTTTTCTCCGTCTGATATTTCGTGTAAAATTCCTGCTAGAATGCTATTAATTTTTGAGCGAAAAAAAAAATTAAAATTTTAGTGGTGAGAGATTATCCTATGGCGCCTAGATTTTTGCACCCCTGCGTATAAGGCTTCCGTCGCGAAGGGGTTAAGTGAGTGTTTATCATCATTATTTTTGGGAACAATATTAGGCGAATATAAAGAGACACAGCACTTACTTCTCGCTATAACGTAAAAATACCTTAACCTAGGTTTGTAGTATTGTAACTTCATTTAAAAAAAAATAGCAAATGTTTTTTCATTATGGATCGTATTGTAACGGTATTGTTTTCAGTTCCCCTGTCAATGAATAAAAAAGACACATTTTCAGTACCTAACATTATATTGAATACCGCAATAATTTATATCAAGTCTTGAAACTCCGATTGCATTGATGCGAGTTAGAGCACGGACAGACAGACAAACCGATATTATAAAACAAATTCAATTAAATTGTAATGGATTAAGAATCATAATAAGCCATATTTAATAGTTAGTAATGTCGACACAACAATTACACGAATTGACTTAATATACAGTGGGCTCTCGTTAATTGGAACTCGTCGAGACCGCAAGAAATGATCGAATTATCCGAAGTTCGAATTATGCAAAAAATGAAATGAAAACATGCTTAATATGGTACTATTACAAAGGAATTAATGTTATAGTGTTTTTTTTTAATTTATTTCATCTGCTATCATCAGAATATGATTTAATATTAAATTAGAATGTGTAAATACATAAACTATTTAAAATATTAGAAACAAGCACAGTTTAAAGCGTCATTTCGAATTAACGAAAATCGACTGTACTTGACGAATGTAATACCCATTTAGCATGCAACATTAAAATGTCAATTCCAAAATTTACTTGAATACCTCTTTACACATTGTACATCATCATTCAAACCATCATTCTTTTACCATCTTCAGACACCTATTTTCTCTAAATACATCTACATATCAACTCCCCAGTAAGATTTTGAGGAGAAACACAATGTTTGCTTCCAATTCACAATAGCCAATCAGAGTTGTTGTGCGAATAGTAGTAGTACTTAGTCTGCTAGTAAGTTAATTAGTAAATGCTTTGTCATCATCACATTGTTATTTAGTTTAGGGATCTTTGGAAATTTAAACACAAATTGCAGTCTTCAAAGTTTACAATAGCTCACTGTGAAATTGTAGCTATGTTCAATCCAAAATAATGTTTGATGTTATTACATCAGGATTTGAATTCGGCAACGAGGATATAGTTTATGCTAATGCAAATTATATATTTAAAAAAATTAAGATCATTGGTTGAATATAAATATTAAATATAAACTACTTTAAAAAATACTTATTATTTATTCAGTAAATATTGGAATGTGATAAGAAAGTTCTATTTGTATTAATTTATTTTTAATAAAAATGCACTTGACGAATGCAATTTCACGAAAAATGTTACTAGACGAATACTTGCCTTGAACCATTCAACCATTGCAGTATAAGTAGAAGTTCCTACTGGAGTGGCTATTCTCCAGTTCACCTTCCATCGAAGTCGATGAGTCGAGTGTCTTATTGCGTAGCTGTTTTGCAAGTAAAAATGGAATTTCATTAAATTCCGGGGCATTGGATTGGTCGGTTGAGTCTTAGGTTAAAGCAGTTGATTAAGTGCCTTATTCATCGAAATTTTTGTAAATAAATTACATAACTATCTCTCTATAAAAATTGTGGTGTGTATAATAAACTTTTAGCATTCTTCTGGCAACATTGTTCAAGAAGAAATTGATAGTTTCTGATAACGTTATTAAGTTATGTTACGCTTAAACGTTTATTTGGATAATCTATTTAAGGAGATGGATTTTATTTTCCACGACATTTTAAAATTTAATGTATGATATACAAGTATTTTTTTCTGTCTTTAGAATATTTATGCATGAAAAATTCTAAGTAATGCATAAATCAGATTGCCATATTTAATTTCTTTTAACGCCTTGTTTAAAAATAATTCATTCTGTGATTAAATGCTTTGTATTTTAGCTTCTTTTTATCATTTATATAAAGTAATGTGCCTTTCAAAATTAAAAAGCTAGTATAAAAAAATTATCCCTGTGATGGATACGTTTAGTACGGACGATGGGAGAAAGATATATTTTTTTGTATCGGCTATTTGACTGTGACAAATGGCCTATGAGGATGTTTCGCCCCATGGTGACAAGCGGCACATTTACATTCCACAAAAAAATCTTAAGATTCTTATTTATCCCCACCATTAAAATTTTATTGTAAAAATTACTTTATTTAATCGGAACATTTCCTATATTTATTGAGGCAGACGTTCCTGCTTTTAAAAACTGGTTACAAGACATTAAAAATTTCATGAAAAGCTCCCATTACGCAGGAGTTGAGAAGAGCTTCTCGTTTCTCGTACAAAGAAAAATCCTTGAAAAAAAATATCTTAATTTAATTTTAAATGCTTTAAGTGTTAAACACTTAAAGCATTTAAAATTAAATTGATATTTTAAAGTGATTATATTATATTACATGTAAGGAAATCTCTTCTATAACAAATTGGTATCGAACCAGTGAACGCCTGTTCATCGTGGGGCCGGCATGTACGATAATAATCTGAATTAACCATGTATAAATGAAAAAAAATATCAAATGAAGTGAATGTATTTTTTCAAAAATTTAAATGTTTGTGTAAAATAGATGATAATAATAATAAAACAAAATATTAGAGGATAAATATATTACATGCTTTTTATTGATGTAATTTTGTAATATTTATGCGACTAGCGTATTATTACGATAATTCTGGATGTAAAGGAAATATGGAATACATTTTGCTTCCTTGTATTCTAAATTTATTTTAAAAAAATCTATATGTTACATTCCATAGGAAAACTGAGGTTATATAAACTGAGGTCCCTTCCTTGCATTTGAAAACTTCTCGAAAGCCACTCACAAATTTCCATATTCAATAATTGTAATAAACACCGTTCCACCATTTATTAAGAAAGGTATTTATTCAAATATAGCTGAACAGGATGCTTGCTCTCGTTGCTAGACCTCTTATAAGAGATCGAATGCAGTATAAGGTTATTAATTATAGACAGGTTGTAATTTGTATGTTTGAGTCAGACATGGTTCGGACAGATGCAAAAATGTTGGGAAAGTACCGCTTTGTTGCGCCTTCTTTCTTTTTTACCCCCTTGATATCCAAAAGTCAAGAAATCTTGCTGTTTTTTGTTTACCGCAAGTCAAATAAAGAAACACGCTGCTAATAATAACACATTGCTCAGTGGTGCACAAAACAGGAATTTTAATATACATTAGTACATATTAAAATAAAATAAAATTTTCAACGTTCCGCGCCGTCTTCTGCGGGCGTCTTCAGGAAAATATGAAATGGAAGGACTACGTTTGCATCTTGTTCGAGAGAAATTTCTACTAAATTAAAAATTAAATGAATTAAAATTTAATATCTCTCGAACAAGATGCAAACGTAGTCCTTCCATTTCATATTTTCCTGAAGACGCCCGCAGAAGACGGCGCGAAACGTTGAAAATTTTATTTTATTTTAATATGTACTAATGTATATTAAAATTCCTGTTTTGTGCACCACTGAGCAATGTGTTATTATTAGTTAAAGTTTATGGTGCAACTGTCCTATATATATTTATGAAACACGCTGCTTTTGGAAGCTAGATCTTTGGGCAATGGGTCCCTCAGAAGCAATTTCTTTCCTAGACGGTTTCCTATGGAAGAACGAAAAGTGGGAAAGTCCGGTTTTTAATTAGGGGCGATGTGCAGGTATAGAGTCTTGTATTGAGTAAATTGAGATTTGTTTGTCGAAATACCAAATTAATCTCTTCTGTGTCGTTTGTCTCCCATTTGATAGATTATGAGTTTCAATCCGTAGGGACAGAGTAAAAAAAAATGGATTTTTTTTTTTTTCGATATTTATTTAAATTTTTAATACTTAGTTTTAATTAAAAACACTAAGTTTCTATTTTAAAAAGTAATTAAATAACAAAATTATCTTATTTAAAAAACATCTTTTTAATAATTGAGTATTTATTACAACAATTCAAAAATCGTTTCTTTTAGTTTAAAAAAATAATTTGAATGAAAGAATGCAAAGTTTCTACTTTTAAAATTTTTAATTAAGTAAAAAATAAGCTTAGTCATTTAATTTCTTTAAATACATATTTTTTAATTCATTGAACGCTATTGTGTAGCATCTAGCGAGGATGATCGAAAGTTTTGTAAAAAACAGTGCACCTCTCTTTATACAGAAGTAAGAACCAAAATGTTTTTGCTTCGACATTGATGATACGATTCATTATAAATTCTTTTTATAAAATTAAATAATTTAATGGATATTTTCTGTCCCTGGCTAATTCCATGGGTTCTGTAGTGTAAGTCACATAACTTATTAATTGCTATGCTTGTTAGCCACCGTTATTTTCGAAAAGTCTGCTTGGCCTTATTCAATTAATGAGAATATGCCAATAAAATTAATCACATTTTTTTGTTCTATAATACTGGTAGCCAAAAATCGTAGCCTGTGACTTACATTACAAGGACTCGTGGAAATAGCCTCCCTAAAATTTTGCTTGCATTGAAAAAAAATATAACTGTTGTAATGCTTACACAAGAATTAAAATGCCGTTTTAAACCCTTTAACGGACAAAGCATTTTCATTGCTAAGGTGTTGAAATAAATGAATGATACCGGTAATTACGAACAAATATATTTAAGAGAAAAGAATATGAAAAGTATATTTAAGAGAAATACGATATGAAAGCTTTTTTTTTCAATTTTGATTATTTAAAGATATTTATTGCATTTTCTTTTAAAAATTCAAGGTAAGGAAATTGTTTTCAACATTGCTAAAAAGTATTCGTGTCTTCTGTTTTTCTGTCTGAATGTCCGTGCACTAACTCTCTAATTTTATTAAGTATATTTTATATAAGTAAGTTAATTTTATTAAGGCTCTGTAATTTTATTAAGTTACTAGCGGACCCGACAGACGTTGTCCTGTCACCGACAGACGTCTTCCTTCTTGGCACCAACTCCAGAAAATCAAATAAATGTACGTAAATATGGTAATATGCACGATAAACACTACACTCTTAATTTAATTTCTTATTACAATTATGTAAGGAAATTATTTTTCACTCTTTAGTATATTTTGAAGTCGGTTCAATTTTTCATAGAAAAGTTAATTTTTCTCTTTTTAGTTAAAAGTTAACGATTTTCTAAAGTCGGTTAATCAAAATTATAATACAGGAAATATTATTGTAAAGCATACACGTTTGTCAGGAGTGGGGTTCGAACACGCGATCTCTTTCTTAAAAAAGCTGAGCTTAAATTTGGCGCCTTAGACCGCTCGGACATTCCGTCCGCACTCTATTCATCGAACTTATTCAACACTTTTAATTAGTGAAAAATCACTAACTATTAGTTTTTGCCTAATTACTAAAAAAGTACTGAAACAATTTCGATGAAATGTGAATCTAAACCATTCTCGAATCCACTGGAACGCACACACAAAATTTCATTAAAATCGGTCCAATCGTTTAGGAGGATTTCAGTGATATACGCACAAAAGATTTATATATATAAAGATGATTTATTTTGTACTTTTTATTTGAATTTTTTATTAATATTCTATTAATTAATTGCTTTTTTTTCTGATTTCAAATAAAAATTACGTCAATATGTAAAATTTGGCTATTAGTATGGCGATTTGTACAATTTGGCGAAATTGGTCGACGGAACCTAAATACCTAAGTATTTATAAATGTATGGTTGCATATTATAATTAACTTGATTATCCCATCTATCAATTTTGCCAAATTGTACAAATCACCAATCTCATAGCCAAATTATTCATATTCACATAAATTTCATTTTAAATAATGAAAAAACAAACAAATAGAAAAAATATTTATAAAAATACAAATAAAAAGCCGAAATAAAAATCACTTAATGACGTTTTAAACAGGTGTATAATATTTAATGTCATTGGATGCGACATTTACGAATATCCATTATTGGCATTTAATCTTATAATTTGGCGATGGTTTTTTTTTTTTTTTTTTTTTTTTTTTTCGCTTTACAAATGAGGAAGAATTCAATAACCTGTTTTTTTCCCGTCAACCATAAAATGATCGCCAAACTATAAGATTAAATGACAATAATGGATGATCGTGAATGTCAGATTCAATTAGTATGGCGATTTGTACAATTTGGCGGAATTGGTCGACGGAACCTAAATACCTAAGTATTTATAAATGTATGGTTGCATATTATAATTAACTTTATTATCCCATCTATCAGTTTTGCCAAATTGTAATTTGGCGATGGTTTTTTTGCGCTTTACAAATGGGGAAGAATTCCATAACCTCTTTTTTTTGCATTAAATGAAAGATATTTTGATTTAATATAAGGGTAGACATTATTAAAAACCTTTTACAAAAAAGTCAATGACCAAATCCTAAGACCTGGTGACCAGACTGGTCGCCAGGGCCGAGTTCTGAATTAATTTCGATGAAATGTGAATCTAAACCATTCTCGAATCCACCGCAACACACACGAAAAATTTAATTAAAATCGGTCCATTCGTTTAGGAGGAGTTCAGTTACATACACACGCACAGAAGATTTTTATATATAAAGATGAGCATTGAAAATTTCAGGTTTTTGCGCCGAAGACATTGCCAAATTAGGAAAATGTGAATTATCTCACGAACTACTGGATTTAAACGAATTTGCTTAGTACCATTCGATTCAGAATGAAAAAATGCACTAAAATATGTTATCAGTTGAAAAATAACTACAAAAGCTTATTTTTAAGGAATTTTTTAAAAGTTCGCTCTTTTTTCTACTCATCTTAGGGGTGGAATTTTCGAAAATTATTTCTTAGCGGCACTCGATGTTATAAGAAGTATTTTTACCTAAATTTTTAATATTTTTGGTTAGGTAGAATTTTTTGTGCTGTGATTAACACGAAATCCCGACTTTCTTTTATATATACAGCACTTTTAATTAGCGAAAAATCACTAACTATTAGTTTTTGCCTAATTACTAAAAAAGTACTGAATCAATTTCGTCGAAATGTGAATCTAAACCATTCTCGAATTTACTGGAACGCACACACAAAATTTCATCAAAATCGGCCCAGTCGTTTAGGAGGAGTTCAATTACATACACACGCACAGAAGATTTTTATATATAAAGATGAGCATTGAAAATTTCAGGTTTTTGCGCCAAAGACATCGCCAAATTAGTAAAATGTGAATCATCTCACGAACTACTGGATTTAAACGAATTTGCTTCGTACCATTCAAATCAGAATGAAAAAATGCACTAAAATATGTTATCAGTTGAAAAATAACTACAAAAGCTTATTTTTAAGGAATTTTTTTAAAGTTCGTTCTTTTTTCTAATATTAGGGGTGGAATTTTCGAAAATCCCTTTTTAGCGGCACTCGATGTTATAAGAAGTATTTTTACCCCAATTTTCAAGATTTTTGGTATGGTAGATTTTTTTGTGCTATGATTAATACGAAATCCTGACTTTCTTTAATATATATAGCACTTTTAATTAGCGAAAAATCACTAACTATTAGTTTTTGCGTAATTACTAAAAAAGTACAGAATCAATTTCGACGAAATATGAATCTAAACCATTCTCGAATCTACTGGAACGCACACACAAAATTTCATCAAAATCGGTCCAGTCGTTTAGGAGGAGTTCAATTACATACACACGCACAGAAGATTTTTATATATAAAGATGAGCATTGAAAATTTCAGGTTTTTGCGCCGAAGACATTGCCAAATTAGGAAAATGTGAATTGTCTCACGAACTACTGGATTTAAACGAATTTGCTTAGTACCATTCGATTCAGAATGAAAATATGCACTTAAATATGTTATCAGTTGAAAAATAACTACAAAAGCTTATTTTTAAGGATCTTTTTAAAAGTTCGTTCTTTTTTCTACTCATCTTAGGGGTGGAATTTTCGAAAATTCCTTTTTAGCGGCACTCGATGTTATAAGAGGTATTTTTACCTAAATTTTCAAGATTTTTGGTTCGGTAGATTTTTTTGTGTTATGATTAATACGAAATCCTGACTTTCTTTTATATGTATAGCACTTTTAATTAGCGAAAAATCACTTATTAGTTTTTCCTTAATTACTAAAAAATTACTGAATCAATTTCGACGAAATGTGAATCTAAACCATTCTAAATCTACTGGAACGCACACACAAAATTTCATCAAAATCGGTCCAGTCGTTTAGGAGGAGTTCAATTACATACACGCGCACAGAAGAATTTTAGATATAAAGATTAACGTATAGTAAGAACTATCTCTATTAAAAATGAAGTGTGTATTAATGGTAGGTTACTTGCCGGGACAGTAAAAAGTGTTCTGTTGTATTGCGCTGAATTTGAAAAAAAAATTTCACGTGGATTTTAATAATGTTGCACCAGAATAAACATAATGAAATTTAAAAACATTTATGAAATGAACTTAAACTTGCATTAGGTAGAATATAGGTTACAAAGCATTCATTTTTCATAAGGAAACATAAAATAATTCTATTGTACGGGGAAACCAATGCGCCGTGAGTTTTAACCATTTGAGCTCTGGTGGTTGAATTTTCCACCACTTAATTTTAATCCCGAAATTCCTCAATGGCATCGGATTATTCGACCAAATTTATTTGAAAAAGGTTAGAAACATTTTTTCGCACATATTGTAAATCGGAATTTTTCTTTGCAAAATACTGGTGCCAAATGTGATATTATACGCCAGAATATATATGCCAGAGCTCAAAAGATTAATTATGTTACAGTAGATCACAGAACCCAAATAACATTTTATAATTTTTAATTTTCTTGAAAGATTTTTTTCAAAAAATGTTACGAGAAATGCGTTTTTATTGGAATATTTGGTGAAAGAAAACTTTTTTACATTATTTTCTTTGCTCATTGTTATATTAACATTTTTTTTTCAGGATTTAATAAAAGTATTTCTTAATTGGATTCATTTTAATTAGATTTAATAATATCTTTTTTATAATTATGACAAAGTTATTTTTTTTCACCTGATAGATTGTTTCGTATATTTCACCGTTAAATTCAATGGGGTACATTGTTAATATTTAAATTAAGAAATTATGAAAAATAACACGAATAACATAAGACGAAACAAAAGTTTCATTCATTTCATTTCAAATGAATGATAATAAGACTTAATAAACATGAAAATGCATTTTTACTATACCTCCTAATTAGTAAAAGTAATTATTTCTTTATTTTATTTTATGACAGAAAAATTATATTATGTTAATAGAGTAAGACTATTATTTCTTCATTATATTTGTATTTATAAGGTATAAAATGTCTTATTATTACTATTCATTATTTTGAATATGTTAATTGATCTGTTTTAGTTATAATCTATCATACTTTTAAAAAAAGCGTTGAAAAAATTGTTAGGGTCAGCTGAGGTAATTATGATCACCCCTATGATGGAAAAAATTGTGCATGGTTTAGTTTCATTTCACATTTACAAAGAAGATCTCCATACAGGCATATTTAGAAAAATCTGAAAAAAATACAGAATGATTTTCTCACATGGATACATGTGTTTATAAAAGAAATTTCAGCGGAAACTCGATAGAGTGTCCGAAAAAATTTAAATTTTCTTTATTTGGCGATTTATCGCCGGCTGGCAATGAAACAAAATTTCAAAGAAATATTTTTTGCCCATTACTCTTTAGCTTCTTCGCTACGAAAGTCGTTTACTTAATTTTTAACCTTTTATCACCGGTTTTTACAAACAAAAAATTTTTGGTAATTGAATGACGAAAATGCTTTGATTAAATAACATAAACTTTACAGTAAAAAATAACTGGTGGGAATAATGCAGGATTCACAGGCAGGGCCTGATTGCTAACGGGGCACTCTCCCACCAGGAAAAAGAAATAAAGAATTTTTCCTTATTCATGACAGTAATCTTGTATGAAAAGGGCGTTTAAAGAAGACGAAAATTTCTATAAATTTTTTCTGGTGAGAGAGTGCCCCGTTAGTAATCAGGCTCTGTTCACAGGGGCAATTACTCATACTTGTAGCTGTTTTTTTAGTAATACATTATGTTTCAAGATATTTTTTATTTGTTTCTTTGCTTGGAATAAGAAAAGTCCAAGGCAAAAACTATAAATTTTAGTAATTTAGTAAAAAGAAAAAAATCTTGTATTCCGTTGATTGTAGATTTTCTCATTTTTTTTTCAACATTCGTACTAAACTCAGATTCATAGTGAGCATGTTAGCCCCACGATGAAGAGCGTGATCTAGCGTACACGTGTTCCATACTGATTTGATTTAGAAAAGACTTTTGTGTGAGAATTTCACAAGAAAAGTAAAGTCCTTCCTTACCAAATTCTTGACATAGTCAAATGACCAATACTTGGGATACCATTCCTCTCAACGTTATACTAAACGTCTTCATCGCAGGGTAATTCTTTAATTTTTGCACAAACATTTTAACCCCTTAAATGATTTACCCATACACCGCATGTGAAAGAATTGTTTGCTTGTTTAGTATCTAAGAATTTCGACACCACTAATTTTAAACTGAAATATTACAATTATTTAATAATAGATATATTTTTTTATACAAGGAAAATATTTTAGTACAAAAAATGCTGTACAGTCCCCTATTTTTAGATTATTGTCTCAAAATAATTAACTACTTAAGGGGTTAAATATTAAAGATACAGTACTTTCTATAAATAATAAAAATAAGCTAAATTACAGAACAATTAACCCTTTTCATCCTAAGAGGTGACTCTTGTTCAAAACTACTGTTGGCAGGTATCTCTCATAAACCGGGGCATTAAATGATAACAGTGTAACTGAATTTTATATGTTATTTGTTACGCATGAAATCTACAATTAATATATAAAATGCACAAAAGAATCTGAGTACTTATATCTTTTATTGGAGGAAATTTCTCAATGGAATTTTCAACAACGAATGTTTTCTAATTAAATTAAATGTGTGTATATGTGAAATATGTTAGAAATAATAGATGATAATACAGAGCAGTAGCAGAGAATCTTATTTTACGAATATAAACGGAATAAATCTTGGAATTCGGTTTCTAAATGTTTTATGCATTTTCCAAATTTGTTTATTTTAATCATATTACATGGTGATGTTTTATCAGAGTGATTTGAGGGTGTTTGAAAATATATCTTATACTATCAAATCAATCTGTCAAATCAGAAAAATCTAAATCAATCGGATTATTAGTTGCCATGATATTTGTAATCCTGTTTTCCACAATTTTCGATTTTTCATGATCTTGTATTTTATTCAAACGAGGTGGAGCCCGTCGAAATTCGACGAAAGAAAATGTTTAAGAAGGAACTGTTTCATTGATTTATCATAAAAATTATTTATAGTGAAAAAATATCTGATACTGGCCAGTCTAACTCTCAAACAAATACTATAAAAATACATCTTTTATTAACCCTTTCCGGCACGGGCAAAGTTTGTAGTAAGTTGAGAAATTATGGAATGACACCGGAATTCATAAACGAATTTTTTAAATATTTTGAATTCTTTAATCTAAGCTTTTATTGTAAAAGAAAATTTTTACTAAAATATTATTGGTGCCATTCGCAAGTTTGGAATTAAAATTAGGTTACTCCAGACCGGGCACAGTGTGCCGGAAAGGGTTAATCAGTCTAACTCTCAAACAAATATTATTTTACGCTAAGATTAACAAAATACCATAAAACTCAGTTGTCCAAATTTTTTTTTTAATTAAACTTTAATCGCATATGTAATCAGTAAAATATAATAAAGATCAATTATTATGATTAAGTTATCAATTGAGGTTCTTATGTTTGGTATAAATGCGAATGAAAAAAACAAAATTTATTCCAAATTGACACGATCATAGAATTTCACGCGAAATTATATATCCCATCATCGTTTCACTTTCTCAAAATTTACCTACGCACTTCTCATATCCGTGATCATCACGTTAAAAGATAATATTTTAATTTTACAATTTTAAAATCACTTTAATTACTTGGAGTCATTTAATTAATGAATAAAAACGAAATGAAACGAAATGAATAGTTAATTTCTACTTAAAAAAAAAAAAAAAAAAAAAAAAAAAAAAAAAAAAAAACCCTTGGCGATTTTGTTGCCACAATTAGAAAATTGGTACTAAAAACTATAAAAAAAATTAATATCTCAAAAACAAATTGAGATACAGCTTTCAAACAAATTGCATTTAAAAGTACATTTTTTTTCTCTGTACGACGGTGCGAAAATTTAAAGTATGCGATATTTAGAATTGTAAAATTTGCAGTAGCGAAAATTGCAAAGCTAAATTTGCATGGGAAAGTGTTATCATTCCAGTGATGAGATTTCCGCTTTTTTCGCACCAGTAAAATTTTTGAGAAAAAGCTATAATACGTAATTGTAACATTTTTGCGATTTAAGAGAACAACATTTTCTCTAAAATTATACTGGTGGCCAAGAAAGCGGAAATCTCATCCCTATCATTCACAAAAAGGCGTATGCGTTAGGCACAGATAACGTTTGGCCTTTATAATATAGATATCAACTCAAAGATATGTTTGCAGGGTGCGTAGCCATCAAGAAACTCAGAGGATTTAAATTCTTTTAGCATCAGAAATTCTTTAAATTATTGGTTGTTACATCTGAAAAAGGATTTCTTTTTCGTCAAATAAAACAGATTTTACATTGTACAAATTCTGGTAAAAGGTGCTTACAAGGTCCTTCCAGACTACGCACCCTGGTTTGAATTGGAAATGATAAGCTTAATCTGACGCAGTAAACTGCTAGTTAATATGACTAATTCCTTCGGAATTTTTTTACACAATTTGATACTACTTGAGTAGTTTGGCGTTTTATATAATCTGTCGAAATTGATTCATCAGCAATTCATAATTAGATCATTACTAGGTTTCTTAAAATATTTAAATATACGTTTATTTATTTATTTTTTTTTTTTTTGGAATTGCAATGTATTTTATAAACTGTTTACACATGTTATATTTTCATCTACTTAATTATATATAAATTATTTATATAAAACTTATACTTATTTATATAAACTTATACTTATTTATAAAGCTAATACTTTATATAAAAAATATTTAATTTCAGTTTCAAGTCGGAAAAGTATTTTCTATTTAGCCTTTTGATTACAGACTAGACTGGCAACTATTTTCTTATTCATTCGCACCACAATTTGAAAAAAATGTTTAATTGTAATAGATTGCTCGTGAAATTATCCTAGTACATAAGTCTATAACAGGGATTTTTTCAGAAAGTGGTGCGGATAGAATATAGAATAGTCGCTGGGACGACATATATCCAAGACCCGTAATCAAAAAGTTAAAAGAAAAAGGTTTTTTTTTTTTCTTTGAAAATAAAAGTGACTGCACACTTTTTCTGAAAGGAGAAGACTTATTTTTTAAAATGCAATTTTTAATGCATTTCAAACAAGAATTCTCTTTTTTACTTATTCATCATACGTAATATAAAGTAAATTTTTCAGTCGTTTTGAAAATCGATTTTTTTATACATTTACACGCTTTAGACACCGGTGATTCAGAAAAACATATTCTAGAAAAATTTTTTTGCCGTCCCTCTGTCCGTCTGTCCGTCTGTGTGTCTGTAAACGCTTTTTCTCCCCAAAAAATTGAGATAGAGACGTGAAATTTGATGTTTGCTTAGTATATAATTATGGAAAGAAAAATATTTAATAAAAACAGGCAAAAAAAAAAAAAAGAATAAAATTCGCTTTCAAAGAAATTGTAACTAAAAAATAAAAAAGAAATAACCAGAAAATTCATTTTAAACTTATAAAGTCGATAGTTTCATTTCAACCATGATACGAATTTTTATTTTGTAGTAAAAGAAAAACATAAACGAAATAAAAGTTTTGAATTGTTTTTAAAAGGTTATTTTGGATTTACTTTGTTACATGATTTTCACTACATGTATCAAAATTTGATTTTCGTTTAATTAAAGATTAAGAATTTTATAATTCTTTTCAATTCATATTCCGCTGTCTTATACTTGTATTTGGTTACAATATACTTTCCTTTACCCTGGACATTTCTGTATTACTCATAAGAATAAAATGCAACTTGTTATTTTGTCAGGGATACTGTTGCCATTTGACCGATGACCAAATGTTTCATCTTTTAATTAAACAATGTTATGAATTATAAGCACAAAATAGTAATAAAACTATTGTTTTTAGGGAAGCGTAAGCTCAAGTTTTGAACATGAAACCCGAATACCAATGGCAAATCTCTAATGAAACAGGGCCCGAAACTTGTTTGATTTTTAAATTAAACTACGGGTTCGGACGAGTTTGAATTCAAGGTGAAATTTCAAATTATTTGCATTTAAAGAAAAGGGGGAAAACTGTCATAAACAGTTTGAAAAATAAAAAATGGACTCTAAGTTTTTTAAAATGCTTTACAATACTCTAAAAATGAGTTTGAAAGGGAAACATAATGTTTTTCATGAAATATATAAATTTCATAATTTAGTTAATTTATCTTGAGTTACCTAATACTACTTTTAGATTACATTTTTTTAATTGAATTTCATTTTATCACGTTATAGAGGTAGGTACATCTGACATCTACTAACATTTTAAAAATTCGTTATTTTACGAATTATATTATTCGTACTACATAAATTATCTAGTCACAAGTAAATCCGAAGGGCTTTGCGAAATTACATCGTGTGATAAAGAAAATAATAACTGTACATTGAAAGAAATAAAGACATGTTATAATATATATATATACACAAATATATTTCATACATGGAAGGGAAAAGAAAATTAAACCATAAAATATCTTTTTTTCTCCCACTTTAGTGATTATAACCAAAAATTCAATAACATGTTTAAAAATATTTATAATTTTTATAAAAATAAAATCCCAATTTTATACTAACCCTATGAATAAATGAAACTTCAATTAAAATAAAACTTCAAATTCTTGAAATTTATTCACCTAGAAATTTCAAAAATTACAGTGACTACTCAAAAAAAAATTACTGAAAATTTCCGCATAACACTGAAAAAAAGCATATATCATTTCATTATTTTTTACCAGGTCGTTATTATTGACACTAAGCAAAAGTCCTTTGTTTTCCCTGTATTTATCTTTTCGTACCCTAATGTGATGGAAGTTCATATGCTACGAAAAGTGTTTTTTAATTTTTAATTTAGTAAATTTCCAATAAAACAAAATTTTCTACTGAAGTATTCAAGGATAAATTAAGATTATCTGAATTACGGAATTTCTACACCGTTTTCTACTATGGGAATAACAGGGCCGCTCTATCTTGAAGGGCGGTAGGATATATTATATCCCAATTAATTTTGATCGAATTTCGCACCAGAAACTTTTAATTATTTTTTATATATATTTAGTGGGAGGGGGGGGGGGGGCTTTTTAAAAAAAAAGCTAAAATGAAATTTTCAAAATTTCCAGTATCAATTCATATTTACAGAAACGCAAATGTCTTTTCCCTCAAAAGTTTAAAATAAGTTAAAATAATTTGTAAACATACTAGGGGGGCTCCGCTCCCCTGCTCGCTACGCTCGCCAACCCCCCGCATAATCGCTTCGCGATTCCAAGTTGTAGGCTACCCCTACTTGCTATGTTCGCCAATACCCCATGGAATCGCTTCGCGATTCCGTTCGGTATTGCTTTGCAATCCCGGTTGGAATCGCTTCGCGATGCATAGACGGAGCCCTTACCAGATTGGTCTATTCGACTCATGGAAGGTATGGTCCACCCGGACGCGTTATTTCCGGAAACCTTACACATCAGCATCATTCCAGGAGTCATTCCTGAAGATTTGTTTAAGGCTAGTTTTTTTTTTCACTGTAGAAGGATACTGGACAATTGCACAATAAAATTTAACTACTAAGAATGTATTTGTTAAAAATACAAAACACTGCTCAATGGTGCACAATAAACTTTTAGTCATTTCAATATGATATTTTTCTGAAGACGGCACGAAACGTTGATATTTTATTTTACTTCATTTTTGATTTGTAAGTTTTTGTTTTTGTGCACTATTGAGCAATGTTTTGTATTTTTAACAAATGCATTCTTAGTAGTTAAAATAATTTCCTTCTCTTTATAATATTTCACAAGATACATTAGCAAATGAAAAAAAAAATCATGGGCTGTTACATTATTTTCAACGAGAAAGACATACGAAAGAACTTCTAGAAAACAAAGTTTTCTTTGTTTGATCACTGTTATGCTGGTTAGCCTGCATTATGTGCAATTTCCACACAAATCAATTTTATGTACTACAAAATTAAAAAATCTTTATTTTAATTTACACCGGAAAAAGTACGGGATAAATATGAAGGAGAATACGTGTTTCGTTGTATTTTATGTATTGTTGTTTTTTGTATGGGCCTGATCCAGAAATCTTGCTGTTTCGTTGACAGCAAGTCAAATAAAGAAAAGTTATCTTTTAAGTATTGATTTGTGCGGCAGTCGGTACCTAAACACATAAATGCGAAAAAAGTCTTTTTATTGATGAGTGTTTCTTAAGAACGCTGCCAATGCGCCTTGAGAACTATCGTTTCAGCGATGATTGACATAAAGCGTTTTACTAAGTATTTCAAGATTGATAACAGTAATAGTTTAACACATGACATAAAAAACCAGATTTCAAAGATTGGTGTAGTGGTAACACGTAACAACTTATTACTCAGCAGTACTTTCAGTAGGGTGGATTTATTAATTCGTTGTGATTTCATGTGATGTTCTATTTTTTAGAGATTGTAATACTAGTCTAAAGCAAGGTTGGTTGTGTAATTTGGACTACAATTACAATCCGAAATTTCAAATTTTTGCTATAGATTTCTGAAGAAGAATTTTCACTTTAAATAATTACTAAATGCCTATCATTAAATAAGGAATAAAAGGATGTGAACTTGAAATTTCTGAATAAAAATGGAGGCCAAACTCTAAAAAAATAACTTTTTCAAAAAAAAAGGACAGCAATCTAAAATAAAAACAGCCCGGCCAACTAGCAGCATTGCTCCCCTGTGATTTGAGTTGACAAACTTTATTTTAGACAATGTTGTGTTTTTATAGCCCCTTTTCATGTAGTTTAAATATAGTATTTCTCATTAAAAAATTACATTTAAACATAAAAATATCCACTTGCCAACCTCCGATTTTTCAGGAAAACATACTTCTTCTACAAATTTCTTCGATTAAATGTATCATCTATTAAATGCAAGACTCGTTTAAAAGTTATTGAATATCATTCGTTGAATAAATTTCTAGTTCGAAGTACATTTCTTTGATTTAAAAAGCCGGAAGTTGGCATGTGTGATCATATAGTATTAGAAGTGCTGGAATAAAAATATTTCACACCAGAATTTGGATTTAAAAGAATCTAACTTCACTATTGAACGGGTTTATTTTCCTTTTTTGCATCTTTTAAGCTTATTTCATAGTCATATTTTTGGTTTAAACTGAAACATATGTATTTAATAGCCGTTATAATGACGGCTCAGGGCTATTTAATTGTTTAATATTTTTGAAAAAAAAACTTCCAAATAATGCTTATTTTTTTTCATGTCTTTACAGCATTTTTATTCTTTTTTGTCAGCGTTTTTTCAAAACAAATATTTTTGCCTAGTTGAATCAGAAAAATGTTCGGATTAAACAGTGCAAAATTTATAAAAATTTATAGTGGTGAGAACAAAAAATTATGATACATGGCACAGCCAAATCATGTTTGGCAAAAGCATGTTGCCCGTATCACGTACGAGTAAATCAGGGGAGCGGTTAATTTTTTGTGTCTGATGTTTTTAAAGACAAAGATTCTTTTTCATATCCATGCATAATTCCAAAAACTTTGTTTTCTGAAGTCATTGCGCTTTAACAAAATGGATCTTCCCCAAATCTGGTGGATCCCCCGGTATCTTGTGATATTTGCGTATGAGTAGTACATAGTTCAAAGTTTATGAGAAAATGGTTTCTTTGTCATTACATTTTCCAGTAGTTTTTAAAGCATAATAAGTAAAAGCTATTGTGCAAACAAAAAAAAAATATCAGTTTGTTTATTAAAAGATTTCTTACCCCATTAATGCCCTGTGGCATTTTCTAAATCACTAGTTTTGTGGCAAAAGTGCTTTTCGCACAGGTCAATATGAAGATAAATATGCACCATCTTTCACAAGACAAATTCCTTCATAAAATAAGATAAAATCAATATGTAAATTAGTTTGTATAAGATAAATTTCTTTTTATTTTAACTGTAATTACTTTAAGTGCAGATAAGTATTTCATTTTAAAAGTATATTTCTGGAGTCCTCCAATTATTCTTTCTTCAATACAATAGTGTAAAAAAAAAAAAAAAAATCATGTAAAAATATTAAAAGTTGAGCGAGATATTAGAAAAGATCTCTCCCATAGACTTTACATAATCATCCGGGTCTTTTTGCGTACTTTTTCTGTGACTATTGTGGGCTCTTAACCCTTTCCCCGGTATACCTAATTTTAATTCCAAATTTGCAATCGACACCAATAATACTTTAATAAAATTTTGCTTTTACAATGAAAGCTTAAATTTAGGGATTCTTAATTTCACAAAAAGTTGATTATAAATTCCTGTGTCAGTCGATAATTTCTGTGTCATAATTTGCCTGAGCCGGAAAGGGCTGAATGTTGGATGAAGCAGACTCTTTTTGCCCGTACATTGTACGGGGAAAACAGTTCAGTGAGTAAATTTGTAAAATGAAAATTGATTTTTAATAAAATACTTTGAATGATATTGAATAGAAAAAATGTCATAAAACACGATGTGACTTTTTTTTATTAGGAATGGCAGAATTGGTGAAGCACTCTTTTGCTTTCAAAACACATCGCGAAGAGTTTCATATCGTTAATATTTTTTTGAGAAGCTAACAAATGAAAAGTAAATTGACAGATAATACAGGGTTCGTAAGAGTCCTGGAATTTCATGACCGGAAATTCTTTGGTACCAGTATTTTCTTATAGAAAATCTATGATTAAATAAGACAAAATTTTGCGCGTCAGAACTATGCTTATTTTTCTATAATGAAATGCTGGTATATCACCTCGAAAATAACAGTATCCCGTACGAGCCATGTAATATGATTAAAACAATTCAATGTCGCCTTTCCACAAAAATTGAAACAACCTAAACTAAAAAAAAAAAAAAAAAAAAAAAAAAAAAAAAAAAAAAAAAAAATACTTTCTAAAATTTTTTATAAAACTATCATCCAATTATGACTTTTAAAATGTTTTCTTTATCAACAAAATTCTATTGGAGACTAGCAGTTTTCACAATGAAATGAAAATATATATATATATATATAACAAAATATTTTACTAGCTACAGAGGTTTTTTTTATAATTTTATAGAAATTTTAAATTTCACTATGATTTAAATGTAAAATAAAGTAAAATCGAAATAGTTTTTAGTGATCGTCTGCTTCATATGAAGTATTTTTTTGTTATTGGGGACCAGCGACGCGTATACGTGCCGTAAAAAGGCTTAGGGGGTTGTGCAAATGTAACTTTATCAGATTTTTTGCAATTTTGGACCCCCTTCCCCCATTCTAATATTATACATTATTTTATCTCTGAAAAAAAAGAGGAGAAATTATCGACGAACTGATATATTTGCTTCGTGATCGATATCGCTTTGTTTGACGAGATATTTTACTCTCTTGTCAAAATATTTTATTCATAAAGATTTATTCATTTCTTTAAAAAGCTAAAAATTGCAGCATAAATATTCAGATACACATACAGTTCCACGAAACAGCTTGATTATTTCTTTTTATCGATTTGAAGAAGCATATTACAAATTCTGCGATTAAATAAGTTGATTCCTAAGTTTTCGTTTCAGATATTAAACGAAAAATTTCTGTTTAGAAAAAGGTATTCCATATTGCATGAAAATGCACGCATCTTGATTATTTCATTTATTCTATCGTTTTTATAAGGCGGAAATTAGGTTGCATTTTTATCGAACATTTTATATTTTTACTTTTGTTTCTAATTATGATATTTAATGTAAAATTTCATTGCACAGAATAATGTTTTTAAAAAGTGCTAAAAAAGGATTTCATTCTTGAAATAATCGATCTAGAAAGTTCTTTATATATATGTATAAATAATAACAAAAGAAGATTTTGATTACCTTAATGAAATTCTTTAATAATACCTAAACAGAATTTTCCTTAATAGACAGTTCTTGTTACACTACATCAGGGTGCGAGAAACTTATCTATCCTACGAGGAATTTTTTTTTTATATTGATGGAGAGAAATTTGCACACCTATAATTAACGTAAATATTTTGCTAACTCTCATAAAACTCCCCATGTTTAACATCTTACTAATACCTATTATGCATCAATAAGATAAATAAGTTAACTATAAAATTTAATTGTTAGATGCATTGCAATTTGTGATTGTTTCCGGATTTCCAGGAATCTTGGATTATAGGTAAGAATTTTCTATCATTGTTAAATACTTATTTAACTTAATCTTGTACTTTGATAATGGTTTCCCCTTAAAAAAATGTTAAATTAATAATTTTTAGTAATTCAAATTTTAATTATATTGCCTTATGTTATTTCGAAGACAAGATTGTATGAGAAGCAGCCATTAATGCATATTTCTGCTGCTTAAAAAAATGAAAAAACACATAATGCCATAAATATGATACTTAGACAATTTAAAACACAAACATGAAATCGATTTACAAACAGTACAAACAAATAACACTGATATATATATATTAATATCTTGAAAATATCTCAATGGAAATTGGCATTGAGTTAATCATATATTAATAACCATCTTCAACATATTGACCTTATCAATAACTCTTTTTTTGCATAATACCTTATTCAACCTGAGATTTTTCTCGTTTTATTTAAATATGCACTTCATTTAAAAAAATAATCAACTTCGATCTATTTGGCTGGATCTAATTCTTATTGAATACTAAATACATATATTCCACAAGCAGAAAAGGGAATATTTAAGTTGTACAATTTTTTAAAGAGTTTGCAAGCAGCGAGACTCGAGTTAGTGGGATTCACATGAGACCATATAGACAGGAAATCGGGTTCCGGTCAATCTCTCTGCTAGGACATCGTAAAGCCTCGCACGGGACAGTCCTTTTTCAGTGGTTTTCACATAAGAACTTTCTACAAGACTGACTGCTTTTTAGCTGAAGATTGCCACCTCCTTAACTGTATAATTCATTCTGCACATACGAGTCCAATCTTGTGCTTTTCCCTTTCTGTCAAACTGAAATATACCTGCTTCCCCCTTCCGGCCCTTTGTGGATGATTTTGTGTGATAAGATATCTTAATCTTCTGTTCTTGGAACTTGTGACCTGATGTGGTTCTCAGCACTTTTTATTAGCATCGTGGGTTGAATGACTTGAAACCTCTCTTCTGTTTATAGTGTGATAAATTGGTTTGTCATTTGAGTGTCCAGCCATAAATTTAAGTGTCCTTTCATAAAGTTCGTGAATGGTTGCTTCAAAATTCCTTCAAAGTGTCATACGTTGCCTTTATTGTATTTTTGTTAGTTATATTTTTAGATGATGTTAGTTATATTTTTAGATGATTGGTTTTGATGATAGAATTTTTAACCTCATCATCTATAAATGCCACCAGTTTTATTTTATAGAAATAATAATATCATTTATATTTTTTCGGCACCATTCAGCAATTATTTTAATATAAGAAATTTTTTAAGTGATTGCTGCTTTTCACGGCAGTTGTAACAAAATTAGTAAAATTATTTGTGTAACAAGTAACTCTTACTTGGTCTATAAAGACCTCCTTTCAATAAATATAAAATAGTGCAATTTCGAGATTCTTTCGCAGTGTTCCTATTCCAGTGGGCTACATTTTTAAATTTTAGATTTTTTGATTGGCACCCCTTTTCTGAATTATGAGAATTCTAATTGATTTAGCTTGAATTAAAAAGTTATTAAGTAAGGGGTTTTTTTGGATGTTAAAACAGTGGTGCTAATTAAGAAACCTTAACACGTTGACTGCCGACTTCGAGATAACTCGTAGTTGCGTTTCTTTCTGAAGTAGCCAACTAAGAGTTATCTCGTAGTCAGCAATCAACGTGTTTATTCTATTTTTTCTAAAACGAACCAATTTCAAAAAAGCGAAACAATCTTCGAACAGCACTTCCAAGAGAAATGAACTTTAGTATTTATATTAGAAAAATACTGGGGGGAATATTTAATAATATAATGCAGGGGTGCACAACCTTTGGCCCGCGGGCCACAGTAATACCACAATTCTTATGCAGAATAATTTTGCTTATAGTAATGACAGAAACGTTGCTATTAATGAAAAGAAACAACACTTTTCAAATATTCCGGTGGCAAACGATTTTCTGATAAAAAGGTTGTGCACTGATATATGTGATTAAATCAAATTATCACTTAAGCCAGATTTCTGAAAATTGCTGTGACAGTCAACGTGTTAAAAATAGCCTGGTGTTAATACAGTTCTTTTACAGAAATAACCGGATAGGTACGATGCTAAAATCGGTAAGGCACTCAACTCTAATTTCGCCTGAAGAGTTATTCTATGGAAAACATAAACCTCAGTTACAAAAAAAATATTCAATAAAAGTCTTATATAATAAAACCTGTTGTTTTATCTCACATTATTTCACAATAAGAATCTGGCAGCAATTTCGGGATAATCTCAATCTGGTCACATTTAGAAGATGAACACAACATGTTTGTGATGTAAGCCATACTACAGATCGAATGTGATGTTAAACATTTTGATATTTATGTGAATGTGTTCATGAAATCCTTTTTGAAGTGTAATTTTTAATTGCGTTCGTAATTATGTAAATATGTAGCACCTAGAGTCATCATTCAATACGTCCGTCTGCCCGCATACAACAACGCAAAAACTTCCCAACCGAATCGTTGAAATTTAATTTTTTAATTTACTACATAATTTTGTAGAGTCATTTCAAATTTGATGAAAATCAGATATATATTTCATATACTGGGACAATCAAAAATATTTCGTTACATTACGATAAATGCGAAAAAGATTTTCAAGTGCTGTTCAACATTTTCCGGAAGGGGGAAATTCTGTCAGTAAAATGAGAAATTATCGAATGACATCGAAATTTAGAAACGATTTTTTGAGAAATTGAGAGCCCCTTAATTTAAGCTTCCACAGTAAAACCGAAATTTGACTATTATATTATTGGTGCCGTTTCCAAGTTTGGAAATTAAAGTTAGGTATTTCGGACTGGGTACAGTGTGCCGGAAAGGGTTAACCCTTTCCGGCGCAGACAAATTCTAATCGAAAAATGAGAAATTTTGCACTGACACCGGAATTTACAAAAGACTTTTTTAGAAATTAAGAATTCCCTGGTTTAAGCTGCCATTGTAAAAGTAAAATTTTACTAAAATATTATTGGTGCCGTTTGTAAGTTTGGAATTAAAATTAGGTGTTGCCGGAGTGGTAACACTGCGCCGGAAAGGGTTAATGATGTTACAATCTTTTGAACTTAATGCAATTCATATGCATCTATGAAATATGTACTAAAATATACATTCTGTTCAATATGGGGTGCAAAAAATATTTTTATTAATATACAGGGCCGCACAAAAGTATTCCATTACATAATGGTGTGGAGGGAACCATTGTTTGGGGTGCGTTTTAATTATATTAAAATATTTCATATTTTATAAAACATATAGTATATGCACCGAAGAGTCATTATATTATGATCACCAGTTTAATATGACTTAGGATCACTTTTCGCTATCAAAATCATCAATACCCGACCGGATATCAACTCGACAAATTTCATGTAGGTAATATGAAGTATCTGGTACCAGGCGCTCATCAAGTGGTCCTGCAGTTCTTGCACATTGCGAGATATAGAGCGGTATCACAAGTCGAGATTTTTAGGTGAAACCACAAATGTTCTATTGAATTTATATCAAGTGAATTGAGAAGCCAGGACATGACTTGAAAATTACTAGAATGCTTCACGAACGATTCGACTTACATGACATGCTGCATTATCCTGTTAGTCAAAGCAATCACCCGCCGCGCCGAAAGCATTGCTGTCATGAATGGAGACGGGTCTGGAACGATGTTCAGATAGAGCACTGATGTAAAGGAATTGTTCTGTAGGGATTATGCGTCCTGAGTGCAGTATACAAAAAACGTCCACACGATAATATAGCCACCATAGGCTTGTCTCCGACCAACTGCGTATTCGGGAGCGAGGGTTTCCGCTGGAGTTCGACGCATCTGAACGCGACCGCCGATGTGATATACCGAGAAACGTGATTCGCCGGACCATGCAACTTTCTTCCATTGTTCTATGGTCCGATTACGATGTATCGGCCCGTTGCAGGCGCTGCTGGCGACGACTTACTCTCGGAACGGTCACAGTTTGCCGGCTGTATAGGCCCATACGGAACAGTGCACGCTGCGCTGTAAGTTGAGAAACACTGCCTGGATCACTACTATTATAGTTGTTGGTGATTTCGACTGTTGTATCTGTTCGGTCGAGACGAATATTGCTCAACTCTGCAATTGATGCTGGAAAACACACCGCTGGGTGCATGGTGCTTTATATACTTCAATATCAGCTGTTCTTGCGTCGTGTTTTTGTTTTTGGCCAAGCATGTTGTTAAAAATGAAGGGTGGTCATAATGTAGCGGCTCCTCGGTCTATATTAAAAAGAATGAAGAATAGAAAGCAGAGAAAAATGTTAACTATTTCTTTAAATTATCAATTGCATTTTTTATGATTTAAAAATTATGAAATTATTATCCGCGATCATTAAAGAGCTTGACACAAAATTTTGAATGGTTTGCAATTAATATAATCTGAAATATCAAATATCAGGAAGCAAATATGGCTTTTAAGTGTACAGTATTCTGCAGTATTTACAAGCATTTCTCATAACTACGCGACGTCTCTATTCAAACAATAAAATGTTTAATGAAATGAGAAATTTACAATTTCATGTTTTCTGATTAAAAAGATTTATTTATTGTACAATACATATTTTTTTTTAATTTATTTTAAGTGCATATATGCGCCGATACATTAAGAGAAATTCGCGAAGTTAGGTAATTTCAAAAATTTATATTTTTTAAATGATTTATTTTACCTCAACAAATTTAAATTATTTCGCACGAAATATCAGGTTCCACAACGTATGTGCTGGTAAAACGTGAAACACCCATTTAGTTTCTATCAATAACATTCTTTAGAATTTATTCATGCTGTCTTAGGAAACAGCATGATTACTTGATCGATCCTTACGTTTGCTAGATGAAGAGTGTGCCAGAGTTGCCAGATTGTCGAAAGCCAATTTCCCCAAAATTTCTGAAATTTTCCCTATATCAGGGCTTTTTTCAGAAAAAGTCCCCAACGCAATTTCGACTCAAAAAGACCAGTTCTCAGTTTTCAATTTTCCGTTATAAATTTTTTTAAACAAATTTAAACTCCATTTTTTCCCCAAATCAAGCATTTTTGTGAAAAAATTCCCCATTCATGCAAAAGAGAAAACTTAAAGCTAGAAACAACAACAACAAAAAAAGTTATAAAATTATTTCTATTTTTTGTGATATAAATGGAATGAAATGTATTTACATTAAATGAAATGTATTTCTATGCTTGTTTTTCCGTCCGCGATAACGGGAAAATCTGAATCACTTATCTGAAATTCAGATGGGGGATAGCCCAATGCAGATCATGATGAATTTGTTGTACATGTAAACGGTAAACCCGATCATGAGAATAATGATTTATATGAATTATTTCTGTATTTTATTTTCGTTCTCCAAACCAAAATCGATTTCGAGACAGATTCGGTATTGGAAAATGTCTGAACTGAAATTCTGAAAACAATTACCCAAGTTTTTCCCCAAATATCTTCATAGTCCCCAAGCATGTCCCCAAGATTTACTTGTCCCCGAAAAATTCCCCTGTAGGCTCAAAATTCCCCAAAATGGGGACAAAATCCCCAATCTGGCAACACTGCGCGAGCTTTGCAAAAATATTTTAAATTTAAAAAAAGAATGATAATACTTTTTTAATTGAGTTTTTTTTTAATTGCATTTTGAGAAAAAATCAATTTCAGTGAAAATTGCTTTATGTTACGAGTTTGTACACATCCAACATTTTAAGTATCTTAGCACCAGAAATTTCCTGAAATTATAGTCTCTACATATGCAGATAGATTTCTTTTACTTTATATAAGGCAAAGATTGCTCTATGAAAATTCTAAGATCACAAATCAATTGAAAATGAGAAGAATAAACTGCACACACGATTTATGATCTATTACTTTCATTGTAATAATCAGGAAAATTTTATTACACTGATTTTAATAGAGTTTGTAGAGTTTTGCGAATCAAAAATAACAGATTAATATTCAGAAATAGTTCTAACAGAAAAAAAATAATCATTTGTGAGCTATATGATGTAAACTGTATACATATTCATTTTTGTAAATCGCAGGACTAATTATACCAAATCAATAAGCGCCTCTTTACAGAGCCTGATTACTAACGGGGCACTCTCTCACCAGAAAAAATTTATAGAAATTTTCGTCTTCTTTAAACGCCCTTTTCATACAAGATTACTGTCATGAATAAGGAAAAATTCTTTATTTCTTTTTCCTGGTGGGAGAGTGCCCCGTTAGTAATCAGGCCCTGCCTCTTTATCTCTCTGCTTTGATACAACAAAATATTATGTTTTTTTGACAAAACATAACATATCAATCAAATTTACTAAAGATAATCACTTATAATTATTATTCTGTATTAATGTGATAATGAAGATTTTGTTTTGATATTTGATAATTTTGTAAATAAAATATATTTTCTAAAATGATTTGATGATGATTAAATCAATCTTAATTTTTTCTTTAATATTTAAAAAGTAGTCTTAGCAATCGCTTTATTTTATTGTAGACTTTCTAACTATTTCTGTGATTAAATAATGGGACATAGTCAAGTATGTTGATTGAACTGTACATACACTGAGTATAAATGCGATTTTTTAGTTTTTAGCGTAAAAGAAACTACACAAAACAAATGCATTGCTATTGAATTGATAAAGAAAAAGAAATATTACTTCTTGCAAATTGATATTGCGACGATACTAAAGCATCAGTTAGCTGGACATTTATTATTACCTTTTATTTTTAACCATTTTGCGTAAAATACTTTTACCTCTACACTCCTAATAGCAATATGCTTCTTTACATTCACCATTAGCTTGTCCTTGTTTTTACTATTATTGTGTACTATGGCTGTTCACCGCCTCCTGAATCTTAGGCAATAATCCTGACACATATAGAATATCTGTCTCTTGTTTATTAGCTTTTAACCATACTTTTGAATATGAATGCCACTATTTTTTTTAAATATTCCATTTTTTTAAAGTTACTTAAGAAGAGGTTTCAGTGTATAGGGATAATTTCTCTGTTTTTATCAATATCCATAATTAATTATCTTCATAACAAATTTCTTCAAAATGTGTTAAATCTTTAATGTAAATAATATGGTAATTAAATTTTATCTAAGTGAAAGATTTGTTCATATAACCGAATTTTTATTTTTTAATATACTAAATTTTATTTTCTGAATAGTTTACATTTTTCTGTAACGTTGTGATATTATAGCATTAATAATAATAATAATAATAATAATAATAATAATAATAATAATAATTATTATTATTATTATTATTATTATTATTTAGTTTTTCAATTAAATAATGATTGAACAGAGTATGTTCAATGTTAATAACAGCAATTGATGATATGTTAAAAATTGCAATTTTTTGATAAATTGGAAACTAATGTCCTTTATTGGAAAATATAAATATATTTTTTTCCCCGAAAGTAAGATTATTTTTCCTTTTATAGTTAAATAAGTTGTTTTCGTGTTTAAACAAAAGTATTAATACATAAATTTTACAATGTGTTATGATTACCGGCCCCACCAGAGAAGATTGGCACGAGCCGTCACTGATTGTAGCAGTGTCAAAAATCAAAGACATTGATTCGTACACCCATAGATACCATCCGAGATATCTTTTCCACGTCGACTTTAACTCCTTAATTGGTTCCCTTTTTTACGTGCAATAAATTGAAAATTTGGGTTAATGCTTATTCTAAACATCTCTACCTTTAAATAGTATGTCATTCCATTTTAAAAAAAATAGCGGTGTCAAAAAGCTTTAAATGATGAATTAAGTAAATTCATCTTGTCCGAACGGCTACGGGCAAATCAGTTAAAGGGTTAAACCCTTAGGGACGAACGGCAAAGTATACGTGCAGCAAAAATACTTGAGAATCCTCGTTTATTTTAATCGGTGCATTTTCTCGATTTTAATAAGGCGCAAATTTCATTTTTTTTTTTTTAAACCGGTGACAAAACATTAAAAATTTAGTAAAATTCATCCGTCGTGAAAGGGTTAATAAGTATGTTAGTAATTCAGCATATTTTTTTTTCAGTTAATATGCTTATTACTACTGCTGTTATTATTTTTATTTCCTCTGTATCGCATCTATGATCAATGTAGAAATTTATATTTAAGAATAATAATAAAATGTTCCAATTATAAACTTTCTGTCTTTTTTTTTTTTTTTTTTTTTTTTTTTGCATTTAACATAAAGGGAATAAAAGGGATAAATAGTGCTGACAGCAGTTTAAAAGATCAATTTACAATATTTCGTATTAGTTTCAAAATTATAAATTGTATTCCATAAACATAATATAACATGAGTGGAATGTTTCAAACTCGACGAAAAATGACTTGTCTTCTTGTTTTCATTGTTCATCAAATAACCGCGAAACGACGATTTTTTCACTATTCTCATGAAAATGCTATATACCATATTTTAAAAAAATGTACATAGAAAAATGCTTCGAGGTTGTTTTCATGATGTAAGAAAACTATCTTTCTACTTATTTGAAATTTTTATCGCAGGAAAAAGAGCGATTTCGGAATGAAAGATATCATTCTTAGCTTTTGAGCTAATGTGTTGTAAATAACCGATTTTACGGACGAAAGGATTTCCCGAAAGTTTGAGAATGGAATTCATATCTGCTGTAACTAGGCCTTTTACGCTTTTTTTATTTGTTTCGTTACACAATCTTCCGTTTCCGAAAAATTAATAGAAATTCTTTGATAAAAGATACACGTTACAGCAGAGAATGCGCTATCTTATACTATTTTGCTTTTACTCAATGATCTAATTGTGACAAAAATGATGACATTAAGTGAAAGCATTTTTTTATATATAATTTTTAAATAGAACAGCTGGAAGCATTAATATTTCAAAATGATTTGTATATTTTTCAGATTTATTATGGTGTCTGTTCTATTTTATCGCATTTCATTCATGGATTTATTTGCTGATGTGGAACATGCTCCATTAAAAAAAATGAAAAACTTCACTAGAAAGAGATGTCACATATATCCACCGGCAAAGGGAAAAAAATCAAAAGTAACACGCAAAATATGTGAAAAAAACGTATGCAACGAACACAGAGCCAAGGTAAGCAATATTTATGAATAATATTTGTGCAAAAATGCATCTGAACTTCTTATTTAAGTATTTAACAAGTATTAATATTATAATATTTAAATTATAATTAATGTGACAATTTTATGGTTTTATATAAATAATCTTGCATTTTTTTTCGTTGTAATATAAACATTAATTATTTTTTTAAAGACATATTTTTTAAATTTTTACATACTATTTTTATGAATGTTTTTTCTATTTGCCTAACTAAACTGCGTAAAATGTTGCAGCAAAACCTTTTTGTTAATCAAGAGTAATTAAATGATTTAGCGCATTCATTCCTCCAAGACCCACCGCGTGCGCTCGTGTCACTATGAAGGGTACGCGTTTTTCCGGGTTAAACAAAAATTCTCTTTAGAGAAGATGAAATTCCGCACATTTAAACAAGATTTTTGTTTTCCTATAAAAATACTGACATTTTACTGGAAAAATGACGGTACTCGTACGAATCCTGTTGTAAATAATTTAAAATAGAACATTGATCAATGTTAATCAAAATATTAAACGTGTTGAGTGATTCGAAAATTAAAAATATCTGTATAATTAAATCTTGTTTCTTATGACATATATTGGAGACGCACTCTAAGCTGAAATATGCTAAGCAAGTATATACTTTAAATTAAAGTTTCAGTTTGGTTCTCAAAATCACTATAATGATATTTAAATGATATATTTATGAATTCAAAAAAAATGTATTCAAACCAGAAAAAATATGAAATAAAAAAATTAATTTAATAAGGCCTCTTCACAATTATTTCGTATTTAATATTTTTCTATCTACTTACAAAATCCAAATTACAAATTACTGTGAAATTGTAGCTTGGAAGTAACACGTAAAGAGCGAATAAGGCGTTCACTTTCCTTTAGCATTAACCTATTTGTGCCTAGCGTCCCTTTTTCGAGACGCTTCAAAAGGTGCATGTAGCACTGTTTTTGACACCGGTAAAAAAGAACAACAACCTTTATTTTATTTAATTGAAACATTTTCGTAATTAATGAACTAAACTTAATTCTTTTAAAAATGGTGGTGCCATCCGAATAAAATTTGCGCAAAAGGTCGTGGACACGAATGGGTTAAAATTTAACTTGACCCTTTCCGGAACGGGCAAATTTTGTAGTGAAATGAGTATTTATCGACTGTCACCAGAATTTGCAAACGAATTTATTTAGATATTATGAATTCCTTAAGTTAAACTTTTATTGTAAAAGCAAAATTTTATTAAAATATAAATGGTATCGTTTGCATATTAGGAATAAAAATCAGGTATCTCGGACAGGGCAAAGTGTGAAGAAAGGGTTAAAAAAACTGCAATTTATACATGATTTTCCCTTTAAAATATTCCCAATGCTATCACTTCTGAGATCACATTAAATTATAAAGAATAATAGTGAAATCATGCACTACAACAAATTTTGATTAAAAGTACTTAAAGAATTTCATTTAATATGGAGTAAATAAACTTTTTTCTTGTAAACTAAAATCATTTTCTTAAATGTTCTTTATAAGTAGAATTTGTTTTTAAAAAAACTGAATTTTTTTTCTAGAACAGCTATTTCAAATAGATATTTCAACTTTTGAAAACATATAAAAATATTCATTTCTTCGTTATATTAAACTAGTACATCGAACCCAGGGTTCCTGGGTCACAGAGTAAATGTAAACTTTTTTTTAATAAAAAAAAAGTCTAATAAAATTTTCCGGTCCTTCTAGGTTATCCCGTCGACCAATTTCGCCAAATTATAAAAATCGCCAAACTAATAGCCAAATTATACATGTTGCCATGATTTTTATTTTAAATAACGAAACAAAAAATGAATTAGTATAAAATTAAAAAAAATACAAATAAAATGAGGAAGTAAAAATCACTTGATGATGTTTTAAATATGTGCATCGTGTTTAATGTCATTGAACGTGGCATTTATAGTCATACACTATTGGCATTTAATCTTACATTTTGGCGTTAGATTTTTTAGGTCGAAGGGATAGCCTAGTAGTACCAATTTTCCTACGTAATATGCTTTTTAAATTGCCAACTAATTCCAAACAGCAATTTTATATGTAACATATTAATTATGTAATCATATAAAGCTTTGTAAAGTATCGGTACTTCCGTATTAGACGCAAGATAGAAGTTATTAGCCAAAGATTTTGCCAAAGAATAAAATTGCATTCGTTCAGTTTTTAAAACCTATTTAAGAAAATATGACACACTGCTATTCTTTAAAATACACTTTTGTATACGTTAATTAATGTATCTTTAGTCAAATAAGTTTACAACGAACTAAAAGTCATTAAATTGATAGATAAAAACGAAACAAAACCAACAACATTCACCCGGTTTTATAACCGACAATATTTTGTCATAACAGGTTTTAATTTTTTTTTTTTCAGTTGCTATGAAAAAATGGTAACTAAAATAGACAGTGATCTGTTATTTTCCATGGAGATAAGAGATAGATGGAGGTGCAGTATGCGATTAAAACGATTTAATGGGCGTTATTCTTCCAATTTAAGTCTCTTATTCGGCCCAAACAAAACAATCACGTGGAACAGAAACCGAATTCTTCAACATCATTTTTTCTCTAAATGAAAAGATCTAATTGTATTTTAGCATTCTAAAATAACATTTCATTGTATTATGAATTAAAACTGTATCGCTAAAAGTTTTCCTTTTTGCGAAAGCACGCAGTTGTGTTTGATGCAATGCAGCGAGTTTCAGAGTTACATTTTTGGTGTCACCTCCAGCTACCAAACTGCGTCTCTATTCTTTTTTTTCGTCTATGGCTATTTTTCCTTTATTTTCCACATCAATGCGATACTCAAGTTGCTACTATTAGAGAAATTAAACTAAAAACTACAAAAAAATTAATAACTCAAAAACAAATTCAGATACAGTTTTCTATCAAACTGCATTTAAAAGTGCATTTTTTTCTCTAAACGATGGTATAAAGGTTGAAAACGTGTTATGTCTAAAAGTTTAAAAATTTGCAATAGCGAAAATTGCAAAAGCGAAATTTCATCGAAAAGTGTTGCCATTCAAAACATGACGTATGCGTTACGCACAGATACGTTTGGCCTTTATTATATAGATTTGTATGTTGTGAATATTTTCCAATGGATTATTAAATTTTTAACTAATTATACAAATAAATGGGAAACTTCCGTTTTTTCCTTAAGTCAAATAAATTCGATATGAAAAATGATTAAACTTTAAGTTTGAGTCTTCTATGTAGTTATCTTTTCCATAACAAAAATCTTCTGAATTCAATTAAATTAAGAAAGAACGAAAAATTAAAGTTAATTGCTAAGGATATATATTGATAAGCACAAAATACTAATTGTTATATTTCATATATTTTTATTGTATATACGCGCAATAGAGTGTAAAGGAAAAAAAAGTTTTTTTTAAATATAATTTAATATTTATCAAAAAAGCAAAAAATGCATATACGAAAGATTTGGTACCATTTTAATCAACTGAACGAATAATTTCTATGTATTTAAACTATTCTGAATTTCTTTGATTTTTACAGGTAGTACTTTTTTGTGTAAGGAATTTTTATATTGTTTTATTAGGGGACGATTTTCTCACATCTGGTAGACATTTTATGGGCCAATATAAAAGCTAAAAGACGTGAGATGAGACAGCTGTATCAATAGCGTAGTCAGGTCATATATGGGGGGGGTTCTCATATTAAATTTATATTAAAATTTATTACTGTAAACCAACGTCCTTCAAGGAAATATGAATAAAAAGAGAAGAAATAAAATTAGTTGTGCAAAAAGAGCATCAATTAAGATTAGAGAATTCAATGCATGAAAGGAATAAATAATTCAGAATTACAATAAAAGAATAATACGTTTTTCTGACATCATCCTGCTTTTCTCTCTTTCCTTTAGAAGTCGCCGTTAGAACAACATGAAAAAACTAGTCGGATATTCAAAGACTTCCTTCTGTCTTATATGTTTTAATATTTCCAGAAAAATGAAACATTGTAGCGTCACCGGTTAGGTAATTTAAATCAAAATATAATCTGCAACAACTTATTTCAAGGTCTAACTGAATCTCAATTTTGATGAAAATCCGTGTATTAGTATTTCAGATTAGATTCACATTTTAGATTCAAATTTAGATTCTTCTTTCACATTAGATAAGTGGTGGCCAACTGTACTACGTCTGAAACCACATTTAAAAAAAAAGAAATAGCCGACTTCTTGATTCGCAGAGATTCGATGATTAGAAAAGGCATTAATTACTATAAAAATATAATGGTGAGCGGCGGGACACAACTGGCCACCCCTGTATTATATAACCTATATTCTGTGTTGTTAATATTAGTGTACAATCACAGTAATTCAATAAATAAGAGAAGAAAACATTTTCTCTCTCTCTCTCTCCCCCCCCCCCAAAAAAAAGGGCATTTTTTGCTTGAAAAAAATCCCGTCACTCCGTATGTAGTGAAAAAAGAAAAATAACAACAAACTTTGATGCCTCACTAATCATATAGACAAGAGTTTCTCTATCTTTGCTGTCAGTGTTCACTGAAATAGCTATTAAAAAAATTATCACCAACTGACGTTAGATGTTTCGCTTACACATAATAATATAATAATTATATCATAGATGATATAATTATGATATAATTACAGATGTTACATATAATAATTTTTTGCTCTAGGTTTAACTTAAAATTATTTTACAAATAGTTTCAGATTATATTTCATTATTTTCATCTCCGTCAAAAACATTGATTACGCGAATTTATTCATTACGCGAATAAGATTGTATTTTCCAACCTAAATTGCCTAGGCCGCAGGTGGAAACTGGGATTTCATGTTGTATCTGGTAGTTAATACCGTATTTGTGCATGGTTTTAATTTTCCGTATATACTTACACAAAACTATTGTCCTTATAAGATCACAAAGAATTTCTAAAAATTCTGTGATCTATTAAAATAAAGAATTTTTTTTTTTTTTTTTTTTTTTTTGAAAAAAAATGTAGCAAATATAAGAAAGGTACGAGCATTAGATATGTTACATAACCGCGAGCCAACACTCTTCCAACCGAACTATCGCCAATAACTCAATCAACACAATTTATCGAAACAATCTTTCAGTCCGATACTCAGGAGATCGAGTGGTCAGAGAAAATCACAGCAAAAGAGTAAATTGCCGGTATGTTATTAAAGAAAATACTTGGAATAATATAAAAGGATTTTTAAAGATGAATTTCTCTTTAACAAAACACTGGTTGGTATTTAACACCTTTTTTCCCTGACCACTCGCTACCCTGATAAGCGTTACCGTTATTCAAACTTAAGAATCAAGGACATCCTGAGACATGGTTTCCTTGAATTTATTTTAGAAAAAAAATCATTTATACCGCAAAAATATAGGAGCAAATTATATAAATTCAAAATTGATAATTTTGATTTACGGAACTATGTGATTCCTACAGCATGATTACATAACTAAGCTACCTCATTTGGAAGTTTAAATATATACGAATCCGCGCGGCCCGCCGGCCGTAATGTCTATACATAGTCTATACAGATTCGATCACGGCTTATTTTAGTATAATTTTCCGGTATAACATTTTGAATCTTCTTAACCTTCCTACCCTGAATGGGTCTAATCGACCTATAACTATAATTTGTTTTATACGATTCAAACCAGAACTCTCTTCACAAAGAAAGTTAAATAATAGATTGACAGAAATAAGTCAATTAAATATATTAAAATGTTTTGAATAACAATTCTGGTGAGAAAGGTTTTTATCAAGATTCAGTAAAATTTGAACAGGGTAGGAAGGTTAAAATAGAGAGAGGCCTTCTCTTCTGAAGGTTTTCTCTTCTGAGAAAGCCTTCTTAAAACTCTTAGAGGTGCTTGCTGTCTCACAAGAACATGGAATTGCAACTTAATCAATGCGGGATTTGGTGTCCTATTAAGAGTACACGTCTTTGTGAATTATTTTGCCTTAACAATTAGCTTCGTTATTAACATTATCTAGTAATGATACTATTCTAATCCTAGTGATTTTGTAAATGTGAAACTGTGAAACATTTGGTTATTTACAGCTGCAAAACGGATGAATATTTTTATATTGATAATTTGGATAATTGCCTTCATATTCATTACAATATGCAAAGTTTTTCCTTCAGTTAATAATTTTTTTTCTAATGCATAAAAGATAAAAGTTAAAAAATATTATGCTTTTAATTAAATGTAACAATGCGATAGTCTATTGCGTTTGTAATATTGTACAATTAAAAAAAGAAAGAAAGAAAAAAAGAAAAGAAAAGGAAAGGAAAAAAATGCGAAAATTGATTTGACATTCCAGTAATATTGTTAGCAGTAATGATAACCGAAATCTTTATAACTACGACATGAAAAAAATGGCAAAAATATATTCCTCGAAGTAAATATATATATATATATTTGCTCTAGTGTTACACTTGCATTGTCTACGTCTTGGCCATTCGCTGACAATGTTTGCATACCTCAATGTTGAACAGAATACACATATTTGTAAAACAATGGCAATAAAATTTTACAATTTCACTGTTGATATTTCTAACTTAATGTAAATATTTTTACATTAGGAACGTTTAGTCGGAGGTGCGTATCTATATCTAGAGACCAATGACCAACTGTTTTTTTTATTTAACGAACTTAAAACGAAAAATTTCAAAATATCCTGCGTGAAATCAATATTACTGATATTTAAATTACTTTCCCCTCAAAGGGTTAAAATAAGTTAACCCCTTTCGGCGCGGTGGTTTCATAGATATACCACTTAGTAATTTTATTTCCCAAACGCCGCATTGGCACCGGAATTTTGTTTAAAAAAATTATGGTTTATTGAATGCTTGAAATGTGGCCTTTTCTCATTTACAAATAATGTTCTTTTCAAATTCCGACGTCATTCATTAATTTTAACACTTAAGCAATGAATTTGTCGTGCGCCGCAAAGGGTTAAAATAATTAGATTATCTTTATAGCAATTCACAATAAAGCTTAAAAAAAATTAAAAAAATCATTTGTTGTTGCCTAATTTTTAACGAGAGAGACAGATAAGAAGTCACCTAGAAAACAAAAATTTCTTCATTTGATCACTGTATCAATTTCGTTGACCACAAAATATAAAAATACTTTATTTTACTTAACACCGGAAAAAGTATGGTATAAATGTGAAAATGAATAAGTATTTGCTTCCGTATGCTAAACAATAACTTCTTTTAGCAGATATAATCATGAAATCTTGCTGTTTTCAATGGCAGAAAGTCAAATAACGAAAACATGTCGCGAAAATTTTTTTTATTGATGAGTGTTTCTTATGAGTCTTTTTATTGATGAATTTCTTATGAGCTTATGTGTTTTGGACGTCCATCCCTCTGGGAATTGACAGAAAGCGTACTACTGGGTTTTTGTACGCTCTTAAAAATAGTTATTTAGCCCAGGGCTAGCACCGTTCCTAAAATTTTCACACATTGCTATCAGTATTTTAAACCACAAATCTTCCTAAAAGTTTCCTTTAACATATACACTGGAGTGCAAAATTTAAGAACGGAGTCCCAAAATTCCAATTTTCAAGCGATAATTTTCACGTGAATATTCAAAAGGAAGTAATATAATTTGAATAACTACTATCCCTGTATAACAGCTAGTCCATATAATCTCTCATTGAGGTCACACATGATCACAAGAGTCACAGTCAGAGCCTGATTACTAACGGGGCACTCTCTCACCAGAAAAAATTTATAGAAATTTTCGTCTTCTTTAAGAGCCCACAATAGTCACAGGAAAATTACAGAAAAAGACCCGGATGACCATGTAAAGTCTATGGGAGCGTTCTTTTCTAATATCTCGTTCAAATTTTAATATTTTGACATGATTTTTTTTTGCATAAAATAGTTCAGGACAATCCACAACCGGGCTAGTTTTCACTTTTTCGATTTTGGTTATATATTTTTTATATTATGATAGTTTCAGTTTCAAAACCGGTTTAAACCGGTTTTGAAAATTAAAGTAATTTTTTAAAAAAAATCTAAAACCAAAATCGAAAAAGTAAAAACTAGCCCGGTTGTGGATCGTCCTGAACTATTTTATGCAAAAAAAATCATGTCAAAATATTAAAATTTGAACGAGATAATAGAAAAGAACGCTCCCATAGACTTTACACGGTCATCCGGGTCTTTTTGTGTACTTTTCCCAGGGCCTGATTACTAACGGGGCACTCTCCCACCAGGAAAAAGAAATAAAGAATTTTTCCTTATTCATGACAGTAATCTTGTATGAAAAGGGCGTTTAAAGAAGACGAAAATTTCTATAAATTTTTTCTGGTGAGAGAGTGCCCCGTTAGTAATCAGGCTCTGACTTTTCCTGTGACTATTGTGGGCTCTTAAACGCCCTTTTCATACAAGATTACTGTCATGAATAAGGAAAAATTCTTTTTTTCTTTTTCCTGGTGGGAGAGTGCCCCGTTAGTAATCAGGCCCTGGTCACAGTCACTACGGTGAAACAAAAAATTAGGAAATTTTATACGTCTCTTTTATGAGTCTCAAATTACAACTATATGTGACTCCACTGTCAGGTCTCTGCGACTGCTGCTTTGTGACGAGTCAACAGATGACTTTACAGTGTCGTTTTATTGTGACTCGCGTGTGACTGTCATTTGTAGGCTCAATTTCAAAGTCATTGTGAATGTTGCATTTTGATAAATCACCAAACAATGTCCCGTTAAAGTCACATGGTGAGTTTTCACCACTTTTCACAGTGGTTACTTCACAGTAGGGTCTCTGTTACCATTTGACAAAGTTTTGTAACAGAAAGTCACCATGTGACTTTAATGCGTTATTATTTGGTTATTTTATTTTGGTTACGCAACATTCACAATGACTTTGAACTTGAGCCTCCAAATGACAGTCACATGAGAGTCTCAATAAAATGACACTGTAAAGTCACCTGGTGACTCGTCACAAAGCAGCAATCGCAGTCACCTAACAGTGGAGGCACATGTAGTAGTCATTAGAGACTCATAAAAGAGACGCATGGAATTTCCTATTTTTTGTTTCGCAGTAGTGACTGTGACTCTTGTGATTATGTGTGACCTGAATGAGATTTTATATGGACTAGCTGTTATGCAGGGATAAAAATTATTCGGATTATATTACTTCCTGTTGAATATTCGCGTGAAAATTATCGCTTGAAAATCCCTTCGTCCTTAAATTTTGCAAGGTGCAAGGTAAGTAAATTTTGCAAGGTAGTGTACAATAGAACTATAGAATAAATATTATGTTTTAAAACAGTGGTAGGAAAGTATGAAAATTTTAGGAACGATGGGAGCCCGGTCAATCCTTTCCAGCACGGGCAAAATATTTTAGTAAAATGAGAAATTATCGATTAACTCCTGGAATTAGAAACATCTTTATGAGATATTAAGAGCCCCTTAATTTAACCTTTCACTGTAAAAGCAAAACTTTACTAAAATATTACTGGTTCTGATTGTAAGTTTGGAATTAAAATTAGGTATTCCAAACTGGGCACAGTGCGCCGGGAAGGATTAACGCATAAAAGTAAGAATTCAAATATTGATGTTATAATAACGCTTAACAAACTTATTTCTCAATTGTATTTTTAGTATGGTGGGTTTTATAATTATTTCTGATTCCTTGTAAACTTCTATTTCTTAGAAATTGTAATATTAATCTAAAACAGCGGTACCAGTTTGACCTCATTTACAGTCCGAAATTTCAAATTCATATTATAATTTCATACTATAATTTTTTTTCACTTCAATTTCCTACTACAAATTTTCAAAGACGAATTTTCACTTTATATAGTTACTAAATGTCTATCAATAAATAAAGCATAAAATATTATTTATATTATTTGCATAAACACGAAATTTCTAAATAAAAATGGAGGCCAAACTAGCAACCTTTCTCTAAAGAAATAACTTTTCCAAAAAAAGGGGACAGCAATCTAAACTAAAAAGAGCCCGGTCAACTGACAACATAGCTCTCCAGTGATTTGAGTTGACAAACTTTAGACTATGTTATTTTAGGCAATGTTACATTTTCATTAGCCATACTTAACCGCTTTTCATGCAATTGTGCTATAGTAGTTAGTGCTGTCGCTTCATGTAATTTAAATATAGTATTTCTAATTAAAATAATTACATTCAAACATAATAATAACGCATACACTTGCTAACCTCCGACATTTCAGGAAAACATAATTTGAACCGGAAAATTTATTAAATTAAATGCATCATGTATTAAATGCAAGTCACATTGAAGCTTCATTTAATTTAATTCACTAAATAAATTTCTTGTTCGAAGCACATTTCATCGATTTAGAAAAAGGTCGGAAGTTGGCATGGATGATCATATAACACTAGAATAGCCGAAAATTTGAGCCAAGTTTTATAAAAAATATTTCGGACCAGAATTTTGATTTAAAACAGTTTAAGTTCATTATTTAACGCTTTTCTTGTTTACATCTTTGAAACTTATTTCATAATAAAAATTCTGATTGAAACCGAAACATATTCATACTGAGCCGTCCAAATTACGGCTTATGGTGGTGTTAGTCCTGATCAATATTTTTGTATAAAACTTTCAAATCTATTTTTTATGTTTTTACAACATTGTTATTTTTTTATTACCGATTTTCTAAAACAGAAATATTTGGCTAATTGAATCAGAAAAATGCACAGATTAAATAATTAAAATTTACAAAAAAATTTACTGGTGAAAATAAATTATAATTGGAATATGGACGCCCATACGTGTGGTGCGGGTAAATCATGACCGACAAAAATAAGTTGCCCTTATGACGTACAAATAAATCAGGGAAGCCGTTAATATTACTTTCGGATGTTTGAAACATAAATTGGTCGATTCATTTGCAGTTTTCGCTAAAATGTTTCTTAAAAATAAATTTTAAACATAAAATTCAAAAAATGGTGTAAACAAATGGGAAAGAACCATTATTTTCCGTTTCATAAGTGAAATGAATATTGTTTTCAACAGAATTCATAATGTTCAGAATATTATCAATGTTATGAAGAGAGGTGTCAATTAAAACGTATAAAAGAACATCAAAATTCTATTAGGAAACAAAATATTATTAAATCTTCTATTGCAAAATATTTTTTGGTGATGAAACCATATTTTTGTTCGGTTAAAAGAATTTCCAAACCTACTTCCATACATGAATTTATACTCCTTAAAGCATTCTATATTAATAAAAAATTTGACAGTATTGTCAATTGGGAATTTTCTATCATCCAATTATCAGATTGCTGGAAATACTACATTAAAACCTATTTTTCTTAATTATTTTATTTTTTATCTCCTGCGGTTCCCGTTACAGTGCTGCCACAGGCGACTATTTTTGTATTCTGTTCGCACCAACATTATTCTGAAGAAATTCTACAATCTATTTTTCTTGCAAATGCTGTTAAATAGTGTGATAAGGTTTTCTATATAGAAAAATTGGTGCTAATTAGACTTAAAAAATAGTCGCCTGTGGTAGCCCTGTGTTACCACCACTTCTCTTACAGGCCATTATATACAATCGCCTGTTGCCCTCTAAGTCAATAAACCATCACCTTGAATTCTTCTTCTCTTCTATACATATATGCGCAAATTTCTACCTCACTCACAAGGAAGGTTTCCATACGAGCATACTCAGAAAATTATGAAAAAAATACACAATTTTCTTCTCATGAGGATATACAGGGTGTCCGAAGAGTCTGGAAACGGCCGAATAACTCGAGAAATACATATGAGATTGAAAAACGTAAATATACATGTTAAATATATTAAAATAAGCTACTCAGTGATACCGAATTTGACCTTCGCAACCGACCCTCTGGGGGTCGTCCAACTTTGAAATCTTAAATTACAACCCTCATTTTTTTATTGCGGATTCGGATTCTACTGACAAAAATACGTAACTTTTGTATTTGATATTTATTTCGAATCCTCGTTTATCACGGTGTAATCGAGCATATTAAATCGATACATATTTCGGCTTTTCTAACGGGATTTTCCATAATCGAAACTGATTGGGCAGAATTTTTGACGTCAAATTCCTCGTCTTTTGCAGGAATAGCGTTTCCTGAAAATCAACCATGGCGATAGTGCTAAACTGTTAGAAATTTGACCCATTTGCTGCATCGTCACTCCACAGCTTTTATAAAATATCTCTTTTATGACCAATGAGAATTCTCCATAACACACTAAAGTAACCGTTTTCTATAAAAGCGGTGGAATGACGCTGTAGCAAACGAGTCAAATTTTTTACAGTGTATAGGGTTTTTTGTATTTTTCTCTAGAAAAATTCATTGAAATATCTTAATTTAATTTTCTATTTGGATTTTTATTTTATCCAGTAAATGGTTTCTAAAATACGACCTACTTGTTTTGATGTTTAAATGTGTAAATAAGAACCTCCCCTCCCGAATAGAAAAAGTATATCTTCAGTTTTTGGGGGCGGGGTATGTAAATATTTTGTGTTTCGATAAGTTCTGCCTTCTTTTCTTTTCTTTCTTTTTTTCTTTTTTTACTTTATTTTTATCATTTAACCCTTTAACGTTCATTGGTTTCGCCACGAAACCACAAAATTTTAATTGCGATACGCAACACTGACACCGGTATTTTTATCTAAAAATATCCCTTTTATTTTGTATGTGAAAAATCACGTTTTCTCATTGAGAAATATATTTGTTCTTAACTACCGATGTCATTCATTTATTTCGACATCTTAGCAATGAAAATGCTATGATCGTTAAAGGGTTAATCCAGTGGGGGCGGATGGGCTTGCATGGAGTTTTAAAATAATTTCTACTATGTAGAATAACATGTAAGGCAAATTGACCTGCGTGTTTCGACCGTTTAACGTATATACTCTCAGAAATAGAAAAAGGATAATTTTAATTATTTGACGGCGGGATGTGTGTATATTATGCGTTTACATGGATTCTGTAGTTTTTTAAAAAATCATGTAATACGCTGATGTGGGTGTATGTTTTTTTTAATTATTACTACAGAAAAATATAGGACAAAATATTAAAAAATAAAGTTACAAAACATTTTTTGTGCTGACTGTGCAACGGAAAAAGAAGTATCGTAAATTCGTGGTACTAACGGAACCCGTTATTTTCTAAGTGAAATATCAGTATTTTCTTTATAAAATAAATAAAGCTTCTATAAACACTCGTAATTTTGCCTTCTTTAACAAGTGATTTTCAATGAGAAAATATTCGTACTTAGTATTTCTTATTGAAATGAAATTGAAATTATTTCCTATTCTAAAATTCCAGGATCCTTAGGAACTCCCCTTAGGAAATTTTAGTTTTTTTTTTTTTTTTTTTTTTTTTTTTTTTTTTTTTTGGGGGGGGGGGATTATAAGTTTTCATAATTGATTAATTACTGCAAGAACAAAATAATAAGGCAGGGAATTTTTAGACAATTTTTGTTGGTATATCATGATTTTTTGTAAATTAATCTGCATTTTGTTCCATTTAAAATTGTTTTTCATAAATTTAACCGCTTAACGGATCAATATTTTTGATAAAAAATTTTAAATAATGTATAATTTAGCATATCTTATATAGAATTTTTAATCTTTTATCACCTGTTAGTTCAAAGAGAAATTTTTGCCTAATTGAATCAGAGAAATGCTTGGATTAAATAATGCAATATTTAAAACTAAATTTTACTGATGAGATAAATAAATTATGATTGTTTTTTAAGCCTTTTTTTGGATTTTCGAACATCGCGATTGTATTCGAACAAAATACATCAGAAATATATTTTATTTTCTCAAACAGATTTTACCAACACAAAATTTGATAGGCCAGAGCTTTCTTCACCAAAGTAGTCGCATTAGCGTACACATGTTTGTTGAAAATAATCATTAAGGGTTGTTTCGATAACAGAAGTGTTTTATATGCTTCTGCCATAGAAATTAATAGAAATATATTAAATTATTTTTTCCATTTGTGCTTCTATTTTATCCAATCAATCAAATCAAATATTAACCAATTATAAATAATTTTAATAAATGCAATGCATTAGTAATCTGTAAATATACCTATATTATAAACATGTAAAATTACTTTATTTGTAGAGGAAAATCTGCGGATCTACAGAACTGATTTCAAAAACAATGATAATAAAAGGATGGTGTTCCCCCCAAATCAAATATAGACTATCTCTTATGTCCATACCACGAACTCAACGGGAGCGCAGGAACAAAGCTTTCTAAAAATGCAATTTTTTATACTGAAAGGCCTAGAAAAATGAAATTTGGCATGTTAACCGTAATTTTTCCTATCATGATTTGCCGGGCATCCATGCTTTAATTATAATTGATTTATGTCACCAGTAAAATTTAATTTTAAATATTGCATTATTTAATCCGAGCATTTTTCTAATTCAATAAGGCAAAAGTTTCTCTTTGAAATAACCCCTCATAAAAGATTAAAAATTGTGTAAAAGATATGTTAAATTAGACATTATTTGAAAATTTTTACCAGAAATATTGATCCGTTAAGCGGTTAAATTTATGAAAAACAATTTTAAATTGAACAAAATACATATTAATTTACCAAAAATCATGATATATCAACAAAAATTATCGAAAAATTCCCTTCCCTATTATTTTGTTGTTGAAGTAATTAATCAATTATGAAAACTTATAATCCCTCACCCAAACTAAAATTTCAGGTTTCCTAAGGATCCTGCAATTTCTAGAATAGGAAATAACTTCAATAAGATTGCATTTCAATTTCATTTCAATAAGAAATGCTAACTACGAATATTTTCTTATTGAAAATCACTTGTTAAAGAAAGCAAAATAACGAATGTTTATAGTAGCTTTATTTATTTTATAAAGAAAATACTGATATTTCAGTTGGAAAATAACGGGTTCCGAAAGCACAATGAATTTACGATACTTCTTCATCCGTTGCTCAGCCAAAAAATGTTTTATAACTTTATTTCTTAATATTTTGACCTATATTTTTTCTGTAATAATAATAATAATAATAATAAAAACATACACCCACATCAGAAGTATTAGATGATTTTTTAAAAACAAAACAATATATCATATATTGTGTGTATATTATGCGTTTCCATATTATGGAAACGCATAATATACACACAATCCCACCCTGAAATTATGAAATTTATTTTTTTTCTATTTCTTAGGGGAGGTGCATATTTATATGATAAAAGATCGAAACAAGCAGGTCAGTTTGCCTTACATTTTATTATACATTGTAAAAATTATTTAAAAAACTCCATGCACGCCCATTCACTCCCCTGAATTAAATGATAAAAAAGCAGAACTCATTGAAATGCAGAATATTTACATACTCCGCCCCCCAAAACGGAAGATATACTTTTTCTATTCGGGAGGGGAAGTTCATATTTACACATTAGAACATCAAAACAAGTACCCTAATTTCCTGCGTATAATCCGCGGATCAAACAATCATTTTTCGACCCAGAAATTTTATTAAATAAAATATAACTTTTCAGATCGCCGTAAATATTTGCCTTCATTTACGAAATAAAATTTCTGGGTCGAAAAAGAATTGTTTGATCCGCGGATTATAGGCAGGAAATTAGGGTAGGTCGTATTTTTGAAACCATTTACTGGATAAAATAAAAATCCAAATAGAAAATTAAATTAATATATTTCAATGAATTTTTGTAGAGAAAAACATAAAAAACCTAAAATAGTAAAAACTTTGACTCATTTGCTACAGCGTCACTCCACCGCTTTTATAGAAAACGGTTACTTTACTGTGTTATGGAACATTCTCATTGGTCATAAAAGAGATATTCTATAGAAGCTGTGGAGTGACGTTGCAGAAAATGGATCAAATTTTTAACAGTGTAGCACTACCGAAATAATCGCCACGGATGATTTTAAGGAAACGATATTTCTGCAAAAGACGAGGAATTTGACTACAAAAATTCTGGCCAATCAGATTTCGATAAGGCAAAACCGGTTGGGAAAGCCGAAATATGTGTCGATTTAATATGCTCGATTACACCGTGATAAACAAGGATTCGAAATAAACATCAAATACAAAAGTTGCGTATTTTTGTCCGTATAATCCGAATCTGCAATAAAAAATGGGGATTATAATTTAAGATTTCAAAGTTGGACCCCCTCTGATCCCCAGGAGGTCGGTTGAGAAAGTCAAATTTGGTATCACTGAGTAGCTCATTTAAAAATATTTAATACGTATATTTTCGTTTTTGAATCTTATATGTATTTCTCGAGTTATTCGACCGTTTCCAGACTTTTCGGACACACTGTATATATAATGCGGTGAAGAGAATTTTCGAGAGAAAAAAAACAGCAAGTAGTAATTGGACAGAGTAATGTCCCAAGAGTTTGGAGGATGCTTTGGAACTTCTCAATCGAACGCTAGGAATATTTTATCCTAGTTAATAGTTGTCCCAAAAACTTTATTTGTAATTTATGTGCTATTTTTTAATTCAACCGGCATTTTTTTTTTAAATAAAAATGCTTTACTGACATTTTGGGAGCATTTGTATTATTTATTATCTATATTATTTATTATCCGTATTATCTACTTTTAGTATTTTTAAAATGTTAAAAAAGTATTTTAAAAATATTGGGGCGAATAGAATATAAAAATAGTTGTCTATGGTTTACCTGACCATGGCATGTTGGCAAATACCTCTATAAATCGCATTTTCAACATCAGGAAGACTCTTTCTCGAAAAGATTGGTCCCCGTGGTCGAAAGTTGGATGCTTCATAACAACCAAAAATGCAAACAATCCTGATCCAGTGCATAATAAAAGTTCCATTCCAGACTGAAATTTATTTTTTTCGCTTTACATAGGACCAGAGTAATAAATCTTTCTTTCATGAGTTTATGTGGAAAAAAATACACAATACCATAAAAATGAAGCAACAAATTATATTTATAAAAAAATGAATTCAAGCAGGTACGATCCAGCGTTGGTTAATATGGCCTCACGTTAATAAGCTTCCCGCTCGGACGCTTAGGCAAATATAAAAAAAAAAGAAGAAGGAGGAGGGAAAGAAGGTATTTCACTCTAATAAATCATTGTCTAACGTGGATATCTCTCGCTTCGCTTAACATGAGTGCCACGATGACGGGCAATATAAAACATGATATAAAACTATAATAATTACGTATTTTGCTTTAAGTAATTATTTAGATAGTATAATCGTGAAATAAATAAAAGCTAAGTAAATTTGAAAGGAATTATTTAAAACCATATAACTGTTTTAGTTTTATCAACTCGAGTTAGTCACCCGTGTCTGACATGGCACTCAGCGTGTTAATAACTGTTTAATGTAATTTATTGAATTCATCGAATCGTTGTTAATCAATTTAAAACTGGCATTTTTAACCAAAATCTTATTCCGCTGGCACAACTTTATTGATAAAAATTTCTTTCAATTACATGATTTCGAAAATATATCTTTGAACTCTGATGGTTGAATTTTCTACCACTTTACTTTAATACCGAAATGTCACAATGGCACCGGAATATTCGACCAAATTCACTTGAAAAATGTTTAATGCATTTTTTCGTGTATGTCGTAAACCGAATTTTTTCTTCGCAAAATACTGGTGCCATTGTGATATTTCGAATTTTCAAGAAATGTCCTCACCAGAGTTCAAAGAGTTAACCCATTAGTGCCTAGCGTCCCATTTTTAGGACAGTTTTAAAAATTTCAAGTAAACGCATTTCATGCCAGTAAAAAAGGAGTATAAATAAACACTTTCTTTCTCGAGACAAAGTCCTCGATAAATTAAGATAAAAGTTACTCTTGCTTTAAAAGTGGTCGGAAAATGCAAAATTGGAATTTTGACGAAGAAAATAATTCAAGCACTAATTGGTTAAAGGTGCATACATTCATCCGTGGTCCTGAATGGATTAAAGCTATGCAATTTGATTTACAATTTCTTTTTGTAATTTATGTGTGCACGAGAGCTGTCCAACGCGCCGCTCTTTGAAGGTTTCCTGTTTTTAGACATATTGGAAGTAAAATTCTATTATGAAGAATGCTTCCTATAAAATCATTAATATTTGCATTAATCACTTCGCGACGAGAGCATTTTACGAAATATTTAATGCTTTGTCACCGGTTTTAAAAAACAGAAATTTGTTCCATCTTTAATAAAGAAAATGCTTCGATTAAATAAGGCAAATTTTACAGTATAATTTTACTGGTGGCGATAAACAAGCATCCTTAAGCCTTTTTGTGGCATGTCGTCATTTTTGTCGTCCCCTAGGGATTAAGGACATTTTCAAAACGTGAGAAAACGCATTAAAAACCAGAAAAATGCATTCAGAAATCAATCATGCATATTTTCCCGATTTGTAGCTATTGTTTATAAAGTGTAATTATTATGGGGGAATTTGGTAATAATTGGATATAGCTCTTTATAATACTTAAGAAGTAACAAAAACAAAACGTTTTTCATCCACCCTTGCCCCTTTCAAAAAACATGTGCATGAAAGTTCGACTTCTTTCTTCTTGCTGTTGTCACGCTCGCTCATTAAATCTTTGTTTTGTACGCGGGATAAAAGAGCTTAATTTTTCATTTTCAATTTTTGAAATTTTAGGGTTTTTATTTTTTGATTTGTCTAGAAAATTAATAAATCAATGCAGAATAATTTCAATCTATGAAAGTACTTCCTTACTATCTTTTAACAACCAACCGTATGGATTGGTAACTATGTTCCTTATTTTTGATTTTGTATTTTTTATAAAAATAAATTCATACTTTCAATACAAATCAAAGCATATTTTCATATCCTAAAAAAACCTAACAATACTTGTGATTTCCAATTTTTTTTCTTTTTTGTAATTTTTGTTAGTATAGGTGAGGTTACAATTTAAGAAACTTTACGCTACAAACATTTTTCAGACAGACTTCTCATTCGTTTGCATTATGTTAAAACATGCGTATATACTGGGCGTTTTTTTAACAGACGTTATTTAGAGCTATCTGTAGCTGATTCTAATAACGGAACTGCTTTAAAACATACAAGGAGACTAATAAGACCAAGGGAAAAATGATTCAAAGAAAAAAAATTCCAGTCAACACCGATAGAGGGAAATATGATGCTGTGGTAATTTATGCAACTGAGAATTAGCATTAAATACGGGCAATAAATAAAATTGCACATTTTTGCCTCGAATTTGCGTTGAATTCCTTGTTGGAAAAATGAATATGATCAATAAAACAGGACATTTTATGCAAATTATTAATTTTTTTCTGTTTCTGATTTTTTCTTTGAATGTACAGCGCCAAATTCCCCCTATCTGTGGTGGCTGGAATTTTTATTTTGTTGTGGAAATATTTTTGCCATGGTTTGCATTAGCTGCAATACAAACATGAGCAGAAATAAAATAATAAAAAGAATATTGCCCAGTTAAACTGATGGCATTGAGCTCACAGGCTACGTATACTAATTCTACATTACAGCCTTATATTTTCAAGGGATAATTGCGTTCGAAAAACAAATTAAGGAGGGGGGGGCAGCTTCCACCATTTTCCCGTTTTATACTTAATCATTGAACCCCCTAAACTAATCAGGGACATGCTTTATCATATAAAAAAATCTATATCCAAAATTCAGAGAAAATTGGAAAATTCGTTATAAAAACTCATTTATATAATTTTAGAGGAGTTATCCCCCTCTTTTATATTTAATTATTATCTTAAATTCTAATCATTATCTTATATTTAATTATTATACATCTTTTATTATTTTTTCCTGCACGAAAAACACATTTGTATAAATTACGGGGAGGGCATTATCATTCGCTCCATCCTCTTATACATATCGAATGAACTCCAAAAACTAATCAGAGAAGCACCTTATCAGAATATACCTATATCCAAAATTTCAAGTGAATCGGATACTTTTATCATGAGTCATCGCGTTACGCACACACGCACGTACATACAGAACGGGCGGGCATATAAGCTCTCAGGCTTTGATAGCCTGTCTAAAAACTGAATAGTGTAGAAAGTCACGCCAGATATTTTGTCTGTTTGTTATTGGAAATTTATTTGTTTTCCCGCACATTTCTTTTTCACACATTCTCTTTCTTTTCCCTTTTTCGATGTCGATCTTCCATAGTTTATATGATTTTAAAGTTATCAATATCTTTGTAATGAGGTAAATTTATTGCTTGTGAAAGATAACTGCAATAGTGAAAGAATCAAATACTCTCCAGCCATTTCAATTTCTAAATTTATTAAAAATTTATTAATTTTATAAAGTTGGCAAAAGACCGTTTAGATGTTTTTAATTTATTTTTTAATTAAATATATTCAAGATAGTATAATAGATCTGTGGATGTAGATCTGTATATCTATACCAGTTCAAGTTTTTATTTTCAGTAGTATCACATGTAAAGGACTCTTAGTGTGTTATATAGCAAAGCAAAAATAAGAGTAAAGCTCTTTTAATAAAAATATTTTAAAAAACTACTTTCAATAGAAATTCGAAAGGGTTACAACAATTGTTGTAAAATGAGCAGAATAATGATAGAAGTTTTTAATACAAGGAAAAAAAATAAAACTATTCACAAAGCTCATTCTCATAGTTATTCTAATACTTGTTCTATTTTAACGCTTTCAACATCATTACAGAATACCACATAACGAATTTTTTCCAGAAACTCTAACATGGGTATTTCCATGAGTACTTGTAGTGTAAGTCACAGGCTACGATTTTTGGCTACCAGTATTATAGAACGAAAAAAATTTTATTAATTTTATTGGCACATTCTCATATATGAATAAGGCCAAGCAGACTTTTCGAAAATAACGGTGGCTAACAAGTATATCAATTAATAAGTTGTGTGACTTACACTACAGAACCCATGGAATTAGCCACATGTAATGCGCTAACTAGATTAAGTGTCACAAAGTAACCCCACTATACAATATATTATGATTTTAAATATAGCAGATAATTATTATCTTTATTTTTCAATGTTAGAATAGTTTTAAATTAAATATGGATTTTTTTTTCTTATTTTGAGTTGTATTTTATCTGAATATGTTTTGGGAACCATTATTTTTTTAAAAAATCAGAGAATGTGGAGTTTAAAAGTTATTATTACTTTTATGCCAAACAATAAAAAGCCATTATCTAAAAATAACTCTATTTTATGTTGAATTTTGGTTTTATTTTTAAAATATTGTATAGTTTGTATCTGAGTGTGTTTATAACAATTTTTGTAAATATGCATGTAAGTTTATATGTACATTTGTATGCGTCTGTGTAAGTATATGCACATTTCTAAAAAGATCTAAAAAATGTACAAAGATAAAAATGAAATCATTAAATTATTCATGTTTAATTTATGCATTTTAGTAATTTTTTTTAAATTAATAATAATTTATAAATAAGTAAATAAACAAAATATACTTTTTTCTGATAATCTTAATTTTAAGAGGTGATTTTAAGAAATTTGGAACGACGGAACATCCAATCTGGATATCTCGGATGACGAAAATGATGCAATAAATCCTTTATTTTATCCTGTAACTGAAAAACCTGCATTATCATCTGAAGAAGCTTAGAACTTGTCTACCGAACTGCCAAAACTTCAAAAATCAATTGAGGCAGCTCCAATAAACACTCGAAGGAAAGACACCAATGCAAGGAGACTTATACCAGTCCCTTCGATACCACCTTCAAAAGTTCAGGGTGTATCCTCTGAGTCTAAAGTCTAAGATAATTCCACAGGATCTTATTAATAAATGATGAATTTATTCCCCTGCCGCTTACTCTACTTTCTGCAGAAAGTAACAATTAGAGTGTAGATTTATCTCCCCGGAACCATTTTCATAAATATATACCGAAATATTATGACATAATGTACAAATCGCATTTAGTAGACACTGACAAAAGTCTTTTATTTACAGAATCTGAGATTAAAAAAAAATATTACTGCTGTTACAATTATAATGTCCTATCTAAAATATCCTAGAATACGGATGAACTGGTCGGAAGACACCCGCATTCCAGTGATAGCAGATAATATGTCGCGTGATAGGTACTTTTCAATAAAAAACAGGTTAAAACTAAGACATGATCTCACAGTAACCGATGAAGGAAAAGCTGAGGATGAATTTTGGAAAGTCAAACCTATTCTCCAAACAGTTTTATCAGGATGTTTGTTGACTAAAAAATCCTCAACCGTAGCTATAGATGAACAAATTATTCCTTTTTATGGCCGTGCGGAAGACAAAAGAATTACAAGTATAAATGAGAATGATGGAGAATATTTAGATATTTGTGGAAAAGTAATACTTAAACTTACAAAGAATTTACCTCCACATTATACCTTGTATATGGATAGATATTTTACATCGGTATCTTTTTTGAACATCCTCTATTATAAAGATGAATTCCAGGGAACAGGTACTCTACAAAATACAGTCTACTCTCTCTATTCTGAACACTCATGGTACCGACCAAAAATGTTCAAATTATGGGGGTGTTCATAATAGAGTGAGATTGCGGAATGCATTAATTCTAGTACTGTGTAGGGTGGCCGAGCCAGTAGTAGATCAAATAAGGTTGGTGCTACAGGGTTTTAGTTATATTTTCTTCCTTTTAAGTTTAATAAGTAAACTATCATGATTGCTACACCTTTAATGAATATCCTATTATGGTTGAAAATCAAATGTGCTGAAATTAAATAACTGAATGTGCTGAAATTATAAGCAAATAGTTTCTTTAATATCCATTTTACCTGTAATTGATTAATCGAAGAAATCAGTTCAGAATTCTAAAATTAATCTTTAAAATATCATGCTTAAGTTGTAATTAACAATAATTCATATAAAATTTTTATTTCTAATAAGTAAGATGAAAGTGAATTATTTTAACTTACCATAATTGTCTCCAACTAATCAAAAACAATTTTTTTTATATTTTCTAATTAAAGAAGAAATCATTAAATGACTTCTATTACAGGAGACAGCTTATAATAATCTGACAACAGGTGCTCCAACACTTAACTGAAGATTTTATAAGAAGTATTCAAACAAATTGCAATTTCAAATACATGCTTAAAATCTAGCAGTCATCTCTGTTTATTTTTTAATCGAGTTAGTTATTTTTTTTAAATTATTCTGTAACAGTTCCTCCGAATTTCCATAATGGGATTTGAAACTGCAAACACATGTTCAGTTTACAGAGAGTTAGAGTAGAACTGGGGACAAAAGTAGCGTTCATAATAGTGGGGTGTTCAGATTAGAGAGTGTTCAGAATACAGAGAGTTCATCCTTTGTTATGTCTATGGAGATTCGCCGGAACCATCGGAATGTGTTCATAATACCGGAGTGTTCACATTAGAGAGTGTTCAGATAGAGAGAGTCCACTGTAATAACATACCACCAATTTTAAATTTAATTCGACACTGATATGAAAAAGCTTGGTCGGAGATCAGTTGACCAAAAAATTAGAAATGATGGACAAATTTGCATCCTGAAATTGCTTGATAACAAACCAGTTATACTTGCTTCTTCAGCTGACAGTTAGCATCCTGAAAATATATGCAAGCGGTGGTTGAAAAAAATAAAGAATATGTTTCCGTGAATCGTCAATCCGTTATAAAGAAGTATAATGAATTTATGGGGAGTGTTTGTTTTTATGGACGTGTTCTAAGCTATTATAGAATTCATACAAGGACAAAAAATGGACCATAAGAGTAGTTTTTATTTTATTTTGCATTAGCTGCCAGTTGGAAAGAATATGGGGGTCACCAAATGTTTCTCAATAGAGCAAAGAAAGAAATATCTTGTATTCAGTATTCATCTACAAGAATATCTTTTCTATGGCAGAGGAAAATGCAGTGGCTCAGAGTATACTCCAAGTAAGCCATCAACACCACAGTAAAATAGATAGAATCAAAGAATTTCCTTGACATCCACTCTTATGCGGAAAAAAAAGGTTTCATATCTTGCTTGAGATTCCCAAACATTCTACCAAAAAAAAAAAAAAAGATGTAAGATGCTTGGTTGTAAGTCCAATTCTGTAAGGATTTGATGCACTGCATTGTAAAGATTTTTCATGTTTGGAAGAAGACAGACAATGTTTCAAATTATTTCATGAAAAATAATTTAACAATTGATTTAAAAAATTCTTACTGATATTTAAGAAAGTATTTGCAATAATTGTATATATATATATGGGTCATTTTCTCTTAACTGGTCAATTTGGACATCATAAATTTTTAAAAAATAATGTTGATTTTTTCTTTAAAATTGGTTTCCATTGTGTTTAGACAATGTCTCTAACTAATAAAATAGAGTCAGCAATAATCTTTTACTACGTTAAATACACAAAAATAAATTTTCAAATTTCAACTAGACAGGGGAATGACAAACAGATTATTTTGAAAATTTTTGAAATTTTTTTATGGAGAAAGTCAGTATAATAAAATGTATTTGTCTGAGATCTATATGGCTTGGGTTCAGAGATTTCGGATCTTATATCTACAAACGTAACTTTAGAATTGTAACAAAAAATCCAGTTCGCTGTTTCCGCAAATATTCCAAACTATAAAACTTATGATTCTATTAATTTTTGAGATGAAACATGCAAATAAAAATGTTTTAATATATTTTAAATGTTTTTGTTATTATACAACGTCTTAGGAGCAAAATGTTTTTTACAATATAAATTCTTATATTTTTATGTAGAATATATATTATTAGCCCCTTCGCGACGGGATCATTTTACAAAATTTTTAATGTTTTGCCACCAGTCTTAAAACACAGAAATTTGTTGCTTGTTAAATCGAGAAAATGCTCCGATTGAATAAGGAAAATTTTTCACTATAATTTTACCGGTGGGAATAAACGAAGATTATTAAGCCTTTTTGCGGCACGTATACATGTCGCTCGTCCCCAAGGGGTTAGTATTACGATTTAGTTATTAGTGGACGTAATCAAGACTTATTTAGTGTTATTTTTCACATTCTTCTTGTACGTTTCAGAAGTTTGACGAGTCTTTAATAGTTTCTTTCTCAACATTTCCAATTTGTTTAGCTAATTTTGCTCCATCCCTTCTTACTCACCAACTATGACCAACTTTTTTCTTCCATCTGACTATGTTTCGGAATTTTTTTCTATCTCTTGGAATAATTTAGATTCAACTAAAGTAGTTTTAATTACCTTATTACCTTTTCCCGAGTTTTGCCTGATAGTAAGACTGTTGTTTTGGCTTATTTGGCTAGAGCAGTCTTCGCTTTTTGATGGCTATAACCACTGGATTTAATCATGTTCAACTGAGACAATATCTTCAGTAAGGTATAAATCTTAATGTTCAGTGATATTTTTCTTTTTTTGCACGACTATTTCTGTGATATATCTTCCATCGTTTCCTTTGAATTCTATGCCCTTTAGATAATAATTTGGATACTGATTTAATGTTTCCAGCTGCTTTCTCATACAATATTTTCTGGTCATTTGTTCCTTTTTTAGAGGCTATTATAAATCTAACAGTTATTTTTATCAAGAACACTCATAAAAGCCATAAAATTTTTTTATTTTATTGAGCTTACATTGTTTTTAATTAAGCCGGCAAATACTTTTTTAAAACTGATAAATTATAATAAGCACAAACCATTTTATTGAGTTTATGCTTGACAACTATGTAATCATCCTGCTTTGTCCGATTCATTTGCTTTTTTAGAGCAGTGAATGTTTATTTTTACTCAAATTATGTACTTATAAAAAGAAAAAAAGAAAATAAAAAAATCCAACTTTTAAAATAGCAATTTTTCAGCTTTTGATGAATAAAACTAACAAAAACATGCATTTTTTACTTTTAAAACAGCAAATAATGTGTGACAATTACATAAAATATTTAATTTTCTAATTCATTTTCTAATGAATATTAATAATTTGTGAAAATTAGAGACTGTAGTCACTCCCCTAACTTACATGTGACAAGGGAATGACCACAGGGGAATGACAAAAATTAAGGTTAGCTTGTATATTATCTTAACTATATACACAAAATTAAATTGCACTTAAAGTAAACTTTAAAAACTTAATACAAATAAGGCTAAATCGTTGATTCAGCATTCTTCACAAAATTTAGGTAAATAAGAGAGACAGGGTAACGACAGTCAATAAAAATACCTACCAATGTGTAACTAGAAATCACCAAGTTTTACTTGTAAAAATTAATGCTGAAAAAAAGAACAATTTAAGATATCTTCTCTGATGATGTCATTGTTCACAGATGAAATTCCGGATTAATATAAGTGTTGCCACAGCTGAGAATCATTACTTTCATTTTATGACAGGGGAATGACAACAAAACCAAGGAACATTTATTATTATTTTTTTTTAAATACGAAAAAATGAAACGTTTTTATTTTTTCAAATTTTAGTATTCTATGATATTGTTTAATAATTTAACCAACCAAAAATTACAAATATATTCGGATAGCCAGTTTTGGGAACTACTTTTGTGCTAAGGCGGTGACAGGGACTCACAAGGGAATGACATTTTTACAACATATAACATTATTTAATTGGCTTTTATTTATTAATAGTATGTTTTATCTTGTTAAACATACATAAAAACATGTAATTAAAGTATTCTAGCATTTATTTAATTTTCATACAAGTTTATTCATTATTTTTGAAGCAGAGACAAAAATATCGCTGTTTAGAGAAAATGACCCAAAAGCTTACTTGAATATTTTGTACTTTACAACATCAAATGTATCGTTTTTTATTAGAAAACTGAGTTTTTAAATTTTTTTAGCATAACTATTTAACCAATTCTAAGGTATGTTAGCTACTAAATGTAGCACTATTTAAAAATGCAGATGAATTGATTTTTTTTAAATATTAATCCTAATACTAAAGTAATAATGGAATAACTTATTATATTTATTATTAAAATTTTTATTGTTTATATATTTGTTTACTTTCGATTATTTCATAATTTAAATTCAACATTACAGAAATATGCGCTATTACTGAAAATATATGCAGTAAAATGCGAAATTGCATAAAAATTTGTTTTATAGCTACTTAATGCTATTGTCTGTTAATCAGTTTCCTTAACAGGTTGTTACCTGGTTTACACACATATATATATACACAAGTTTTATTACTAAGCTTTATTGCCTAAGGGTGTCATCTAAACACAGATTTTCCATACCATAACTGAGTTTTAAATACAACTATTTTCGCATAGTATTATTTGCTCTAATTAGTTACTAATTTCCCAGTTTTAAATAATGTTAGGTTTGTAACAAAATATAATATAAGTTTTGCCTTTATGGAGAAATTTTGTAATAAAATTAAACATTGAAAAATATTTTCTAATGCATAAAATTCAAAATTCTATTCAGAAATTTAATGTTCTAAAGACTTTCTAAAGACATCTAAATTTCTTTTCTTTCTTCGTCATTTCTTGTGTCAACAATGTGTCAAGCGTTTTGGAAATTTTTTGATGTAAAGATTTATTAAAGTGCCACAAATTGGAATTCTGACTAAAGCTAGATTTTTTCTATCAAAGCAAAATGGTAATTTGTACGAAATATTTTTTTCTTCTACAACTTTAATTCTTGAAAAGTCTCAAATTTTCAATAAAAGGCTATGTCGAAAAAATACATTATTTAAATAAACAATACGAAAACGTAATAAATGTTTTTAGCTACGTTAACAACATTACGGATGTATCTTTCTAAAATTTTTATCTTTAGTATTTCGTACCAAAGCTACAAATCGGGTTTTTTGTAAAGACGATATTCAATTTAATAATTTCTGAAAATGGATATTTAAAATCTGTTAAAATCATTAAAATGTCATCTACGGGTGCAAAATCGAGGCGCCTCTCATTACTAAAATTTAGAAGTTTTATTAGCTGAAAATTTAATAATATTCTAGCAAGAACTTTACACAAAATATTAGATGAAATAAATTTAGTGGTGAGAGACTACATGCTGGTGCCGAGATTTTTGCACCTCTGCTGTCATCCATAAGTCTCTCTTTTTTTCAGACAATTCTGCCGAAAAGCTCCAATATCTAGCCAAAAATTATAACAATTAAGAAGGTAAAAGATAATATCAAGAATACTTGAAATTGTAATCCTTTAAAAATGGTATTCTTAAAATAATTCGTGAATGGCTATCATTTTAAAATTTTTATTAATTACGTTCGCATTGACAACATTAAATTTCGACAAATGGCGCCAAATATGGCGCGTTGCGAAAGTGTGGCGGTAGAACGCAATATAACAATACTGTGCTGCCAAACTTTCCTATAACTATATTTTCATGCCGATATTGACAAGAATAAGTTTTCCTTATAAAAATGTATTTAAATGTCAAAGCTGCAAACACGTTACGATAACCAATGTATATTTATGATACATTACTTTTAGTATAGCATCAATTCAACATGAAAAATTACAGCACTATTGGCGCTTAAGCAGCTCATATATAATGCTACAAGTTATATTTTACATTATGAAATGAAAGTTCAAAATTTCAAGGATAGAGTGTATGTCAAAAAGGTAAACAATTAACGATAAACAATTAAAAAACTATAAACAAAATACACGCAAGAAAAAACAGTCTGTTCTTCTTCAGAGGGAGGACAGACGAGACTTTTAGTATAGCTATGAAGAATTTTTCATGCTCTCTGATTAGTGTTTTATAGAGATAGTATACAGGGCCGTGCGAAGCTGGGCCGGGGTTGTCACAGGAGCAGAAATTGAGGGAGCGTAGTATTTATACTCTAAAACTCGTGTTTTCCTTTTGTTAAAAATTACATTTACGTATTCGAAATTTTTTTCGATAAAAAGTCGTTCATTTTAAGTTTCAAAGTTGTTGCATGGTCAGGTGTGCAAAAATTTAAGCGCCAGCATGCAGTCCCAAAGAAAAAAAAAGAAAGAAGTCACTAATAAATTTAAAAGCTTTCGTCGCTTAAAATTAAATTGCATTCACACAATAATTTTGCACGAAATATTAGGTGCAAATTAACGAAATAAATTTAGTGGTGAGAGACTGTCTTCTGGCGCTTAGATTTTTGGGCACTTGTGCATGGTCTAGGGATGATAGTGTTCCGCTTTTTTACATACAGTATAATATTAGAGAAAATATTATTCTGTTAAATTTTCCGCAGCATTTTTCGATTGGGTAAAAGAATATTTTCTCTACGATTATACTGGTGGGAAAAAACGCGGAAAATTCTCATCCCTAGCATGGTCCTATAAATTATTAATAAGGACTTTTATCTTTTCAAAACTTGCTTTGTAAATTTATCTTAATCTGTTTCGTTAACCTTCTTTTTTATGAGTTTTCTCTCTATGCTTGTGTCAAAAATATTCTCTCAAAACGGCATGTGATTTCTATCCGGGAAAACAAAAGGGCTGTAAACTGTATTGATAGATAATTTGTTTTTCGCCGATTTTTCAGATATTTTCCAAAATATAAGGGCAATTCCACAAAAATGGGGACATGGTGACCAATTTTTCAAAATAGTTTATTTTTCACAAATTAGACATCATTTTAAAGGTCATAAATTGACTTATAAGAAAATAACAAAAACAAAGCCAGAATTTCAAGTTTAAAGAAGTAATAAGGCTTTGAATAAAAGTATTATAAGTCATGTTGATATGACTCATTTATAATACATTTTACAAATTGACATTTTGGTGTGAAATTAAAGTATTTTTTAAATTGTAATTGGTTAAGATACTTGCTAAAATACTTTAGAACAGTGTACCATATGTAAATTATGTTTCAATATTATATCTTTGTTTTTTTAGTTCTTTTATACCGGGGAGTTTGGAAAAATTACGTCCGACACCAAATTGCTTAAAAGTTTATAGTGCACAAAATTGGTTGGAGTATTTTACAAACTAATTTCCCCGCAAATAGTGATTTCATTTACTATTGAAAATATGCAATCAAATTAAATTCCAAAAAATTATTTTTATTACAAATGAACAGTGTCGGATGTAAAAAATATTTTACGTCCGACACTACTTACGTCCGACACCAAGATTTCTAAAGATAATAGTAGGTTTAGGTGCACACATACTTAAAAATATAAGCAAAACTAAAATAATTTGTGTTATTTACGTGGTTCTTAGTTGTTAAAAATATGTAAAACTACATATTTACAAAATGGATCAAATTTTACAATAGGTATTGAAAATTATGTCAAATTTTTTTATCAAAGCTTGTAACTTTATATTTTACTAGAAACAGTGAATTCAAAAGATAATTACACCAGAAACATCTAAACTCTCTGAATTATAGAAATAACTCAACTCAACTCTAGAGCTCACTCCATGCTTTGCTCACCTCAACTCAACTCCAAAGCTTATTTCATTTTCTTCTCACCACCATGTAGTTCCTGCTATTTTTCATGCTTAGAACATATTTTTGATTACAAGAAAATTTGTACATCACTCCTGGTAAGTAATATAGTTTTATTTTGAAAATATATTAATTTGTCATTGTTGAATTTATTAAGAATTCATAATTTATTTTTTTTTAAATTCAGAATTTAATTTGAAAATGTTCTACACACATATTCTCCTAAGAAGATTAAGCGAGACAGTTAGAGATTTAATTTTAAATAAAATAGTAACTGAATTATTATATTTATTTATTTATTATTATCAGGGGTGCAAAAATCTAGGCGCCAGAGGACAGTTTCTCACCACTAAAATATAAAAGTTTTCATCGTATAAAATTTTATGGCATTCTTGTAAGAATTTTACGTGAAACATTAAACGAAAAACATCAAAATAAATTTTGTGGTGAGAAACTGCCTCCTGGCGCCTGGATTTTTGCACCCCTGATTATTATTATTATTATTATTGATCATGGTCAATATTTGTAAATAAAATATTAAAAAAAATTCTTTTAGAAAATTTATGGTTTTATTTATATTTTAAGATTCATTTTGAATTGATTCAAGTAGTTTCTGAATTTAAAAATCTCTATTATATCCCTACAATTTTTTAATTATTTTTTTTCTTTTAAATGCAGAGATGCCTCTCACCAATAAAGAAAAGCTGTCCCGTCGACGAGCCAAAATAGCTTCAGATCCAGTTAAAAGAGAGGAATATTTAAAATCTGAAAGGGAAAGGAAGAAAAAAGAAAGAGAAATGCTGAGAATGTCTATGAGTCCTCGTCAGATGAAAAAGTTTAAGGCCAAGGAAAGTGCCAATTTACAAGAAAAAACAGGCATAAACTACGGGCACAAATACTCTTATAAGCCTGGCTGAAGAACTACCCAAGTTGCCGTATAAAAACAAATGTTCCTTTAAGAAAGCAGTCTACAGAGCTTCTCGCAATCTGCCTACTTCGCCAAGCAAAAAAAAAAAAAAAAAAAAAATGTTGTCACGACACTAGCAAAATCGTGTGGTTTGGAACTATCTCCACGAACATCGTCGACGAAAACATCATCATCAATGAATTTAGATAAAAAAAACTCTGACTTTGTTGAAGGATATTTACCAAAATGATGAAATCTCATGGCAAGCCCCAGGTCGGAAAGATAGATTACTAGTCAGAAATGTGGATAATGATGGTAAAATACAGAAAACCTATGTACAACTACGGTACATGCTCCTGTAATTGCGTGAGGCATATGAGGAATTTCAGAAAAACTATTCTGATGTTAAAATTGGTGTATCCAAATTTTCAACTTTGAGACCAGATCATATTCGTCTATTTGACAAAATACCGCACAATGTATGCGTCTGCATTTATCATGAGAACATTAGGCTGATTTTACAAGCACTAAAAACATGCACTAATTTAAGTATTGAATTTTCTGAATTTATCAAGCAAATTGTTTGCAGTCCTTCTGAAAAGAGCTGCATGTATTCTGAATGTGAAGTTTGCAGGAATAAAATTCTTTCATCCAAACCACATGCGGACTTTGAATCCACTACAACAAAGTATTTCCAGTGGCAGAAAAGTGACAAAATGTCAAAAGTTGAAATAATAAGGACATTTAAGGATGTATTTGGAGAATTGTTGAACCAAGTTAAATATTTTCTTGTACATAAAAAATAACATACATACATACATAAAATAAACAGGTATAAAATACAGGTATACATACATAAAATAACGGATAAATAAAAAATAAACAGGCCGTGGCTTTTGAGAAATTAAAATTGGAAGTTAATACGGAAAATATTGTAATTCAAGTACAGTTCTCTGAAAATGCAGCCATATTACAACAGAATGAAATCCAATCGGCACATTGGACACACTCTCAAACCACAGTTCTTCCGGCGCATGCATGGATTTCTAAAGAAGTGTCTAAAAGTTTCGCATTTATTTCTGATACTTTGGACCACACAAAACTGAATAATTATAAATTTGTTAATTACCTTTTTGAAATTTTAAAAGATGAATATCCATCTATTAAAAACATTCATATGTTTTCAGATGGGACCAGTTCCCAATTCAAACAAAAGTACTTGTTCTCGAATTTGTATTTGTTTGAGCAAGAACATGATGTGAAGCTGACGTGGAATTTTTTTTGCTACGTCCCATGGGAATGGCGTAGTTGACGGCATCGGTGGCACAGTAAAAAGAACTGTTTGGCTACAGATAAAAGCAGGGAAGCTGTGTGTAAATACAGCAAAGGAATATGCTACGTTAGCCACAAAATTGATCCCAAATGTCCATGTAAAGTACATATCATCAGATAATATCATGTACAATTCTGAATTTTTAAATGAATATTGAGAGAAAATTTTTCCAGTTCATAATATCCATTCCGTACATTCTGTGAAAGCAATCGCATCCAATATGATTACTATTTCGGATACATCTTTGTCAGACCAAAAGAAGACTGTAGCTTTGTTTACTGAGGAGTTGTCAGACAGTGAAATATCTGATTCCTCTATAAATATGAATTCCCCCATACTTATGCAATTAAATGACTGGGTAGTTGTCAAATATGAAGCTGTATTTTATCCAGGATGCATCACCCAAATAAATGATGATGAAATTGAAGTATCTGTGATGCACAAAGCAGAAGGCCATTTTAAATGGCCGAAAGTTGAAGATAAAATCTTCTACACAAAAGAAAACATTATCGAAAAATTTCCCCTCCTATTCCAACTGGTGGGAGGGGTCAATTTACATTTGTCGAGAAAATTTAAACTTGTAAATATGTACTTATGTAAATATTAAACATAATTGTAAGCAATGTTCAATGTGCTATCATAGATAAATAGTAAAAAATAAAGGTATTGTGCTGATTAAGTCTTTTTTATAACTTTATTTACCAAGTTAATTTTGCTCATTTTACGTCCGACACTAAAGATTAAAATTAACATTTTGTAACTTAATATCACACTAATTTGATAAAATTTGTGAGTTATTTATCTTTTATCAGTGCTCTTTAATAAGAAAATAATTACAACATTACAGAATAAACCATTTAGCTGAATATTAGATTTTAGTTTGATGTCTCTCATTCTTATGTCCTTTTCTCTTACGTCCGACAACGTGACATTTTTTTTAAATTTTAATTTTTGCTAGATATTAATTTTATGTTGTATGGTTATAAATGTATAGGTAAGTATTAAAAAAAATATTTGGATCAGTGTAATTATTTTATCTCTAAGAATTTTAAGTTTATATGAGTAAATTTTGTGCAAATTTTACGTCCGACACCATGGAATTGCCCATAAGTGTAATTAAAATATAAGTGTAATGTTATTTAGTTGTTTCAAGTTTCCGAATTAAAATTAAATATAATGGGGTAACCATGGAATCACGAGTAATATCATGGACATTAAACCCTTTTGGGAGGAGCGACCGGTATATGTGCCGCATAAGGTACTCATAATTATTCTCACCAGTAAAATTTTATTGTAAATTTTGCCTTATTTAATCTGAGCCTTATTTAATCTTATTTTATCTATTTCCTCATTCATTTATGCAAAAAACTCTGTTCTAAAAAACCGGCGATAAAAGATTTTAAAAAAATGTAAAAGACGCTCATCCGGATTAATGGTTAATTTTATTTAATTGTAAACCTTTGAAAAAAAAAAAAAAAAAAAAAAAAAAAAAAAAAAAAAAAAAAGCTGAACGTTACTGTAAACCAAAAATGATACCAAAACAATAGGCTAGTAAATGACGTCTGATTTAGAATAACTGAATATAACTTAATTAAAGATAATATTAAGATTTTTTAAGATGATGCCATTCACAGGGCTGCCACAGGCGACTATTTTTATATTCCGTTCACACCAGTATTTTCCAAATTTAAATTTTAAATTATATTTTTCGAATGCAAATGCTGTCAAAATGTTGGTCAAGAATTTTTGTTCAAATAAACTGGTGCCATTAAGAATTAAAAAATAGTCGCCCGTGGCAGCTCTGTTATTGAAAAATAACTATGTTTACTTCATTTTAATACAGCCTTTACCACTAAATATATTGCACATTTGCCAAATACCCGGCTTTTTCCGCACCACTAATATCTTTGAGAAATTGCTAATATTTTAAATAGCCTAAATATTGCAATTAAATAAAAGAACATTTTCCTTATTGTAATACTGCCATCCAAAAACCCAGAGGCATGGCTGATAACCCTTTGAGGGGCGGTGGGATATATTTTATCCCACCTAATTTAAACGAGATTATGACTAAAAATATTATTATTTTTTTTTTAACTTAGAGCGCTAAATGTGAAAAAATTCGTTTTATTATTTTAAAGTAAAACATCAATTATTCTGGTGATAATTCAATATTTTATTAATTTTTAAAAATTCTATGCATATATATATATATATATATATATATATTAAGATATTTGTAAAATTCAGATCACAACATGGCTCTTTCTATTCTACTAGAAAATTTCTCATTGACCAATAAGAAATTTTCAAATTCGGGAATTACGGAAAAGATAAATTATTTTTTTAACCAATTAACTGTTCAATATTTTTGAATTACTTTCAAATAATGTCTATCTTTTATAAAATTTTTAATCTTTTATCAGCAATTTTGAAAATAGAAATATTTTAGTAATTCATTCAGAAACCAGATCACGATTGCCCAGAACACGTTTTCTGTATGGTATACAGACAAAGATGGGAAGCGGATAAAGAAATATTACTTATAATTTATAAACTTTAAATAATCATAAAGGGAACACCACTTTTCTTGCAGTTCTTGCAGAAACAAATCACGAAACACTTTCTTAAAAATTACTGGTTTACAAAAAAGGACAAAATGGAAATCTTCAGATTGTAATTAACACTATTCCACTTTAGTTCATTCCATTTATTTAATAAATAAATATTGATGTGTATATAAAAGAACGGTATGTTTGCAATCCGAATGTCGTATAAGATTTCTCCAATAATTAAAGACAGGTTGTAAGTTTGAGTTGATATCTTTTTTTTATCTCCATGGTTGTGAGTTAAAAGGTAAGCGCTGGAGTTAAACCAATAAATAACAAAAATAGGGAGGGAGGGAAGGCGTACGGTGGAAACCGAAAAAACCAAGTAAAAACAAAGATGATAAGGTATTTTCGTGTATAAATATATAATTTAAAAAAATATAAATCTATATTTCAATAATCACCGGTAAAATTATGTTGTAAATGTGAAAGATATTATGTTTTTCACACCGAGTATGTGTTTTTTCTTTTGAGTGGTATACAATCGTGATATCTTGTTGTACTTAATCGACAGCAAGTCAAATAAAGTGATGAAGCTAGTGTTGAAAACTATGTTCCCGTCGCAACGGTTACGTTAACGCATATGGAACTAATCTTTTTATTGACGTGTATTTTCTTTGTGTGTTGGTAGTGTGCTTTTGATAATCAGATTTCACTTTCATAGTTCGAGTGTCCTCACATCTGCTATGACAGACAGAATCCGTATTGCTAACTTTCTGTGTATTTTTAAAAATCCTTCTTGAACATATTAATTAAAATGTGAGCTATCATATACTGATGTTGTTATGACGGGTAAAAACATTATCCTCAGCAGTAAGATTGCTTTCTTTTTATCAGATTGCTTCATAAATACTGCTTTTTTTATTGTAATATTAGTTTTATGCAATCACTGTTTCAAAAAGACATGGGCAGCATTAAGAAATAAATAAACAAGCCAAATGTCAACGTCGCTAATGAGTACATGCAGTCAAATTTAATAATTTTGTGCGTCGTACATTTCGTCACATTCGTCATACATTTTCGACTTTCAAGTAGTTTAAAAGAAGAAAAAACTGGGTACAATCTAAATATGTCAGATTTAAGACACATTTACTCAGAAACAACAAAAATAACTTTGGTGAAATCTGAAATCCATATTCTGGGCAATGCTCTAGAGTTATAGCAGAGTTTTTTTCTGTGGCTGAAACTTTTTATTTTAGAGGAATGCCAATTTTTGAGAAATTTTACATTTTCAGATTAATTTTAAACTAATCGAAGGGTATAAAAATGTCTACTGGGTATTTCCATGAGAACTTGTCGTGTAAGTCACATTATTAGTAACTGTTAAGTTGTTGTCCACCGTTATTTTCGAAAGATTTGCATTGCCATATTCAATTAAGGAAATATCTCTGATAAAATAAGTCACATTTTTCCGTTTTAAAATACTGGTAACAAAAATAGTAGGATGTGACTTACACGACATGTACTCGTGGAAATACCCTGCTATATATATAATCTGACATGTTTGATCTACCGCCAAAAAATATAAAAATCACTCCAGTACTTAATGAAAGAAAGAGATTTTTACGTGAAAAGTATGATTTTTCAGGAAAGTAACCGAGACTTGCCTGGTTATCCACCAGAAGACAGAGTACGATTAGAAAATTTCAGTATATATTCAAAGCTGTCCTGAAGATGATAAAGGTTTGGACGAAAGCGCTCGGGGCGAATCTGTGAAAATTTTAGAGTTTTTAAAATCGATAGTTATTGTGTATTAGCATCTTTCACACATCTGTCTTCTTTTATATTTGTGACACATTAAATCCACCTTTTAAGCAAGTTTTTCTTTAAGCAGTTCATAAATTATTATTTTCACACACTTCAAGAAGAATGTGGTATTTTAACAGTTTGTGTTTTTCCATATATTCATTTATGTTTATACGTATATTTATAACATTTAACAGCCCCAGTATGTTCAAATTGTTAGGAATTGATAAATTATTATTTCATTTTATTTCACAGCATTTTGCAAATTTGCAATTGTGATATTTATTTTTTTTTATCAAACGCGATTCGTTGCTATGGCAGCGAAGCTGTTTTTGTTTAATTGATTTTCTTTTACATTTTTGAATCTTTTGAGATGAGGTAAAAGTTTAAAGAAGCATCAGTTTGGCATCAGTTTTTTGATGGAAAGAAAATAGAATGTTTTAAGAGAATGTTTATATGAATGTTGTTTGTTGTGTGCGTCTTAAGTTTTATTGAAGAATTATGTTATTTTTATGAAAAGTCGTGCAGAAAATGTATATAGGACCATCTTTCCCGGTATTAAGTACGATGATCTGAAATTTTCGAGGTAAAATTAATTTATATTTTATATATATGTAAATACTTTGAATTCAATATTTCTTCATATTTCCCGTTCATACTATAATTCTATGTATATAATAAAATTTATTAAAAAGAAAATTCAAGTATAATTAGAGTATTTTTGAGCCCAATAATGAAGTTTTGATTGCATACAAATCACAAATCTCTCTATATTTCGAATGGCTTACGGTTAGGTGCAACAATTATTTTTAGTGATGACACTTTAATTGTCGGCTGAAAGAAGCAGCATGTTATTGTTGGATAATGTAAATATTGCGATGTTTTCTACTATGATGAATTTTTATTACAGTAAAATTAAATGAAATTTGTTATGCTGAATGACCTTTTTTTATTTACAAGATGCAAATTAACTTAAGTGAGCCTATAAGAAACTGATACAGTAAAAAATACACATATTGTAGTATCTGCCTATGAACTAAAACTAATTTATATACATTCTTCTTCAAAAATCATATCCATATTTTAATCTTGTTTAGATAAAGTGGAATAAATTATTTATTTAAGCGAAACATTCTTTACATTCTTTGCAGGAAAAAAAAACTTCGTGTTTAGTATTCTTATCTTTCATCACTTCTATTTGTGTTAATTGAAAACTTGGGCGAACAAGATTTATCATTGAATTTTTCTTAGTTTCTCAATAACGCCAAAAGCCTTCATAGATAAGGCATCAAGAGTTCGTTATTTAATAAGTTAGAATCAAATATACCGGAAATTTTTGTAAGAATCAAACTTTTTCTAATATTTTCAAGCATAAAACGTGTGTTTATAAAAACGACTGAGTGAATTTAAAATTATATATATATATATATATATATATATATATATATATATATATTCTATTTGCATTAGTGGATCTTGGTGGCGAAGAATAATCCCTGGCGACTTTACTCAGTATTGCTGACTCTTTTCTTTCTTTTTTTTTACAATTTTATGGGAAAACTACTTTCTCAAATCTATCAAACAACGCTACCAGATTAGGGACTTTTTTTATTTTAGATTGTTTGACTGTTACCCCTTTTATAAAAATTTTATAATTCACCTTTTTTTCAGAATTCTTCATTTAATTATTAAATAGGCTCAATATTTCTATTTAAAAAAAAAAAGCGGTGACAATCAAACAATTCGAGGATTTTTTTTGTCCCTAATCTGGGAACAGTGCTTTCAAAGCTAACCTGGCGAATGCGTTCCGCTCCTGAAATGTTAAAAGGATTAATTGCCATCAGCATCTACGAATAAATGAATTTAATATTTTTTTCACTTGCATTACATTTCACTTTTCAAAGTATAAGGCAAACTTTAATCAATGAATATTTCCATCAGCATTTACGAATAAATTAAATTAACAATTTAAAAATTACTTTTTTTTAACTTGATATATCAAAGAATAAGGTAAAATTCAAACACTGAATAGGGATAGAAAGGTATATTTGATCAAGCAAAAGGTTATAATTTAAAACTAGATCATATGATTTCATATTACAGATGGAATTGTAAACATTATGTACTCAGCTATGTTTCAGATGACAATATTTTAAGATTTTAGAGTTTAATTTTAGCACATGTTTATGTTAGCTGGGCGTAAGTAATAAATTGCCAAGTACCGTAATTTCGGGTGTATAAGCCGCGGGTCAATCAATTCTCTTTCGATCCAGAATTTTTTAAGAAATAAGTAAAACTACTTAGATCGCCGTAAATATTTCTCTTCAATCACTAAATAAGATTTCTGGGTCCAAAAAGAATTGTTTGATCCGCGGCTTATACACCCGAAATTACGGTAATATTTATAGTTTCAATCAGGGCCTGATTACTAACGGGGCACTCTCCCACCAGGAAAAAGAAATAAAGAATTTTTCCTTATTCATGCCAGTAATCTTGTATGAAAAGGGCGTTTAAAGAAGACGAAAATTTCTATAAATTTTTTCTGGTGAGAGAGTGCACCGTTAGTAATCAGGCTCTGGTTACAACTGTATACTAATTATATAAAGCACGTAAATTAACCCTTTGGATTTGAGAAGCGACTCTTTCTCACCATTATTCTTGTCAGGAGTACCTCGTAAATAGGCATATGCCAAATCGTCACCTGATAATAATAAGGTTCTATCTGCGCTTTTGAAAAAAAAAATCAACTTATCGTCATAGAAAGATTCTATCTATATCTATGTAGGCATTTTGCATCAAAATGATGTTATACATAATTTACATGTGTCATTACAATTATAATATGACATTATTTTAATCCAGAAATGCCCTCATAGGATACAAATAGAACATTTCTCCATCGGCAAGACATTTTTTTTTTCAAAAACATTATTATTCTCAGGTGACGAAATGCTTTGGACACCATTCATATTTTGAGGTTTATCTCGCCATCATCTCATACTATTATGCCATTAAATAAGGCGAAGAAAATTAGTTTAAAATATTGTATCCCTTTACGCGTGACACTACTGGTAGTAAGAATCACCTCTCGAGTCTAAAGGGTTAATAATGCGCGAAATCGCGATCATTAAAATAGATCAACTGGCAGTAAAAATCTGCAACACTGAAAACATTACTTATTCTCTGGCTTTTTGCACACCACTATTATCTTACAGAGAATATTTTCTTTTAAATCGTCAAAATATTTCAATTAAGTAAAATGACGTTTTCTGTATTAAAATATTGGTATCAAAAAGCCGGAGAATTAGCCGCTCTGTTTTGTGTTTTAAAGTAAAATAACAAAATATAAATAAAAATTAAGAGACATTTTAAATACACTGCTCAAAACAATTAAAGGATATTTCAGTTTTAGGTGGATTTTGTATCTTGGAAACTTTTTAGCCGATTGATACATGGTCGACAGACATAGTAGGTTATATGAGAATAAATTACACATGTTTGGCTGAAAAAAATGCATTTTATTGCGCATTTGTTAATAAAGTTGTCCCAGGGGAAAAAAATTGTGCAAAAAATGCCGGTCCCAAAGTGTTTTTGCGTTCTTACTTGTTAACAGACGGACACACGGATGGACAGCACGACAACTATTGGTGCTACGTATTTACATAATTACAAAAGCACCTAAAACGTAAAAATATTTATGAATTTAAAAAATATATTTCTATCGTAAAAAATATAGAACAAAAATATTAAGGTAAATCATGCTCAGTATTTTTATATTTTGAATGGTTCAAAAATGTCTTTTATCATGGATCGCAAGTTACGGTTTTATGAAACTTGGGAATATTACAGTACAAGCATGTTCTACCGTGTTATCTCTTAGTGAAACTATCGTTAGTGGTTCCCCATGCGACGGAAGCCTTTTATGAAATTCTTAATGTATTGTCTCCGGTTTTAGAAAACAGGAACTTATGTCTTATTGAACCCAGAATATTAAGGCAATAAATAGGGCACATTTTTACAGTGAAATTTTATTGGCGGGAATAAATAATGTTTTTAAAGCCTTTTTGCGGCACGTATACATGTCGCTCGTCCCCAAAATGTTAAATCTCTTTCCAGTGCAAGTGGGAAGGGTACATAGAAGTAGTTTACACTTTGATTTTTACAATTTTAAGCATGCTTTTCGCAAAAACTTAATGTATTTGATATTATATTGTAATGAAAGGAAACTTTAAATACTTAAAACGCACTGTTATGTAAACTTTTATTAGAGGGATCCCTCATTTTATCGTATTTAAATAAATATTTTATCTTAATAATAAAAATAAATTATTTAAATGTTACTAATAAATAAGTTAATTTTTATTAGCCCTTTTCGGCATACTGTGCCCATTCCCGGGCACGCCTAATTTTAATTCCAAACTTCCAAACGGCACCAATAACATTTTAATGAAATTTTGCTTTTATATTGAAAGCTAAGGAAATATAAGGAAAGGGTTAAACTAGTTGGATGTGCCAATACCAAAACTTTTTTCTATCTTATACGTACATTTTAATGTTTAAATAATTAGCTACAAATGTTATTACTTTAATATTATTAATTTACTACTATACCAACTTTGATTTTGATCATAAATTTCTGCTTCAGTTAGATAATCGAGTAGAAAGAGGTTAAAGTGGATCATGATATTCAATAAATTCAATAGTTTTCATTTATTCGGTTATCAGCAGATGTTTACAAACAGTCGGTGTAGCAGGAGTCCTGTTTCTGAACGAAGCGATGGACAGTAAAATGATAGACAGATTTTTTTTCAAATTCAGGGAGTACTTACACAAAACATTTGGTTTAATTCTATGCTTAACTTCGGATAATTTTCGGTGGTACAATATAGAAAATATTGTATCCTTTCAGGATACTAATCTTAATGAATTTTAAGTAGCTGCTTCTCCGATTCACAGCACATTTTCTTTGTTTTTCCTTTCCCAATGTCGTTCTTCCCTAGTTAACTGATTTTAAAGTTATCAATATATATGTGATGAGGTAAATTTATTTATTGTGAAAAATAACTTCAGTAGAGAAATAGTCATTTACTATTCCGTCATTTCTTTTCTAACGGTATTTAATATTTATTAATCTCAGAAAGTTGGTAAAAGACCGCTTAGATATTTCATCTACTTTTTAGATTAAATGTGTTCAAGATAGTATTATAGATCTTTAGATTTAGATAATAGATGTTTATAATTATATTAGCTCAAGTTTTTACTTTTAGTAGCATCACATGTAAGGGACGCTTAGTGTATTATATAGCAGAACAAATATTAGTGCAAAAGCTGTTTTATTAAAAAGTAGAAAGCCTTACGAAAAAAATGTAAGTTGCAGTTACAAGCAGACTAATTATAGCGATTTCTATTACTAGAAAACGATGCGATTTTTTTCATAAACCTTATCTGTATAATTATTTTAATGCTTGCTCTGTTTTAACACTTTAACATTTGATCAAAAATGTTTTTAAAATTCAGAAAAAACTGTAATTTTGTAATTTTTTAAAAAATTCCAATCATTTTTAGAGTAGAAAATCCGCCCCCCCCCCGTTAAAAAACGGGCAGCAAAAACCAATAGTGTAACAAACAAATTTGGAATTGTACTCCCTAAAAGTCACATTGACATAGGGCATCACTGATCTAAAAAATGCTGTATTATTATTCTGTTATTATTTCAAATTTTTAATTGTGTCCAAGCTGGAACTCGAACCGGGTCAGTGGTATTGTGCCCCAACTGAACCACTTGGAACAATACCCAGCTTGGTACTTCTCATTACATATGTTGGCAAGGCTACAATCGCATCACAAGATGAAATATATTTTTATGCCGTGAACCAACAGCTCTGGTGCAAACAAACAACTAATGAAAAATATAAAATAGAATAAAGCTTAAATAACTTTCAAATTTTATTACCCTTTTATAATTTTTAATAACTTGTTACCTAGAAAAAATCTTACAAGATGTATTTTAGGGTGAAAAACATTAAATAATACCGGTAAAAGAAAAAAATAAATAAAATTTTGACCTTCCAGCTTTATCTCTTTTAATTCCTTGATTCTGAAAAGCAACCTCAACCGTTTTCGACATAAATTCCCTTCTAAAGAAAATTTTTGCACGGGATTCTTTTTCAATGCCCCTAAAATATATAAATTTAATATTTTTTATTCAAAAAATTGATTTTTTGAATAATATACGCTTCACTACAGAATAGGATGTGCATATTTCATTGATTGGGCCGCACAAAAGAATTGGGCTGGATAAGACATTGAACTATTGGAGCTTATGAATAGTAATTGTTAAGCACTTCACCAGTTGCGGTATGCGTTTTAAATTGAATTCTAATTTTAAAATACACTGCTCAAAACAATTAAAGGATATTTGAAGTTTTATATAAAATAAAAATATAAACGAATTTTTTTTTTTTTTTTTTTTTTTTTTTTTTTTTTTTTTTTTTTTTGCTGAAAATAGAATAAGAGAATCACAAATGCAAATTTTTTCTGGTTTTCAAACAGTGGAGTATGGAAATTTTGAGTTCGACGTCAAAAACGTCGCTTCAGCGGCAGCGAATGAAATTTGACTTTCAACTGGATAAAAGAGAATGAAGACAAGGATGATCGGCATTCAGTGATCTGCCAAACATGTGTAATTTATTCTCATATAACCTACTATGTCTGTCGACCATGTATCAATCAGCTAAAAAGAGTTCCAGATGCAAAATCCACCTAAAACTGGAATATCCTTTAATTGTTTTGAGCAGTGTATTACTCGGTGTGGATAAATTTTGTAAATCCTTTAAAGGGCTGCACAAAAGAAATTCAGTGCAGTTTTGATTTTGTCGTATATTATCGAGCGGAAATTTTGAAATGTGTTACATGTTTCAATGAACTAACTGTTAGCATATTAACACTAGAACGGCGGAAAAATTCATACAATTTTTATGAAAATATTTCTCCCCGGAATTTTCATTTAAAAGTTTTTAAGTTATTTATTGAAAATGTTTTTGTTCAGCATATATTCAGCTTATTTTATTAAGAGTTTTCTTCTTCGAATCGACATCTCTCCATATGATACGGGTCAAAATGACCCGTCGCCGCGGTTCTAGTGTTAAGCAAGCAGATGCGTAGCATCCTATACAATGTCAGCGCAAAAAAGAAAAAAACCTTTAAATTCCGGTTTATTGACTGTAACAACAGAAATTATATTTTCAAATGAGATATGAGATTTTTAAGTTTATTTTAACTTCAAGCTTTACCTTAATACTATATTCTGTAAATTTGCTACAATATTCTGAATGTGTTGGAAAGTGTTTCGTAATGTATGCTTGACGCATGCTTTTTTTCTTGTTTCAGTGGGGTAGGATGTGCTAAATATTTTGTCCAAGCTTTCAGCTGTTTTTGTACTGCTCAAAAATCTCAATTTTGGAGAACAAAAATGCATTTAAAAATATACAAAAATAAATGAATAAAACTAGTTAGGTGTGCCAATTCCAAAACGTTCTTTTATCTCATACATACAATTTAATAAATTAGCTAGGTATATTAATACATTTATATAATCTAATTCAATACTACACCAACTTTGATTTTCATCTTAAATTTCTGCTTAACCCTTTCCGGCACACTGTGCCCGGTCTGGAATACCTAATTTTAATTCCAAACTTGCAAACGGCGCCATGAATATTTTACTAAAATTTTGCTTTTACAATGAAAGCTTAAATTGGCGGTTTCAAAATATCTAAAAAATTCTGTTTGTGAATTCCGGTGTCAATCAATAATTTCTCATTTTATTACAGATTTTGCCCGTGCCGGAAAGGGTTAAGTCATTTCATCGGAGAAAAAACAAGTTAATGTAGATTATGAAGCTTACTAACTTAGTTTTCCCTTATTCTGTTATTATCAGCTGTTTGCAAATAGCCGGATTAGAAGGCCACGAAACCCTGTCCCTCCACGAGCCGATGGATAATAGAACGATAGGCAGATGTTTTGCAAATTCAAGGATGATCCGCTTGCCATACCTAAACTTAATCATACACAAAAAATTTAGTTCAGTTTTATGCATAACTTCATATACTTTTTGACGGCACAATAACTAAAAAGAAACGGATATTGCGATTATAGCGCCTCCTTCGGCGATTTTTTTTCCAAATTCAGGGTCGGCCTGCTAACTCTAGCCAAACACTTATACAAAAAATTCGGTTGAATTCTGTGCAAAACTTTATACACTTTTTGATGGTACAATGATGAAAATGACACATACATCGCGATAATAGCCTCTTTTTTTTCGATTTAGGAAAGGCCTGCTGATTATAGCCAAACACTTATACAAAAATTTGGTTCAACTCTATGCATACTTTCATACACATTTCGATGGTACAATGGCGACATACTGCTACACAGACACACAAACAGAAAGACAGATATTTTGTAAATTTTTGGTATTTTGTGCTGCCCCTAAAATGCGTAAATCCATGGAAAACTAGAAGTCGAAAAAGATTTCGATTATAATAGAAATAGCAAAAATAAAAAAATTAAACATGACTCACATTTTATTTTCAGTCCACGTTCAAAAATTGAGATCAATTTTCAGGCATGCGCGAATCAAATAAAAAAAGTGTTTGAAATTCGCTCATTCTTTTGAAATGCTTCAACAATAGTTTGGATGAAAGCTAAGAAAGCGAAAATTTTTCTTGTAACTGTCTTCGTCAATTTCCAAAGAATATTTTAAACTTTAAATGTGCGAAAATATTCAAAGAAATAGTTTAACGTATTTATGGAATTTTCTTTGTCTTCCTTTGATAAAAGGAGATAGATGAGAAACATCTGTGCTGAATAAAGTCTCGCAAAAAGACCCGGATGATAATGTTAAATCTAAAGGTGCGTTCTTTTCAAATATCGCGCTCAAATTTTATACTTTAAGCATGATTTTTTTTTGCATATGGTAGCTGAAAACGATCTACACCGGGCTAATTTTTATCTTTTTGATTTTGGTTATATATTTTTATATAATTTAATAGTCTCAATTTCAGAACCGGTTGTAATCGGTTCCGGAATTTAAAGTTTTTTTTCTTTGTACAAATTCGAAGCGAAGATCAAAAAAGAAGAAAGTAGCCCGGTTGTGGATCGTCTCCCCAGGAACCCTGTGCAAAAAAATATGTTAAAGTAGTAAATTTGAGCGAGATATTTGAAAAAACACCCCCTTAGACTTAACATTATCATCCGAATCATTTTGAGTGACTAATGTGGCCTCTTAATTTATATCAATAAAACATTTAAATTTGCAACAAAAAATCAACAAAAATAGAATCCCATCTACTTATATAGTGCTCAGCAAAAGTTTAGACAATGATCGATTACGCTTCTATATTCAGAAATATGTAACGAATTTTTGTAATTCATCTGTCATACATTACTTGTGACTTATCCTTTATTCACAAATATTAAATTTTAAATTTTACCTTTTACATAATATATAATGACAAAAAAAAAAAAAAAAAAAAAAAAAAAAAAAACGAAATTAATATTGTGGCAAAAGTATAGACATTTTGCATATTTACAGAAAAATAACTACAAATTATAATCGAGTTGCACCCACACTGTTTGCAGTTAGTGCAAGAATGTGACTTTCTATCGAAGAAACTAAATATTGCTTCACTTGGGCTACTTGGGGGTCTATTTTGTTTGAAACATGTTCAACAGCAGCTCGAAGTTCATTAATAGAAAAGTATAGCAAAAATTTGCATAAATCTTACGACATATGATGTTACAAAGGTTTTCGATTGGGCCCAGATCAGAGCTACACGCCGGCAAGTTGAGATCAGTAGTACTTTCAGAGTTAAACGAAGTTCTTCTTTTGTATGCAATATGAATAGACGCATTATCTTTCTAAAATCCATATTTTGTACCAGTTAAAAACTCCCCAAATGACTAAAAATTAATCTCCAACGTATATACGTAGTCTTATATATTTTTTTACAGTGTTATTGTTTTAAACACAGTGTTTTACAGTGTTACTGTTTTAACTTACAGTTTTACTGTTTGTTTTTTACAGTGTACGAATCATGTCCGTCGACACAGAAAGTCCTGACTTACTTTTAATGTGATTGGCAATCATCATTTGTGTAAATCTTTAATGTAGGACCAAATCATTAAAACATCACCTCCTTGTTGTCGACTTAAGAAAGTCCCAGGCTCTTTACGCAAGTCGTGCCAATGGTATGCCCACCCATTTGGACCATTCAAATTTTACATTTTTTTTCGTTATTGACTATCACAGTATACCATTTGGGTCCATATGACTTTATGTTTGCAAGTTCATTGCATTCTCGCCAATTTGTAGCGAGAATTTAAAGCTGATTGTTTTATTGTTTTCATAAAAATTGATTTATCTGTTTCTTTTATTCATCTACACTTTTAAAAATTTGACTCATTTGCTGTAGCGTCACTCCACAGCTTTTATAGAATATATCTTTTATGACCAATGAGAATGCTCCATAACACAGTAAAGTAACCGTTTTCTTTAAAAGCGGTGAAGTGACGCTGTAGCAAATGAGTTAAATTTTTTACAGTGTACGAATCATGTCCGTCGACACAGAAAGTCCTGACTTACTTTTAATGTGATTGGCAATCATCATTTGTGTAAATTTCAGTTTATGGTTCCTTTTGTCATATCATTTTCTGGGCCACCGTGGCTGAGTGGTTAAGACATCACGCCGCTAATCGTGAGGTTGTGGGTTCGAATCCCACTGGCTCCATTTCACACACACTTTGTGTGGAGCTCCTGGTTGTACTTCTTGTGTGTTGTAATATTTCTTGTGTGCTATCTCGTCCTTTATAAGCAGGCTTCATGTCGAGCACACAAGTCAGATGTATGTTGTTCAATAAACAAATAAATCTGGTCTCACAAGATCTTCCGTATTTATGTTTTGTTTTGAAGGAGTCATCCTTAGACTATACTTCATAGATAGACCACTTTGGACGATTCTTTGCTGCTGGAATATCTACAACAGTCTTTCCATTTCAACTTTCCTACTTCAATTACCTCATCTAATTGAATATTTTTAGCTCGCGGCAACTTCACTAACTGATGCTATATCGAGGTATACTTAAATACTTAAGACATATGACACCATAACTTAGAAATTTGCATTTTTCCATGAACAGTAGGCAAAAAATCAAAAAAGTGTCTAAACTTTTGCAATATATAAATTTTACTTTTTTCAGTAAAATTAAATATCTTAAATTATAGTCATTATTTTTATCCTACATTGTTTAAAATATATTTAGAAATAAGTATAGCCATTTGTAAAACTCAAGTGTTCATATTTTTTATTTAAAGGTTAAAAAACACCGGTGTCTAAACTTTCTGAGCACTGTATATATAAAATACAAACGGAAATTTCGGGTTTTCCGCCTACTTCTCCAGTTCTACTGAAGGGATTCTGATGTAACTTGCACTGTTAATTAGATATTAGTCCAAGGAAGGTTTTCGTACATATTGCATCGTTCTAGGTAGATTAGTTATAAAATTATGATGAAGAATTCATTTATTTTGGACATTAGGGTTACTATTTGGTATATGCTTTTCATTTGGCGTAGCATTTTTGTTAAAGAATTGAAATGTTAATATTAATTAGAAATGAAAAAAATACAAACATCCCTAAAAATAAAATAAAATAAACTATCGCTGAATGTATTTAAGATATTTGGCTGCGGAATAACAATAGCAACAACAAAAATACCTAAAATTAAAATTAGTATAAATGGCGCCATTTTTAAACAGAGAGTTATTTAGAATGTCAGGGTTAATTACAAGAACTGCTATATGTATTTTTAAAAATTACTTACATCATTGAATAGGTTTGTGACAATTTCATAATACAGTGATACATTTTTATTTTTAACAAATTAGAATTTTTTCGTCTTTGTTTTCGGTCGCAAAGATTGTTCTTTCTAAATATTTATCAGCTGCGCAACTACATATTATGCTGTTGTTGATCAAATAATTTAAACGGCTGTTTTAATTGGGGAAAAATATAAACCGAGAGAAAAACTGTTAGTAATTTTATTTAAACAAATACACAATATTTTAAAAAAGGCAACTTATTATTATTCATATGGAGATTTATGGGAACAGTTATCATATAACGCATAGGGGTACCCAATTGGCACCAAAATGGCGTTATTTCACCTGACATCGTAACCTGGATGTTTTTGTTAATTTATTACAGGGTTCGCACACTCCTTATATTTTGTAAGGACTCTGACACCACTATTAATGTAGGGATGAGATTTCCGCTTTTTTGAACACTAGTAAAATCTTAAAGAAAATGTTGTTATTTGAAATCACGAAAATGCTTCGATTTAATAATATAGCATTTTCTCTAAGATTTTACTGGTGTGCCAAAAAGCGGAAATCTCATCCCTGTTAATGATAAGAAACTTTATATTTAATTTTTAAGAAACAGAATTCGCAAACACCACCTCGATTCACAATTTTCGCATTACTTTTCTACATTGAAATACATTGAGAATACTGTAAAAATTTAGTGGTAGAGTTGTGCGAACCTTGTATTAATAAATTGTTTATTGATTTTTATTTTCATTTTTATAGATACAAATAAAACGTTTATATTATAAAAATGTATGTTTAGAAAAAATTAAAAATTATTTTTTCCAACACCTTGAAAGGGCTGAGAAGATGCAAAAATGGAATTTTGCCCCTATCTTGGATTCCTTTGACAATCGTGCCAATCAGAACGGGACACGGAACACTTCTCTTCATCTTTTGTACTTTTAATGAAATGTATCAAAAGCGTGTATTTAAAATGTATGTAATATGGCTATTTTACATGTACATATGTGACGCACATATGACCTCTGTGCCCTTGAACCTAGCACTCAGACGGTAAAATATCTTTTGTTTAAGTAATTTAAAAATTAATATAAGGAAAATTCTACAATCGGAATACATATCCAATTAGTTCAGTTTAGCAAGATTGTTTTGGTACAAATTAAATACAGTTGTTGTAATCGTAATCCTAAATCACGATATTCGTAAATCACAATATTGAAACCTCTTTAAATTTACATCAATGTGATGCAATTACGGAATTTATCCGGCGGAAATGACGAAAAATAACATGCTATTGCATTATTTTTAATGATCAATATTGTTGTGCCGTGAAATCTATCTACTTCTACTTCGAAAATCGGTATTTCGTTCCAGTAGTTGATAACCTAAGTCCTGATAAAAACATTTTTACGGATTTTTTTCTTTTTTTTAGCATGCTTTACATGATTTTATGTGCTTATTTATTGAATTATGGATTAAAGTTCTATAATTAGAACACATTTGTGGAATATTATTCGTTTTTTTTTAAAAAAATTACCATATGTATTTTGATAAAACTTGCATTGTAATTCAGATAATCTTTTAGGGGTGGTTTTAGTATATTGCATATTGCTCTACAATGCTCAGTTATAATGTTAGTCAGTTATTTTGGAGTAAATTTCTATGATCAAGTAAACCTAATTATGAAAGATTAATCTTAATAAAAATACTAATCGACGGTTTTGATAAGACCTACTTTATTAGATAAATTTACAAGAGTAGTTTTCGTAAATTGCATTGGGTTATGTCGTTTACTAACAAATACTACTGTAAGAAATCAGTGATTCGTCTGTAAAAGTGGAACAGCGTAGCGGCCGACGCCTGCTAGTTTGAAATACATAAAAGTTTTTTTAAATGATTCTTTTACAAAATAACTCTTTTTTAACCAGAAAAAAATACTTTAAACTTAGATAGTCTGTGTTAAATATTAATTGTATCTAAATAAATAAATAAGTGACATATTATGATGTGAAAGTAGGTCTATGTATGAATTATGTTAGTTAAAAGGATGGTTTAAAATTCTAACATTAAAAGTTCCTTTATAGAAGTAATTTCTATATACTAGATGCGCAACAAAGTTTCTGCATTTTTTTAAATAAAAAATTTAAAGTTTCAAGAGAAATACAAAAAATAGTTTATTGAAAGTATCGTCCCTCGCTAACTACACATTTTTGCCGTCACTCTGGTCATACATGAATACCACGACGATAAAATAAGTCTTTGGACCGAAACCATTTAACCAATCAATTTTGCACTTCTTCAAAATTAGCCAAGTATATCCCAGTTAATGCGCCATCGACCAGAACGTGAGATAATCGGAAGGGGCCAGGTCTAACAAATATAGCGAGTGCGGTAGCAGATCCTGTATCAGCGTTTTGGTGTTGTCCTGAACGACGAAATTCGATAGCACGGAACGTCGTCGTTCTGCACTCTATTGTGTCTCATGTCCTATTCTGGCCGCTGATCGAGCAATGCATGATTCAAATTAATCAGCTTTTCTAGATAACGATGCTTGTCGTCAGTTCTGCACAGTTTCAGCAGCTCATAATATACGATTCCTTTCTGGTCCCACCAGACGCAAGGCATTGTCTTCTTTCCGAAGAAATGTGGCCATGCCGTTCGATGTTGAAGCTTCGCCAGATGACAGACACGATTATTTGAATTTGGGCTTCTTGAAATATATCTAATTCTCGTCGCCAATCGATGCAGAAACATTTCTTTCGTGCCGAAAAAGCAAAATTTCGATAATGGTTCTTCCATTTTTCTTCTGTTATTCAGTCAACTCCAATTCCCTCCCTTTTGAATTTTTCCCATGAATGTAGGCTTTTGGACGAATACTTTGGCGAGTCATATTTAATGCTTCCCTAAGTTAATCTTGCATTTTTGTTATCATCTTCCTGTAATAACGCTTGCAGATCGGTATCCTCAATTACTTTGGTTTTCCAGAGAAAACGTCACTTATAAAACATTTAAATAAATCTTCACAGGTAGTTTTCGATTTTGTTTGTTCGCCATAGGCAAGATTCGCACAATCCTTGGAATTTCCGAAGTCTCTGGCATCACTATTAAAAATAAAATAATTTACATTTAATTCTTAAGTCACAACATTCGTAATTCCCACCTTCATTCACAGATTTTACGATATTTTTCTGAAACACTTCGAAAATATTCTTAAAAATTAGTGGTAGAACTGTGCGAACCCTGGCCATAATCCTCCTTAATAGACGACGTTTTTCAGCTGCAATTTTTAATAGATTAAATTAGAAAAACAAAATTTCGCGAAAATATTGTCTATTTGGCGCAAAACTCGACGTCTTCGTTGTCAGAAAAGATAATATTGCATTGTGATATGTATTTTTTATTTCGACAGTTTATTGTTAACAGATGTCCAAGCTATTAAAAATCACTTCTTAGGACCTGTCTGTCGTCTACATGTGCTGTTTGTGCCATCCATGTGTGAAACCCAGAAACTTAATTGCTAATCTAGTAATTTATCAAGTTTTAAAAAATGCGTTTTAAAGTTTTTTAAAATTTTATTTTAAATATTTTTAATCTTTTTCAAAAGTAATATTTTTAAAAATGCTAAATCAAAATTAAAACTAATATATTTCTGCTTCTTTAAGTGAAAAAAATGAAGTTCGACTAATAATATGTCGAGTTATAATAATTTTTTAAAAAATTTATTATGAAATTTTAAATAAAAAAAATGAGAAGTTTTATCATGCAATTCTGTTTACAAATACTATGGTTAACAATCAGATAAAAAAAAAAATCAAAGTTTTAACTTAGATAAAAATTGTTTTAAATGTGTTTCGAACCTCTTTAAAAGGTGAAATTTTCATGAATTCATAATTTGGGATATAAAAAAGTAATGATTATTAAAAAAAAAAAATTCTAAAATTAACACCGGAAAATTTACATTGTAAATTTTATGAATATTGGTACTTCCAGTAACTAGCTGTTCCCTGCATGAATTCTTGAACTGAATTCCTGATAACTTGTTGTCTTTAGCGGCAGCATGAGAGAAAAGAAAAGGTCTAAGCATTATGCTCTTGTCGCACATTTAGCGCCTTTCTTTCGTAATTTTGAAGAGATTTGAGTAATCGAATTTTTTACTCTTTCGCTGATCGGAATTGGAGTCCCTCTACTTCTTCAATAAAAAGCGTCTCTCGGTCTACCGATAGCTTTTGTAGTTTTATTTTTCGAATACATAATACAAAGAAAAGGGATGTAATCATGATTTGTTTGTATAAGTGAATACGATTCGAAACATCCAAGCTTTCATTGAATGAATACGATAGAAACCACTGTCGCATGCATCGTACACATTTTCGCAAAAGTCCACCGACTTATTAAATCTCTTTTAAAATTATTTGTAGGCAATCTTATAAAAAAATTCGTCTTGGAAATGTGACAGTGTGTATGTGATCATCTTTGCGAAGATGAAACAAAGCGTTTATTTCAGAGAGGTCACATCTTTAGTTTCAAAACGACAGGACTAGCATCCGAATCTTGTGAACGTAATTAAATTAGAAATTAATAAATTTCTTTTTACATTTATTCGAAAAGTTAAGTTTTGTCACTTTAAATTTCCTTTCAAAACTAAATACTGGTGGTGTAATCTGTAGTCCTATAATTATATTTCCGTTGTAGGAATTATAACTCTCTACACAGTTATTTTACTTGAAAACGGTCAATTAAAATTTTACATTTTCTCATCATTGTTGATTGATTACATTTTAGTTTAAACACTTAATCGTCGCGCCCGAGACATTAACGGACTGCAAGCTTCCCAGCTTTTATTCAGAATTGCTTGATTCCCACCAGTTTTATTAAAGAGTGTAACTGGTTTTATTCTGGTATCAAATAATACTTTCTCTCTAAATAAGAAGAATATTTTTTTTTCAAAAAAGTCGTGGCAATAGTGAATTTCAATTTTTAAACCGTAATTTAATGCGACCATTAAATTAGCGCTAATAATAGCGCTTTTATATAATTTCTATCTGTTTGCAAAAAACATGCAATGTTTATAGACCTGATTCGTATATTAATAATTTTACTTTGAAATAAATAAATATTCAATGGATAAATATGGTATGAAACAATTTATACAAAATGTTACTTAAATATATTATGAAAAACTGCATAAATATTGAATAAATCTATTCCTCCTCCCACAGCTATATTCTTTTTCCCCATGTTAGTGAATTCGACCCTGGGATCCAAATATACAACGGTTTTAAACGAAGTTTATATGCATAAGATACATATAATTAGCAGAGTTCTTGCTGTCGCTCGCCATTGCGCCAAATTGAGACTAAATTCTTCAATTGGTGAGTAAACAAGCAATTATATTCGCCAAATTGCTAGTGCTCAATTTTTGCTTTTTCTTTCTTTTCTTTTTCGTTTTTCATACGTATACCTATATATATATATGTATATTTTAATATATACATATTTTTAATATTTGTAGCGGATAGTTGAAATTAGATTAATAACAATCGGTGTCTTAATTATAAAAACTTACGTTATTTTAGAACACATTGAAAAAAATACATTAAATAATTAAAGATATTTTTTTTTTTTTGGTTACACGGCGAATTTATTTTGCTGATACTTTTTTCATTTGGCGAATGTTTTTTATTTTTATTTAGCCAAATTAGTAACGTTGGTCAAATGTCAGCGAAAACATAGATAATTATTGTTCGTAACAAATGTTTTGATTTTAAATCCTGTTAACATTTAGTATTAGCCGAAAATGCTCGATTTTCATTATTATTATGTAATAGTTTGATCGTATTTAAATAGTATTATTTATTATACTACTAATGGTATTTTGATACAATTATTTATTATACTATTAATAGTATTTTAATAGTATATTAAGTATTGTATAATTTATGTAACTTTATGTAGTATAATTAAAATGAAAGTCAGAATTCTGAAAATGCAAACCTTTCTGGTTTATTTTAAGAAATCCTTATAAAAATGGTGTTCAAAATGTAACCGAATGGGAGCCATGGAAAAATAATAAATTGATTAAAAGTGTGTCATAATTTATCCCCAAGTTTACAACCAACCAGTGTTTATGTTGATGAATTATTTTTTTAAACAGAAATCAAATGAATTTCTTCCTCTTGACTTTTGAAAGAGGTATTTTGTTTTCCCATTTGCAAGCACTTTATACATTATACTAATAAAAATAGGCAATGTGATATCTGTCCGTGATATCTCATTTTTTAAATCTTGCATTTTGAAGCTACACTTCTTTATTAAATTTATAAAAATTTCTTCTACAAAATATACTTACGATGTTGCTACACTTAGAAAAGAAAAAATGGATTAAAAAATGAAATGTTTTAAATTGTGTTGAAATTTACATAAACTTTAAGCACTCTAAGCACATTGAAAACCGTTTTTGAATTTTACGAATTGTTCCTCAAAGTTTATTTAACCCTTTAACGTTCATTGGTTTCGCCACGAAACCACAAAATTTTAATTCTTATACGCAACAGTGACACCGGTATTTTTATCTAAAAATATCCCTTTTATTTTGTATGCGAAAAATCACGTTTTCTTATTTAGAAATATATCTGTTCTTAATTTCCGGTGTCATTCATTTATTTCAACATCTTAGCAATGAAAATGCTATGATCGTTAAAGGGTTAATACAATTTCCATTGTTTCAATAATGAATAACCTGCTATAAATTTTAAAAAGTTCAATTAACATTATGTGTATTATTTATATAGGATTTATATAATATGTATAAATGACATTTTGTATCGCATATTGTTTACTTTATGCTATGTTTATATAATATTTACATATTTCAGCATAAAATTATCATGCAAACGTTTGGCACTAACTCATGTTTTTGTAAAAAAGGGTAGAAATCCTTCAATGTCGCCAAAAATTACGAACAAAGTTATTTTAAAATATAATAAGAGGTTTTCTTCATGTATACTACATCTGGAAAATTTTATTACAAAATTTTAGAATGACTGTGGCAATCCGACATTAAAACAAAGTATTATAAATAATTTCTGAAAATGTGTTTTTTGTTGCAATGTGTGTTTTAAAATTTAACTTAACTTTTCCATTTTACTTGGCGTGCATAAACCGTATGAATCTTATCGAAAAAAAACTTTTTTTCGATATTTGATGATGGCGGGTGCGGAAAAGGGGCCACTGGTGGAACTCAGTTCATACAAAAAAATTGAGATTTTTTGGACTTTTCCTTACCCTACCGCAAATGGATTGAAGCAAAAAGGCTGATTTTTGAACTTTTTTAGCAAAAGCTTTTAAAATATTAAACTAAATTTATTTTGGTTGTATTTACTTGAAAAGGCATATTTAATGTACCAAATGTTTAAATAAGTTCTGATAAGGGATTATTTAATTGTTATGTGTATTTTAAATTAGTCGATTTTTATAGCTTTTTTGCGTATAACAATTAAAAGTTGTATTTGTATTAATCGTTCATTAGTTTCTCTCTTATTCACCTTGGTCTTCTTCATTTATTTTTTATTTTTGTTTTTAGCATCAAAGGCCATTTTTCGGGCAAAGGACAGCAGCATATTTCTAAAACAAAAGTGAAAGATGAGAAAGGGTGAAAAAGGACTCTAAGCGAGTACAATGACTCATCATAATGTTGAGGGAGTGAAGGAAGAAATATAAGAGAGGCGAAAATTCGATGAGAAATTCTTATTATTTTTCCATGCTCCGTTTCCCTGGAACATTTGTTCAGTGTATATGTGAAATCTTTTCCTAGTGAGATGCAGTGTTTTTTGGATCGTTTAACATGCCATGACAGTATTTTGTGCATTTTATTACGACGAGCTTAGATATGACTTTGTATGAAGTGCCATGATAACGTAAAGACACGCGATAGTGTGAAAATTAGCCTTTTGGGATACTATGCATCTTGAAAAAATCGTTATTGCCAACTCATCCTGATATAACGCGTCCTTAATGCTGGTTGCTTCAACATGCAGAAGTTGTCACAGTAAAGAAATCTCGTCATCAGTAAAACCAAGGTCATAAGAGAGAAAGAGAAACCTAGAAAGAAGATACAGGCGGAAGAAGTTCTTGAAAGAAGGAAAATTAAAAGCTTATTTTTTATGGTAGAAAGGATAAAAGTATATTCAGAGGAAAAAAGAACAAGCGGCACCGTTGAGAGAAAGGCAAGGAACACATCACCGTGTTGTTTGTACCTGGTTAGGAATACTTGGGTTATTTGATATCTCGTTCCCTTCACGGTAAAGAAATAGCAAAATCATTATATCATAAGTCACCACAAGTTAGACTTTTCTGAACTGACAGCACTTGGGTGTGATGACACCACTGTTAGTACAGGAAAACGCAATGGTGTGATTGACTGTCTTAAAAAAACTTGGAAGAGAGCTGCATCATTTGATATGTATTCTTCATATGAACGATATCCCACTTTGACATCTACTCTGTAAACTTGATGGTGAAACCACGGGACCTAAGATTTTTGCCAAACCAATCGGTGCTAGACTAATGGGAGTGTGAAAAATCTACCTGTCACTTTGTTCCAGCCTATTGCTGTTTTAAAGACATCAGAAATGGAAAATATTGAAGTTCTAAATACCGATCAAAAGTACTTTTTTGATATTTATGCAAATGTTTCAACTGGAGTAAGTCCTCAAGAACTCTAAAATAGAAAACCATGACCAATTGTGAAAATGAGAGTGATCACAACTGCTTGCAGAATTTATGCTTGTAGGTTAGTAGCTTAAATCCTGATAAAGCGTTAAAATATACCTCGCTCTGTAAATGATACGAGTTTTTGCACCCGTGCGGTTTTCTGCAAGCAATAAGCCAGGTTGCGTGGACGAATCTACATATACGTGGCAGCTAGTTAAACTTTCAACGTTTTTACCAGATAATCCAAAAAAGGCAGCACGTTCAGTCATCTAAGCAAACGGACACTATGGTCATCCCAAGTATTTACTGATAGCAATAGCAACCGATGATAGACAACATATTAGAAGAATGGCAGGGGAAAGAATAAAAATATGTTGCAATTAAAAAAGATAAAAACCAACATAATGCAAGATTTTCAAGTTCCATAGCTAAACTTTAAAGCGACGGAACACTATGAGTGTATGGACTGGGTCGCCGCCAAAATCCGCGAGCCTCCTATAATAAAAACCTTTTCACTAGAAGAAATTGGAGGAAACGTAATTTCAGGATCTATGTTGAATGAATTATTAGTCTGCTTTCCAAGTCATTCCCAGGCTGTGAAACAGTCGTTAAAATTGTAATGGAAGCTGCATCAAAGGTCAAGCGTGAGTGAAGAAAGAGATACAAAACTGCAAGCAAGGAAAAATATACTAAAGTTCATTTCTAAGAAGTACTTTGTAACGTAATATGGTATACATTTTGAATAAAACATTCTGTGAGTAGGAGGGCGATTAAATCTCAACGTGCAATAACCTCCTCGTGATGAATTATGGGATATTTCGAGTTGGTACCGAATGCAAAACAAGCTAAAAGATGTGCATTTTTAAAGAGTATAACACTGAAATGATGTATAATTAGATGTTATTTACACATTTGGCTCATAAAATGTATCTTTTCAACTAAATATAATAGGGATGAGATTTCCGCTTTTTTGACCACCAGTATAATTTTAGAGAAAATGTTGTTCTCTTAAATCACAAAAATGTTCCGACTACATAATATAGCATTTTCTCTAAAATTTTATTGGTGTGCAAAAAAGCGGAAATCTCATCCCTGATATAACCAAAATAATCTTAATTTAACATTTTTAAATTTTTTGTTAAAAAAGTTCAAAAATCGGCATTTTTGCAAAATTTTAAGCCATTTGAGGCAGGGTAAGGAATTGTCCAAAAAAAATCTCAAATTTTTTGTGTGAACTGAGTGCCACCAGTGGTCATTTTTCCGCACCCGCCATCATCAAAAATGGAAAAAAAAAGTTTTTTCGGCCCACCCAATTGATTAATTTTAACTTTTGATAATGTTACTTAAGGTTTTTTGAAATATTTTACCAGAAAATGTATGTAGATATATTTTATAAATGTTTTAAAAATCAATCGTTTATGGTTCAGTTATAAAGCTTTGTATCGTTCAAGTAAGTTGTTCCTCAAGGAACATTCTTTATGAAATCGATGAATGCGGATTACAAACTTTAAAATGTGCGATTTTCTAATAAACACTCCTATATCTCTCCCTTTTAACATTTCATGATACATGCAAACTATTTAGATTCACTTATGTACCATGTGGCATACAAGTAAAGTTTCCTGAATGCGGTCCGACTGCAGTTAGCATGAAGCCAGTTATCCAAAATAGAAAGTTTGGTTATTTTAATCGCAGAATATATTAAAATTGGGCTGAAAATTACTGTTTACAAAGTGCGGATGTACACAGGTTGCAAATGGTCAGCACAGTGTACAACCATTAACATTTTTCACGGTTTTTTTTTAATATAACTGCAGTTTAGAGAAAAAATGCAGCAATTAAAATGAATGTATTTATGACTGGAATAGTCATGTTTCTTTAAAAAAAGTCAAACTATGTCTATTTTTACATTAGTTTACATAAAAACGAATTATTGTTTTAGAATTTTTGTTAAAGATTTTATTTGCAAGTTATTTTATTTGAGTTGAGATGTTGAAAATTATGTTTCTGGACCATTACGGTTCTACAACCATTTGTTTTGCAAATAAGGGGTAAACAGAGACAGTGGAAAACGGGACATCACAAACATACATGTCTAAATCGGATTCAAATCCGGTACACTTTTTCCAAGCCAGTCTTCTAACTATTAGAAAAGCAAATGGACATTATTATAAAAAAAAAACCTTAAAATAATTTCCAACGCTTGTGGAAAGCAAAATATTTTTTTTCGTAAATTCTTTATTAAATCTCGTAAATCTATTAGTTTCTGATAAATCACTAACATTTTTGGAGATCATACATTGTATTTTCTAAATCGTTTTTCCAAGAGCAAAAGAATTTTTTTTTTTTTTTTTTTTTTTTTTTTTTTTTTTTTACCGCGTGTTGCGAAATGTATAGTCTATAATCAAGGATAACAGAAGTATTTTTTTTATATTATTACCATCAGTCGGAACAGGGTTTTATCTTAATTAATAGAATCGGTTCTGATTCGAATTTCATGCAAGAATGTTAAGGTTAAAAGTTAATAACAGAGTAGAAATTAAAATTAAAATGTGAAAAGTGAAATGTTTAAACATGTATCATTATCGTCTTTTTTGATTTTTTAGATAAAAATATATACTTCTTACGAAAGAAGCAAAAAATTTTCATAAATTTAAAAATAAATTACTTTAAATATGAATTTAAGTTAAGTCTAATACTCAACTTGAGCTGATCCATAGTATCAGAACAAATTAAATAATCGTTGAGGTTATTTGAGTGAAATAGTCCTCCAGTGTTCGTGTCCGGGATGGCTCAGTTGTAAGAACATTGGCGGCTTCAGCCCTGGTTCGAATCCTGGCCCGGGCTTTTTTTCACCCACATGGAAAATTTACATCTCTTATAATTACACACATTATTATTACTAGCGGGGTTCCGGCATTCACGTCGAATCGATATATTGTTCTCGTTATTTTAGATACAATTAGTTTGACCTGAGCCATAGTAATCCAAAATCACTCACTTATTAATTTTTTTTCAAACATGCAAGCTCTTCTTGAAGCTAAAAACGATGACATACGAAATTTATTGAAAATCGTGAGAGTCATTTTCTAGATAAAATTCGCTTGGCCCAAACTCCTTAACCCTTTCCGGCGCAGTGTTACCTCTCCGGCAACACCGAATTTTAATTCCAAACTTACAAACGGCATCAGTAATATTTTAATAAAATTTTACTTTTACAATGACAGCTTAAGTCAGGGAATTCTTAATTACTAAAAAAGTCTATTGTAAATTCCGGTGTCAGTTAACAATTTCTCATTTTACGAACGGAATTTGTCTGCGCCGGAAAGGGTTAAGAGCCAAATAGACCCACTCATCGACGTTTCTCGAACTTAACCAATTATCTTCTGTAGCTCGAAATAGGTAGAATACGAAATGTCATCAAATTCGTTAGAGTCGTTTTTCAGTAAAAATATTGTTTGGACTGTAGTGATCTAAAACTGATCTACTAAATTTCTCTAACTTGTGATCGCTCCCAGTGATCTTCTCTTACCGATTCTTGAATCGGTATCTTGATCGATATCTTTTGAGCCGTTTTTTGGATACAATTAGCTTGATCCGGACCCACAATATCAATAAATGACCCACAAATGAAAATTCCTCGAATATGCAATCTAGTCAAATGAATGGTCTTTTGGTATAATAATATCTCGTGATCTGAAACAGTATAATGCAAAATTTTGTCAAACACGCTTGAGACTTTTTTAGATGCAATAAACTTATTCAAACCCATTGTCACCCACTTATCATATATTCGAACATGCAGTCATGCTCATCAGTCTCCTTGAGCCTTAAAACGAAAAAATACAAAATTTAGTTAAAGTAGTTAGAGCCTTATTTTATTATTAATATTATTACTATTATTACTAATTGATATATTTAACATGACCCGAAATAATTCAGTAATCGAAATTTCTCGAACATGAGATCTAGACCAATGATTTTTTCTCGCCAAGAAATGAAAGTTCTCGTTAAACATAAGAAAAGGGTCTTATCAAAATAATTTGAGCCGTTTTTTAGGTAGGGGGAACTGGGTTACATTGATACAGCTTTTTTCAAAAAAAATTTTTGGTGTCTAGAAAGCAGAAATTTCAAGTTATTTTTCTATGTGATGTCAGCAAAACCTGTGTAGTGTGTTATAAAAATGTACAATCGTTGTTTTATATATTATTTTTGCATGTAATTTAAAAAAAATCAAAAAAAGTAATTTGTATCTATGTGCCCCATCCCCGGGGCAGATTGATACACTTTGACACGTCTGGAAAAAATGGAGACCAAATAACACCAATGCATATTTTTCATAGAAAAATAGTTAACAAACCATTTTATATATATTTATAGACATTAAAATCGCACACAATTTATTTGTAAGCGATATTAAAGCAATCAAAATGAAATGTATAATGACCTGATGTTCTGGCTGTTCCTTGTCTGTTTGTTGGCTGAGGTAACTTTGTCCTATCTGGCACATTAACCCCAGAATTATCTTCTTTCTTAGGAAAGGTGAAAGAATTACCAGGCTTTCTGTTTATAAATCGGTTTACAAACAGAAAATAAAGGATAGTTGTATTAAAAATTATGTTTATAATATAATCAACCTGTACTGTTCTGCAGCTTGTTTCTCTTACTTAACATTTCTGATGTTGGGCTATTTCCATGGGTTTTGTAGTGTAAGTCACATTACCTTATAATTGCTATGCTTGTTTGCCACCGTTATTTTCGAAAAGTCTGCTTGGCCTAATTCAATTAATGAGAATGTGTCGATAAAATAAATCACATTTTTTCCGTACTAAAATACTGGTAGCCAAAAATCGTAGCCTGTGACTTACACTACAAGTACTCATGGAAATAGCCTGTCGATAATACTTTTTTCTCTGGAGAATCGATATAAATTTGAGATTTGCCAGGCCGCTGTCCATTTCTTTTGTTAATTCTACTACACTAGATAGTGTGTAAGTTTGTACGACATCTGTGTGGAAAAATACAATAAAATGTTTTAATATAAAGAAATTAGAGCTATTCCACTTCAATGAAAGCTAATAGCAGAATTTTTTGACGAAAAATGGTTGAATTAAGGAGTGTATGGTAAAAAAAATAATAATAAAAGGTAATGAAAAAATGAACTAGAAAAGGATTTAGGTTGTATCAATGTGCCCCGACAAAGACTGTATCATTGTGCCCCATACAGTCATTTTGAATAAAATGAGTCGCAAATCCAACACTTCATAATTTATCTAACAATAAAGAATGAGGAACTGATAAAGAGTAGCTTTACTTGCCATTAGGGTACTCTTTTCGGTTGAAAATACTAAAACAGTTGTATAATACCATTTGAATTGTACAACTCAAATTTACTTTTGACCTACAAAAACAATTAATCACCCACCCCATTTCATCAAACTATTGAACAATTTTAAAACTTTCTGTATGTAGTTAATTTCACTAGTATCACCTTTTGGAGCTGTTGTGAAACTTCCTGTAATGACCCTGTGTGCTGTACACGGGGTGTATCAATGTGCCCCAAGTATCAATTTACCCCAGTTCCCCCTATAATTAGCTTGACCGGGCCCGCGGTGATCCAAAATGACCCACTAATCGAATTTCGTAGAATATGTGACGCAACCCAATGGTCTTTTTTAACCCGAAAACGGTAGAATACAATATTTGCCGAAACGTCAGTGAAGGCTTACTTTGGAGACACGAAATTTTTTTGTTTCTGTCTGTCAGTCAGTCTGTCTGTTCCGCGATAACTAACGCAAAAAACATCCGATTGGCTTGAAATTAAGTGGGTATGTTAGTGAGGCACTGGGATTAAGCTGTATAGTGTTTTGTTAGATTTGATTCATTCGTTCGAAAAATATAGAATATTTTATTTTGCGCAATAATGCTTATCTATGGCAAATCCAATGATTTTCAAATTTTTTTCCCTTGAGAGAAAATGACACATTTCATTAATGGAATTCAATGATAAATGGATACTGAAATTTACCAGTTAAATTATTCGTATTGTTTTGAAATTTTGTCTATGCGTTTGTCAGATTTTTAAAGTTATTACTGTAAATTTTGGAGATTTTTTATAAATGTGTTCCAATAATATAAACTAATTTTGTTTAGAGATTTACTTATTTAAAATGTATTTATTTGATTTTCTTTATTTTCTCTTAATGGTTGCTAAGCAACCATTCATCCTAATCCTTATTATATTTTAATGCTATAAATTTGAAAGCGTGGACGAAAATTTAAATGAAGTCAACGTCAAAACTTATGAATTAATTAATGTCTTGTTATCTTTGCGGATAAATATAACATAGCCCAGAAAAGAATATAAGCTATGTTTTATTAATTTTATTCAAATATTTTCCTTAATAATTCAAAATTTCCTTCTTTTTGATACAGAATCAAGAGCGATTTTTTAGATAAAATTTAACCAATTTCCTTTATCGTTGCCAAAAAAAAGAAATCTGGAATACTTTTTCAACGGCAATAAGTTTCAATTGAGCAATTTCCATTCGAAAAACCAAACTAAGAAAAAATAAATATGACGTCAGAATTAAAATAAAAATAAAAATAGTACTTTGTTAAATATTAAACACGGAAATTTGCTTCGTTAATAAGAATTTTTCTGGCAAAAATGGGGGCATAATTAGAAGAAAAGAAATAAAAAATAATTATATTTTAACAAATATTTCAATTGGTAAAATTTGACGTCATAATTGAACAAAAACAGGTATTTTATAGTAGTCGTTAAAAATACAACAAACATGGATATCAATAACTCATGAAAAATAACGCCCTTGCCGAAACTTCAGTGAAGGCTTACTTTGAAGACACGAAATTTATTGTTTTTCATCTGTTAGTCTGTTCTTCTGTATGTTTTCTGTCCCGCTATAACTGCTACAAAATGCAATCAAAAAAATTTTTTTTTCGGAAACAAAATTGTAAAACTCTCGATTACTGAGTTTACACTTACAAAAGTTCCTGATACATCAGATTTAGGTGTTTGTGGTGGGCAAGTATGTAGAAGTATGAGGATAATGAAAAATATTTGTCCAAACTGTTACTTATCCTTATAAATCAAAATGTATAAGGAAATGCAAGATATACAATAACCATTAGCACAATTATTAGAAAGTGGCAAATTTAAATTAAATGAGGCTTCGGGGGGGTTCAGGGGGGGCGGTGCCCTTCTGAAGAAATCTACTATGTTATAATAAAAAAACAAAAATAATAGATCATGAAAATTTCAGAATATCCTAACATAACTAAATTTTTAATTTACCGCTTTTGAAGGCTGAAAACTTCTAATTCCTATTTTATTCTCATAAATAATTAAGTACTATGAAAATTTTAAAGTAAAGTTTCCAAGAAGTTGAATTTTACCCAAAGTGTGTTTAAATATATACACTATATTGCCATTGATTATAGGACACTTGCGATTTTAGACATTTTACTAAATATCTAGAAAAATACTTGAGGAATCATCTCGAAACTCTTAGTGTATAAATATAATAGTATACGTCATACATCTCCGTGAAGATTTTTTCCCGAAACTCCAAAGGGGACCGTCAACAAATTAAAAAAGAATGAATATCTTTTGAATAACCCTGTCAAAACTAATGTAGCAAAAGCGCTCAAACTCTAGATTGTGATTGAATACCTTATTGTAATAAGCCTTGTTCATTTTTATGCAAATAGCATGCATACTCGCAGAGTAAGTAAGGTTTTTATAAAAATAATCCCAAATTTTTCCAAGTTTTTTCCTTATAATTTTCAGAGTTCTTAATATAAAATTTTATTTTTTTCAGAAAATATGACAAAAATCATTGCACACAGTACCCTGTAATCAGAATTAAAAAATAATGCAAATTATATAAAAAATGAGTTGGTTTACTAAATAATTTTTTACTGCGCATGCGTCAACGATATCAAAATTTCATTTGCATATTATGTTAGCTAAATGTATAGAGCAACTTTTGTGAAAGTCACAAAATCCGAACTTGAAAATTCTGACAATAATCGTCAATTGAATAAGTCGAAAATCCGTTATTCTCAAAATGAAACAAAGACAAGAGGGGTTGTATCCATATATTCATTGATTAGTGTCAATATAGAATACACAATATGGGATGTACTACTGCATTTGGATAAAATCCCTCATTTTTTTGCTTCATTTTGGAAACAACGGATTTTGTCCTTTTTCTATAGACGATTACTTTCAGAATTTTCAAGCTATGATTTTGAGACTTTTACAAAAGTTGGTCTATACATTTAGCTAACATAATATGCAAATGAAATTTTGATATCTTTGACGCATGCGCAGTAAAAAATTATATAGTAAACCTATTCATTTTTCATACAATTTTTATTATTTTTTAATTCTGATTACAGGGTACTGTGTGCATTGTTGTTTGTCATATTTTCTGAAAAAAATATTATTTTATATTAAGAACTCTGAAAATTATAATGGAAAAACTTGGAAAAATTTGGGACCATTTTTATAAAAACCTTAATTACTCTGCGAGTGTGCATGGTATTTGCATAAAAATGAGCACAGTATATTACAATAAGGCATTCAATCATAATCTAGAGTTTGAGCGCTTTTGCTACATTAGTTTTGACAGGGTTATTCAAAAGATATTCATTCTTTTTTAAATTGTTGACGGTCCCCTATGGCGTTTCGGTAAAAATTCTGTACGGAGATGTATGACGTATACTATTATATTTATACACTAAAAGTTTCGAGATGATTCCTCATGTATTTTTCTAGATATTTAGTAAAATGTCTAAAATCGCAAGTGTCCCATAATCAATGGCAATATAGTGTATATATAGATGTGCAAAGCTGACGTTGAGGCTCCTGATCTGCAGATTTACTAGTTAAACAAAATCGTTCATGTCGTTTTCTAGATAATTAGCTTGACCCATTTTGACCCAAAAATGATCCTTTAATCAAAATGTCTCAAACATGTGACCTAGCAAAATGATCTTATCGTGCTCAGAAACGGTATAATACGAAATAATGTCAAAATTATTTGAGTTAATTTTTTGATAGAATTAGCTTGACTCTAACCCAGTTGTGACCCAAAATAAAGCACTAATTGAATGTTATTAAACATTAAGTTAGCTTGACTCATATTGACCAAAAAATGATCCACCAATCAAAATTTCTAAAACACGGGACCTAGCAAAATAATCGTATCGTGTCTGCAAATGGTATAATACGAAATTTTGTCAAAATCGTTTGAGTCTATTTTTAGATAGAATTAGCTTGACCCTGATCCATTGGGACCCACAATGACGCGCTTATTGAATTTTCCTAAACATTCGACCTAGTACAATAATAGTATTGTGCCCGAAAAATTAGAATACAAAATTTAGTCAACAAAATATGTTGGAGCCATTTTCTAAATAAAATTTGTGTGACCCAAGATGATTCAAAAATGATCCACTAATGGAATTTTCTCCAACATGTGACTTAACCCAATCGCTTCTCTTAATCCAAATCGATAGAATACAAACTTTGGTCAAAATCGTTTCATCAAATCAAGGAGAATGATAATTTTCTGGTGCCAAAAATCCTTTGGATATGAAATTTCGCTGAAATCGATGGAGCCGTTTTTCAGCTTTACCGGTACCCATTATGATCCAATATGAACCACTAATAGAATTTTCTCGAACATGTGACCAATTGTGTTCTGGTATCCGAAAACGGTAAAATTCAAAATTTTGTCGGAATCGTTAAAGCCGTTTCTAAGATAAAATTTACAGTCACAATTTTAGCTCGTATTAAAGTATAAAATAGATTTTTCTGGAAATGAATCTTATATCACCGTACTTCATTTTAAAGAAATAAATTTATGCTACCGGAAAACATATGCTCTAAATAGTAAATATAGATTATTTTAAACTGACGCCTGTGACATGTTTTGTTTTTCATGTGTCAATTCGTGAAACTTTGTCATTTTCAAAAGCGGCCAGGTAGCAATGAAAAGCAACTCGTTAGTATTTAATCGCAGGCGGGTTAATTGGTTGTCGAAATTTTCTAGTGATGCACTCAAAGTCCAATCAAATGATTTATTTTCAAATTATTATCGATTAATTTTTCATAATCAATTTTACATATACATTTAAAACTTTTCATGATCTTAAACTATTTTCCTTTTAAAGTGATCCAGACTTTAAATATTGGGTTGGGGAAAAAGTAATTTCGCATTTTTCGTACTTTTCAAACTGAATTTATTTGTATAAATTAAAAAATCTAATCAATAATTTATGTGCTGTTTTATTCGATGATCTTTATGACATTTTCTAGCAAAACTATATTTCCGTCACTGCAGAACTTCGGAGAGTTCTGGGCAAAAAACTGAACATGCTGATTTTCATAAGCCTCTTTTGAAGCCAGCTTAATACCATTAAGAGAATTCCGCAAAGGGCGGAAAAAATGACAATCGGTAGGATCCAGGTGGATGCATCAAAACCTCCCAGCCTAGTTCTCTCAGTTTTTGCCGAATGGCTAAAGATGTGTGTGGTTTAGTGTTGTGGTGATGGAAGACAATGCCGTTCTTATTGATCAATTTTGGCCGGTTTTTTTAATCGCCTGCTTCAATCGCTTTATGTGTTCGCGGTAGATAGTTGAATTAATGGTTTGGCCAAGTTCGAGCAGCTCATGAGGGACCTTTCCAATCCCACCAAACACTCAGCATCACCTTCCTTGGCGTCAATCTGGGCTTTGTCGCCGTTTATGAAGCTTCGACCATGATCTTTTTCGCACATTGTTGTCGTACGTGATTCACTTTTCATCACTCGTAATCGTTTGTTTTAAAAATGGCTCTATTTCTTTCCGTTTCAAAAGTAATTCACAAAAGAAAACTCTGCCCATTAAATTTTTCATCGTTAGTTCATGGGGAACTCAAGTATCGAGTTTCTTTTGGTATACAATTTTATGAAAATGGTTCACAAATGTTTTATGGTCGATGTTTTGTTCTGTAGCAATGTCGCGGGAAGAAATATCTCAGTATGCCTCGATTTTTTGTTAAATTTCATTGACCTTTTTTAACGATTGGCCGGCGAGGGAAAGGTTCATCTTTAACCCTTTAACGTTCATTGGTTTCGTCACGAAACCACAAAATTTTAATTCCGATACTCAACACTGACATCGGTATTTTTATCTCAAAATATCCCTTTTATTTTGTATGTGAAAAATCACGTTTTCTTATTTGGAAATATATTTGCTCTTAATTACCGGTGTCATTCATTTATTTCGACATCTTAGCAATGAAAATGCTATGATCGTTAAAGGGTTAACATCGAAATTTCCGGAACGGAAACGAGCAAATCAATTCTGACTTTGAAATTTACTTAAGCACTGATCACATTAACGCTACACCATTTTTGATGAGCCTGCGTCACATTTTTCCCTTTTTGGAAGTAAAAAACTAAAATGTGATGAAAATACTCACCTTTCAAACGCTGTATATTACGGCTACATTGAATAAGTATTATTCGAGATATTCGACTTTAAAGCTACCTATTTGGAAAAAACGAAATTACATTTTCCCCAACCCAATATTTAACTAAAAAAAGTATTGTTAACTAGAATTGAACAACATTCATTAAAATTGTAGGTATTGGTTCATTCGGAAAACTCTGCGATATTTTTCTATTGAGAGAATGTTAAAATTATTCAGTGACGCGGTAAATTTGAACCAAAATTATTATAAAATAAATAAAGAGTTTTCTATACGTACATTATATAAATAAATATTTTTACCGAAAATTCCGGTGAAAATGTGATACTTGTGAATTCAAAATTTATCAAAAAACCACACAATTTTCTGGATGACCTAATATTTTTGTTTTGACCTAATATAGTTGCCAACTTTTCCGACGTTTTAGACCAGAAAAAAATTAATTGCAAATTTTTGCCTTATTTAATGGTCTGATAGCGGGGATTTGCAATGATAAAGTCTACTTTAAAATTTTTGTGGTATTAAATAGCGGAAGGCATTGGCGGCTATGGTTTTAACCCTTTCCGGCGCAGTGTGTCCGGTCCGGACACACTTAATTGAAATTCCAAACTTGCAATTCGCACCAATAATATTTTAATAAAATCTTGCTTTTACAATAAAAGCTTAAATTAAGGAGTTCTTGATTTCTTAAACAGTCGTTTGTAAATTCCGGTGTCTGTCGATAATCTCTCATTTTACTAACAGAATTTGTCCGCGCCGGAAAGGGTTAAAGCATGTGAAATACAATGTTGAACAGATTGGGGATTTTGTCCCCATTTTAGCGGATTTTGAACCTCCAGGGGATTTTTTCTTGGGACAAGCAGTTCTTAAAGAAATGTTTGGGGGCTATCAACATTTTTGGGGAAAAACCTGGGGAATGTTTTCCTCTATTTCAAATAAAGTTTACTTTTAGTCCTCTGACAACATCTGTCAGAATTCGAAAAATAGGGTTAGTTTAAAACTTACTTACTAACCATACATGTCTTCATTTGCGGGTTGCATCTACGCGATGCGTGGAGCTCTTGAATTAAAATCGAAAATCATCTGTTAAGATAAACTTATTCTAAGTTCAAATTAATCTAAAAATCCATATATTATAAAAAATGACGTTTAATTCCATCTAAAAGGCACATTCATCATTACATTCAGAGAACTCAATCGTTCTCATACACTTGTCAAAGTTCTTCGAATAATAACAAATAAAATCAGACGATATTTTCATTTTCTTAATTTACGCGTTCAATTAGTTTCACTTCATTTCATTTTACAACATCCTCCCCCCTTTGAAACTTGGGGAGAGTTTCAAATACATAACAATTATCATTAAAAAGATCCAACCTCTTTGGAACTTTTACACATCTTCCAGAAGAGGTATATTTCTTAAGTATGACACTATCAGGAGAAGACACATTTTCATGATCATCATGCTCACTGGAACTAGTTTTCTCTTCACCCGACGGTTTGGATGCAATTTCAATCATTTCATTCGAATATATTTCTAAAGGAAAGATGCGCTGCACCGGACGTAAGACCGTGCCGTGCTGAGTTTTCAACTTAACAGCATGAACTTTACCATCCCGTCTTGGAATTAAATGAATCACCTTTGCTAAAGGCCAAAATAAACGTTTTTTGTTATCATCATCCCCAACTAAGACTACTTCTCCTACTCGCGGTTCACGTGTATGTTTTTCAGTGTGTTTTTGAACTAATTCGCTGAGGTATTCCTTTCTAAAACGTTGCCTAAAATCGGTAAGAAGTTTAGCTCTGTAATTCAACCTTCTCCTTAAACTTTGAGAATCTAATTCGATAATATCCGAATTACTGAAACTTCGGTTTTCAGTAAGAAACATAGCGGCTGTGAGAGGTACTAGCTCCAGTGGGTCCTCTGAGATATAGGTTAGAGGTCTGCAGTTAATCACAGATTCACAATCACATATAAGTGTATTCAATTCTTCATAAGTCAATACAGATCTACCTAAAGTACGTACTAACAATTCTTTTACAATGCGAACCAACCTTTCCCACCAGCCTCCCCACCAAGCTGCGGTGGGAGGTATAAGTTTCCAAACAATTTTATGCGTCATGGTATCTTTTAAAATTTTATCCCAATTTAATTTTGAAAGTTCATTGGAAGCCCCCCTAAAGTTTGTTCCGTTATCACAATAAATAGTGCTGGGCCTACCGCGTCTAGCTATAAAACGTCTAAGTGCTAGCAGGAAAGCATCAGAAGATAGCGAATTGACTAGTTCAAGGTGAACTGCGCGATAAACGGCACAAGTAAACAATGCTATCCAAACTTTCTCGCCATTTTTTAGAAATAAAGGCCCGGCTAAGTCTACTCCAATAATTTCAAAGACAGCACAATCTGTCACGCGATCTGGTGGCAAAGGTGTTGGTTCGCTTGACAAAGACTTTACCTTAAAACGTTTACATGCAATACAGTCGTACAATACATTTTTAATAGTTCTTCTAGCTCTAATTATCCAAAATCTGTCTCTTATTAAAGATTGCATTGTTCTTATCCCTGCATGACAATTCTTTTGGTGTACTGATCTAATCAATAATTTAGTAAATTCACATTTACCTGGCAACAATATTGGATACAAAAATGATTCTCGGTCATTTCTTTCAGTTATTTTAGTTTTTACTCTTAAAATTCCATTATCATCTGTAAATGTTACAATATCATTTAATGACCTTTTATTATACAAATAACAGCTCTGAACTAAACGGATTAGATATTTTTCAGAATTTTCAATTTCATCTTGAGTAAGATTAGAATATTTACACTTATTAGAAACATTTCGGCAATTATTTACAAATCTCAGAATCCAAGCAAATATTCTTATCATCTTATCATAATTAGATATATTATCTAAGAGCCAAAAGGGTGCGTCTTTAGCTAGATCAATATTCGCAATTTCAACTTTTTTTTTTCTAAATCAACATCTTTTGGCTGACAGTCAATCGCGCCAATTGGCCAACATTCAGGATTTTCTTTTAACCACTTAGGACCTTCCCACCATCGCGAACTAAGCATTTTCTGTGGAGAACATCCACGTGAAAGTATATCCGCTATATTCAAATTTCCTGGAACGTGCTTCCATGACTCTATATTGGACATCTGCCGAATTTCTTTGACTCTGTTGCTCACGAAAACCGACCAATTTCCATGTTCCTTTATCCACCAAATTGCGGTAGTAGAATCTGACCAGAATGTGATTTTCAGACCTGACATATTTATTGCCTTGACGATAGAACTCGCAAGTCGAGTACCTATACAACAAGCCATTAACTCTAAACGCGGCATGCTCAAAGTTTTGAGGGGAGCAACCCTAGACTTCGCTCTAACAAGCGTAACCTTGACTTCTGAATCAATTATTGATCTAGCGAAGACGCACGCTGCATATGCCCCTTTACTCGCATCAACAAAAACATGAAGTTCAGATGAAGCATTAATTTCTAAATATCGAGGTATAGCTACTTCTTTTAAAACATCAATACTCTTCAACCATTTCAGAAAAGCACTCACAATGTTACAAGGTAATTCTCGATCCCATGGGATTTTCTGTTTCCATGAGTCTTGTAGCAATAATTTTGGAAGCAATGTAGCAGGAGAGAATAAGCCGATAGGATCAAAAATCTTTTGCACAATGCTCAAAATTAATCTCTTAGTAATTTTCCTTCCACACGTTAATGTTTCTAAATCTAAACAACATTTCAAAGAATCATTATCTAAATTCCAAATAATCCCCAAAACTGAAGTATCCCCAGTATGTTTATCAACATTTTTGCAAGCTACATTGCTTTCAAAACAACGCAAATTGAAACACCCTTTAGACATTAATAACTTTGCATTTACAATAAACATTTCAGCTTCATTAATGTTAAAAACACCTGATACACAATTATCTACATAAAATGAACATTTTAATTTTTCAGCAGTTTCCTTATATTCAGGAGGACTATTTTCTAAAAGATGCATTATAGATGCACTTAATAAATGAGAGCTAGAAGAGACACCAAAGACAACTCTACAATGTCTATAAATCAATTGTCCTTCATTTAATGGGAAATAGAATCTAAGAAAATCTCTATCTTTAGGCATAACAGATAACATCAAATAAGCCTTTTCTATATCTGCAGCTATACCGATAGGATACATTCTAAAACGATCAAGAATATCAGGTATTAATTCTATAAGATTAATGCCTTTATACAAACATTCATTTAACGAGGGTTTCCCTTTCTCAGAAGCAGATGCGTCAAATACAGGGCGTATTTTTGTGGTTTCCTTATCTAACCTGATAACGGGCCTATGCGGTAAATAATGACATTCATTACTTAATTCATTTTCTGGAACACGTTCAATAATATTCATTTTTTCCCAATTCTTAAATACTTCCTGATATTCATCGAAAAATCCCCCACATTTCAATTTATTGATCATTTTACTTATCCATCATACGTAGTATAGGGTAAGTCTTGCAATCGTTTTGAAAATCAAAAAATTTTTTTTGACGGATTTACATGTTTTAGATAGTGGAGATTCCGAAAAACATATTTTTAGAAAAAAAATTTTGCCGTCCGTCCGTCTGTCTGTCTGTCTGTCTGTCTGTCTGTAAACGCTCTATCTCCCGAACAAATCGAGATAGAGACTTGAAATTTTGTATGTAGTTAGTATGTAAGAATGGGACGAACCCTATTTAATATCACCAACCTGGATTATCCGGAACTATTTTTTTCGGACTTTCGAAAAATTCGTTCTCTCAATTCTCTTCCAATTCTCTTTCAATTCTCTTCCAATTCATGTTTAAATTGAATATTTTAATCTAAATTATTAACATCCTCAGCAAAACTGAGGAATGAACTTATCCCTCCGTTTCAAATCAAAAAACATCATCAACATACCTTTTCCAAAAATAGGAATTTTATCAAAACTTTCAAAAATTTTTTTACTTACCCATCATACGTAGTATAGGGTAAGTCTTGCAATCGTTTTGAAAATCAAAAAAAAAATTTTTGACGGATTTACACGTTTTAGACACTGGAGATTTCGAAAAACATATTTTTACAAAAAAAAAAAATTTGCCGTCCGTCCGTCTGTCTGTCAGTCTGTCTGCCTGTAAATGCTCTATCTCACGAACAAATTGAGATAGAGACTTGAAATTTTGTATGTACTTAGTATGTAAGAATGGGACGAACCCTATTTAATATCACCAACCTGGATTATCCGGAACTATTTTTTTCGGACTTTCGAAAAATTCGTTCTGATGAAAATTACATAAAAATTTTCGAATTTTTTTGTTCTAAGGAATGGACGTAAAAGGCAATAAAATAACACACATTTTGCATATAGAACGAAGTCGATCAGATAATTAGTTGCCGAGATATTTGTAATCTTGTTTTCCACATTCTTCGATTTTTCATGACCCTGTATTTCATTCAAATTTCAATTCAGAGGTATATTTTAATTGGAAATGAGACGCTTCATCCGACGCAGTTAATTGTTAGTTAATAGAATTATTATTTTTGGAGTTATAAGGATGTTTCTTTTACGCAGTTCGGTACTACTTGAGTAGTTTGGCGTTTTATATAATTTGTCGAAATTGGTACATCAGCAGTTCTTTAATATAGCATTACTAATGTATATTAACAATATTTAAATATTGTTTATGAATTGCAACGCATTGTATAAATAGTTTTCACATGTTTTATTTTCATATACATATCCATGATGGGTAAGTATTACGGTGGCCACCAACGACTAGTTTACTTTCTTCTATCTTTACAAGAAGAAAGTATTGGATTCATGAAAATTTTCGACTTCCGGTTTTCGACGGATTTATATGTTTTAGAAGGTCCTGAACACGTTTTGACTATTTTTAGAAAATGTCTGTCTGTGAGTCTGTCCGTCTGTCTGTCTGTCTGTCTGTCCGTCTGTCTGTCTGTGTGTCTGTCTGTCTGTATGTGACAAAAAAATTGTGGGCGCTCTATCTCAAGAACTAATGCTCAAAATTTAATAAAATTTTATATTCAGTTAGACCTTGATATGAATTAGTGGCTATTGGTTTTTGGTGAAAATTGGCCTGCAGGTGGAGCTGCTATACTACGTTTTTCATGATTTTCAAGATTGCTATATCTCAAGAACTAATGCACAGAATTTCACCAAACTTCAGATTCTGTGACCCCTTGATATACATAGACGCTGATTAAGTTTGGGTGTAAATTGACCTGCAGGTGGTGCTGCTATACTACGTTTTTCATGATTTTCAAGATTGCTATATCTCAAGAATTAATGCACAGAATTTCACCAAACTTCAGATTCTACGATACCTTGAGATACATAGCCGCTGATGAGGTTTTGGTATGAAATGCCCTATAGGTGGCGCTGCTATGCTACATTTTGCACGATTTTTGCGATAGCTATATCTCAATAACTGATGCAGAGAACTTTATCAAATTTTAGATTCTGTTACACTAGAATATATAACATAATTAGACGCTGATTACATTTTGGTATTAACCTTGCAACAGGTGGTGCAGCTATGCAGCATTTGGCACGATTTTTCCGATAGCTATATCTCAACAACCAAAGCACAGAATTTCATCAAACTTCAGATTTCGTTACAAAATGACATATAACATAATTACACGATGATTACGTTTTGTTATAAATCGTTCAACTGATGGTGCTGCTGTGCCATATTTTATACGTTTTTTTAAAAACTAGCTATATCTCAAGAACTAATGCACAGAATTTCATCAAACTTCAGATTCTTTTACACCATAACATAATTAGACGCTTTTTTACGTTTTGGCATAAATTTTCCAAGATATGGTGTTGCTGTGCTACGTTTTGCAAATTTTTTGTTATAACTATATCTCAAGAACTAATGGACGAAATTACATCAAATTTCAGATTCTGTTAGGTCCTGACATAAATAGATGCTTATTAAGTTTTAGTATAAATTACCCAACATGAGGCACTACTAAGCTCATTTTCTCAGAATATTAATTAAATTAAATGCGTTTTAGGCTTTTCGGATACCATAATATCATTAGGGTAGGTCAAATGTTCGAGGAAATTCGATAGTGGGTAACTTTGGGGTCACCACATTTTTTTAAAAATATTAAAATGTACTTATGAGATAGAAGAAAGTTCTGGGATTGATACATCCAACTAGTTTCATATCTCTTCCAAGCTAAAACTTTATTGTCGGGCAAGTTCTTAAAATTACACTTCCATGGAAGCCCTACTTCATATCTGCCATCGGTAAGAATTTTCATTTTTTCTTTAAAATCGTTTAAATCAAAGTTTTCCCGTTTTTCAAAACTCTGAATGGGGTCAGAAATTCCTATGGTTTCAAGTTCCCATAATTCATTCAAAGGAATATTTCTAACGTGCATAGACAATGTTGTCAAAACGTTATGTTTCTTGCCACACGTTTGTTTCCCCATTACTGTCCAACCGAGCTTGGTTTCTATGGCAGTCAAATCGCAATTTAATTGAGTTAAATTTCCTGTCAATAATTTTCCTATCATATCAGCCCCCACCAAAAGATCAATTTCAGATTCCTTACAAAAATCATCAGATAAATTTATTTTCTATTCAGGAAATTGTAGATAACTACAATAACAAGTATAATGCCTTCATATATAATTCACTTCATCAAAAATACCAATTATAGGCATTAGTTTTAGATCCTTTTAAAAAAGTCTCGAAAATAATTTTATATATCATATAATACAATTGTCAATACCACAATAAAAGTATATATAATCTAAAATTTTAAAAACTGATAACGTTTTCATCCTATCTAGGACATCTTCAGTCAGCGTACGTGGAAATCATTTTCCTTTGAGCTTTATATATTGTTCAAATCCCCCGATTTTCCCTCTCTCTCTCTCTGTTTTTCCCTTCCCCTTCGCCAAGCATCTTAACCCATCTGGGGTCAATGGCTGCATGTACCATATCGTTACATGGTTTTTCCTTTGAGGTGAGAATTCCGAGTGTTTCCCTGATTAATGTATTGTGTAGGTTGTCGTAATTAGCTATTTTTTGTATATGTATAGATTCAATTTTTACAGGTATCTTATGGTGACTTCTTGACAATGCTGTATTTAACTTATCGTATTTTAAATCTCTTAAGTGCTCTCTCTCTCTCTCTCAGCTATTTTTCTTTTAGTCATTCCTATGTATTCTACTTTTTCGTTATTTTCATTTATGCAATTTATTTTATAAACTCCTGCCGTTTGGGTTTCTTCATGTTTTTCAATTTCATTTCTTATTTTCTTGAATAGGGATGGATGGGGGGTTATTGGAATATGTTTATTTAATTTACTAAATTCTCTTTTTATTTTTAACGCTATTCCATTCATATATGGAATGGGGGGAGTGTATCTGATATTTTTTTGCGCGGGTTGAATTCGATCAATTCTTTCAGTAGCTTTTTGGATAAGTTTGTTAATCGTTTTCTTGGGATGTCCAGCATTTAAACCAATTTTTTCAATTATTTTAAATTCTTCTTCTAAGGATTTTTTTGTTGAACATACATATAGCGCACGGTTTATATATGAGTGGAGGGCTGCTAATCTATATGGTAAGGGAGTGTTATCTTTATAAGAAATTATATTCAAATTTGCTGTTGGTTTTCTATAAACCGTAGTTTCTATTTTATTATACTTATGCGTTATTTTTACATCTAAATATGATATTGTATGATTCACTTCTTTTTCTATTGTAAACTGAATATTTTTGTCGTACGAATTGACTTTTTTTAGGAGGTTATCTAGGTTAGTGTGTTTGGTTGTTATAATGAAGATATCATCTACGTATCTGAGCCATAACCGGATTTCGGTTTTATGATCATTTATAATAATTTTTTCAAGGTTTCTAAGCTTCCATTCAGCTACTACATTAGAAATTGGTGATCCCATAGGGACACCCTTGTTTTGTTTATATATTTTGTTATTGAATTGGAAATAGCTTTCATTAAGGATAAGATTTGTTGCACTTTGTAAATTCGTATTAATTTTAGGTTCAGTATAATGGATTTTAATAGACTCATTAATTACGTTTGTCATTTCTTTTAAATTAATTGATGGATATAGATTTTTAACATCTAAACTTATCATAAAGTCGTCATGATTTGGTTTATATTCTTTTAGTTTTTGTATAAAATTCCTTGTTGAATTTATAGAAATATCTGAGGGGGGGGGGATCATTTTCATATATTGATTCTTCATATATTTTTCCAAATCATATGTTGGGCTTACGATTTTATTTACTATAGGCCTCAGGCTGTGTGGAGTTTTATGATCTTTTAGTTTACCAAAAATCATTGGAATGTTAGGTGCAAAGTTATATTTCATCGGTTTATCATCAATTGGCCAATCTTCTAATTTTGTTAAATCATCAGATGCTTTCATCAATTTCTTTAGGGGATCTTTTTTACAAGTTGCGTATCCATTTCCCTTATAGTTTCTTCCATTTTATTTATATAATCAGTTTTATTCTTAACGGATAAAACTGGAAAATTAGCTATTATGAATAAAACTGATTATATAAATAAAATGGAAGAAACTATAAGGGAAATGGATACGCAACTTGTAAAAAAAGATCCCCTAAAGAAATTGATGAAAGCATCTGATGATTTAATAAAATCAGAAGATTGGCCAATTGATGATAAACCGATGAAATATAACTTTGCACCTAACATTCCAATGATTTTTGGTAAACTAAAAGATCATAAAACTCCACACAGCCTGAGGCCTATAGTAAATAAAATCGTAAGCCCAACATATGATTTTGAAAAATATATGAAGAATCAATATATGAAAATGATCCCCCCCCTCAGATATTTCTATAAATTCAAAAAGGAATTTTATACAAAAACTAAAATAATATAAACCAAATCATGACGACTTTATGATAAGTTTAGATGTTAAAAATCTATATCCATCAATTAATTTAAAAGAAATGACAAACGTAATTAATGAGTCTATTAAAATCCATTATACTAAACCTAAAATTAATACGAATTTACAAAGTGCAACAAATCTTATCCTTAATGAAAGCTATTTCCAATTCAATAACAAAATATATAAACAAAACAAAGGTGTCCCTATGGGATCACCAATTTCTAATGTAGTAGCTGAATGGAAGCTTAGAAACCTTGAAAAAATTATTATAAATGATCATAAAACCGAAATCCGGTTATGGCTCAGATACGTAGATGATATCTTCATTATAACAACCAAACACACTAACCTAGATAACCTCCTAAAAAAAGTCAATTCGTACGACAAAAATATTCAGTTTACAATAGAAAAAGAAGTGAATCATACAATATCATATTTAGATGTAAAAATAACGCATAAGTATAATAAAATAGAAACTACGGTTTATAGAAAACCAACAGCAAATTTGAATATAATTTCTTATAAAGATAACACTCCCTTACCATATAGATTAGCAGCCCTCCACTCATATATAAACCGTGCGCTATATGTATGTTCAACAAAAAAATCCTTAGAAGAAGAATTTAAAATAATTGAAAAAATTGGTTTAAATGCTGGACATCCCAAGAAAACGATTAACAAACTTATCCAAAAAGCTACTGAAAGAATTGATCGAATTCAACCCGCGCAAAAAAATATCAGATACACTCCCCCCATTCCATATATGAATGGAATAGCGTTAAAAATAAAAAGAGAATTTAGTAAATTAAATAAACATATTCCAATAACCCCCATCCATCCCTATTCAAGAAAATAAGAAATGAAATTGAAAAACATGAAGAAACCCAAACGGCAGGAGTTTATAAAATAAATTGCATAAATGAAAATAACGAAAAAGTAGAATACATAGGAATGACTAAAAGAAAAATAGCTGAGAGAGAGAGAGAGCACTTAAGAGATTTAAAATACGATAAGTTAAATACAGCATTGTCAAGAAGTCACCATAAGATACCTGTAAAAATTGAATCTATACATATACAAAAAATAGCTAATTACGACAACCTACACAATACATTAATCAGGGAAACACTCGGAATTCTCACCTCAAAGGAAAAACCATGTAACGATATGGTACATGCAGCCATTGACCCCAGATGGGTTAAGATGCTTGGCGAAGGGGAAGGGAAAAACAGAGAGAGAGAGAGGGAAAATCGGGGGATTTGAACAATATATAAAGCTCAAAGGAAAATGATTTCCACGTACGCTGACTGAAGATGTCCTAGATAGGATGAAAACGTTATCAGTTTTTAAAATTTTAGATTATATATACTTTTATTGTGGTATTGACAATTGTATTATATGATATATAAAATTATTTTCGAGACTTTTTTAAAAGGATCTAAAACTAATGCCTATAATTGGTATTTTTGATGAAGTGAATTAAATTTATTTTATTTCTTTTTAATTCATTTAAAATTCTGTAATCTTTAATTTTAGGTACAAATCCGCAAATCTTTTTTTCGGAAAATGCTTCAAAACAAAACGCATTATTTCCATCTAATTCACTGATTTCTACAGAAAACACATCATGTTTTTTAGGTTTCGTTTCATCCCCCCCGAACAGCGCGTGAATAATTATTTCTTTTCTTATAGGATACATTTTTAGTGATTTCGTTATTCTCTCGCTTACGTAACTACTTTGGCTCGCTGAATCTAGCAGTGCGCGTACGACTTTTTGGCGACCTTGCGATCGAATGCGCACGCCAAGCGTTTGCATATACACAACTTTATTTCTACTACAATTAGAAAGAGAATTTTCAGATTTTAAAGTATCATCTTGATTATTATTTATATTTTGTTCTGGAAACATTATTTCAAAATGAGGTTTATGGCAATAATTACATTTTAATTTATTTTTAATATTACAATTCTTACTCAGATGACCAGCTTTTTGCAAACAAGTGAAACAAATCCCCTTTTTTAACAAAATCTTTTGTTTATCAGTTAAAGACATTTTTTTAGCCCCAAAACATTTATTAGAGGGGTGAAACCTATCACAGAATATGCAATTGTTTTTCTTACCTTTATTTTCTATACTCACCAATGCAGAGGCGGTGGCTGGATCAGGTTTGCTAATAATTTCAGATGAAATGTTTTTTTTTTTTTCTAACAACAGAATCAAAACCCTTTCTTGCTAAAAATACCATTTCATCTCCTTGAACTTCTTGGCGTAGAAAGTCCATCAGTTTTTTTAAAGTTCTGGAATTCTCACTGGAATATGTATCATGATTTCGGCTTCTTTCCCAGGTCAAAAGAACTTCTTCAGGCAAGCAGCTCTCAACCAAGGGCATGAGAAAGTCTCCATACTTCTCTTGAGTTCTTCCCAAACTTTCTAAGGCACGAAGTTTGCTTTCTAATTCATCGTATAAAGAGGCTAAGTCAACTTTCATTTTAGGCGCAGTGGCATTTTTCATTACGAGGGTTAATAATTCCCTGACGTAAATTTGCACAAGAAGATCATCTCGTCCAAATCTCTGTTTCTATTGATCGATAGCCTTCGGATAATTTTCCGCGGTAGCTGGATAGCTTGATATTAAACGCTCCGCTTTTGATTTCGGTTCCATACATTGGAATAGATACTGCATCTTATCCTCCGCGGCAATAGAATCATCTTCATGTATTTTCTTAAACTGGCTCCAAAATGATAAAAATTCCTTTGGTTCGCCGTTAAATTTTTTCAGCTCGATCTCCGGTAATTTAAATTTGCGTTTTACCTCTTCGCCAGGAGATGAAGAAAACTGTATCTTTTCATCAATACGAGCACATATTTCTATATATTTTTCTCGATATTCTTCTGCACCTTCAAAATCTTCGGTAAACAATTTTTCGTCCTTATCTTGTAACAATATTTCCGAAATTTTATTTTGACAAGTGTCCATCCGTTGAAATTTATCAAACAGTTGAGTTTTCAAAATAGAAAGTTCTTTAATTTCACATGTTTCTTTAGTTAATTCAGTTTCAATTTTCTTAAACGTGAGAGTAAAAGCAGCTCTCAGTCCTTTTCTCTGAGTTTTCAAACTACTCAGATTCATTTTTTCATTTAAAATTAATTAAAATTCAAAAACTCCTGTCCCGAACCGAGGGTACCAGTATGTTAGAATTCGAAAAATAGGGTTAGTTTAAAACTTACTTACTAACCATACATGTCTTCATTTGCGGGTTGCATCTACGCGATGCGTGGAGCTCTTGAATTAAAATCGAAAATCATCTGTTAAGATAAACTTATTCTAAGTTCAAATTCATCTAAAAGTCCATATATTATAAAAAATGTCATTTAATTCCATCTAAAAGGCACATTCATCATTACATTCAGAGAACTCAATCGTTCTCATACACTTGTCAAAGTTCTTCGAATAATAACAAATAAAATCAGACGATATTTTCATTTTCTTAATTTACGCGTTCAATTAGTTTCACTTCATTTCATTTTACAACAACATCGGATCCATCTAGAAAAATATTTTGATTTGGATAACGGGAATAGAATTCCGAAATTAGATCTTTCTCATGGTCGTGCTCTTTCGTTGTTTACAACATTATACTTTACACGGAGATACACGGTTAACAGGTGTATCATGACCTGCTTTGACTACCCATATTTGAATTTTTAGATCACTGCGGCAGAATCCCCTAGTCATCGCGGACAGAGAGCGAACACATATACACATTTCTTTCATCAGTATAGATTTATACAACGTTTTCTGTTTAAGTCTTAATACTTTGTGGAATGATAGCAGAGTATTTTACAAGGCTTGCTATTGCAATCACATTGTTACTTTTATAATTGAGTATTACTCTCATAAAAAAGTTATTAAATCTATTAGATTTTTAAATCACAAGATTTTAAGAAGTTCACTTTTTTATAAACATTTGAATAAATTATTTTATATTACCTGAGAGAGTTGAGACAAAAAATTGTTTCGATTCCAATCTAATAAGAATCATAATCATAATAAAAACAAAAATATAAATACAAATCGTTTCAAGCTGTATACAAACGGCACGCGATAATGAGATGTAAATAAAAACCACATCTTCTATCGAAAAACAATAAATAAAAAATAGACCATGATAAAAAATTAATTTCCAACTTCATCCTACTCAAGCTTTCATGAGGAATTCATTTATAAACTCCAACCGTAACTTAGGAATAATAAAAGAAAAATTACCTTGCAATTAAAATTTTTACGCGCATAAATTCCAATAAACTCTCTTATAAGAGGGCTCCCAAATGGTCCACCAACTGAACATCAGAATTTTTCTTAGAAAATTTTCCGTTTTAGATATTTCTTGCAAATCGTCACGAAACTAACTATAGAAGTTAATTTTTGCGCGAAATCTGCAGAAAGACATCGTGAAATTTTCTGTTAAAAAATATTGATGTTTAGTTCGCGGACCATTTGGGAGCCCTGTTATAATGAATTTACGACAACAATTTGATACGAAACATAATTTGCTTTCATTAAGCATAATTTTTATCACCTCATCTAAATATAATCTAGATAAAGCAGACCAAATTAAATATCAGATTCATGTTCACTTTTTCTAATTCCAAGTTTTCTTCAAATCATGGCTATGTAATATTTTAAGTCACCTTTTTCTGTAATATAAGGAATTTCATTAACCCCTGCAAGATCCTCATGTCCTAGAGGGTGAAATTGCATTTTATGTAAACTCTTTAGATTTGGTGGCGGTGTCGCAATTAAACCCTTTTAATTTAAAATTTAACCCCTCAAAACTGCTTTTCAGGTATGGACATGAAACTCTTTTAAATTCCGCAGGATATCTCTCCCCCCCTCCCTCATTGAAACTTTCAATCAATTCAGAATGTTGTGGTTTGGTTTTCCTTTTTTATAACAATTTATTAATTTATTGATGCTACCTATTTTATACCCTTTATAACCTGCAATCTCACGGATATTATTGAACTCCTTACTAAAAAAATTTCAGAACAAACTTAAAAGCTCTGTTATTCATGAATCGAAAAGTGGAGAATTTATAACAAAAAAGATGAACATACAGAATTTGGAGTAATATTTTAGCTGTTAATGTTCTTTCTATAAACTGTTCTTTTCAATGAATCTCCATCTCTAATTAAAAATATATCTAAAAATTGTAAATTACAATTCTCTTCCAATTCATGTTTAAATTGAATATTTTAATCTAAATTATTAACATCCTCAGCAAAACTGAGGAATGAACTTAACCCTCCGTTTCAAATCAAAAAACATCATCAACATACCTTTTCCAAAAATAGGAATTTTATCAAAACTTTCAAAAATTTTTTTACTTACCCATCATACGTAGTATAGGGTAAGTCTTGCAATCGTTTTGAAAATCAAAAAAAAAAATTTTTGACGGATTTACACGTTTTAGACACTGGAGATTTCGAAAAACATATTTTTACAAAAAAAAAAAAAATTGCCGTCCGTCCGTCTGTCTGTCAGTCTGTCTGCCTGTAAATGCTCTATCTCACGAACAAATTGAGATAGAGACTTGAAATTTTGTATGTACTTAGTATGTAAGAATGGGACGAAGCCTATTGAATATCAGCAACCTCGATTATCCGGAACTATTTTTTCCGGATTCTCGAAAAATTCGTTCTGATGAAAGGTATTTAAAAATTTCCGATTTTTTTTAAGGAATGCATGTAAAAGGCAATAAAAAAACACAAATTTTGCATAAAGAACGAAGTCGATCGGATTATTAGTTGTTGAGATATTTGTAATCCTGTTTTCCACATTCTTCGATTTTTCATGATCCTGTATTTCATTCAAATTTCAATTCTGAGGTATATTTTAATTGAAAATGAGACGCTTAATCCGACGCAGCAAACTGTTAGTTAATATGATTATTATTTTTGGAGTTATAAGGATGTTTCTTTTACGTAGTTTGATACTTCTTGAGTAGTTTGGCGTTTTATATAATTTGTTGAAATTGGTGCATCAGCAATTCATTAATAGAGTATTACTATGTGTATTAACAACATTTAAATTTAGTTTTGGAATTGAAATACATTGTATAAATAGTTTTCACATATTTTATTTACATATGCATATAAATGATGGGTAAGTATTACGGTGGCCTCCAACGACTAGTTTTTTATATGGCCTCATCTTGAATTCCACGAGAATGCCCGAAATAGGAGAACCAATTGGAGCCCCCATATTTTTTGCTCACAAATTTTCCCAGCATAAATTTTCCCAAACATAAAGAAATTATTATTTGTGATTAACTGTAAGCCACTTTTCAGTGTCTTTTTAGGTGCGTTCGTAATTTTGTAAATACGTAGCACCTATTGTTGTCGCTCAGTCCGTCCGTCTGTCTGTCTGTCCGTCTGTCTGTCTGTCTGTCTGTCTATCTGTCCGTCTGTCTGTCTGTCCGTCCGCATATAACAACGCAAAAACTACCCAACCGAATCGTTTGAAATTTAAAATACATAATTATAACATAATTTTGTCGAGTCATTTCAATTTTTATGAAAATCGGATGGATAGATCAATTACAGGGACAATCAAAAGGATTCCGCTACATTACAGTCAATGGGGAAAAAAGTTTCAAATGCATTTTAATCGTTTGAAATTTAAAACATATAATTATTGCGTAATTTTGTCGAGTCATTTCAAATGTTATGAAAATCGGATGCATAGATCAATTACAGGGACAATCAAAAGAATTCCGTTACATTACGGTCAATGGGGAAAAAATTTCAAATGCATTTTAATCGTTTGAAATTTAAAACATATAATTATTACGTAATTTTATCGAGTCATTTCAAATGGTATGAAAGTCGGATGCATAGATCATTTACAGGGACAAACAAAGGTATTCCATTACATTACAGTCAATGGGAAAAAAGATTCAAGTGCATTTTTATGATGTTACACTCATTCGAACATAATAGAAATCGCACGAATCTATGAAATATATACTAAAATATACATTCTGTGAAATCTGTGATGCAAAGAATTTTTATTATTAAATTACAGGGCCACACAAAAGTATTCCACTACATAATGCTATACGGGGAAACATTGTTTGGGGCGTGTTTTAATTATATTCAACTATTTCACACTTTATGAATAAGATATATGTTTCTGAGGTGTAATAAAAATTACTTTCTGCATATTTACAGAAACACAAAGATTTCGACTACTATACTGTATCCGAAGTACTCTCTACTATATCAGCAAGATCCGAATATTTTTAAAACTTCGTTATTGTACGAACGCACCTCATTTGCTACGTTCATGTGCAATTTCCAACTTGTTTCTCTTTGAATTAAAATAAGTATATAAAATACACTTGTTAACACAATTATGACACAGAAGGTGCATCTTTACAGATCAGATATAACAATAAGTATGTTTTAACTGTTTGAGCAGTAAGGAAACTTTCTTTCATATTACGAGCGACTCATTTTAGGACATCAACTTACTTCTACCATTGAGGATCTAATACCCGAGATTCCTCACAACGGAATTTCAAGAAATGTTTCTCGCTTATACTTATCTTAAGGGAACAAATTTAATTGAAATATAAACATTTAAGCAGTTGGGTGCCTTTCAGAATCTGTTTGTACTAGAAACATTGGTCTGACATTTATTCCAGTTCAAGAAATGTAATAGGAAAAAACTTTAAAGAAACAGCTCTCTTAGAATAATATAATACGATAATTTAATGCAGCGGTTTCCAAACTATCGGTCGCGACCCACTGATGGGTCACGGCAGCTATTTTAGTTGGTCGCCGAAAAAATCGAGGTTTGTCACAAAAATATACTTTGTATTTCATCTGTTAAAAAAACATAACAATATCAATAGTAAATAATATTTCAAGGGAAAATCCTTAATTTCCATATGAAGAAATATAGGAGCAGAATATCCAGAAACATCTAAATGAGCTTTGAATTCCTTGGTGTTATTCAACACAATGGACTCGTGTGAACATACTTTTTGTACTTGGTTCTTTTTGAAAAATAATTATAGGGAAAAAAAACTATGTTCAAAGGGAATTAAAAAAGAAATTAATCATTTTTAACCCTGATATAAATACTTTCATCAGTAAAAAACAGTGCCAAAAATCGCACTGATTATAAAGTTATATTTTGATAACAAATGTATTTTTAATTATTTTTCTATTTTGTATGTTGTGTCCACTTACACACATAGGAATTACGAATTGCTGTTTTTATTGATAATGAATCCTTCTGACGAAAATTTTTGGTATTTCGTAGAATAGAAAGCCGATAACGTATAGATCTCAAACAGCAGTTTCCATACACTATTATATTAAGTGGGTCAGGAAATATTTTTTTACTTAGAGGTGGGTCGCGTTTCAATAATGTTTGGGAACTGCTGATTTAATGATCAATCAATGTGGTAAACGCATAATGCATTTGAAGACCCGATTTCTGCTGTTACTCTGAATAGCCGTTAAAATATCTGATTTTGTTTTGCTGACACCTGTTTATGATCTGCAGATACGTATGCATATTACATATGTTAAAAGTGAGTTCAGTTAAACACATAGTACGATTGAACAATGTCCACTCAGCAATCTCTGCTAGTCAACTGATGTTTTTGAGAACTTTTGTGGGACCCTGAGTAAGAACTAAAGAATTTACAAAAACTACTTTTATAGAATTTATAAACTTACTAGGTAATATTTGAAAAATAGTAAAATTTAAAAACGCATAATTCTACTGGAGAAGCTTTCAGAAATTATTCTTCTTAAGCTTTCGTAGTTCAATTATTGCTCATTTTTTTTAACAGCAAAATTATTTTGTTTGCTTCTGTAAATGAACGATAATCTTTATCAACACGATATTTAGTAGTAAAAATATGCTTTTAATCCTCACTGATGGATATTAATTGAAATAGGTTTAAATACTGTAATGTCATTAAAATACGCCGGCAAAGGAATTTTGCTGATTCATCCTCATATAACATGATTCTTTGGAGTTCCCCTGTCGATGAAATCGAAAATGCTGCACAATTTATTTTCCGTGTCGAATGCGCCATAGTGAACCCCAATAGCAAATATCCATTTCATGGATTTGGACTCTATTTACGCGAGTAAAAGCAAAGAAAGACGAACAGGGAAACAGAATTCCTTTACAGTTTTCAATTATATTGAAAAGGGTTAAAAAAGAGAATTATACTAAAATGGGATTGTATTAGTGTATTTCACGTCTATTACACCACACTGTAAAAAATTAAATCAAATTTATTTTATCAACAAAAATATAATAGCCACTTATTCCGAGTATACTATGGAAGCATTATTTATTTAAATCCAAGAAGCCAATATAATTTTGAATCGTTTATATAAAAAAAGATCCTTTTTCTGTCACTGAATTTCTGTGCATTTCCGAGTTATATTTAGCTTGAATTAATCAGTTTATTTATGGAACGCGATTATAAAAGTTTCGCAAAGCTTAAAAGAAAAAAGAAGGGAATTTATAATTATTTGTAATTTTTTTTTACTGGTTTTACATTTTTAAGTGGCTGCGATTTTGAAGCCATATGGTGGATCAAACTGGCCGACGGACTTCGCCATTAGGTAATAAAAATTGTTCTTGAGATCTTGGTTGGTTGTGTTCATATGTTAATTCTCATACAAATTTAACCTTCCCACTGCCGCGACCGGATATATCCGTTCACTAGGCTGCAGGTTTCACTGCCTTTGAAGCTTTATTTAAAGTAAAATATTTCTACAAATATAATCCAGTTTTAAGAAATTAAGTTATGATTAATACATTCAAGGCTTATAAGTATATACATGACAAAAAAGTTATACCATGTTAGAAAATCCCTCTTTTATTAACATTTAAAATAAATTGAGGAAAAAACAACATTTTATTTTTGCCATTTTGCTCGGCGATCAGGGGGTTAATACATAAATAAGTGTGTTACAAGAAGACTATGATATTATACGTGTATGTGATTATATAAATATATAAATCATCATCTAAAGGCGGGTGGGAGCGTTTAGGTATTTGGGATCATGATCAATAAAAATATACTGTAATTTTCCAAAACGGCTGCAATCGGCAGCTTTTTACTTTTTTTATTAAAACCATCCTATATTAACCATTAGGTAAAAATTAATATAAAACAATGCAATTATCAGGGTCCGCACAGTTATACCACTAAAATTTAAGAATATTTTCAAACTACAGTCGAGTCTCTATATAACGAAATCAATCGTTCCAGTAAAAAATTCGTTATAAAGAGAAATTCGATTTATAGAGAATGATGTTAAAAATCGTATTTAATTTGTAAATTTTGAACAAACATTTTTGATGTTTTTATTAAGAATTTGAAATGTTTAAAAATAAATATTAACCTAACATTTTATTTCTTAATTATTTAAGTAGTTTAAAAAAAAAAAAAAAAAAAAAAAAAAAAAAAAAAAAAAAAAAAAAAAAAAACAGACATTTATTTGAAAGCTTGATGAAAATCAAATAAGGAAGACTTGCATTAATTTCAGACGAAGAAATCTGTAATTTTTTGTTGTTTTGATTTTAAAATTGTTACGCTCTCAAAGGAAAAAAAAATGCTCAAATTTTAGTAGGAATGAAAAATTGTAGTTAACATTTTCTTCCATCTGAAGGCCTCTCTTATGAGAATCTCATTGATTCCTCTCTGATATGTGTAACAATCTAATTGACTCTGTTTCCAGAAGGATGTTAAAAGGTGTGTGGGAGGTGGGATGAATTCGTTGGATTGAAAGAACAAGGAGAGAAGTAATTAAAAAAAAAACTTCAACACTAAACGATAAATCAAAAATAAGTGATGGAAAATTGATTCCATAAGATTTTGAAGCTTTTTTAAACTGAATAAATTAAGACCAATTTATGAAAAAATTCGTTATATGGAGATAGATATTTGGCTATATAGAGACTATTTTTAATGTAACCATGCGAAAAGGGAACCGTTCCTACAAAAAATTCGTTATATGGAGAACTTTGATGTATGGAGTTACGTTATTGAGAGACTCGACTGTATTTCATTGCAGAAAAAATATCGCAAAATCTGTGAAAGAAGGTGGGGATTACGTATGTTGTGGTTTAAAAATTAAATGTAATTTTTCTTACTTTAAATAGTGGGGCCAGAGTCCTTGGAAATTCCAAGGAGTGTGCGAACCTTGTTGGCAATTATTCTTAGACAGAATTTGAATGATTTCGCTTTAAATTGTTGTGCTAGACATGGTGCATCTTTTAGAATAGTCTCATCTGTCTTGAAAATGGCTTCGGTGAAATTAAATCGTGCAAATTGTTTTTTTAATTAACTTTTTAGCAGTTAACCACTTCGGCCAGAAAGCATTCTGCTTAATGTGTAATCTTTTATCAGCGGTTTTTCAAAACAAAAATTTTTCTCTAATTGAATCGATAAAATTCTCCGATTGTATAAGGTAAATTTTACAATAAAAAATAATTGGTGAGAATAAAAGATTCTGAGCATTATCGGGGGTGCGTTATCGGTCACTCGTCTTTTAACTCCGTTGTTTAAATCTGTTCGTACATGTGGCCATCTTCAGCATTATAGCACATCATTTAAAATTTCCACTTAAATCGATTTTGTGACACTAAAGATATGAAAACATATGACACCGGAAAAAGTATGACATAAATGTGATATATATTAAGAATTTGCACAGGGGGATCTGTACCGTTGTTACCCATATTAAAGAGCCATGTAATTTGCTGTCTTTAGTGACAGCATGTCAGATAATGAAAAGGGATTGTTATTAACCGCTTCACAGACTTACCCGTATGTCATGCAGACAACGTGTTTTTACCAATCATGATTTGCCATCTAACATCCATATTCCAATAATGACTTATTATTCTCACCAATAAATTTTTATTGTAAATTTTGAATTATTTAATTAGAGTATTTTTCCGATTCAATTGGGCAAAAATTTTTGTTTTGAATAACCGGTGATAATTGATTAAAAATTCTGTAAAAGACAAAAAAAATAGGCATTGATCAGTTATGTGGTTAAAGCATAACTTGATCCCCGTTTTTTAATACCCTCACATTTGCGATGAGAATCCCAAAACCATAACTGCCAACTCTTCCGACTTTTTGACCCGGAAAAATTTAGTAGAAATTATTACTTTATTTAATTAGCATATTACGGCGATTTGAAATAGTAAAATTTTTCCGGGCAGAAAAAGCGAAAATCATAGCCGAAAATCAGCTATGCCAAAACCCTATTTTTGAATTTTTGTGGATTTTTAAAAATAGTTCTTGCTAGCATGTTATTCTTGACATGAGATGAGGTATAATACTTAAACTTATTCTTAAACTCTCAGCATTCAAATATTCGTGATATTGTGAACTCTAACTTAGAAGGTAGAACTTTCTACTCCGCTGTTAGGTGTCAGTGTTGTTAGTTTAACCTTTTTTTTTCTTTAGATTGTTTGGCAGCTTTTATGAATTTGTAATATTGGCCTTATGAAATGATTATTTCTGAAATTAGTAATAATAATTTAATAAAAATGGCAAACTGCAAACATTGCTACTATTTGAGTTGGTAAGATATAATTTAAGCAGTTTTATGTTTTCAGGTGTCACACTTGAACAAAATTCATGTAGTTTAATAATTACAACAATAGAATACCTTCTGTAAATCTACTATGCGTACCACGACAGTAAATTATTGTCGATTTTAATTCTACGACTAAATACCTTTAATTTAAACTTTTAAACCTAAAATTTTAACTGAAAATAACACTCACAATTAGTACCTTTGTACTCGTATTGCTGTAGCAAAATCACAACACCTACGATCAGAGCCTGATTACTAACGGGGCACTCTCTCACCAGAAAAAAATTATAGAAATTTTCGTCTTCTTTAAACGCCCTTTTCATACAAGATTACTGTCATGAATAAGGAAAAATTCTTTATTTCTTTTTCCTGGTGGGAGAGTGCCCCGTTAGTAATCAGGCCCTGCCTACGATGAGTAAAACACTCAATCTGAACAATAAAAACGCATATAAAACAAGCTAACAGCAATTTTATTTCCATTCTTCGAAATCAACAAAAAAAGAATCGTTGCCACAAAATACATCAAAATTTGTTTTTTCTTAATTTCTTTTTAACACGAGACAATCACATGCAAACGCGCAAATAAATAAAAAAAACATTAAAATGTCAATTTAAAGGAATGCTTTTTTTTTTCTTTGCATTGTTCTTTGCTGATCGCATAATTTTTAGCGATAATAAATAAATAAATAATGCTGATTCCCTAACATACACTATCGTTAAACCGCAAACGGTTTATAACACAAAACATCCGTAGCAACATTTCGTAATTCGTAGCAATACAATGTGCTCACACATTGAAGTAGAGAACTAACATGAGTAGAGGCAATTTGGAGGAATGTGACCTTGACAAACATTTACACTCGCTCTCAAAGAGGCAGTCTCAGTAAAAGCCTTACGAAAACTTCCTGATACCACCTTTTACATATTGGAACATAGGTAAAGTCACTGTCAACTCAAAGAGTTTCCTGGGCAACTTTTTATCATATTTTTCACGAGCGTACCTTAAACTAACTTTAAGAAAATCTGCCAATTTTTACGCTAATTTTAAAACAATGACAACGATCATTTTAAATTTCTCATTTGCATTTACTTTTATTTATTTAAATTAAAAAACCATTTGAAATCAATATCTGGCTAATATGGATTATTTTGGTTGAAGTTGTCTTTTTCGGGGGGCACTTTTGCTTTCGAAAACGTTTCCGAAAGCGAAAGAATTCCCCTCCAAAAACTTGTGCCTCAAAAATGAAAAATAGCGAAAGTACATACTGATATTATATATCCAATGAAAAAAATAATAAAAGAAAAAGAAATAAAAAAAAATAAATAAATCACTTACAAATATTGAAATAAAAGCAAGAAATTAAAAAAGAATGCTGCTGCTAATTTAACATCAGCTTACGATTCTTTGAGAGTTATTAGGGTCTGAGTGATAACAAACAAAAAACTCAATTCAATGCAAATATTATTTAAATTCTGCAATTTATATATGTTTGATTCTGCCCTTTTAGGGGAAAGCAGTTCGATTGCTAAAATACTGAAATTGATGAGTGACAGCGGAATTTACTAACAAATTTATTTGGAAATAGTAAAAATCTATGTTTCACATAAATAATAAGCGGAATTTTTTCAATCAAAATTCTGGTGTTATTGTGGCATTCTGTAATTAAATTTAAATAATACTATCAAGTAGTAATACATTCTTGATAAAACATTTGTAAGATAATGCTGTGACATTTAATAATAATAGAATCATCTTTACAATATCAAAAAAAGAAGACTTTTGTTTCAGAAAATCAATATGATGCATTTAGATATTTCCAGATATTTTATTTATGATTGCTAAGTTTGATGATGCAAGCTACAAATCCCCAAATAACACCGATGTATTTCAGGATTATATAACTTGATTTTCAAGTATTCAGTACTACAGTAAGTACTGTCATTGCAGAGATTGAACATTGAACAAACATCGAGTATGCATTTGTTTTTCTCATTTTCGATTTCCACTTCAAAGAAAAGAAAAAGTCATTTTCTGTTTGCACCACATCCTGTTTTTTTTTTTTTTTTTTTTTTTTTTTTTTTTTTTTTTTTTTAACGATTGTTTTTTTTTTTTTTTTTTTTTTTTTTTTTTTTTTTTTTTACGATTGCGAAAAGTTTTTTAATTTAGCAGACAAGAAGAAATAGGTAACGTACAAATTCTGGAAATTTGTATCATTATTTTGTTTTGCCAGTTTTTTTTTTCAGCAAAAATGAACTTTTTTCTTTAAATTCTTCCTCGTATTTATTATTAAAACGTCAGTTCTTGACAGATTAACTCGCAAAAAGAATATTTGTGGAATTAGACTCAACCTAGCAATATTTTAAGGAAATTAAAAGGATGTAATTAAACTGACTGTACCGTTTTAAAAATTAAATTTCATTTTACCATATGGAAATCTATAACGCATTTCCAAACAGAATACCGGCTGTTTCTATCTGTAATCGAAAATTTCTTCGAATTTTTTAGCAGCCCTGTATATGATATAGAAATTTGTCTTTATTAATAATGTGCATTCCAAAATTTAGTAAATTAAAAATATATATATATTTCAGAAAATTCCCCTGCAGCAATTTCCTTTAATAAGGAGAATGATATCCGAATAGTTTTTTTCAGCCCTGTATATGAGGTATAGAATTTGTAGATAAAGATTAATATGCAAAAAGCTAATTAAATTTAAAAGCGCATACCGAATTTTAAAATGTACTGTCCGCGGATTGTAACCGATTTCTTTCGTGTTTCCCTGTAAATTAATAAAAAATGATATGAATGCTTCGTTTTAACTTGATCATAGTGAAGTTCAATGATTCATATCAATTTCAATAAATTTGAAATAGCCCAATGTCATTAAAATACTCTCCAAACTATTTTCCCTCTTATATCATAGTGTTTTATGCGTCTCTCTAAATGAACCATCAGTAGTTTATACTTCAGATGCAATGCCAAACATGCTTTGGTAACCTTAAATAAGCATTATGAATTGTATGAAAATCCGAATATTTTTACAAAAGTTAAAGTGTGGACACGCGGATAGACAAACCGAAAGTATAAGCACTTTTCAACTTTGTTGAAAAGTACTTAAAAAATTAAGAAAATGCACTATTAAATCTTTACACATTCTCTATAAAACAATTGTAACTGCCATATTACGTACATAAACCGGTATAATAAAAGAAAATACAAAGGGTTATATAATAACATCGATAAATTCGACTGATTAACATAATACTACACAACAGTGTTGCCAGTGGGCTATTTTTTTTTTAATTCAGATTTCTTGACTGGCACCAGTTTTTTTTAAATCGGAAAGATTTCCTTTGTTTTCCTCTTTATTAATATGTCATTAAATAAAGTGCATTTTATCATTTCAAAAAAGTGGTGTCAATCAAGAATCTGAATTTTAAAAAAGTAGCCCATTTGCTACACAAAAACATATTTTGGGGATGTAATAAAATTTTCACTAAATGGCACGACCCGAAATCGGATTTTATATATTGATTGAAAATATTACCTATAATTTCTTAACAAGGCATATAATTTTGCACACATAAAATAACTGCTTCTGTATCAATATCTGCAGTTTCAATTTCACAGTGTTAAATGAAATTCAAGTAGCTCATAAGATACCGGCTTTGACAGAACTTTTAACACATTTATCATTTAAATTTGGAGATTATTTATGCATTCGCTGTTACATGAAATAATGATCTTAAAACAAGAATTAACAGGATTTCGTCAAATTATCGTAAAAGAGCTTTTCTTTTGTAAATATTTTACCAGAAATGTGCATTATCTTATAAACTACATCCATTTAAATACTTTATACAAGATTTAGTTTGCTTAAGAAAATGCTTTTAAGAATTTTCAAGTAGTTTAAAAGTCTTTTAAAGACAAGCTAGAATATCACAGCTACATGAAATTTTATTTGCCAGTTTCATATCCGTTATTAGAAACCTTTTAAGAAATTTCCGACTTGTGTGATTCAGTAAAGATATTTTCAGAAAAGTTTCCAAGAATAGCCCTGTAGCAATCGCTAGTTTAATGTAAAATGTTAAAGTCTAAACTTTCGATGAATATATTTTGAGAAAAGTTGCATTATTTTTACTAGATAACTAAATAAGTTTTATTTGTCCTAAATTATGGGAAGTTAGGGGGCTATCAAATTGTGGATTTTTTAATCCTGAAGAATGTTGGAGATTTTTTTGGCACCCCATTTAAAATTATAAAAAATTAATTAATTGGTGTAACTAATTAGATTAAGATCAAATCACATTTCAAAATTATACTTATTGTCCGTTGAAATTTTAACCATGTGATTCCGGTTCTAAACTGTCGACTTAGCTTTATTATGCATGCAGAACTTAGCTTTATTTCTTTGTAGCAGAATTCTCTGGAGAAAAATTGAATAGCATACAGCCGAGAGCATACAGTACGAGAGAGATTATTTTTCGAAAAATATTCTATTTAGACATATATATGTCACAACACATAATCAAAGATTGAGGTACAATTTCTGTAAAAAATTTTCTGTATAAATCTTTGTATAAATTTTCAGGAAAAGTTTTTGATGAAAATCTTCAATTTGCATTATATGACGTCGTATGAATCGTGCAAAATATTCTGCAAACCATGATCTATCGTTGGAACAAATATCATTTTCGTATTCAATATTTTGAATCATTCAGTGACGATTAGATATGCATGTTTATATCGGTTGTACAGTATACACTGTCGCAACTGCCTACAATCAATAATTTTTTTATGTTTATGAAAATAAAATTACCGGAAGCTGGCTTGCAATTTTTTGTTTTTAAATTGTTATAAGTCAAGAATCACTAATGAAAAAAGGTGCAAACTTTGAACACGTTGCTACGTTTTGCTACGGCAAATTTTAAAAAATATATTTACTTTTGAAAAATTTCTTTTTGTTTCTTTTAAGTATGTTACATCATTTTTAAATTAATATTTTTAAAACTAATATTTAGATAGATATTGAAACAAATTTAAAATTACACATTTCTCTTTGATTTAAAAAAAAAATGAAACAGGACGAATAATTTTCAGACTTATACTGATTTTAAACTACCCCTCTTAAAAATACCGTAATTTCCTGTGTATAATCTGCGGATCAAACAATTATCTTTAGAACCCGAACTTGAAAAAAAAAAAATGCAACTTCAGAGATCGTCATAAATGTTTGTCTTGAACCACTAAATAATATTTCTAAAAGGAATTGTTTAATCCGCGTATTATATGTCGGTACTAGTAATTTAATTTTTTAATAAAAACTTTTTGAAAAATTTCAGAACGTGATTTTATTTGCATATTATATGGTTAACCATAATAAAAAATTTTAGCTTAAATTAAATATATTTTTTACATGTTTCCTAAGACTCTTAAAGTAACATTGTCTCTTGAATTGCGTGCATTTTAGCTTGTGTCTAAAACCTTAAAACCGGATGAATTATTTAAACAGCCCTAAGTATATGAGTTTTGCAGATATTAGGATGCAGTTTTTTGTGTTTAATTCATGAATGGATAAGGAAAGTTTTCCTGATTTGAATATTTACCATACGAGGTTTAATTTTCGCTTTTTTCAAACATCTCCCCCCCCCCCAACACACACACCATGAAGTTGCAACTTATGTCATCATATTCCTAATATTTTTTATGATTTGGAAGTTTATGCAACTGGAAGTTTGGCTCTATGAACTATATTTAATGAAATAATCTATTGATTCGACGTTTATGAATTACACTGTATATTTCAATTATCGCATATCCGTTTATATAAATTATTTTCTTATTTATAAAATGTACGTATAATAAAAGGGGATAGGTTTAAAGATTATTACGTCTAGGTAACCACGTATTAAAACCAGGTAAGGATTACAAAAAATGTGTTTAAAATGTAAAAAAAATTTAGAATATTGCAATTGGAGGGCTTCTTATGAAATGCCCCTTTATCAATTTAAATTTTATAAAAGACAAAATGAAAACCGCAGAAAAAAACTACATTGTTGCCTATACCTTTTTTTACCAGTTTTTATTAGCTTCGAATGAAAGCTGTAGATGTGCAGGGCTGCCAAATTTACTGTTTTTAATTTTATTTATTATTATTATTAATCTCATATTATTAAAAAAAAATCACATACGCTTTGTCAAAATCCGCAATACAAATAAAATACATTATTATTATTATTGTTATTGAAATAGAATTTAAAGAAAATAATTTAAAAATAGTCGGTTATGGCAACTCTGAAGTGCAGCTGAAGGATATAAAGTAATCGAACATCTCACCGTTAAATTTACATAGATTGATTGGTATGCTTTAAACTTGATATGTTTTAGTTGACACATATTTACTTAAAACTATTTCATAGGTTGTAAAAGAGATTACTGTAAGAATCAATTGTAGATGATCTCGAATGTAGATTTGAGTTGTAATCAATGACTGTTTCGATTGTGTTTTTTATGATGAAGATTATTTTTGAATGTTAAGTTCTCGACAGTTGCTTTATGTTAATTAATATGTTTATCTTGAAATATTTTCAAATCATTTTTTTACTCTTACTGATAGCTGTAGTTGGAAATTTTTAAATATAAAAACCCTTTTTAAAACCCTCTCGCGGGGTTCGCTATGTCCATGAAAAGACTCAATTTTATTTCCCCAAAATCACAATAGTACCAGAATTTCGGTAATAAAAACTCGATTTATTGGATGCTTGGTACATAGTTTTTTTTTCTTATTTATAAATAAACTTATTTTCAAATTCCGGGGTCAATCATTAATTTCAACACTTAAGCAATAAAAATGCTCTGAGCCGCAAAGGATTAAATTTATTTCGATAAAATTCGTTTGTATGCATACCAGAATTTTAGCATAATACTAAGCAATCTAGCTTAAACTGTTTTTATTATTATTATTTATTTACAACGAATATGTTCTCGAAACAAATGCTCACACGTTTACACGTCATTTGAAAGTTGTTTTAAAATATATTAAAAATAACTATTACCTTTCAATTATAGGTCATTCTGTACTTATAACAAAAAACAACAAATAAAACCAAGCATTTTTTTACATTTTAAATATTGCCCTAAAACTAACAAATTACCTTAACCAATATACGTTAAATTAACTTCTAATTACATGATTACTTCTTTGTATAAATTTTATAAATATTTATTTATTTCCAAATCTCAATATATATGATGGATTTGCGGAAAAATCCTATATACTAATAAGTTTAATAAAAGCTATTACTCTATTTAAAAATAAATAAATAAATAAATAAATAAAATAAATAAAGCTATTATTATAACATCGTTTGGTCCTTACATTGTTATTTCCATTAATGGATAATGTGAGATTAAATCTTAAAAAGTATGGTAGAGTGTAAAAGGATATTGAAACAGGTTCAGATTTAACTATAATATAATATATTTAGGATTAAAAAGTGAAAAATCTCTAAAAAGATACTTTATTAAATTAAATGAAATTTAGAAATATTTAAATAAACTCATGCCGGAAATATTTTATGATAATTTAGTTCAGCATTATGACAATTTTATTGAAACTTATCACGTAACTCATTCTAGACTAACTTATTAAAAACATAGTTGAAGCACTGACGGCTTCCTGTAAATTATAATACGTAGGTAATCCCACGTTGTAGCTCATATTCAAAATATTAATTAGTTAAATAAAGTTAAGTAAATATTAATTGGTAATTATTCTAATATTTTGAATATGAGCTGTACATTTCCTGAGAGGCTCGCATGTAAGTACATCGGCCACCCAAATGTCAGGGTACCCAAATGTTCGGCCAACTGAACATCTGAGTTTTTTAAGAGAAATTTTCCTTTTAGATTTTCCTTGCAAACTGCCAAGAAACAAACAATGGAAGTTAATTCTAGCGCAAATACTGTACAGCCATATCTTGAAATTTTATGTTAACCTTTTGATTACGGGCTAGAACGATGGCTGTTTTTAAATTTATTCAAACCAACATTTTTAGAAAAAATTCTTTGTCATAGATTTCTCTTAAAATTATTCTGGTATATGTCTATGAAATAGAATAGTTTTCAAAAAGTGGTGCTAATAGATTAAAGTAATATTCTCTGGGACGACATATGTCCCAAGCCCGTAATCAAACGGTTAAAAAAATATTGATGTTCAGTTCGCGGACCGTTTGGGAGCCCTGACACCCCTTAATTATTCCAGCTGAATTGCCAGCTTGGCCACTACTTTCAATTTAAAACCATCGAATTTACATCAGAAATATTTTAAATACTAGGTAATCACAAAATGTTTGTCATTAGCTAAAGAAGACAAAACCGTACATAACTTCTGGTGTGAATGTAAAATTTCAGATTTAAAAAAGAGGCCAAATCTGGCAACCCAGTATTCCAGGGCCTGATCCAAATTAAACAAACTTGAACAAGAAACTTTGACTTCTTTCAACATTTGTTTATTAGATATCATAGCAAAATCTTTACTTTCCATTTGGAAACATGATTGTCTTGGATCAGACTCCAGAATAATAATCCCTTCAGAGGCGCCTTTTGCAGTCTGCAAACGGTTAATTTTAATGCCCAAATTGCCAACTGGCATCAATATTTTTTTGGCACAATTCCGATCTTATAATACATGTGAAGAAACGGTTTGAATTATTATAATTAAATTTGTTCATAAATTTCGGTGGGAATTAATTATTTAAACAGTTTTGGAGCACAAATACATTGCCAATGAAAGAGTTAAGAACATTACAACTTTGTGTAGGAAACGTAACTTGCTTCGATAGTTTTACGATTAACGTGACTTATTGAATTTTTAGTATGTACCAATCCAAACGAAGAATAAAGTTTACACGATATAATTCTGAGATCGGTAAGGCGAAAATTAATATTCCAAAATAAAGACATACGACACATCTACGATAATAATCTTAATTACCCAAAAACAAGTATTGAATTCACTAATACTTTCGAATATTATATTGATTCTGTAGAAAAAAATATTTTTCTCAGGTAAAAATAATATCTTGGCCCGTACTTGGAATATTTACATCTGTTACATTTCTGGACCTCCAGAGGAGAAGGGGGGGAGGGGCTACGCATGCAAATCAAATATTTAGGCAAAGCGTAAAACACTAAATTTTCAGGGGAATACTAAGTACCAAGATTGGGGAAACCCCTCGCCAACACCTGAATTCAACATCGCCGAAAATAACTTTATCGTTTCAGGGAGTTATTTTAAATAAGTCTCGTTATAACTATGCTACTCTATATTTTAAGATAATTCAATTTTATAAAAATAAATATATTGTTTCGGGGAAAACGGAATTTCGCTTTTTTCGTATTTTTCAAAGTGAATTTATTTATATAAATTAAAAAACTAATCAATAATATATTTTGTTTGATGATCTTTTGCCATTTTTCTAGTAAAAACGTAATTACGTCACTGTAGGACTTCTGAGATTTCTGGGCGTAAAACTGAATAAGGTGATTTTCACAAGCCTCTTTTGAAACCAGCTTAACACCATTAAGAGAGTTTTTCAGAGAGCGGAACAAATAGTACTTGGTCGACGTCAGGTCCGGACTATACGTTGATTGCATCAAAACCTCCCAGCTAAGCTCTCTCAGTTTTTAGAGTGACTACAGATGTGTGTGGTTTCGTGTTGTCGTGATGGAAGACAACGCCTCTCTTATTGATCAATTCAGGCGGGTTTTTAAATCGCCTGCTTCAATCGCATAGTTAGTTGTAGTAGATGTTCACAGTAGATAGTTGAATTAATGTTAAAAGATAGAAAACCAATGATTATAAATGCACAAATAAAGTATGAAACGGGAGCAAACAGCTGTTTCGAATCTACTATCGAGATTCTTCTTCAGTGCAAAAACTCAGCGAGCTAGACAAAGCAAAACTAGGCAAAGAGACAGAGAGACGCAGGCTTATATACCCGCTACAGGAACGATCCCACCTAAAGCAAAGCAACCAATGAGAAGAGAGCAGCCTGAACAACTGGGTGGACAAGTAGCGACATCTACCGGCGAACAAACAAAACAAAAATTAAAAAGCGAGGGGGAAAAATGAGAGAGAGAGAGTTAAGTTAAAAAAAATATTTAGGCTATAGGTTAGTATTGGCTTTTTCGGTTATCCCTAGTAGTTCGCCATGGCGAACAAGGGTTGGTGTATTAACTTTGATGAGGCCAAAATCATAGTTCCATGCAATAACCCAGTTGAAGGTAAAATAAGAGAATCTGTCTAAATCATTGCACGAGAAAATAAACCTTGTAATGATAATTTGTCCTACAATATACCAAAAAAAATGAAATAACATCATAAAATCTTAAAATTTTTATCTCGTTGCAATATTTTAATTTTTACTCACGTGTAAGTGGTAACATTTTTAAACTTTTAATTCATTCCGATTTTAATTTATTAGAAATACTATCTCTCGATCAAGAAGCAAACTTAGTCCTTCCATTATAATATTTTCCTGAAGACGGCGCGAAACGTTGATATTTTTATTTTATTGTAGTTGTACAAGTTGATATTAAAAATCTTGTTTTGTGCACCATTGAGCAGTGTGTTGTATTTTTAATAAATACATTCTTAGTTGTTAAATTTTATGGTGCAATTGTCCAGTATATATTTATAAATAAGAAGTTTAATAAACTATAATTATAATAATTAAAAATAATAATTATAAATAAGTTTAATAAACTTTAAAATTTTATTACAGTATTCTCAGTATGTTGGAAAGTGTTACATAATCTATGCTGGGTCAATAATTTTTCATTCTTGTTGTTTTATATTTATTTCATTAAAATTAAACGGTTATCATTTAAACCCCAAAAAAATATTCAACAGTTACAGCTACAAAAGAATCTCAAATGTGGAAAATCATTTTCTCTAATTGATTTATGATTAACGTTAAAACTGCAATTTTTATGTTATATCACCAGTAAAAAAAAGACAATTTTTATTTAATTAAATCTTTCAAGCAGATCAAATTAAATTTGATAATTTAAAATATCAATAAAACATAGAATCACAGGTAGTTTCTATAAAACCATAAAAGGTGTTTTAAAATTATAATTAAACTAAGAAATTCTTATCAATATTAATGCCCCGTTTGGGGAAATTTTCTTTATTGTACACAAGTATTAATTTGAATATTTTTATTATATTTATCAGTAAGTAATAAATACACATAGTTTTGTAAAAATAAGAATTTATATCGTGTTAGAAATTTGATTTTATTGAATACAATTTTTTTCAAAGAAATGTCATTTTTTATTGAATTAAAATAGAGTTTTAAAATAAGCTCATGGAATATTTTCACTTAATTAAAATTGAGAATTTATTCATTTTTTACTATTTGCATATAAAGACGATTTCTTTTGCATAAAATTCGGCATTTTATTAGATTTAAAACTCATAAAGTGTTCCTCTTTTCTATATTTTCAGCGCGTACCAGAAATATTAAAATAATATTTTATATCTGTAGCATTTACATTTTTATTATTGCAGAAATTGAAAAACTAATTACGATGATTTAATCAGAATTTTAAAACAGAGGACGTTAGAAAATTAAAATGCCATGCATTACATTTTTATTATTGAATTTATATTGAATTGTTGTTAGGTGTTCGTATTAAACAAACTGATTACTGAATTTTTAAACTGAAATTAATGTTGCATAATTTTTAATATTTTCGATGTTCCTCAGTTTAATATTTATGTTTTTTAAATTAAAATTAAAAAAAAAATGTAACGTGTTCCTCTTCTGTATTGTGATCTTGTAACATCGCCTTGGCGACAAACACAGCCCACGCCAATTATACGCCAATCGGCAATTTAATGTAACCCTGCTCACGTGTTGTGTGACGCAGTGGATTGAGAGAAACGGTCTCTTAGCAACAAGCTCTAATGCTGCAACAAGCGGCGACTCTTAAAAAAAAAACATTCCATTAAATTTACAGTCTACTTGCTTTTTCTTTTTAATTTAGTTTTCTTTTTAATTTAGTACACCTCCATACATTTGGTCCTAGCGACCCGGAGGTATGAACGAGCCAGTGTCTTTTCTATTGAATTAAATATTGAATTTATCGAATTTCGTCAACAAGATGAATAATGTCGGAAAGTGAAAAAACATCGTTAAACAGAAGGCGAGGGAATATCAAGGCCCAAGTCACTAGAATATTTAACGCAACGGATGGAAAAACATTTAATTTATCCGAATGGAAAGCCCACCTGGACTCACTGTCGAAAACAGAAGAAAAGTTTGAAGCTCTTAAACTAGAGTATTATAGAATAATAGAGGAAGAAAAGTTGGAAGAAACTGAAAAAATATTGAGTCAACTGGACGAGGATATTCTAAAACTAGAGGTAAGCTTAAAATCCTCTATTAATGCTTATTATGAAAATACTGATTCTAATAAAAAATCCATTGAACAGGACCAAGCTAAAACGTCTAGCATTAAGCTACCTAGGGTCATATTGTCGGTTTTTAGTGGCAGAATTGAAGAATGGTCCGTATTTAAAAGTACTTTTAATGAGCTTATTAATGATAATTCAAATTTAAAAGATAATGAAAATTTTTTTTATTTGCGTTCTGCTTTGACTGGTGAAGCGACGAGTTTGCTTACACCAGATGAAAATTATGTTTCACTTTTCAATACGTTAGAACAAAGATACGAGAATAAAAGAGTTATGGTAGATTGTCATATAAAGAATATTTTAAATCTTTATGTAATTAAACAGGAGTCCGCTAAGAATCTCCGCATTTTATTAGATATTGTAAAGAAAAATTTAAGGGCTTTAACGATATTAAAATATGATAGAGATAATTTCTCGAACGCAATTTTGCTGAATATTATTCTAAATAAACTAGATAACGAAACTCGTAAACAATACGAACTAACATTAAAGGATAATGAAGTGCCTAATTTTGATGAATTTTTAGAATTTCTTGAGCGAAGATGTCAAATCTTAAATAGTATAAGTTCTAACGTATCCTCTAAATATACTGCAAAATCCTTATTCATAAAAACGAGCAAACCTCAAAGTAAATGTTGCGTAATTTGTAAAACCGAAAACCACCCCTTATATCATTGTGTTAAATATAAAAACATGAAGTTAAGTGAACGAATTAACCTTGTTAAGAAAAATAAACTTTGCTTCAATTGTTTAAGTTCAGCCCACCTCATTAATTATTGTAAATCAAAAAGCACTTGTCATGTTTGCAAGAGCGCAAGCCATCATTCATCATTACCCAGGTCAAAATTTATGCTTGTACCAGCAACAAAAATATGCTAGTTATTGCTAGGTATTGCTATGACTGCTAGATTTCTAGCAAATTGGGCCAATACACACCATGAATTGCTGGAAATTCTATGCCATTATATGCTAGCTAGCATCACATGCTAAATCGCTAGCTTGCACAACAAAAGCATGACAAGCTATATGCAAGCATCTCATGCTTATTTCCAGCAAAGTGGGCCAATACACACCATGAATTGCTGGAAATTCTGATGGAACCAGCAATGTGTAATGCTAGTTTATGCTATTTTACTTGTTGGGTTATAGCACTTGATGCTTGTCTAGCAAACAAATACTAGCATGAATTTCGACCTGGGTACATAACTATACAACACCAGTAAACAATCCTATAAACAATCTCTCAATACATGAAGCAATAAATAGCAATTTTGTTTCGGAAGATTTATCACAAAACGAAACTACTGCTCATTCATTTTTTTCGTATGAAAATGATAATAATACATCTGTTTTAATTAGCACTGCAATAATTTATTTGACAGATGTAAATGGGATCAAAATTCCTTTCAGGGCAATATTAGATTCCGCATCTCAGAATTGTTTTTGTACATTTAAAGCAGCACAAGTATTAGGCTTGAAAAAAGAGAAAATAAATATTTCTGTAAGTGGAATAAATAAATTGTTTATTTACATTAAATCTAGAATCAAATCAAAGTTGTCAAATAAAATGAATAGTGCCAGTTATGATATTGAGTTATTAATCGTTCCAAACATCTGTGACTTCACGCCCTCGAAAAAGATAAACAAATCAGATTTAAAAATTCCAGCAAATATTTGTTTAGCGGATAAAAAATTTAACATTCCAAGCAGTGTGGAGATAATTATCGGTGCTGAACTGTATTTTTCTCTTTTAAATGAAGAAAAAATAAAGTTAGGCAATAATTTATATTTGCAATCAAGTACTTTTGGATATTTAGTATCTGGTTGTATTTATGACAAAACAGTAAATAATAATAATAATAATTATTGTTTCTTAACAAAAAATCTTGAATTACTTAATGACACTTTGAAGTCTTTCTGGGAAATTGAAGAAGTACAAAATTTAAAACCCTGTAACAGTGAAGAATTAGACTATTGTAATAATCACTTCGATAAAACGCACTTCAGAAAACCGGATGGTAGGTTTGTGGTCACGATGCCGTTTAAACCACAGGTTTTAGAACCCGATTTGGGAAATTCCAAAAATCTTGCTTTGAAAAGATTAAACTCTCTGTGGCAACATTTAGATCGAGATCCTGTTATGAAAAATTTATACACAAAATTTATTAAATTAATATAGAGATTTAAATCACATGCATGAAATAAAAGAAAACACGAACTTTAATGATGGCTATTACTTACCACATCACGGCGTTTTACGACCCTCTAGTAAAACCACAAAACTACGCGTCGTTTTTGACGCTAGTGCCAAGTCAACCAACGGAAAATCTTTGAACGATTTATTATGTAAGGGTGGAGTTCTGCAAGATGACCCTCTCGGTCTTTTAGGGCCAGTGATTGCTAAAGCAAAAATATTCATGCAGGAGCTATGGCTTCTTAAAATAGAGTGGAATGAGAAGCTGCCTTATCATGTTGCCAAACAATAAGAAACCTTTCTCGAAAGTCTTAAAGAACTGGAATCCATTGAAGTGCCAAGATGCTTCCTAGCTGTGAACCAATCAGTGGTGCTAAATGGTTTCGCAGATGCGTCTTCCAAGGTTTATGGCGCAGTGATATACATGCAAGCATCTAATTCTAGTGAAACCATCAGTCACTTATTATGTAGTAAATCCCGCGTGTGTCCAACCAAAGTAATAACAGTGCCACGTCTCGAACTGTCAGCATGTCTTCTTCTGGCTAAACTCACTAACAAGGTCTTAAATTCATTAGACAAACAAGTAGCTTCAGTTAATTTGTTTTCTGATTCAACTATTGCTTTAGCTTGGATAGACACTGCTCCTCATCTCCTGAAAACGTTTGTGGGAAACCGCGTTGTACAAATTAAGGAACAAATTAAGAATTCTCCATGGTTTCATATTCCGTCAGAACACAATCCAGCTGACTTGATATCAAGAGGTGCAAGTGTGGAAAACCTGTCTTCTAACCAGTTGTGGTGGCATGGCCCGCCTCTTTCAATTCTTGAAGAAACAATAGCAAAAACTGACTCTAATATAAGTGACTTTAAAGATGAACATTATTCTAGTGAGCTTAAAGCTCCCAGCAACTTGACATTCGCTATTCATACTGACTCTAATTTCTGTGATAATTTAATTAATCTTAGCAATAATTTCCAAAAATTAATTAGAATTTTAGCTTATATTTTCAGATTCATACATAATGTAAAAAAGCAACATCTGCAACCGGCCCTCTGTTGCTGGAGAAATTAAGAAAGGCAGGGGTTTATTTAATAAAAAATGAACAGGTAAAGTATTTCAAAAATGAAATTTCGGCCCTCCAAGCGGGATCTTCGGTTCATCGCGCAAGTAAGTTAAAATTCTTAAATCCCTTTTTAGATGGAGATAGCTTATTGAGGGTGGGAGGAAGACTAGCAAAATCAAATTTGAATTTTGACCATAAACACCCCATTATACTTCCGGCGAGCTGTCGCTTGACGAAATTAATTTTTCAATACTATCATAAACGAGATTTTCATGTAGGACCCCAAGCTCTTTTGAACAATGTGCGTCAAAAATATTGGCCGCTTGGTGGCAGAAATATTGCGCATAAAATTGTACATCAGTGTTTACAATGCTTTAAAATTAAACCTATAACGGCTAGTCAAATGATGGGGGATCTCCCTCCTGAAAGAATAGTGCCCAGTTCCCCATTTTCAAATGTGGGATTAGATTTAAGTGGGCCTTTTGAAATAAAATATAAAGGTCAAAGAAAGGGTACTTTTCAGAAAATCTATGTTGCCATATTTGTATGTATGGTCACTAAAGCTGTGCACTTGGATTTTGTCTCAGATTTGACATCCGAGGCTATAATAGCGACTCTAAAAAGATTCTTCGCTCGTCGTGGGAAAAGCTCTGTAATCTTTAGCGACAGTGCTACAAATTTCGTTGGGGCTTCAACAGAACTAAAACGTTTACGCAGACTTGTTACGAGTGATGAAGTTTCGAACTTTTTAGCTTCTGAAGGTATTAACTGGAAGTTCTCCCCTCCTAGGGCGCCAAATTTTGGTGGCCTTTGGGAGGCAGGAGTCAAATCTTTCAAATACCACTTAAAAAGAGCTGTGGGCTCAGCTCATCTCACGATCGAGGAATTCCTGACAGTTATCACACAGATAGAGGCTATTTTAAATTCGCGACCACTTTGTCCTTTGTCAACAGATCCTGACGATCTTCAGGTGTTGACTCCTGGTCACTTCCTCATAGGAAAGCCTCTTAATTTAATTCCAGAACCCAATTTAAGTGAGGTCAAAGATAATTTGCTAACTAAATGGCAAAGGACTCAAAAATTAACGCAGTTAATATGGAAACGTTGGCAGAATAATTATCTGAGCCAGTTACAAGAAAGAAACAAGTGGCTATTTAAAAGGCCTAATATTCTGCCAGGAATGCTAGTTTTGCTTAAGGACTCACAATTACCCATTTGCACTTGGTCACTAGGCCGCATTAATAAGGTTTTCCCAGGCGCGGACGGGATAGTCAGGGTAGTTGAAGTTCGTACCGCTAAGGGTAATTTTAAACGACCTATTTCAAAAATAAGTATATTACCCATTGAGGACAACATCATAGATCCTAAACTTTAAATGTGCTTTATTATGTATTAATTTTTCATGTATTATTTGTGTTTATTTATTTTATTTATTTATTTTTGCTTATAATTTGTATCATGTTCTGTTATTACTTGTATTGCATATGTATCTTGAAATATAAAAATATTTCAACGCCGGGCGGGATGTTCCGCTTCTGTATTGTGATCTTGTAACATCGCCTTGGCGACAAACACAGCCCACGACAATTATACGCCAATCGGCAATTTAATGTAACCCTGCTCACGTGTTGTGTGACGCAGTGGATTGAGAGAAACGGTCTCTTAGCAACAAGCTCTAATGCTGCAACAAGCGGCGACTCTTAAAAAAAAAACATTCTATTAAATTTACAGTCTACTTGCTTTTTCTTTTTAATTTAGTTTTCTTTTTAATTTAGTACACCTCCATACATAACGAATGAAAATTAAATAATTGTTGAGAAATGCAATTAAAATAGAATCCAATATATTAAAAATTACTTTTCATGCAAATTAACTAATAATTGATTTCTAAACTTTTTGTTCTTAAAAATTATAAATTTGAATTTTTCAATTAAGTATTCCCAATTTTAACTTGACTGAACGTTTTTATTATGTTTCATTTAAATAGTAATATTTTCTTGGGGTTAACCACTTAACCGATTCTTTTTTTATGTACAATAAATTAAAAATATATATAAACAGCACTTTTTAAAGCTAAAATATTTACAAAATTTAATCTAAACATTCTGCCATTAAATGAACATGAAATTTTACTTCAAAAATGTAAAGATGCCAAAAAGCTTTATTTGCTGGATCAAACTAATTCTTCTGGCTCGTAAGTCATACGGGCAAATCAATTGAGTAATTAAGTAAATCTGAATTTTAAGCTGTTTGGAAATATTAAAGAGCTGAATTATCTCCAGATAATATGAAACTCATGTGTATTTCAATGAAAAACAGAGTACTAATAACGCTGTACAACAATGAAATTGCCACAGAAAGGAAAGCGGGGTTAAGTGAAAATGGTATTAAAATTAAATATATAAGCATCTACAAGTAAACACCTTTAAGTAAGACTAGTCGTTGGAGGCCACCGTAATACTTACCCATCATGGATATGCATAGCACAATATATGAAAACATAACACATGTAAGCAATTTATAAAATGCATTACAATTCCAAAACAAAATATAAACGTATATTTAAGTATTTTTAACACATAATCATGCTCTATTAATGAATTTCTGATGACCTAATTTCGATAAATTGTATGAAACGCCAAACTATTCAAGTAGCACTGAATTGCGTAAAAGAAACATCCTTATAACTCCAAAAATAATAATCATATTCTCTAACGGTTTCTTGCATCGAATTAAGTATCTCATTTCCAATTAAACGATATCTTTGAATTGAAATTTGAATGAAATACAGGGTCATGAAAAATCAAAGAATGTGGAAAATAGGATTAGAAATATCTCAACAACTAATTATCCGATTGATTTCGTTTTTTATGCAAAATTTGTGTTATTTTATTGCCTTTTACGTCCACTCCTTAAAATAAAAGAATTCGAAAATTTTTATATACCTTTCATCAGAACGAATTTTTCGAGAGTCCGAAAAAAATATTTCCGGATAATCGAGGTTGCTGATATTAAATAGGCTTCGTCCCATTCTTACATACTAAGCACATACAAAATTTCAAATCTCTATCTCAATTTGTTCGGGAGATAGAGCAGACAGACAGACAGACACACAGACGGACGGACGGCAAAAATGTTTTTCTAAAAATATGTTTTTCGGAATCTCAAGTGTCCGAAACGTGTAAATCCGTCAAAAATTTTTTTTCGATTTTCAAAACGATTGCAAGACTTGCCCTATACTACGTATGATGGGTAAGTAAAAAAAAGAAAAGAGGAATGTTACAATTGGTTCAGTAAACAGTCTAGACGAAGAAAAAGTGCTTGTACTTTAAATCTATAAGCATCTACAAGTAAACACCTTTAAGTAAGCAAAAAAGAAAAGAGGAATGTTACAATTGGTTCAGTAAACAGTCTAGACGAAGAAAAAGTGCTTGTACTTTAAATCTATATATTGTAAATTGACATGCATAAAACTATACGAACACTCAAACTTGTTTTTCTTCTGTCCATGTTATTTCGCAAACTCATTGACCAAATCCATAATTAAGAAAAGATCGGATATCATGCAGACAATTTACATCGAAATTTGTCCTTCGGGCGTTAACTATGAAGTATACTTTTATTATAAGAATGGCAATCATGTTTCAAATCTTTTCATTGTGAATTTAATTATTACAGATTGAATTTTGAACATCAATAAAGAGCAATTTCATCTCAGTTCAGATCATATAAATTCTTTTCAAGTTATTTTTATTTATTTATTTATTTTTGCTCTGACTACAGCATTTTCAAGTTAATGATAAAATGGACAGCTTTCAGAAAAACGCTCATTTTGAAATTAACACAGTACCAAAAATGTTTAACGTATCCGGCAAATTTATGCTCACAAATAGTTATTAAAATAAATTTTACTATAGCATAGGATGAAAAAATACAGTGTCATTTTTAATTATTTTAAAAAATAGTTTTTTTAAAACAAAAAATATAATTATTGCTGATTTTAAGATTTTTTTTTTTTCAGAATGAAAAAAATATTTTAAAGCTAAAAATTGATGGTAATCCAAATACATTTAATGGATGTTTCACAGTTTTTTTTCTTTTAAGCCTAAGATTCATACAGTTTTTGCAATTCAGTTTTAAACTATGAAAAATTTTGTAAAATTGCTACTTTTGAAATACAATTTATCAAAAGCATCATTAAAAAAAGCTGATAATATACTCAATTGATATCATTACTTTCTAAGGAATACTTTGCAAGCAAGCAAGTCGTGTGTTTTTGCCAGAAAAAATTTTGTATGATTTTTTGAAAATAACATGTTGTGTATATTTTTCAAAACACCAGAAAGTCAAGCTGACTCGTACTTCCCAGAGTTTGTAATATGAATAATTGTTTGATAAAAAGATACAATGCATATAGTAACTATGGTAACTAAATATATATTATAAATTCCTATTTAAAAAATTCCCATTTTATAAATTCGCATCCCCCCGCCTTTTTTAACCACTTAACTATTTTTTGCATACAATAAATCGAAAATATGTGTGGAACACCACTTTTTTTAAGCTAAAATATTCGTAATATTTAATCTTAACATGTCTGCCATTAAACAGTATTAAACTGTACTGCTAATTCAACGCAAATATTTTACTATTATTGCTTCATAAAAATTTAGCACATTAAGAGTATAAATAATTTCAGGAGATATTAATAAAAATATGAAAATGTAATTTAACCTTCGGCACTCCGTTGTCTCCGCTGCAAAGACATCATCTTTCTTTCCAAAATTTGTTTTTGGCACCAGTAATGAAGGAAAACAATATTTCCCTTATTTAATTAGCGAATTTTTGAAATTCTTTACTTCAAGGAAAGTTCTTAAAAAAAAGTGGTGCTAGTCGAATAAAATTTCTTTAAGAGGCACTGGAATTCGAAGGGTTAACATTAGAGGCATTAAATTTTGAATGCATTTAATTCCAGAACGTATAACTCAATTGACTTATAATTTAGAGTCTAGAAAGAGTTTGAACTGAAGATTTGAAATATCTTGATAAAATTGGGTATCGCTGATGAAAAAAATACGATGTTACGGTTCGTTTTACTAGTCCTTCTTCGTACAGGACCCTCTCAGCAAATTTTATATACATCGTTTAGATGCAGACTTTATAGACTACCAATAACTTTCTTCCACAATAATTTGTTGAGGAGTTAGTTGAAGATGTTTATTTTTTTCCCCAAGATTTTACATGTAATTGAATTTTAATAATAATATTTTTATATTTCTTAAAATTATTATTGTCAGCACGAGTTCAGTTACAGAGAAATTACTCTTTTTTGTGAAACAATAAGTGCTTTACGACCCAATGTTTTATTGAGATTTTTTACTCTTCCAAATTTGTCGGTTGAATTCAAAAATATATTATATGTATGGGTTTGGATTAGCGTAACCTAAAATAACGTTACCATTTTTTAAAATAATTTTATAAATTCTTTCACCCTTAGGATTACATATCTTAAAATCAAAATGGCATCTTTGTTTGTTCTATAGATGAATAAATAGATAAAATATGAAAAAAATAACAACGTATAAAATGTAATTGATTATACAATAATCTATAAAAATAAAATTACATTATTATTACATTGAAGTAATTATTACATTATTTCAAAAACATATTAATAAGTACATTACATTAATCAATCACCATTTATATTTTGAAACAAACTTTCAAGTTTGGTCTGTCTTTTCTTATTTCTACAGGGTGGTTCAAATTAAAGTATCCCTGTTTGCGACGTCTAGCGAGAGAAGTAGTGGATCAAATGTCCTCATATTTGGAAGTTATACATATCAGACCATGGGAAATTGAATGGTGCAGAACAATTATTCAGTTCAAACAAAGGCCACCAGTGGATAAAAAGGCGCTGTGATTGGATTCAGATAAGAAAAATTTAACACAACTTAGGATGTAAACACCTTGTGTTAATGGGCTGATTCCCACCAATAATATTTATTAGCATTATTCGTTTAACTTTTATTAAAATATGCTTGTATTAATTTTATTAGTATTCTTATTAGGCGAAGAACACTAAAAATTTAGCGGTGGGAATTGGGACTATCACCTAGATGTTCACCAATAAAGAACAGAATACGGGGTGTAAGTAATTAACTTTATTATTGCATTTTTTCCCAAAAATTGGCGATCTTATATCACTGTTTGCGACAGCACAAACAAAAGACGTGCGTTGTAATAGAAAGCACACAAAATTTTTACAGGTCGGATTCAATATGTCCATCTTGCTTCAGCGCCAAAACGTGAAATCGTGTCACCGCATAGTCCATAGCGGAGTGTAACAGATCGCGATCGATGTTGCGTACATGCAAAAGGATCTAATTTTTCAAATCCACCAGATTTCTAATATTTCCTCGATAAACTTTATCTTTGAGGTAACCAAAAATCTTACGGGGTCCAGTCGTAAAGAGTATTTTGTAGAAAGTTTTCAGCTGATAATGCGATCCACCGTAAAATGGCATTGTAGCAATTTTTGTACTTCACGTCTAATGTGAGGGAGCACACCATCTTGTTGGAAAGTTGTTCTAGCGAGGCACCCACGCTGCTGCAGTTCTGGGATGACAACACTTAGCAACATGTCCCGATAACGTGCTGCATTTACGGTACAGATTTTCTTTTACAGAATTCTGTGCTTCATTGATTGTGCCTCTTCCGAGGTGTACTAATGATGGCACACATGGAACAATTCCCACCATTACATTTTCAGTATTTTTCGTCTTATAAAAGCTCTAATAAAAATATTCGCAACATATAGTAATAAGATTTTAACGAATAATACTATTAAAAATTATTGGTGGGAATCAGTCCATTGGTACCAAGATGTTTATGCATTTGGTCATTTTACATTTTTCTTACTTTAAACCAATCGTAGCCCCTTATCTCCTGGCCGTTTTGCTTGAATTAAATTTTTTTGCAGCAATCAGTTTCCCATGATTAGATATGCATATCCTCAAATATGAAGACCTTACATCCACTCCTTCTCTCGCTGAGGCGCCGCAAACAAGGATATTTTAAAATGAACCACCTTTACTTCGCCCAGAAATGGTTTATTTACGCTATCAAAACGTAATTATTAACGGAATCCGCCTATATCGAATTCCCGCTAAACCGAACAGCGTACGGTACCAATTAGCATAAAGAAGCGGAACTCAAAATTCTTAATGATGATTCTTCTCCTTGCTCAAAGTAGCAAGACATGTAATGATCCAACAAACCGTAATTAGCGACCAATAGAAAATATTTAATACATTCAATTTTTACGATATAACTTTTCCGGTTTAAGTCTTAAAAAATCTTTTAAAATGATCTTCAGTGGTAAGAATTAGGTTTTCGTGGTCTTCGCAATTATCTGTTGAAGACAGAGTAAATTGCAGAAGTATCCAAAATAAAGTATTGGTTACGATTATGTTATTATTATTATTTTGTTTATGTTTTCCCCAATTTTGCCTTGTAAAGTCTCAATCACCCTAAATCGTTGGTCTATTCCTCTTCTTTGGCTATTTAAAAAGAGAATAACGTAAGGATTTATAGCATGAAGAATAACTTTGACATTCAGTGGGGAATACCTAAATGAGCGTCCAAGAAAAAAAAAACTATGCTTCTACACCATCCTTATTTTTTTAAGACGGCAAATTCTTGTTTTTAAAAAAAAACTCAAATATGATATTTTTCAATTCTAATTTATATTAGGAAAGTAAACATAAATTGTCATCCTTGCGAATTGTGAATCGACTCAATAAACACTAAAGATCTCTTTCTCAGTGTCTGTACAAAAAGAACCTCTTCGTCAGTGTGCATACTGTTCATCATCCACTCGCACGACCCTAGTTTCTATCGGACCGCTGTACGAAATTCTTCAAAGTTCAAAGGCTCACATTTTATAAAAGTGATAATTGCAAAAATAAAACATGCTTTTTTTTAGTCATTTAACATATTTTAGTGCAAATTACTTCAGTTTCTAAAATTTCAAAATGATTAAATGGCACCAGGTTTTACGAAAAAAATTGTTTCGCAATAAGTAAAAGATTTTTCCTCGCCTGCATTACAAACGTAAACAGTATTGCAGTTGTAATTAAATGCAGAGAATTTATAGTGAAACAGAAAGTTTGCACTAGAATAGCTTTATTGGAGAAACAGAAAACATACGAAGCTTCTTAAAAGATTCCAGAATGAATAAGGCGTGTACCTCAGTATATCCTTTACTACATCGATTAATGGAGAATTTTTTTAAAAAATCAAAATGACATTGACATTTGGTAAAGAAAATTAAGCGAAACGTATACTTCCCACAATCTTATAAAGGGTTAAAGTTTTTTGGTCCCTGTTAAATCTAATTAAATCTATTGACATTATTATTTATTCGATGAATAGCAGGGGCAATATTCTTTGCTTTAGCTGCGCAAAAATTCAAAACAATTTTAATATATTTGTTAATGCTTAGTAATGTAAGCGAAGGACAAATTTCTGTAGACGACAACATGGTAGACAAATGTAGACTCTCATGCAGCGAATAGTGATCGTATAACCAACAAGTAAGAAAAATCATGCGTTAAGCATAGATTATGAAGCACTGTCCAACACTTCATAAAGTCTTTAACAAAACTTCGCTATTTAGAAAAATTAGGTCATATAGCCAAATATGTATTCCAATACTTTTAAACAGCCTTATATTTGATCTGCCAATTGATATACGTACTATATAATGGGAAAATTTAGTTTAGTAAGAAAATGCCTAGTAGATTGAAAATTCTTTTTCAGCAATTTATACTAACAGATGGAAATATTCTTAATTTAATACTCGTTAGCATTTGGCTAAAATTTATTTTAAACTAAAAAACTCTTAAGACAACTGAAATCACATTCTCATAAATTATCATTCACAAGCTTCTATGTAGCCAATTCTTTGCGTGGCCCTGTATATCAATTTATTTATAACATGCAAACATTTCTTAATTAACTGAATGCAGTTCAGCAATAAAATGCATATTTTATTTAAGAACCTCTTTTAAATAATTTACGCTCATATTCAGTAACGTTCGCGAACTCTTTTAGGTAGCCCTGTATACCAATTATAGCATTTATACACATCATATAATGTGCATAGATTTAGTGAAACTTAAACGTGAATATTTTAATTAAAATGTATTATATCCATTCATCATCCATCATCGAAAACATATACAGTCTGTCGGAAGGAATATACTATTTGAAATTTTTTGAGTGTCCCTGTAAATGCAATAAACTTCATATTATGCAAGACAGTATCGTATAATTCGCATACATTATATTAAGCCTCATTGACATATATCAATTTTATTACGCATGAAAAAGTTTAATATATTGAAACACGGTGTAACGGGTGTCGCATGCTAGTTCTGCTATAAAAATATTTTTTAAAGTGACTTCATAAATGTGCGTTTTCGTTAGTAAGTGGAGTAAGAACGCTAGGCACAGAAGGTATGTCATACACAGAATGACAATACTTAGCCAAGCTAACTGTCCTGAAAGACTCCGATCAACATAAATATGAATCGATACATAAATGTGAATCGGAGAAAACCTAAAAGACTGCCAGATTAATAAACCTTTATAATATTTTCTCACTCGAAAATCGTTTAACACCATAAAAATTAAACAGCTAATTATGTTCATTAAAACTGACCTCTTTTCGCTTCTATGTTGTTTTCAAAATCTCTCAGTGTTCTTGTAACTAAGCAATTCCATTCGGAAGCTTATGATATTGACACACAAAGAAGGCGGATAGCAATTGCTCTTTGCGCCATGTCAGACCCTCCGGCCAGGGCCCCCACCGTCACCAATGTTGATAAAATTCAGTGAATTTGTAGAATTTCTAATGCTGATTCCAAAAATCACAATTATATTGAAATTGATCAACGGATTTGCGAGTTATGAGCTGTTAAATAGCTCCCAAGATGACTGATTTGCTGCCAGTTTGAATAGCATATGTGACAATATAAAGGTCCATATAATTTCTTTCAGGTTTCAGTTAGAGCTTTCAAATTTGTTTTTGTTTTGTTCAGAATAAAGTAAACTTTCATTTAAACAGATTTTTTTAAACCTCATTCTATAAAAATGCTGTCAGAAAATGACTTTTTGTGATTTTTCTAAAGTAAAAAAAAAAAGTGCAACTTCAATGGCTGATTTTCCCCAATGCTCTCCCTTCAATTTGCATCTAATTGCATAAATAGGCAACTCAAACTGCGTTTTGATGACTGATAAAAAAATTAATGGGCGGTTTACAGGTTTTTATTTAAAAAAATAAATCCAATTTCAATGACTTTCCCCAATAACAGAAAAAGCAAGATAATGAGTTGATATTTCTTTTATTACCAGAAATATCATACATATTTACATGTAAAAGTTTGTTAAGGTTTTATGTTACATAAATGTACATATTTATTGTGGCTAAAAAAAAAGGGGAATCCCCCAAGAAATAATAGGAATGCCAATAATGGGTTCTTGCAAGACATAGAAGTACTTTACTGACAAATTGAAATCTATTGAAGAGTTTCCATAAATTATAAATAAAAAAGAAATTATAGAAAAAATTCTACAAATAGGTACCTTATATAACAAAAATCATACTTACACTACTTGTATAATACAAAATGTGATAATATTAAAACTTTTAAAGAAAAGATATAGTAAGTAAAAGTTACACTAGTCTGCATAATATCTGATATCAAGATCCAGTTGTACCCCTTAATGCATTTTTATACTAATTATACAACTGTTCTTAGTTTTCTTATACAATAGTTGGTTTTCTTATACAACAGTTGTATAATTATAATTATACAACTGTTCTTAGTTTGTTTGCAATCAACCAGAGTTGATTTCGAAGGTTCATTGCCGAGAACAAGCATCATGTAATAGTCACAGATAATGTAAATGTGTACGTGTGAATGCTTGCGAACTTATATAATGACTTTTAGAACACAGTCTGATTATATTCAGCATTAGCTATACAAATGGTTTATCAATAGAATACCTCATGCAGTTATAAAATTTTTATTAATATTATTGAAACAAAAAGCTGGGTACACAAAAATGCCTTCCTTTCTATGTGAACGGGACAGTACGGCAAAGCAAAAGCATTGGATTTTCCAATTCATTTTTAAATCCATTTTAGCTCACTAATGCATTCAATTGGCAGGTTCTACGTAATATATAAGGCATAATGTATTAAAAAATGCTGTCAAAGTGGGTATTTTGGATTGAACTTTCCAAAGCGATAGTACTGGAAATGTAAAAAATGGTCATACTGAGAAAATAATTGTTGTAAATCAAGATATAATTGATTGAACAAAAAATAAAAACACAGGTTGCAAGCGCGCCACAGGCGAATATTTTTTAATTCTAACTGGCACCACTATTTTAAAACTGAAATCTGTAATAGATGGTTTGATAACATTTGCAAGAAAAATGTACTTCAAACTTTATGTTAGAAAAATACTGGTGCACACAGAATATAAAAATAGTTGCCTGTAGCAGCCCCGAGATCACTCATAAATCTCTGCAAAAAAATCACATCAACAAGTATCATGTTTTTACTTTTAAAAATGAATCTGAAAATATATCAGAAAATTTTCAATTGTTGAGGGTACAAAAATATTTTTTGTACACACTGCTTTAACATGATTCTGATAAAACCAGCTCTTGCAGAAAAATTAAATTTAACCCTTTAACGTTCATTGGTTTCGCCACGAAACCACAAAATTTTAATTTGCGATACGCAACACTGACACCGGTATTTTTATCCAAAAATGTCCCTTTTATTTTGTATGTGAAAAATCACGTTTTCTTATTTAGAAATATATTTGTTCTTAATTACCGGTGTCATTCATTTATTTCGACATCTTAGCAATGAAAATGCTATGATCATTAAAGGGTTAAAAACGGTCAGATAAAATTGTTAAACTACTACGTTAATATCTAAATTTGATTTAGTTTTTGTTAATGAAACAAGTATAGTAGACTCCCTGAAATCCGGAACCCGAACATCCAAAACTCTCAAACATCTGCAGATAATTTACAGATGTAAATGATGAAACATTCAGTTCAGATATAGGGACAAAATTTGGCTTTTACAATTTTATATCAGTTCCATTTTATTTTAATTTGTAATTTTTATTAATAGTACTGAATTCATGTTTTTTCTCATGAAGGAAGAATAAATTTCTTCTGAAAATTTCAAGACTTTTCTGATATCATTGGTAATCACAATCTTCTTATCAAATATATTTATGTATTATCAAGCTTTTATGGATATTAAGTGTAAATCTGGATAAATCTGAAGTAAAACTTCCTTATTTTATGATTTTGTTGTAAATTAGTAATGTATCTTTATGAGGCAAGCAACAGTGAATAATTTAGGAAAAATATTTTTCATGTCTATAATGAATATTTAATCATATATTATTGATTATCAACTTGACCTTTGCTTTTAATATTTTAATCACTTTGAAATTATTCTAAATTTTCATTATTCTAATTTATTACTTATTTTAATATTTTATTATATTGTAAAGCATTCATTTTAGATTTAATTGCATTCAAATTCCTGTTTAAGAAAATATAAACAAATTAATGACCAGAAATCTTCAAAATTTTAAAATCCGCATAACTTCTGGTTCCAAGCTGTGCGAATTTGAGGGAGTCTGCTGTATTTAACGTCAAAACTTACATCTGTCTGTTGGCAGGGATTTTTAAAAATATTAATTATCTTTACTTTAAATTATTATTAATGTAGATATATTTTAATAGCATGTTTATTGTGTATGTGATATGCTATTTTGTATTATTTTAAAGTATCATAATTTTTATTTAAGAGTTGCAATTTTATTGTATTTTGTATAAAATAAAAGCACGATTTTGCCATAAAATGCAACTATTTGTAGAACTTTTCCCATCATTTCTTTTTTACTCATAATTTACCGAGACTGCAATAGATTTATTTCAATTTGTCAGGAAAGTATTTCTGTGATTTCCAAAAATCCATTTATTGACATTCCTATTTATTCCTATGGAATTCCCTCCCCCCTTTTTATAGCATCATTAAATATATATAGAGTAAAACCCCGAGAATTCGGATTAATTGGGACCAGACCTAATCTGGATTATCAAAAATCCGGAGAATTAGAAAAAAATTCGATTACAATATTCTCTTCTATTGAAGATAGAAGAAAGTTATAAACTATCTACACTATTAAAATCCGACCGTATGTATGTTTGCATGTATGTTTGTGGCGCTATCTCCTCCGATCCCGGAAACGGAGAAACGTCGCGTTTGTTTTGAATTGAAGGGAACAAAATCCCGGGATCCCGAGTGGCCCATTTGTCTGTCTGTCCGTCCGCCCGTCTGTCTGTCCGAATATATTACAACTCAAAAACTACCCAACAGAATCGCTTAAAACTTAAAATATATAATTATTACATAATTTTATCAAGTCATTTCAAATTTTATGAAATTTGGATGCAGAGTTTAATTACAGGGACAATCAAAAGGATTCCGATACATTACGGTCAATGTAAAAAAAAAGTTTCAAGTGCATTTTAAAGGTCTTACACTCTTTCAAACATAATAAAATTGACATGCATCTATGAAGTATATACTATAATATCCATTCTGTACAATCTGTGGTGCAAATAATGTTTGTTATTGATTTACAGGGCCACACAAAAATATTCCATTGCATAATTATATATTGAGACATTGTTTGGTACGCATTTTAATAGTATCTATTTAATATTTTATGAAATTAATATACGTTGTGCAAGATTACACATAGTTATAGTCATCGTTCAGTCTGTCCGTCCATCTGTCTATCTGTCCACATATAATAGAGCAAAAATTATACAACGAATTCGTTTGAGATTTAAAATATATAATTGTTGCGTAATTTTGTCTAGTCAATTAAAAATTTATGAAAATCGGATATATAGTTTAACAATACCGACAATGAAAAGTATTCTATCACATTACGGTCGATAGGAAAAAACAGTTTCAAGTATAGTTTAATGATGGTACATTCTTTCGAATATAATAGAATTAACATGAATCTATGAAGTAGATACTAAAATATGCATTCTGTACAATTTATGATACAAAGAATATTTATTATTATTTTACAGGCTACTCAAAAGTATAAGATTGCATTATGGTAAACGGGGAAATATTGCTTGGGGCGTGTTTTAATTTGCTCTCAAAGTTTTCTTTAAAAAAAGACCAGCCTAGCGCGCGAAGGCCGCTATTTTTTTCATAAACTTTGAACGATATACTTGATAAGTAATTTTCTCAAGATAGCAAGGGATCTAACAGATTTATGGGAGATCCATTTTCTTAACCCTTTCCGGCGCACTACTCTTTAAAGTTGGAATTTAAAGAAAAAAAAATTAGGCTATCTATTTAGGCCTAGAGGAGTACACAGGTATTGTTTTGTAAAGATTGCACTAACCATTTTAATTATACAGCTGTTGCCGAAGTGGTAAACTCCCATAAGTAAAGCATTAATATGCGCAGGGAGAAGAGCATTGCCGTGAAGCGCGTATTACAGTAAAACATTTTACCTATTATTTAAAAACAGTAGAGTTTGATCTCTGTTGCCATCTAGAACTCATAAGAAAGATTTAAAGTAGCCATTTGAGTAGTTTTTGAAATATTCACGGAGTTTTTGCGTCTCTAAACAGGGGGAACTTTAGGTGCTGCCGACCCGGCAACACTGCGCGTTAAGGCGACTTGTGCGTTAAGGCACAATGACTTTAGAAAACATAGAGTAATGTTTTTGGAATAATCCATGGATACGAAAAATAATCTTTGTCTTTGGAATCATCAGAAAATAATATTTTCCGCTTCCCTGATTTGCCATACAACGTGTTTTTGCCAATCATGATTTGCCCGTACCATGCACGGGCATCCATATTCCAATCATAACTTATTATTCTCACCACTATATATTTTTTGTAAATTTTGCATTTTTTAATCCGAACATATTTCTGATTCATTTAGGCAAAAATTTCGGTTTGGATAAAACAATTTTTAGAAGATTGTAAAGCATTCATTATAAAAAAAAAAGTACCAATAAAATTGGTTGCCTGTAAAGTCGGTATACGGGCGAAAGTTTTACGTGACAACGACTTTGAGTTGTAAAATAATTTTAATGTGAATATTCATTCGTATAGTAGGAAGAAGGATGAAATAATAGTAACAATTTAAAACATTTATTTATACAAAGAATTATATTTAAAACATTAATTTATACAAAGAATCTCGCACTGAATTTCATATTAACAAAATTTTATTTTTACCTTTGCATATACATACGTATTTATATACAAATATACATACAATAACTTGCAATACACTGTGTTTGTTAAACACATTTTACTTCATGTTTATTGATGTCAAATGTTGAATTTTGTAAACAGCATATTAAAGAATTTTTCAATGAGCAGAATATAACTAAAGTAAAATGGCTTTCACTAATCACATATCATTAGTTTTCCATAATATACCACCGAATTACGAAATAAACTACACTTATTTTCTTTGTACTTTATACTAATAACTAATACATAACGTATTTCGTCTTAGTTTGATACTATCTAAAATTCCTATTAAGCACCGCCCCTTCCTTGCAGCGAATTCACATTCACGTTCAGAAAATGGTCCCACAAGTGACCGGAAAAAGTTAAGAGAAAAGTGAGTGCGTATCGTGCGGAGCGTAACGTAACGTAACGCAGTTTCTTGAAGTGTCTCCCGGCAAACCAATTTACAAGACGTTGTCACGTCAAAATGAAATAAATTAAAACATACTTACAGAAAATCACATTTATGTTTAACTTATTGAATAGTTACAGACAGTAAAAATGTTTACTTTGTTTAATTCTTCCGAAAAAAATTCACATTTTTTTTTTTTTATTCAGAAAACGACGATGAAACAGGTTGATGTTATGGAAAATAGCCAAATGCTTCTCGAACGTGAAAAAAATATTGATTAACCCGATCCAGATTATCCGGAGATCCGGATTAACGGGGTCCGAATTAGCGGGGTTCTACTGTATTTATGTAACGTAAAACTTTATCAAACTTTTAGATGTACATAGGTATGATATTTCTGGTAATAAAATAAATAGCAACATTATCTTATGTTTTCTGTTATTGTGGAAAGTCAGAAAATTGGATTTATTTTTTTTAAATAAAAACCTGTGAACCGCCCATGAAATTTTTTTTATCCGTCATCAAAGCACACTTTGAGTTGCATAATTATGCAATCAGATGAAAATTGAAAGGGGAACATTGGGGGAAATCGACCACTGAAGTTACACCTTTTCTTAATTAAAAAATTGACAAAAAGTCATTTTCTGACAGCATTTTTCTAGAATGAGGTTCACAAAAAATTGTTTAAATGAAACTTTACTTTATTCTGAACAAAACAAACAAAAAAAATTGAAAGCACCAGCTTAAACCTGAAAGACGTTATGGACTTTTTCGTTGTCACATGTGCTATTCAAAATGACGGCAAATCGGCCCTCTTGGGAGCTATTTAACAGCCCATAAGTCGCAAACCGTTTGATCAATTTAAATGTAATTTATATTTTTGGAATCAGCGTTATAAATTCTACTAATACACTGAATTTTATACTTTTACACTTGGTGATGGTGGGTGTCATTTTTGGAAAAATCTGGGTGATTTGACATGGAATGACCCGTAAGTGTATTTTGTTATATTTATGAATACATCAGCACATGCTATATTAAGAAAAAGTTTTTCAAAATATGAAAATGAATGAGCCAGATTCCAGAAAGCATCATAAGAAAATGCTATTAACTTAGTATAAATCTACTTCAGGATTCATTTAAGTTTGAATAATATAATTTTTCGAACCATGAATTTTAGCACTCTAGTTATTTCAGTTTATATATATACATACATATATATTGACATATACTACATTAACACTAGAACCGCCATTAGGGGTCAAAATGACCCTTGTCAGATTAATAATAGTAGATTCGAACCAGAATTTTCTTCGTAAGATATGTTATATCAATGCAGTTCAAAAATAGGCGAATTGAATAAGTCAAATAGTTTTAAAATAAAATTCTGGTGAGAAACACTTTTTGTAAAACTTGAATAAAATATCTGGCGGTTCTAGTGTTAACCCTTTCCGGCACACTGTGCTCGGTCTGGGATACCTAATTTTAATTCCAAACTTGCAAACGGCACCAGTAATATTTTAGTGAAATTTTGCTTTTACTAGCTTAAATTAAGGAATTCAAAATATTTTAAAAATTCGTCTGTGAATTCCGGTGTGTCAGTCGATAATTTCTCATTTTAGTACAGATTTTGCCCGTGCTGGAAAGGGTTAAATATTAAATGTTCTGAAATTTTTAACATACTTCACAAGGAAATTGCATCAGTAGAAATTTGTTAAAATAATAATGGTCTAAAATGAAGTTTAAAGCAAATGAAATTAGAAATGAAATATTTAGCATTAAAACTTACAAAAGGCTAATAATTTAAATGCTTAACTGGCGTGAGTTTTGCAAAAGCTGCAAGCAAATCGTAATTTATACAAGGTTGGGCTTCACCAAATGGCTCCCATCCAACAGGTGGTGAAGCCGGGGGAGAAATAAGAAACTGGAGAAGGTGGCTGAAGATAAGCATCAGATCCCTCTCCATTTTTAGGTGCGTTCATAATTATGTAAATACGTAGCTTAGGATGTAACACATACCATATACAAATTTCCTAACAAATATAACTAAAATACAGTTTTGTGGCAGAAAACTCCCAGCATTGTATTTCACTTTACGAAGAGGGATTCGTCGAATTTCACGATCTCAATTTGCCTTCCTATTTGTCATTGGTTGCAGTTTTATTTATACAATTGTTTCTATTATCTGGCATAAAATTTCCCAACATGTATCGCATTGTCTAGTATAAAATGTTATAAAGATAAAGAATATATGTTTTAAATTATCGTTAGTGAGCAGCTTTGCTTAATTACTGCATTTATCTTTTTTTTCCTTTAAGGATACTTGGACGGCGTTCTAGATAACAACTAATTCTTCTGCAATAAGATGCTCGATATCATGTTTCGTAATAAAGACAAGCCAATGAAAAAAATCCGCGGTTCTTACATAATTACGTAATATCGACCGAGCAAAGCACAAGAAGAAAACAAAAATATCTTTAATTTATCAACTGTTGATGCTGGCCTTATATATTATTTAAAATTTCCACATAAATGAATTGTGTGTCACTATAAATAAAGAATAAAATTAATTATAAGCTATACCGGAAAACATATAATATAAATATAAAAAATATTAAATATTTCCTGGAAAATTATGTCGACTTTTAAGGTATGTTCATGAATCATGCATCGTGCTGTTTCCAACGACAGCGTGCCAGATACGAAAAGGAAAGTTTATTTTGTCCCCTTGAGGCGCGGTGGGATATACAATATCTCACTCACATTCAATGAATCACTCACATTCATATTCGCAAGAGAAAGAAAAAAAATAAATTTTATTTACTCAATTTTGGTGGGAAAAAGGAGTAAGATTGTTGTTCCTTTTATTTTAAAACAAAATGCTTCAAAATTTGTGGTGGAACTCAGCATTTCAGAAACTTAACTGCTTACCCCTTTTAGTGGCAAGGTACTTCTATTCTAAAAATGCTGAAAATAGTGATTGACACCAGAATTTAGAAACAAATTTATTTCAACTTAATCAAAAGGTTTTGCTCACGTACTTAATAAAAATAAATTTCTCATTCCAATATTCTGACGCCAATGTAGCATTTAAGAATTAAAAATTAGGTGGTCTCAAAATGAGCCACCACCCTCGAAGAAGTTAAAACGTAACTTGATCCTAACAGAATTTGCCCACACAATGCTTATATTGGAAAGCATTCTTTATATTAATGAATATATATTTTATACGTTCCTGGTATGTCTTTTGTAATCAGTCTTCACTTTCCTAATCAGGTTTGTTAGTGACCTTACGACTGCAGTGATTGACAGAAATCGTGGCAGTGACTTCCTGAACATGTTTAAGAATATTTCATGAAGGTATGATTTAAAAGTCAATCTTCAACTATTCATGCTATTATGACTCTTATAACTTTCCACGATGAAGTATTTTTACTATGGCGTGTTTTTTAATATACTTTCAAATTATTTGATAGATTTTACGATATTGTAATACTAGTCAGTTTTCTCAAGCTATATCTTTCTGCAGGCTTTTCTTCTTTATGAGCACATGCTCCAGAAAACAACTGAGAGATTTTGGAATACAGATAGAGATTTTGGCTATATACCAGCTAGTAAAATAGCATAAACTACAATGACATAGTTGGTCGTTCTACCAGAATTACCAGCAAATCACTGTGTATAATGACCCACTTTACTGCTTGGCCAGCAAACATAATACGTTGCTTGAATATGTTGCTGGCCTAGCAGCAACCAACATCTCATTTGGTTGTATTTTTTGCTAGTCTACTATAATTTTTCCACCATCATTTGCTTTTATTTTTTGCTAATTTTTGCTATTAAATTTCTAGCATCAGTTGTTAGTTAAAAAGAAGTAACAAACGACACTGGTGCTGCCATCTATTGACGATACCGGAAGGGACTGTAGAGATTGTGGGGAGGAATTGCATCGGATTTTTTTTCTTTCCTCGGGTGAGGGTAGAACTCATAACCTGCTGTTAGGGAGGCGCGCGTTTTCCTGACCTTGCCAGTGGGGACTTGTCTTTGAATTCTGTAATTGCAAGTGATGATTGACGAAGCTGATACAACTGTGCGTTAATATTTTATAAGGTAAAGTGTCAATTTATCGATGCAATTATAATTCCTCGAAATTTCAATAAATAAGGTTAATTTATTGTAATTATTTTATTAATGGTTAATAGATAAATAGAATATGATTTGATTAACATAATTCATCATTATTATTAAAAGAATTTTTTTTTGCTTATTACATAAATTCAACATGTTCTGAATTATTTTTTGAAGAAAAATAAATAATTTTGAAGTGTATTTTTAATAGAATTAATTTCAGGTAAATTCATTTTAAGGTGGGGGATTTTAAAACCGTAACGTTTATTGGAAAGAAGGGGAATGAATTATACAAATTTTTGAATCGATTATTATTAAATGAACGAGTGCTTCTTGAATAATGAAATTTAAATGACTAAATTTTATTTTTTTTTACCGATTTTGAAAACACTTTATTATTTTTTTAATAACTTAAGATAATTCAGCACTAGGAAAATTGACAGCTAAGAATTTCCTAATGAGGAAAACGCATATTCCCCAAAAATCGTCATGGTAATTAATTTTCATTTTGTTTTGGATTTATGCGTTAAATTTTTTTCTCAAGCGGGTGGACGAAGGAAGTTTTGAATTTACGTTGTAGCAGTCCAAAAAGAACATCTACCACCCCTTGATTTTGAAATTTAAAAAACATATTTTTTACCTTATTTTTAATAAACACAAAAAATTTTACTTTTGGAGTAATTTAAAAAAATTAAATACTAAGAGAAAGTGACGGTGATTTTTCTTGCATTTCATGAAGGGGGGGGGGACCTATAAAAATAAATGTTATTATTTTTGTTAAGTTTATGTGTTGAAACATTATCACATAGAGTTCAAAAGGCAGCATTTTATTCATACGGTGGTGCACAGCGATTCTTCTCCTTGCCCAGCTTTTTAAACTGAATAGACAAAATTTTATTTTCATCCTATTCTTAAAGACATAGTAAATTTATAATTTTCATGTAAGTTAAAATAATTCAACACTAAGAAAAAGATCAGTTAAAAGATCAGATAAAAGGTGAGTTGATTTTCCGATAGGGAAGGAGAAGAGTTACTCTTATAAATTCGCTATGGAAATAAATGTTTAGTTCTGTTTCTTTTATTGTTTATAAGTTAAAAATTAATCTCAAATTGGTGGTTTAAGATAATCATGAATTTAAGTGGTGATAACAATACTTCTCGAGTATTTTTAATTTTAATGAACGAAATTTTGTTTTCTCTGGTTTTCAAAGATATAATTATATAATTTTTTTTTTTTATTTTCGAGTTAAGCTAAAACTACTAAGGAAAAGAAGGGAGATTCTTTTTTCCTTTTAAAGATTGTGTGTGATATTCTCCGTAGAAACTTCTCACAGAAGGTAAATCACTCACAAAATTCCCTATCCCACATAGTTAAACCCCCACAGAAAGAAAATTCTATTTTAATGAATTAGAACACCTCCAAACAGCGGGAAAAACTTGGCGCTCCCAAGAGTTTCGTTATTTAGGGGTTTTACTGCACAACCTTTTATATATATATATATATATAAATTCAATTTTTTTTTGCAAACATAGAAAATGCACTTATTTTATTCAAAAATATGTGCACATATTTTGCAAACATCGAATATGCACTTATATTATGCAAAGAATGTGACCAGTTTTTGAAACATAAAATATGTACTGATATGAAAGCATACAAAATTCAGATAGTTTTTCCAAAAAAGTATGCTTTTGCAATATTCAAAAATGTTTACTCTTTATGCATTTATTGTATACAATCTCCCATTTTTTACAAAACTGTGCAAAGTACTGCTTAAAAAGTTATTCTGCTATTCTAGCAGAAATTCATAACCAAGAGATAATTTTTTGTTGCTATTCGTGTTTAGTGAATTAGAATATTTTATTGGCCCATAGTGCGTCATGCTGTTTCCCTAGCATTTCATGATGATAAGCATTAAAAAGCATATAATATTCCTACCTCTCCATGCTTTGGAAGAAGGTTAAATAGAAAACAAGCATAAAAAGCTTGTACATAACGTGTCATGCTATTTCTCGCTAAGCTGGCTGCATAGCATATTATGCTGGCAAGCATAAAAAGCATTTTACAGCATGTTAAGGTATCTAATTGCGCATGCTTGAAAGTAGCTTAAACAGAGCCTGATTACTAACGGGGCACTCTCTCACCAGAAAAAATTTATAGAAATTTTCGTCTTCTTTAAACGCCCTTTTCATACAAGATTACTGTCATGAATAAGGAAAAATTCTTTATTTCTTTTTCCTGGTGGGAGAGTGCCCCGTTAGTAATCAGGCCCTGAGCTTAAACAGCAAATAAGCAAAAGATGCTTGTACATAGCTTGTCACGCTATTTCTCCGTAAACTGGTTGCATAGCATATTATGCTGGTAAGCATAAAATAGCATATTATAGCATGTTAATGTACCTACCTCTGCACGCTTTGGAAAAAGCTTAAGCAGCAAATAAGCATAAGATGCTTGTACATAGCTTGCCATGCTATTGCTATGTAAGCTAGCTATATAGCATGTGATGCTGGCTAGCAATTAAAAGCATATAATAGCAGGGATATCTAGCAGACAAAGCAATATATAGCAATAACTAGCATATTTTCGTTGCTGGTACTAGCATGAATTTTGACCTAGGTTATTAGTTTTAAATAATAATAGTGCAACTGAGGTTTAACCCGTTGAAGTGTGATGGTGAAATGCGATGTCTTTAATGTATTGTTATTATCATATCCTTCAGGACGATTAATTATAAAAAATATGATCAAAACTCCGAATAAGGGACACCTCTATTTAAGGGGCAAAAGTTCCGGTCCTATAGGTGTTCCTTATTCGGAGGTTTCACTGTATTAACCCTTCGGACTCCGGTGCCTTTTACACAAATTTTATTCAATTAGCACCACTTTTTTAAAAGAACTTTCCTTGAAGTGGACAATTTAAAAAAAAAAAAATTCTCTGATTAAATAAGGAAAATTTTACTTTCCTTTATTACTGGTGCCGAAAACTAATTTTGGAAGGAAAGATGATGTCTCCACAGTGGAGACAACGCAGTGTCAGGGGTTAAAATGGACTGAGTTTATTTAAATATATATATATATATATATATGAAAGGATAAAAACTAACCCTTTTTAAAACTTTAATTTAAAATTAAAATTCAAAAGTTTAAAGTTCCCAATTAATATTTTAAACTTTAATTCTTAAGCTTAAAGCTATTTTTGCCCCTGGTAACTTTCTTTCCCAGCCTAACATTTATTACTTTCAGAGATCATTTTTGGATGTTCTTTAAGATTAAAAATGCTTAGGTAAACGCAATCCGTAATTTGTAGGATCAGCATGCAGCCCTGGACAGCCGCGCCTAAATTACCTCAGAGTGCCCAGATATTTCTTAACCAATTAAATTAAATGTTCCTCCCAAATTCACAATTCTGCCCTCTGCTGGAAAATATTACAATCCCCAACATATTAGCAAGAACACGCGCGAAAAACGAGAGACTTTGCAGTTTTGAGAAGCCTGCAGAAACTACGGCCATGTAATCTCCATAATCCCCTTAAACGGCTCGGGTGACTTCGACCGGACTCGCGTACCCCTCTGTAAGATGAGCGACCAAATAAAGAGTTCGAACCAACAAGAGGCTCCCGAGTCCCATTTATTATGCCACGATTACAACATCCCCCGAAGTCGTTACAATATTATATAAAAGTCGCGCAGGATAATGAGCGCGTGAAGAACCATTCCCTCTGCCTTGCCACCAAGCCGCGAACATTCAAAAGTGCACGAGAATTCCTCTCCCGTGGAAACCCTTTTTTACCGTCGACCACAAAAAAAAAAAAAAAGATTAATCCAGAGAAAGGATTATTTCCCCATGAACTATGTCGGTGAGAAAGAGAGAAATTATCCTCGTTTCAAATATTCTTAGAACAATCGTCAAAAGAAAGAAAGAAAGAAAAAAAAAAAAAACATTAAGTCTGTTGATGAACAATTTATTATTTATTCGTACTAACGTATGAACTAATTCATTTGGATTTTTTCCCCTACTCAAGTGCATGCGAAACCGCAGATATTAAGAAGAGATTCTTTAACAGTCAAAGCAAAAACGAACAATCTCAAGTGATGTATTTTTTTCTCTTCTCCAAGCAGAGTCGCAGAATGGTCCGAACTTTATTTCGCGGAAGTGGGTCAGATTTACGACCATATGGTTTTCAGGAGAGCAAAGGTCGAGATCTCCGTTTTCTATCACCGTACAGATGATTCACTCAAGAGTTATAGGATGTGGAAATTTATTTCTACTTTTTTACCGGACAAATGATGATCTATGATGGACTAGAATGTTTTATTTAGTTATTTATCCTTAAAAGTTATTTGAAATGAAAAAAAAATAGTAATTTAGTAGTTTGTAAATATTAAATTTTTCTTTCTTAAGAAAAAAAAAAATTGGATAATCGAATTTACAGGTATGCTTTTTATTTATTTTTTCCTTGACATTGACGTTATTTTTTGTTGAAGATTACATCTCATTGGTGAAAAATTACGTATTTTCCTTTTATCTTTATGTTATCATTTCAATGTGTTACCCTACCGATTTCTTTTTTGCATTATTTATTTTATGAAATATTTTAATTACAAAAAAAAAAAAAAAAAAAAAAAAAAGTTTTATTGTGCAGGATATGTGTTTATTTTTCATTTAATCTTTTTACCTTTTTTATTAACATTGATAAAAATGCAGATTCTTTATTTTCATCATTTATTTTATAAAATATTCTCGTTAAAAAAAAAAAAAAAAAAAAAAAAAAAAGGGAAAATGTTTTATTTCACATTAAACATTGTTTTCATTTTTTATTTTATGTTGACTATGAATGTGTTATTGCCGAAAGTACCAAGAAATGGAAGTGTTTGTGTGATTAGAAAGTATTTAATAATGAAAAAGAGAACAAAAAAAAAATACTGTTATCAGAGTGAAAATTTTAAAATTTTGACAGCGTTCATGGAATTTTAGTTTATTTAAAATGTTACAGTATTAAAGGGATTTTAACAAATTTCATATGTATTATTTTAAGATTTTTATTAGCTTTATTTTTTTATTTCTTGTGGAATTTAAGGTTTATTATTTACATTTTAGAAAATTTTGTGATTGATATTTTACATACGCGTTAAAATCGTAATAAATTAAAATGACAGTATTTTTGTTTTCTTACTCATCCGGCGAAGCATACGTGCGATCACCAAAAAATAAAGTCACAGGTTCTTTATGTTTTTGACATATTGTTAATACATTGTTTAAACAGGTTACATGTCTTTAAATTAACATTATCCATAATACAAGTGCAGTTTGTATGCTTGCCAATATTTTGTGTCCGATTTTACTAATATTTAGAGTCCTATTTTATTAATTCCTTTTTTATAAATTCAGATGAGCACATTTAAATTTCTACATGTTTGTAAATAGTAATTTGTCAGTTTGTGTATTATTTTATTCCATATTTTGAGCCTTTTTGTGTGGGTAAGTGTTTTATTTGTACATAATGAGAAAAGTTCAATCCATTTTTTTTCCAAATATTTCATTCTACATATAGAATTTTATACAATTTATTACTCCTTTTAGATTTTTTGTATCCTCAATTATTATATTTTACATTATGATATATTTTAATGTTTGAGTTTTTAATTTAATATTTTTACCCAGTATTGCTTTAAAAATTATATTGTTTTCTCTAGCATTTCCCTATTTCCTTATGTCCTTTCCTAGTATATTACCCAGTGAGTTGGCCACCCCAACCATTTTTTATTATTCCATTTTTAACATTCCTCATTTCATTAAAACAAATTTAAGAACAGGTATTTCACCCCTGTCAATTTTTAAAAATATTTTCAAGCAATTAAGCCATTGGGTTAGACATGACCGTGGTAACCCCACTCTAACCGTGGTAAGTCCACTAATGTCTAACACCATCCATTAAATTTTTAAAGATGACCATGGTTCCAGCCCATTAAGTCTTTAATACATTTTTTTTTTTTTGAGTTTGGCAAATTCAACCAGAAAACAACCCTCTGCAGACAAAAAGGATTCAATGACTTACCATCTCAGCAAATGTGGCAACTGTTGATATGATATACTCGGGCAAACAATGAAAATACAAGTATCCATTAATAACAACAAATATGTCAATAAGTTGCCCATGTGCTTTAAATGTTGGATCATTGGCCTATTTGTTTTGAATCAGAGTCCCTTATTTTATTTTTCTTTGTTTTATTAAAATATTTTTTGTTTCAGTAACTTTTTTTTCTTTTGCCAGTAGTAAAAACCTTGATAATATAGATTTTTGCTATTTGCCAGTAACACTAACATGGAAAACAAAGAGCATTCTAGCTTTAATCATTAAGGAAAAATGTTCTTTGATTCTTTTTTTTATTATTATTTATTTAGCAAATTTTTATGAGCTAACAATGAGATGTAGATGTGGTTTATTAAATTGTAACTTGGGTTTATTAATGCCACTGGGAAAAACATATCTCAGTCTGCAAAATAATAAATACCTTTACTTATAGATAAACTGCATTTGCATCTTCACACAAAAAAATTAAACCCAAGCTCATTTTTCTTTTTTTTTTAAATTTTTGCTAAAACCTCACTGAGGTTTAGGATCTGCTAAAACCTTCAATGGTTTAGGATAAATTCTACTTACCTTGTAAATAGTTTTCAATGTAAATAGACTTTTATATTTTACTTTTTCGTTATTCTCATATTTATTTTAATATTTTTATGGTATTTAATATTTAGCTCTTCTTTTATTTTCATCAATTTTATATGCCAATATATTTTTAACATTTTTCACATTTCCAAAATAAGTGAAGGAACCTTTCAAATTTTTCATATTTACCAATATTGCTATAATTTGAATATTTTGTGCATAGACCATACATTGTCCCCAGTAACCATATATCAGTGTATATAAAACATATTTTTACCAGTAATCATTTACGAGTGTATTTTTATATTTAGTAATTTTTTTATATTACCTGTATCAATGTCCTTTTATAACATAATTTTCAAATTTTATGGAAAAGAAATTTTTTTTACGTTTTCCTGTGTTTATGTGTAATTTTTAGTACTATTTCTGTGCATAAATTTATATTTTAACTATTTAACTTTTCATAAAAATTTGAAATATGTGCTTAAAGACTTTAACTAAAAAAGCACAAACTTGTTGACCACAGGACTTCCACGCAAGGAAAATATGGTCACTATTGCAAATTATTTTATTACATTGTTTTTCCAGGTATTTCCTCTATTATTTTTCTCAGATTTTCCTAATGTTTATACTTTTATATTTTATGTCAATTTTTTTATATATTTCAAATATTATATGTAAAGTTCAGTCAGGTCGTCTCGAGAGCCATATCCCAATCTTTTAGCATAAAAAATTGAAATCATCGTTTTACTTCCTTAAAATTTAGGTCTTAAAATTAAAATTTTAAATATTATTCCAACAGCAAAATTCAAGCCTCACATCTTAGCAAACTTAACTTTAATATTAACCTTAATCTCTAGCCTTGCATAATTAAATTCTGATCCAATTTTGTCTTCTCCATTTTCCTGGGGAGTCCCCCCAGATTTGCAGGCAAATCTGGTGGACCTCAACTTGGAGGGGGGGATATGAAAGGATAAAAACTAACCCTTTTTAAAACTTTAATTTAAAATTAAAATTCAAAAGTTTAAAGTTCCCAATTAATATTTTAAACTTTAATTCTTAAGCTTAAAGCTATTTTTGCCCCTGGTAACTTTCTTTCCCAGCCTAACATTTATTACTTTCAGAGATCATTTTTGGATGTTCTTTAAGATTAAAAATGCTTAGGTAAACGCAATCCGTAATTTGTAGGATCAGCATGCAGCCCTGGACAGCCGCGCCTAAATTACCTCAGAGTGCCCAGATATTTCTTAACCAATTAAATTAAATGTTCCTCCCAAATTCACAATTCTGCCCTCTGCTGGAAAATATTACAATCCCCAACATATTAGCAAGAACACGCGCGAAAAACGAGAGACTTTGCAGTTTTGAGAAGCCTGCAGAAACTACGGCCATGTAATCTCCATAATCCCCTTAAACGGCTCGGGTGACTTCGACCGGACTCGCGTACCCCTCTGTAAGATGAGCGACCAAATAAAGAGTTCGATCCAACAAGAGGCTCCCGAGTCCCATTTATTATGCCACGATTACAACATCCCCCGAAGTCGTTACATATATATATATATATATATATATATATTGTTTCTGTAAAATATAAAGAATGTAAAACTTTTAAAGAAATTAGGGGACATACTGTTTTTGTAAGTTATGCTGTATGGATAATTTTTTTAAATATTTATACAACATATTATTTATTACAATAATAATGGATCGAATGAAATTAGTTTTAGTTCTAATAAAGAGTTATTTAAATCGAAAAATGATAATATATTTTATAAAAGTAAATTGGAATATGTAAGATATTTTGCTTCCCCGTATCCCTGATTTTTTATTAAATTTCAAAAATTATGATTATATATTACGATATTTGGAATATTCAGATAAAAACTGAGATCATAACAATAATCGCTCTTTCAATTCCATTAGAAAAGTTTTCGAAAACCATTCACAAATTTCCAGATACTGGGCATGAACAAATTATCAGAAAGTTTTACATGCGAGCGACAAGAAACATGTATTTGCCATTGCATCAATTACCGTAATTTCCTGCGTATAATCCGCGGATCAAACAATTCTTTTTCGACCCAGAAATATTTCAAAATTAAATGTAACTTTTTACATCGCGGTAAATATTTGATTACGATTACAAAATAAAGTTTCTGGGTCGAAAAAGAATTGTTTGATTCGCGGATTATACGCAGGAAATTACGGTTTATCTTTAATTACGAAATAAACACAAAACTTCATAACTGTTATGCAAGCACTTTTTTTTTAATTTCTTGCGTTTTTTATAGAAAAACTTTCAAATTCAAAAAAAAAAAAAAAAATCTTAACACGTCATTTGCTATCTCAATACAGCTTTTTTTACTTTAGTCATTAACGGGAATGTTTGTTTTACCCTTTTACTTTTAAAGGGTGCTTTTCCAACAGAATTTAATTAAAAGTGGTTAGAAACAAGAGCATTTAACGGATAACTTGGAAACGCTGTTATTCTTTCATTACATCAACTGCACATTGTTTCAAAACAAACAGAAACAGTCTAAAATCTAATTATTATTGGATGCCTTTCAAGAGTTAATCCAAATACTTTATTAAGAGATAATGTATCCGTTCTAAAAGGAATCCTTAAGTAACTAACGAAAGTCAAGCTGCGAAGTGTCAAGGAAAAGAACTCACATATAAGCATATTTTTTAAAAAACTGATGAAGCAATTTCTTATATATATATATTGTTACGAATTTTGTATATAGTTAGTGTTTGTACTGTAAAATAATGTAAATAATCTTATTAAGCTCCATTCCTTTACTAATATTAGCTTTTGTTACATTGTCTCTGTTATCAAGCAAACTTGTCTATTATTTTCAGTGAATGTCTATGGCAGCTTTGCGAAATATTAGAGATATCGCCAAGTTGGCGTCACTTTTGGCGACTAATTTTGGTCGCCAAATTTGCGACAAACTTGGCGATTGTTGGTGATGGTAACCCTTCCCTATTTATGGTAACCCCCCCTTAGGTCTACTGATACATTGAATGTTGTTCAGTGGTTTTCCAGTTTTTTTCTAGAAGGTTGTAGAAATTTCCACCGCATGCGGCGAGACTATATATAGGAGAGCCGGATGCGAGCTGTGTTGTTATTATTTACCAGTCAGTCATTGAGTGAACAAGGCATTTGTTAAGCAAGTTTGCTTGAGCTTTATTTACGTTGTTTTGAATGTTAAGTGTTGAGACGTTGTATAAAGAGTCTCTGGGATCTAAAGCTATACTTTTACGATAGATTTGAACAGTTATTTTAGAATATCTAGTAACATTTGTGAGTTTTGAGGACTCTTTTGTTCTGAAGATCTGTAAATAAATTATTTTCTACTTTTCTAAGAAACAAGAGTTTGAAGTTGTCTAACCATAAGATCAAAAGAACCCCATATACGCTGCAACATTTGGTGTCAGGTGTCGGAATCTTATGGCGAAAACAAGAACGATGGACGGACAACTGAAAGAACTGTTAGAAGCTATTAACGGATTAAGGACAGAGCTGACCAATAAAATCGACAAAGGCCAAGAAGAGTTATCAAAAGGCCAAGAAGAGTTGGCGGAAAAGATGAATAAAGGCCAAGAAGAGTTGGCGGAAAAAATTAATAAAAACGAAGAAAGAATGGAACAGTTGACAAATAAAATTAACAAATGCCAAGAAGATGTGACTGAAAAGATTAATAAAGGCCAAGAAGAAATGAAGAAAACTTTAGAAGAAAAGTTCTCGTCGGTAGAGAGAAGAATAGGCTCGGTAGAAGAGAAAATAGAGGAAGTAGAAGAGAAAATTCAGAATGAAGTTAGTAATGTTGAACGGAAAATGGAAAGTAAAATGGCGGCAGTAGAAGAGAAAATTCAGAATGAAGTTTGTAACGTTGAAGAGAAAATCAGTAACGTTGAAGAGAAAATACTAGGTGAAGTAGGTGAAACAGTACAAGATCTTGAGAAGAAGCTTTCAGTGTCCAGTGGTAATTATGAAGAATTTAGGAATCCGACTGCTTCTCCCGTGCACATGAAGCTGTCGACATACGACGGAAAGAGTTCCTGGCAAGGTTACAAGACCCAATTCACCATTGTAGCCAAAGCGAACAAATGGAGTGACGAGGTGAAAGCTTGTCAACTGGCAGCGTCTTTGAGAGGAGAAGCCGCCGACGTGCTGCAAACATTGCCCAATATGACGCAACTCAATTTTGATACTCTAAGTTGTGCACTTGAAATGAGATTCGGCGAAAAATTCTTCAAAGAGTATGCGAGAATACAAATGAAGAGCCGCCATCAAAAATCGAATGAAACCCTTCAAGAGTTTGCCTCAGAAATAGAAAGGCTGGCAAATTTAGCATTCATTGATTGTCCAACAAATGTACGGGAGATGCTCTCACTGCAGTACTTTGTAGACGGAATAAAAGATCCAGAAGTGCAGAGAGCGGTACGAATGGCAGATGTGCAGGATTTAAAGGCTGCATTACTATATGCCTTAAAGTTGGAAGCAGCTACACAAGCCAGCCGAAGAGATCGTCATTCAGTCCGAGGGGCAACGGTGAACAAAAGCTCAGACACTGAGAGCGACGTCTTGAAAGAAATTAGGAAAATAAATCAAGAGCTGGAAGCTTTAAAATATGGAAGAACAAGCTCAAGAAGACAGAATCTCAGGTGTTGGGGATGCGGTGATACAGGACATCTCCGAAGAAACTGTCCCAAAGTCCACGAACGTGAGATGAATTCAAGACCAGAGAATAAAAAGCCCCACCTGAAGATCCTTCAAATATCGAAAATGAGTGGCGGCGATAATGAATTATATGTGATAGGATTTATTAACGAGATTCAATGCCGTATGATTGTGGATACAGGAGCCAATGTAACAATAATAAGAGAAGATTTGGCTCGAAAATTGAAATGTAAACTCATCTGGACTCCGCCCTGCGTTACCCTGCAAACTGTGACGGGCGACAAGATAGGCATATATGGAAAGGCCGATTTAACCATTAACTTTGGAGGAACGAAATATTACCATACGGCATATGTGGCTGACATAACAGATCCTTGCTTAATCGGGCTAGATTTTCTGAAAAAGTTTGGCTTCAAACTTGATTTCAAAAATAACAAAATGCTCTCAAAATTTGAAGAAATAAATCTTTTTGGATTAAATAACGAAATTGAATGTAAACAAACAGTAATAGCCAATCAAGATATCAATCTTGATCCAAGAACTGAATTTTTAATTCCAGCTGTAATTAACAATGAAACTAATTATCGATTTGGCCATATAGATTATCCCGAAGACAATAGTAAAGCAGGAGTATTGGTGGCTTCATCTGTAGTGGACCTCTTGAAGAAGACCATTCCAGTCAGAATTGCTAACATCAGTGATAATACGAGGTCTATCAAGAAAGGAGAGGTGATAGCATCATGTGCTCCTGTGACGTGCATAAGTCAAAATTCCAATCACTCTCAGAAATCTTCAGATAATTTAGTCAAGGATTTGTTACAAAATACGGACTTAGATCCAAATCAAAGGGATGCTGCGGAAAGTTTAATTAGAGAATTCCAAAGTTTATTTTCCCAAACATCTGAAGACTTTGGACAAACTAAAATGGCACAACACCGAATTGAGACGGGAGATCACTCTCCTATTAAACAGCACCCTAGACGATTACCTTTTGCCAAGCAAGAAGAGGTGCAGAATTTAATTAAGGATATGGAAGAAAATGACGTCATCGAACCATCGACAAGTCCATGGGCGTCTTGTATTAGTAAGAAAGAAGGATGGTTCTACAAGATTCTGTGTAGACTACCGCTGACTGAATGACGTCACCAAAAAGGATAGTTACCCTCTGCCAAGGATTGACGACACTCTTGACACACTTGCGGGCAACACTTGGTTCTCGACTTTAGACCTGAAGAGTGGTTACTGGCAGGTAGAGATCCATCCCGACGACCGCGAGAAGACTGCCTTCACAGCGGGACAAGGATTATGGCAATTCAAGGTAATGCCTTTTGGTCTATGTAATGCACCTGCAACTTTTGAACGCCTTATGGAAACGGTTCTCCGGGGGCTGTCATATGAGGCATGTCTTGTTTATTTAGACGATATCATAATCATAGGAAAATCTTTTGATGACCATCTGAATAACCTCAGGCGGGTACTACAAAAGTTAAACGAAGCTAATTTGAAGTTAAGCCCTTCGAAATGCAGTTTGTTTCGCAATGAAGTCACCTACCTTGGACACATCATTTCGGCGGATGGAGTCAGGACTGATCCGGAGAAGATATCAGCCGTGAAAAATTGGAGTCGTCCAGCAGATGTTCACCAGCTTCGAAGTTTTCTAGGATTATGCACCTATTACAGAAAATTTGTCAAAGGCTTTTCGATGATTGCAAGACCACTTCATAAATTAACAGAAGCCAATCAAAAATTCATGTGGACACAGGAATGTGACGCTGCTTTCGAAAAGCTTAAGGAGGCCTTAACATCCACTCCAATTCTGTCATATCCTCAAATCGATAAACAGTTTATACTTGATACGGATGCAAGTAACGAAAGCATTGGCGCTGTACTGTCCCAGGAAATCGACGGCCAGGAGCGTGTTATCGCCTATTTCAGCAAGTGCTTGTCAAAGGCAGAGCGAAACTACTGCGTAACAAGAAAAGAGCTTCTTGCTGTAGTGAAAGCCATAGACCATTTTCATCACTATCTATACGGTCGAAAATTCCTGATCCGAACTGATCATGCTTCTCTAACTTGGCTATTGAATTTTAAGAACCCTGGAGGCCAGATAGCCAGGTGGATACAAAAGCTTCAAGAGTTCGATATGGAGATACGCCATCGAAAAGGCTCTTCACATGGAAATGCAGATGCTCTCTCAAGAAGACCCTGCTCAGAGAATTGTAGATGCTGCGACCGGGTTGAGAAGAAATTTAATGTCAAAGGTCCTATAGTAAGACAAGTTACAACTGGTTCTACATCATCGCAAGATCAGTGGTGTGATGAGAGCCTGCGTAAAGATCAACTTGGTGATCCTGAAATTAAGCCAATTCTAGAGCTGAAAAAGGAGTCCAACAGGAAGCCCAGCTGGCAAGACATGGCCCATTACCATCCTACGACTAAACGGTATTGGGCTCTTTGGGATTCCCTACATTTGAAGAACGGTATCTTGTACCGAAAATGGGAGTCTGATGATGGAAAGACATGTAGATGGCAACTACTACTCCCTAAGTCGAGAATATCTATGGTCCTTCAAGAACTGCATGGTAGTCCCACAGGAGGTCATTTTGGTGTAATGAAGACCCTGCAGAAGGTTCGAGAGCGTTTCTACTGGAATAATGTTTGCAGTGACGTGGAGAAGTGGTATCGAACTTGTGACACCTCTGTAGCACGTAAAGGTCCAAAGAGGCGCACCCGTGGACGATTGCAGCGTTATAATGTAGGAGCTCCTTTCGAACGAATTGCTCTAGACATCTTTGGTCCTCTTCCTAGAACATCTGATGGCAATAATACATTCTCGTTGTCATGGACTACTTCACTAAGTGGCCTGAAGCCTACGCCATACCTAATCAAGAGGCGGTAACCGTAGCAGACATACTAGTTCAACACTGGGTTTCCAGATACGGAGTTCCTCTTCAAATCCATTCCGATCAAGGAAGAAATTTTGATTCGGCTGTGTTCAAGGAAATGTGTGAACTACTCGGCATGGACAAAACTCGAACAACACCTCTACACCCTCAATCGGACGGCATGGTGGAACGGTTTAATCGTACCATCCTAAATAGCCTCTCTCTCCTGGTGTCTAGAGACCAACAGGACTGGGACAAGAAATTGCCTCTTTTCCTGCTTGCCTACAGGAGTGCCACTCATGAGGCCACTGGTTACTCCCCTTCTCAAATGCTCTTTGGTCGTGATCTTCGTCTGCCTGCGGATCTTTTGTTTAGCCGTCCTCCTGACGCTCCTTTGTCACCTGAAGAATATGTGGATGGACTCCAGGCACGGTTTGAGGAGGTTCATTGTCTAGCGAGGAACCGAATCGGACTGGCATCAGAAAAGATGAAGACACGGTACGACACAAAGGCAACTGGACATGAGTTCAACGAAGGTGACAAAGTTTGGTTGTGGAATCCCATACGTCGTAAGGGACTGTCGCCAAAATTACAAAGGAACTGGGACGGTTCTTACACAGCCGTCAACAGGCTGAATGACGTCGTCGTACGCATACAAAAATCGCCACACGCCAAACCAAGGTCGTACACTATAACCGGCTAGCCCCTTATTTTGGCCAAAGTGATTAGAAATTCAAAACTGGAATTTCAGACCATGGTCATAAAAGTCACTTTTTGTAAATATGTAAATAGTAATTAGTTCTTATTTATGTAAATTTTATTATTATTGTTATTATTATTATTTATTTATTTGTTTGTTTATTTATTTTAAGTGTTTTCCTCTAACTCAGGGATTGCACTGCCCGGGACGTGCAGTCTTTGAGGAGGGGGTAGTGTTACGAATTTTGTATATAGTTAGTGTTTGTACTGTAAAATAATGTAAATAATCTTATTAAGCTCCATTCCTTTACTAATATTAGTTTTTGTTACATTGTCTCTGTTAACAAGCAAACTTGTCTATTATTTTCAGTGAATGTCTATGGCAGCTTTGCGAAATATTAGAGATATCGCCAAGTTGGCGTCACTTTTGGCAACTAATTTTGGTCGCCAAATTTGCGACAAACTTGGCGATTGTTGGCGATGGTAACCCTTCCCTATTTATGGTAACCCCCCCTTAGGTCTACTGATACATTGAATGTTGTTTCGTGGTTTTCCAGTTTTTTTTCTAGAAGGTTGTAGAAATTTCCACCACATGCGGCGAGACTATATATAGGAGAGTCGGATGCGAGCTGTGTTGTTATTATTTACCAGTCAGTCATTGAGTGAACAAGGCATTTGTTAAGCAAGTTTGCTTGAGCTTTATTTACGTTGTTTTGAATGTTAAGTGTTGAGACGTTGTATAAAGAGTCTCTGGGATCTAAAGCTATACTTTTACGATAGATTTGAACAGTTATTTTAGAATATCTAGTAACATTTGTGAGTTTTGAGGACTCTTTTGTTCTGAAGATCTGTAAATAAATTATTTTCTACTTTTCTAAGAAACAAGAGTTTGAAGTTGTCTAACCATAAGATCAAAAGAACCCCATATACGCTGCAACAATATATATATATATATACTTATTAATGTATATATATAAGTATAATTAACCATTGAATTTAATAACTTATATCACATTGAATATGGAAGGAAAAACGAATAATATGAATACAAATGCAATTTGTAGAACCAAAGCAGAATCTTCAGGTCCCAAATACTTTGGAATTACAAATGGAGTGTGTGGTTTCTTCTTCGGATTTGCCATGAGAAAGCAAAACAATACGAATTTGTGACTACCAACACACATAAAACCGAAATTAATTAAAGAAATACCAAGTAATCTATAGTGGATATGGAGAAAATAAAACAGTTATGAGCTATATATATATATATAAATCGAAAACCAATCACAAATTTCAAGATTCAGAAATAGTTGGTTCCCATTCAAGTGATTTTAAGAATATCACTTTTATTTAAAGAAGCATTATTTATATATTTTGTCAAATCATACAGAAAACACCGTTTTTTTTCTTCTCAATTGTTACAAAAACGAACCACAAAATTATTTCTAAAAAATTTTATGCTTTTCACTAGAAAAATTCATTGAAATATATTAATTTAGTTTTCTATTTGGATTTTTATTTTATCTAGTAAATGGTTTCCAAAATACGACCTACTTGTTTTGATGTTCTAGTGTGTAAACGTGAACTTCCCCTCCCGAATAGAAAAAGTATATATTCAGTTTTGGGCGGAGAATGTAAATATTCTGCGTTTTGATGATTCTTTTTTTTTTTTTTTTTTATCATTTAATTCAGGCGGGGAAATGGGCTTGCATGGAGTTTTTTAAATAATTTTTACAATGTATAATAAAATGTAAGGCAAACTGACCTGCGTGTCTTTTGTCATATAAATATGCACCTTCCCTAAGTAACAGAAAAAAAAATTTCTTAATTTGAGTGTGGGATGTGTGTATATTATGCGTTTCCATATATTCTGTTGTTTTTAAAAAACATCTAATACGGCTGATGTGGGTGTATGTTTTAATAATTATTATTATTACAGAAAAATATAGGACAAAATATTAAGAAATAAAGTTATAAAATATTTTTTGGCTGTGCAACGGATGAAGAAGTATCGTAAATTCATTGTATTTACGGAACCCGTTATTTTCCAAGTGAAATATCAGTATTTTCTTTATAAAATAAATAAAGCTACTATAAACATTCGTTATTTTGCCTTCTTTAACAAGTGATTTTCAATAAGAAAATATTCGTAGTTAGCATTTCTTATTGAAATGAAATTGAAATGCAATCTTATTGAAATTATTTCATATTCTGAAAATTACAGGATCCTTAGAAACCCTGAAATTTTAGTTTGGGGGAGGGATTATACGTTTTCATAATTGATTAATTACTGCAACAATAAAATAATAGGGCAGGGATTTTTTCGACAATTTTTGTTGATATATCATGATTTTTTATAAATTAATACATATTTTATTCAATTTAAAATTGTTTTTCGTAAATTTAACCGCTTAACGGATCAATATTTCTGGTAAAAAATTTCAAATAATGCCTAATTTAGCATATCTTTTATACAATTTTTAATCTTTTATGACGGGTTATTTCAAAGGGAAACTTTTGCCTTGTTGAATCAGAAAAATGCTCGGATTAAATAATGCAATATTTAAAATTAAATTTTACTGGTGAGATAAATAAATTATGATTGAAGCATGGATGCCCGGCAAATCATGATAGGAAAAATTACGGTTAACATGCCAAATTTCATTTTTCTAGACCTTTGAGTATCACAAAATTGCATTTTTAGAAAGTATTTTTTCCTGCGCTCCTCTTGAGTTCGTGGTATGGACATAAGAGATAGTCTATATTTGTTTCGGGGGGAACACCATCCTTTTAGTGTCATTGCTTTTAAAATCAGTTCGGTAGTTCTGCAGATTTTCCCTACAAATAAAGTAATTTTACCTCTTTATAATATAGGTATATTTATAGATTACTAATGCATTGCATTTATTAAAATTATTTATAATTGGTAAATATTTATAATTGATTGATTGGATAAAATAATAACACAAATGGAAAAATAATTTAATATATTTCTATTAATTTCTATGGCAGAAGCATATAAAACACTTCTGTTATCGAAACAACCGTTAATGATTATTTTCAATAAACATGTGTCCGCTAATGCGACTACTTTGGTGAAGGAAGTTCTAGCCTATCAAATTTTGTGTTGGTAAAATCTGTTTGAGATAATAAAATATGTATATGATGTATTTTGTTCGATTACAATCGCGATCTTCGAAAATCAGAAAAAAAGGCTTAAAAAACAATCATAATTTATTTATTTCACCAGTAAAATTTAATTTTTAATATTGCATTATTTAATCCGAGCATTTTTTCTGATTCAATTAGGTAAAAATTTATCTTTGAAATAACAAATGATAAAAGAATAAAAATCTGTAAAAGATATGCTAAATTAGACATTATTTGAAAATTTTTACCAGAAATATTGATCCGTTAAGCGGTTAAACTTATGAAAAACAATTTTAATAAATAAATATAAAATAAATATATGTACATATTAATTAATAACATAATAAAATACATATTAATTTACAAAAAATCATGATATATCAACAAAAAAATGTCTAAAAATTTCCTGCCTTATTATTTTGTTCTTGCAGTAATTAATCAATTATGAAAACCTATAATCCCTCCCCCAAAACTAAAATTTCCTAAGGGGAGTTCCTAAGGATCCTGGAATTTCTAGAATAGGAAATAATTTCAATAAGATTGCATTTCAATTTCATTTCAATAAAAAATACTAAGTACGAATATTTTCTTATTGAAAATCACTTGTTAAAGAAGGCAAAATTACGAGTGTTTATAGAAGCTTTATTTATTTTATAAAGAAAATACTGATATTTCCCTTGGAAAATAACGGGTTCCGTAAGTATCACGAATTTACGATACTTCTTCATCCGTTGCACAGCCAGCACAAAAAATGTTTTCTAACTTTATTTTTTAATATTTTATCCTATATTTTCTGTAGTAATAATTAAAACATATATACACCCACATCACCGTATTAGATGATTTTTTAAAAAACAACAGAATCCAAAGAAAAGCGTAATATACACACATCCCGCCGTCAAATAATGAAAATTATCCTTTTTCTATTTCTTAGGGGAGGTGCATATTTATACGTTAAAAGATCGAAACACGCAGGTCAATTTGCCTTACATGTTATGCTACATAGTAGAAATTATTTTAAAAACTCCATGCGCCCTTATCCGCCCCACTGAATTAAATGATAAAAAAAACAGAAAGAAAGAAAAAGAAAAGAAGGCAGAACTTATTGAAAAGAAAAACTATTTACATACCGCGCCCCCAAAAACTGAAGATATACTTTTTCTATTCGGGAGGGGAGGCTCTTATTTACACATTAAACATCAAAACAAGTAGGTCGTATTTTAGAAACCATTTACTAGATAAAATAAAAATCCAAATAGAAAACTAAATTAATATATTTCAATGAATTTTTCTAGAGAAAAATATAAAAAATCCTATACACTTTAAAAAATTTGATTCATTTGTAACAGCGTCACTCCACTCCTTTTATAGAAAACGGTTACTTTACAGTGTTGTGGAACATTCTCATTGGTCATGAAAGAGATATTCTATAAAAGCTGTGGAGTGACGCTACAACAAATGGGTCAAATTTTTAATTGTGTAGCGCTATCGAAATAATCGGCACGGGTGATTTTCGGGAAACGCTATTCCTGCAAAAGACGAGGAATTTGATGTCAAAAATTCTCCCCAATCAGTTTCGATTAGGGAAAATCCCGTTGGAAAAGCCGAAATATGTATCGATTTAATATGCTCGATTACAACGTGATAAACGAAGATCCGAAAGAAACATCAAATACAAAAGTTACGTATTTTTGTCCGTAGAAGCCAAATCTGCAATAAAAAGTGGGGGCTATAATTTAAGATTTCAAAGTTGGACCCCCCTGACTCCCAGGGACTCGGTTGCGAAAGTCAAATTTAGTATCAGCGTAATATACACACATCCCACACATACTTATTTAAAAATATTTAACACGTATATTTGTTATATAATATGTTTTTCAATCTCTTGTGTATTTCTCGAGTTATTCGACCTTTTCCAGACTTTTCGGACACTTTGTATATTTTAGTACACAGAAAATTGATTAGTGTGGAAATCGTAAATAGTATAGCATAGCTGCAAACTTTTCCGATATTTTTTCCCGGAAATATTTAATAGAAATTTTCGCCTTGCTTAATCGCAGATTCCTACGACTTGGATTGGTAAAATTTGCTATTGAATTTATCCGGGCTGTAACAGCAGAAGATGTTGGCAGCTATGTTATAGGATACTCTTTATTGATAGCTGATATATTAAATATATTTTAGTTTTCTAAATGATTTCTTGCTTGTACTTGAATGGCCGGAATGTGCCAATTCAACGGTGAACACTAGACTACTTGTGGATTCAAACCAGGAAATTTTTTAAGAAATAAGTTATATATCAGTTGCAATGAAATGAATATAACTTAAGACGAACTCTTTTTCACCCAAATAATTATGAAAAACTCAAAGATAACTATAATTTGCTGAATCAAATGTACTCTTTTATAAAATATAAATTTTGAGGGCTTATTGTATTGACATTTCACTAGGGGGATCTTGATATGGTCAATGTTGAACTCTAAAATATTCTTCAAAGACTATTACATATTGAGTAATAATTATTGACTTGGAATATGACTCTTGAGTAGCTGTGCCTTTGCGGACTATTATAAACTCTAATGTATTTTTAATTTGTGTTTTTTTCACAATTAGATATCATTAACTGATGGTATTTTATATTTTGTCAGTAGTTTTTGTCCACTGGCAACTTTTAACTATACTTTTAGTATTATAGTTATTTATTTTTTTTAATGTTATTGATTACTGTTCATAGTTAATTTTCTATTTACAGGTGCTTAATCTTATGATTGTTATTATTATTTATGTTTCGTCTTGTTTTTATCTTAGTTGGCGGTTACCTATAAACCGTCAGTTCCTGTAACTTTACTTTGTTTTCTATGTATGGTGATACTTGTGTGCTGTTTTATTTTTATTCCAGATAGGAATATTCTGTTCTCGTTACTTTAACACTAGAACAGCGGGAAATTTTACTCGAGTTTTATAAAAATAATGCACATCAGAATTTTTGTTAAAAATCATTTAACTTATTTATTTAAATAAATTTTGTAGAACATATATGTAACATATTTTAAGACGACTTATCTGGTTTGAATCGGCATCTTTTCACAGAGTCCGGGTCAAAATGACCCGTCTCCGCGGCTCTAGTGTTAATGTATGTCGCTGTTCTGGGTGCCCTGGGATAGGGTTTTTCCCGCCGGGACATTTAGTCCATAAATCTAACGGTTGTCGTCCCGGCCGGGTGTCTTGTTCTTCGCAATGAAATTAGTTAAATTAATTTCTAATTTAATAAATTATTTTTCTGGTTTTAAATATATTTTATAAAACTTCCGTAAAATTTCCCGGCGTTCTAGTGTTAACCTTTTCTAACGCGGAGAAGAATTCCTTGACAGCTTTCCTCTTTTGCCTGTATCACGTACGGGCATCCATACCCCAACCATAATTTATTATTATCACCAGTGAAATTTTACTGTAAGTTTTCCATTATTTAATCCGAACACTTTCCTGTTTGAATTACGCATAAATTTCTGTTTTGAAAAACTTGTTATAAACGATTAAAAATTCTGTATAAAACATGAAATATATAGGTATTATTTAAATGTTTTTTTTTTTTCAAAAATATTGATCAGTTGAGAAGTTAAAATAATTGGCTTACACTAGAATTTATAAACGAATTTATTAGAAAATACGATCGTGCTTTTCAAGTATGTCTTAACCTTTCGAAGGTCAACGATGCTGCGGTGGCATCTCATAATTTTAATCCCTAATTGCCGTATTCTCACCAGAAATTTCCTATGAAAATTTCCCTTTAATTATAAATCCGAAAATACATGTTTATTAAAATAGTAAATAAAACCTTAGTGCAAAAATGTTTAAAGATAGAAAACCAACGATTATAAATGCAGATATTTATAATCGTTGTTTATCTGTCTTTATACACGTTTACGAGTTTACAAATCCTTTAATGATCAAAGCATTTTCATTGCTAAGATATCGAAATAAATGAACGACACCGGTATTTAAGAACAAATATATTTGTAAATAAGAAAACGTGATTTTTCGCATAAAAAATAAAAGTGATATGTTTAGATAAAAATACCGGTGTCAGTGTTACATATCGGAATTAAAATTTTGTGGTTTTGTGGCGAAACCAATGAACGTTAAAGGGTTAATTTAAACGAGATTCTCCAAGAAACTTTTAAGGAAATTTTATATTTTTAACATTGACGTCGCAATGCTGAAAATTGTTCTTTTTTTTTATTTTAAAACAAAACTTTTCGATTGTTTCTGGTGAGACTTCAATAATACGGATACATTATTCCTTACCCCTCAAGCGGTTAATAATGCTTGAACAAATTAGGTCATCCTAACTGCAATAACAATAATATTTTTATGCCAAATTCTTAATCATACTTCTCCTACAGATGTTAATTTTCTAACAATATTTTATTTTCCGTTTCGCTGAATAATAATTATATAGCATATGTATTTTTATTATTTAAATGAATTTTTCCATAGTTTTAAATGAATTTTTCCTTAATGCAATGTACTAAAAATATTATACATAATATATAATTTCACTTCCTCTGTAATTGAAGCTAATTTATCGTTGCTTTTGAAGCATGCAAATTGCATGATAAGTCTGAGTTTCGTAATACACTCATATTGTATAGTAATGCGATTAAGTAGTTAATTTAAATTTTTGCGTATTCGTTGTCTGTAATCTCAGAGAAGATAATCTTCTTACAGAAATAATGAGATAAAAGATATTAAATTGGAGTACATTTATTTCTAGGAAATTCAACTATGGTGATTTAAAAGTTAACTGAGTTGTTTTATTTAAATAATTACTATTTAACTTATTCGTGGTTCTTATGACAGAAAATCAGCATAAATAATTGATTATATGTTATTCTACTTATCCACTGCCTGATATTTCTTATCACGGTAATAAATTTAAAATGTCAGACAAAAAATGCATAGTAAGAATTTTTAATGCACTCAACGCATTTCTGTACAGGAGAAAAGATTAATCTGAACGAATTTAAAAAAAATAAATGTTCTAGATCAACTTTTATTTATTTATTTTTTACTATATTACGTTACAATAAACTACATATTTCTTGTATTAGCTTAATTTCTTAATTACATGTTAATATGTAAAGCATAGCTGAAAACGCTTAAGACTTTTTGGAACATGGAATTTCCCTTAACCATTTGCCGCGCAGGACAAATTCATTGCTTAAGTGTTGAAATTAATGACTGACACCGGAATTTAAAAACAACTTTATTTGTAAACGCTATATTTCACGCATTCAATAAAATGTAATTTTTTTTAAACAAAATTCCGTTGCCAGTGTGACGTTTGGGAATTAAAATTAAGTGATTTCTCAGATATTCCACCGCGCCGCAAGGGATTAAGTTAAATAACACAAGGAAAATAATCTATACTAATAAAAGAACAAAACGCTCTGTCTGTGTGTGTGTCTGCGATGGGTAGCAAAATCTACAGCACGTACGAAGCTCAAAATTTTTTTTAGAGTAGCCCAATGTCTCTCCTGATGCACCTGAAGCTCAGAATTTCAAAATTCTATTTATTAACTGAGTAATAAATTAAATTCCAAACCTCACTCTCATAAAAAATCGCCCTTTTTCGCTTTTTTTCCATTTCTTTTTCTTATGGTTGATTGGTTGCATAAAAGTTTCCAGAAATAATTAAAAAACCTGGGACAGACCTTTAAAATTCATAGACTGGCAAACTGTCAGTTTAAATGAGGATTTTTTTTTAAATCACAGCTGCTGTACACCATGGAGAAAAAGATAGGTGGAGGCGAAATAAACCGAAAAAATGTTTGCAACACGGAGTAAGAAGTGCCTTACTCCGTGGTTTGCAATATTAAACCATTTATCGCTAAAATTTTAATGTCTCAAAGAAAAGCACGAGGAAGGAATTTTGTATTAATAAAACAAATTGAAAGAAACTAATTACAGCTGAAGCATATTTTACGAAGAAATAGTAATTTTTTAAAATGGTTTTTTTCTATTATATTATTTAGGTTAAAGTTAGGTTAAAGTTAAATTGCATTTATGTTATGGTTAGAATAAGGATATGTTACAATAAAGTGAATACATTTAGGCTAGGTTACATTTCTGTTATATTTAATTTACGGTAGGGTACTGTTAAGTCGCGGTTAGGTTACAGACAGGTTCCGGTTACGGTATAAAAGTTTAAGTTTAGGAATTTATACACAGAGTGAACCTATACGCAAGATTTGATTAAAAATAACCCTTACTTTTGTTAAATAGCTCTGAAATTATAGTACTATATACCAACCTTTTACAGGGTGCGTAGTCTGGAAGCACCTTGTAAGGACCTTTTACCAGAATTTTTATAGTGTAATATTTGTTTTATTTGACGAAAAAGAAATCCTTTTTCAGATGTAACAACCAGTACTTTGAAAAATTTCTGATACTAAAAGAATTAAAGTTATCTGAGTTTCTTGATGACTACGCAGCCTGTTTTAGCTACCATCGTGTATCGGTTTCATTCATGGTATGGTCGGATTTAAGAGTGATATAATTAGTTTGAAATTCAAAATATTTCACTTGGGATTTGTATGTGAAAATAATAATTAGTTACGTGACTTAACAGTGATTTTTACGGATAAATATCAACTTTTTTACACGAAAATCATGCAATCGTTGGATACATATTCCCTCCCGCGTTTTTCATTGCTCATTTTGAGTATTTTTAGAGCTTAATATTAGTTGTTTTTAAAACCGATTTTCACACAGTCAGTGGCTACGTATTTCAGACAATGCATTTCTGCATGTAACGAGTTAATGATAAAATCATACAAATTTCAAGTTCGTTTAATATTGTTAATACGGACCCGGGCAACGCCGGGTGGGTCAGCTAGTAAATAATAAAAATAATTAACCCCTTAACGGATTTTCCCGAACGCCGTCCGTACAAGATGAATTTGCTTATTTAAAGCTTTTTGACACCACTATTATTTTTAAGAAAATTTTCATACTATTGATAGCGGAAATGTTTAGACTAAATTTTACGAATATTTTACATACAAAAAAATATTCTGTTTTGTAAATAAATTTACAGAGTAATATTAATATACCCTTAACTACAGCAAATTAACCACCGTGCCGCAAGGGGTTAACTGTGTTGCCCGAACTTACTTCGGGCAGGAACTCTTTGCACGCTTCGTTACTTAAAGCTTTTTGACACCACTAATTTTTAACTGAAAATTTATCTGTATTGATTGGTAGATGTTTTTCGATTAAGTAAAGCAACTATTTTAATGTGACAAATGCGGTTTGAAGGGCCTATTTTTAATTTATGTTGTCAAAAGCAATGCCAAGTTAACGGGTTAAATTTGCACAAAAAATAGTGATAACTGAATATTATTACAATCTTTCATACCTCCACAAGCATAATGTTAAATAGTCTATTTAATTATAACAGATTCGAATTTGTAATAATTTTTTCAAGAAATTCAAAGATATTACATAATAAACATTTTGTAACATAACATAATAAACATTTTAATAAACATTTTCTAACATAACATAATTTTTTACAAACAATGTTAGACATAAAATAGCTTTATTATTCAACCCTTTGAACTCTGGTGGTTGAATTTCTTCCCACGTAATTTCAATTCCGAAATGTCACAATAGCTGCAGATTATTCAACCAAATTTATTAAAAAAAGTCTAATTCATTTTTTCGTATATATCGTAAACCAATTTTTTTTCTTTATAAAGTACTGTTACCGGTATGACATTTGGGAATTCAAAAAGAAATTTATCCACTAGATCTCAAAGATTCATGATTGACAATATCATTCATTACAAGTTATACCCCAAATTTTGAAAGTCTTACACCGTAAATAAAGTAAAGAAAATACAAATATAATAATTAAACAGCATCCCTTACTGCTGCAGTTTCTAAATTTCCATTCTAGGAAATCGGTTACAGATGTAACCGATATTAAGTTAAAACTCGTCATTCTCGTTACTTCTCAATAGCCTGGGACTATAGACCTCAATAGACCAAGCCATTAACACAGGGACGGCACGCGTCTGTCGAGCCGCATTATGTAAGTAACGTCCCTTAGGTTAAGACCCCAATATTCTATAAAATAAACGTATGTAAGGTCCCTTAGGTTAAGACCCCAATATTCTATAAAATATTTTTAAGATTCCCCCTCCCCCCTTAGTTTCTTTTCCACACTAGATTCGGGCAAGAACACGTTGCTTCGTTGTTAAATGTTTTTCGATACCACTAATTTCTAACTGTGAATTTATCTTAATTAATTGTCAGATAATTTTAGACTTAGTAAGGTAACTATTTTAATTCTTAAAAAGTGGTGTTAGAATAACATTTAGAATAAAAAAATTTAGAATAAACATTAGAATAAAAATTTATGTAAATGGGCATGGCGTCCGGCTCGTGTTTAGAAAAGCTTAAAAATTATTTCTAAAAACACAACTTTTAGATTGAAAACTTCTCACATATGATATTAATATATTATATGGTATATTATATATAATGTATAATATATGTATATTATGTATAATATACTGCATATTATGCATAATATATATGGTATATGATCAGAGCCTGATTACTAACGCGGCACTCTCTCACCAGAAAAAATTTATAGAAATTTTCGTCTTCTTTAAACGCCCTTTTCATACAAGATTACTGTCATGAATAAGGAAAAATTCTTTTTTTCTTTTTCCTGGTGGGAGAGTGCCCCGTTAGTAATCAGGCCCTGTATATGATATATTACGAGGTATTGATGTATTATATTGTGGTGTTATATGTATGTTATGGTGTTATATCTGGTCTTGATATTACATTAGAAATACCGGAAATTTCAGTGTAAGTTTTAAAAAAATTTCATATCAGAATTTTTATTTATAAGAGTTTGACCTTATTATTTAATTTTTTTCTTTGTTTTTTTAAACTTATTTCTTAAACAAATTTCTGGTTTGATTCGAAAGTCGTTCATATGTTAGCCGTCAAAATGACGATTTACGATAATTTTCATGTTAATGAGGATTTTAATTATTTCGTAAATATAAAATTTGAAACACTATAATTTTAAATATTCTATGCATTAAAATATGACACCAATGATTATCTTTTTATCGGGTGTGTCAAAAAATAAGAAAAAAATATTTTAACCGCTTCGGGACGGAGTCTTTTCCGAAATTTTTAATATTTTGTCACTGTTTTTTGAAAACAGAAATTTGTGCCTTATTAATTCGAGGATTAAATAATGCAAATTTAAAAAAAAAAAATTACTGGTGGGGATAAACAAGAATTCATTCTTAAGTCTTTTTGTGGCACGTATACGTGTTGTTCGTAAAATGCAAGCAGTCATAAATTTTCGAAGCAAAATTACTTGTTAATATTTTTTCGTTGCATTTTAACCGCTTCCCTGATTTGCCACTACGTTATACAAGCAACGTGCGTGTTTTTGCCAATCATGATTTGACCGTACCACGTACGGGCAAGTTGTTTCAAATCATGATTTATTATTTGCAGTTTCTTACTGAAAATTTTTCATAATTTAATTCGAGCATTCGATTAAGGTAAATACACCAGTAGTGGACCATTTATTTAATTATTATAAAATATTAGTGAATTTGAAAAACATATATTTTTTAGCCCAGTCCTTACCTTTCTGAATCAGAATAAACATTCAAATTTTTAAAATATATTCTCTAAAAAGAATGAAAAATAAACAATGTTACCTTCCTCTATGCTCCAGTAGTGGGCCAAGTAAATTTCTGATGCTCCAGTAGGGGCCCCCTAGAAATGGGCCACTCCATTTTTGAGTTTGATGCATACTGTACAGAAGTTATAAGTTGTTTTACATTACTACACTTAAATATATACAATAATGAAATCAAATTTAAAAGTTTTGATGATTGCGTAAAATAATTTTAGCTTCTATTTAGTTTTTTCCTATAGTCTGTAAAAACACCATCCCAGCTCAAAAACTATGAGAATAAGGAAGTTGCTTCTTTGGCTGATAACAGATAAGGGTTCCAGTCAATCAGCAGTTAGTTTGTTATCTAACAGGGGTGACTAGAAAACTTGTTTTTCAACTTTGAAATCTGAAAAACTAAAAATTCTGTAAAAGACTGAAAGAAATTGGCATTTTTTGAAAGTTTTTTTTACAAAAATATTGATTACTTCAATGATTAAAACACGAGATAAAAATATATAGTTTTCTTTCCTTCTCTCATTTCCCTTAAAAAATTTAAGGTAAAGAAGTAGTTTTTCGTCCCAATTATTATCCTTACTATTACGAATTTATTTTTTATTTGACTTTTAAATTTTATTCCACGTTTTAAGTTTTATTACATCCACACAAGATTTGTACCTGAATAATCAAAGATCATATGGAATCTGAGAAATATCAGTAAATGTCATTATTGTGATCATGTGGCAAAATCATTTTGGCACATTAATTGAATTAAATTGTCATGATTAACCCTTTAACGATCATAGCATTTTCATTGCTAAGATGTCGAAATAAATGAATGACACCGGTAATTAAGAACAAATATAGTTCTAAATAAGAAAACGTGATTTTTCACATACAAAATGAAAGGGATATTTTTAGATAAAAATACCGGTGTCAGTGTTGCGTATCGGAATTAAAATTTTGTGGTTTCTTGGCGAAACCAATGAACGTTAAAGGGTTAAAGTGCAGTTCAAGATGTTTGTTAAAGACTTTTTTGTACTACATGGTGCTTCTGGAGGTCTAAGAGATATTACCCCACACAAAATTATCTTGAAATATATTTTAAAACACTGCGTCATATAATTTAGTACCGGATGATCCAAAATTCAGAAAGAAATTTTAAAATGAATAACTCGAAAACGAATCAAGATAAAAAGATACGGTTTGCACCAAACGGATGCAAAGACCGGGTTTTGTATGGCAACGAAAAAAAAATAGTTCATTCGGCGACCAAAAGATGGCTCTATAGTGTTTTATTGCACCAAATGTCGATTTATAAATGAATTGTAAATGTTGACAACTTACAAGTCAGCTTAGTTACAGTTAATTAGTACTGCGGTAAATGTTCAATGTAATGTTCATCAATCAGAAGTACAAGTGTGAGACGAAGCACCACACCGTTTATAGCATTTAATAACATTTAGGCAGACACATTTTGGCGAATGGCATCTTTCAGTGCTGTTGGTGATGTCGGTTGCTTGCGATGCATTTTTGACTTTAAGAATCTCTGCAAACCAAAAGTGAAGACGGAGTGTGAAACACGTCTATGTGACTTTCTCGAAAAAAAAATTAGACCTATTATGGAATCAGCAACGACGCCACATTAGACTGTCACTTTTGGATGATGCAAGGGTACCTCAACAAATTCCAACATAACTTTTTTTTCATTATCACACAAAACTTGTTTCCTTTCCATCCGTTTGGTGCAAAGACTAACTTCGTATCTTGATTCCTTTTCGAATTATTCATTTTTAAAGGTCGTCGTGACTTTTGGATCGCCCGGTACAATAAATGAGTATAAAATGTAAGAGTAAAATGAATCTGAATGGGCGTGGCGTCCCTTAACCCATTAGTGCCTAGAGTCCCTTTTTAGGGACTCTTCAAAAGATGCATTCAGCACTGTTTTTGACACCGGTAAAAAAGAAAAGCAATAATTATTTTATTTAAATGATGCATTTTCGTGATTAATCAACTAAACTTAAATCTTCTAAAAATAGTGGTGCCAACCAAATAAAATTTACGCAAAAGATGCTGGGCAGGAATGGGTTAATTTTTTAGACTTTTCTGCTTTCATTAGTTATAGTCCTTTCTAGACTGTTCGACTCTTTATATTTACTTACTGTAAGGTGTTATTTAAATGGGAAAAAGTTCCTACTACATAGCTACCAACTTTTACGCATTTCTCGTACCACAAACATTTTATAGTAAATAATTTCTTCTTTAATCGTCGCAATCCTATAATTAAACAAATGGAAAATTTCTGTACAATTTTAGTGGTAGCAAAAAGGCGTAAACGTTGGTAGCTATGCTGTTAACTTTCCCATTTATGTTCCATTAAACTTTTTCTTGCAGTGGATACTATAGCAAATTTTCACACCTTTCTTTATTTAATTTTACACATTTTCTTATCCATCACCCTATATTACGGTAGCTTTATAGACTAAATTTACATTTTTGTATATACAGGTTAGTACGTTCCAAGGCCTTTTTTCCAATATTATTTGCTTATTTAATAACACAAGTTCTATTTTCAAGTGTAGCAACCCGTAACTTATGAAATTTCTGATATTAAAACACCAAAACCTGCCAAATCTTTTGATGCGTATGAACTCTGACCTTTCCTTATGCATATTTATGCCCAGAGAAATTTTTGGATGCATCGTAAACTGAATTTTTTCTTTGTAAAACACTGTTGCCATTGTGACATTCGGGAATTTCTAAGAAATTTAACCACCAGAGGTCAAAGTCAGTGTTGCCAGTTGGGCTACTTTTTTTACTTCCAAATTCTTGATTGACACCACTTTTTTGTAATGATAAAACGTGCCTTATTCAATGTCATGCTAAATAAGGCAAAAAGAAAAGGTAATTTACCGTTTGAAAAAAGTGGTGCTAATCAAGAAATTTGAATTTTTAAAAAGTAGCCCAGTGGCAACACTCGTCAAAGGATTAATAAATTTATCCTCGTGATTGATGATATAATTCATTACAAATTATATCACATATATTCAAAGTCTCACACCGTAAATAAAAAAAGAAAATATTAATATAGTAATTAAACAAAATTGCAAGTTATGATTGATTATATGTTCTGTTCTCGAAAATCGGCTGCAGATGATGCAACCGATGTAGAATGAAATGAAAACTCGTCAATATCTTTCCATAAACCGTTGGAGGGGCGGTGGTATAAAATTCATACCACCTAATTTTAATTGCAAAATGCCACATTGACACCAGAATTTGGAAATGGAAATTTTGATTATATGCAGTACGTGAAAAAAGCTTTTATCTACTTTGAAATATATTTGTTTTTGTGTTCTGATGTCAATCAGTCATTTCAGCATTTTATGAATAAAAGTTCTTTGCCCCTCAAAGGGTTAACCTCTTAACCCATTAGGGCCCAGCGTCCCATTTTTGGACAGTTTACACAAAAAGACATTTTTGGACAGTTTAAAAATGACAGACACGTCATATCAAGTCTTTTATTTTTTTAATTGAAATGGGGTTTGCAGCATTTTGTTCAGAATAAAATGGGCCAAACGTATGATGTTGAATAGATTTTAAAAATAAATTTATTTTGGTGAAAGTTTAACATCAAATTTAAGATTTTTTCCAAAATCTGTTCATTTACGAGTGGAAATTTTTCAGGAAAGGAAAACTGCCAACCCGACACATTTTTTTTATATAAATAAGTCGAAAGTATATGTACTCACTCACCAAGTCCCAGATTTGGAAATTTATTTCTCTTTGCGAAAAAAATTCAAAAATTTCAAAAATCCCCTTTTTAGGCTTTGCTTCCTCTGATGGGACACGAGATAATAATCTGAAATTTTGGCATCTGATAGTTTTTTATAGTTGTGTTATGTACAAAAAAAATTCAAGAATGAAATTTGAATACAAGCTGAGATATGACATGGACTATATGTGAAATTCAAATTTCAATTCAAAGATAATTTATTTATTGGAAACGACATGTTTAATCTGACGTAATAATTTGTTAATTAATATGAATATCATTTTTGGAGTTATAAGGATGTTTCTTTTACGCACTTCGATAATAGAGCATCTATAGTTAATGATGTCAACAATCCGCGGTTTAAAACACAAAATCTACCGAACAAAATAAGATGGAGGCTTGAAATTTGGCAAGAACTTAGAATGTAATAGCGAGACACATTTCAGTAACCTTAGTTACCCGGAACTACTTTTTAGAAATATTCGTTCTGATGAAGCGTGCATAAAATGTTTCGAAATTCTTTCTTTTAAATAGTGAATATAGCATACAATAACTTAAAACGTTATTTTGGAATTGCAATGAATTTTATTAATAGTTCTCACATGTCTTCTTTTCATGTTTTACATTAAGCATATCCATTATGTGTAAGTATTACGGTGGCTCCCAGTTCTATGATTGTATTAGTAAACAGTTGCTTCTTAAAAATGCACTTTAGTTTTAGTAGTTTTCTTGGGAGTGATAAACACATAATAAATACATTATGAAAAAAAATCTCACTAAATACATATTAGATTTACTCTAAATTAGGTAACTTAACAATATTAACGTGCTTTGTATATTTTCTAGCAAAGAAGTGGATTATAATTTAGAGATCATTGCATAATTTATATACAAATAACACATCGCTTTTTTTATACGCTTTGTAAAACATTAGCAACCTATATTCAAAGCAGAAATCAGTTGCTATCCAGATGTTGTAAAATTATTTTTAAAAATTATAATCGGGAGAAAAATAAGCATAATATTTTTTGTTGACAAAAATACACGAAGAACAGATAATTTTTCTGAATTTCAATCATTGAAATAAAATCTAACTGAGGATTTCATTTGTTTTAAATATCACCTTACACAAGCAAAACATCAGCAACCCACATTCGAAGCAGAAAGCTGTTACTATTAATATATTGTAAAACTATTTTTAAAATTATTGCTGTGAATAAAGGAAGAACTATCATTTTTTAGTGACAACCATATGGTGAGAAAAAAACTACCTAAATTTTATTTTTTATAACGGAAACGCATTGAGGTTTCCATTCGTTTTAACCTTCATACCCTGTTGAATATTTACTCAAATTTCATTAAAATATTTCACACAAATTTTATTAAAATATTTCACGCCAGAATTTTCATTTAAGTATTGCAGTGTCATACGAGAATAAGCACGCGGACATTCCATCAGAAAACCTAAAGACATAAATACAGAGGAACCTGCTAAAGTGACCACCTCGGTAAAGTGGCCATCTGATTAAAGTGACCGCTTTTCCATAATTTTACCCGAAATAGTAATATGAGAATTTGTTGGTAGTGTGACCACCTGACCATAGTGTAAAGTGACCAGATAGTCTGTCATTGTCAATGTTATTTGAACCTGCAAAATGTGACCATCAGTTTTTCTGTATGCTGAAAATGTTTAAACTATAAGATCTAAGTGATCTTTTTCCGAAATATTTATTTTCACCGATAAAAAAATACCAGAATTTATCTTTTAGTAACAACTTGCTTAACGTACAGATTGTGCTTTATTGTAATGATATTTGCACCTGTTAACAATTTCCCATTTTTCTCTCGCGATGTGAAAGGAATGAAGAATATTCCCCCCCCCCACACACACACACTTATTAACGGATCGTAGGATTGAAATCTTGCACCTGTTACTCATTGGCTAATTAAGTCACGTGTTAGTGATACATTTATCTGAGGAGACAGACTTTGCTATTGTTTGTGTTTGTTTTAAAAAGCGTTAATTTGTTATATATTCTTAGAAATTCTTAATGCAGTTATCGTTCTTGTTAAAGTATGGAAAGTAAAGAAACTAAATTTAAAAAAATCTAAACAGTATAAAGAATTGAGTTTAAAGAATAAAATTGAAATTATTAATTTTCTAAAAAATATTAGTCAAAGAGCAGCAGCTGAAAAATTTCAAATCAGTAAAACTTGTATGAACAATATTTTAAAAAGAAAATAAGAATATGTACAAAGATTTGAAGAAAATGAAAATGAGCTCAGGAGTTAAAAAAATCGAAAAATCAATTATTTCGACGTAAATCAAGCAACTTTTGAATGGTTTTAAAAAATGCATGGGATGAATGCCCATGTTTTTGGACCTTTGTTACAAGAAGCAGCTTTAGAGTTTTCAAAAAACTCAATGTAGAAAATTTTACTGCTTCTAATGGGTGGATGGAATCTTTCAAGAAAAGAAATAACATTTCTTAGAAAATTTTGTGTGGAGAGTCTCATGATGTTGACATGGAAACTATAGATTCCTTTAAAAGATTTCTGATTTACTGGAGAATTACAAGAAAGAAGACATATTCAACGCTGATGAATGTGGTTTGTTTTATTGAGCAATGCCAAACAAAACGTTAGCAATGGTTGGGGATAAATGTAAAGATGGAAAGATTTCTAAAGAGAGTGTTACCATTTTGCTTCCTTGCAGTTCAACAGGCGAGAAACTAAATCTTCTTGTGGTAGTAAGAGCCAAAAAACCAAGCTGTTTCAAAAAGGTTAACATCAAGAATTTACCAGTCTCGTGGTATGGAAACAGAAAATCCTAAATGGCATCCTCTGTTTTTACTGAATGGCTTACACAATTAAACAGGCAGATGAAGCAAAGAAAGAGAAATATTTTATTATTCATAGATAACTGTCCAGCCCATCCAAGAGATTTGTCGTTTTCAAATGTAAAAGTAAAATTTCTACCACCTTATATCACATTGCATTTACAGCCGCTAGATCAAGGAATAATTCAAGCTACATTATAGAAATTATTGCTCCAGGCTATAATTTCCAGAGCAGAAGAACGCAAACCAGCAAATGAAATTGCTTCATGTATTAACGTCCTCGGTGCCATAATGTGGGTTAATGATTCATGGAATTTAGTACGTCAAAGTACAATTTCAAAATGCTTTGAAAAATCTCGCTTTTCGCAAGTAATTTCCGAAAATATCAGTGATTCACCGTCTGCAAATGATGACAATAATCTTTCCAATATTCAAAATCTTATTAATCAATTGACTTTTGAAGATGAACCAGTGAATGCTGAATTATTCCTGAATTTTAACAATAACATCCCAACATGCATTACTTCAATTGATGAAGAAAGTCTGAAACAAGAAATTTGCGATATCTTTAAAAATGAAAAGGAAAGTGAAGAAGATTGTGTTAGTGAAGACGAAGTAATCGAAGAAAATGATGAAATTTCCGACGCAGAAATGTTAAAGATGTGCAGAAAAATGAAAACGTATGCCTTAAATAATTGCCCGGGAATGCTGGATTTATTGAGGCAACTTGAAAATATGACTGAAAATATAATTGTTGAAAAAAGTGTTCTAACCCTTTTTGGCACATTGTGCCCAGTATGGGATACCTAATTAAAACTCTAAACTTGCATTCGGCTCCAATAATATTTTAGTAAAATTTTGCCTATGGAAAAGAAGCTTAGATTAAAGTTATCAAAATATCTAAAAAATTCGTTTATGAATTCCGGTGTTAGTCGATAATTTCTCACTTTACTAGCAGATTTTGCCCGTACCGGAAAGGGATAAGCATAGGGATGAGATTGCTACGTTATTAATTACCAGAATTTTGTTAGAGAAAATATAATTTGAACTAATAGGAACATTTTCGTGATTTAAAAAAAACAGCATTTTCTCTAACAAAATACTGGTGTCGAAAAAGGCGGAAATCTCATCCCTATAAGCAACGAAAAATTTCTGATTTTTTTTTCCTGTAAATGAAATTTTATAAAGTTTTGAATTTTTTTAATGAATAGTTTATTGCTGCCATTTATAGAAACGTTATCATTAAGCAATTACAAACAAAATAAAAATGCGTATTAATCACAGTGCACCTCATGGTTATGTGCAGCGCCGTGAAAAAGAGGGGGAGGGGGCGGTTGCCTCTGGCGGAAAAATGTAGGGGGCACCAATCTTATACTACGAATGTTATTTTTAGCTTGTCATAAAAAAAAATTTGGAAGAAGTTGTGGGGGGAGCGTCAAATTGAAATTTTACCCCGGGGGCAGTTTTCTCTTTGCACGCCCCTGGATATGTGATACTTCAATCACTATGGAATTTCTTCAAATGAATTCAAAAGGAATAAGGTGAGTTTTAAATTAATTATCTTCTTTGTAGGATATTTTAATTCTTTCAGGGCCTTTGGTATATTTATGAAACTTCTTAAACTTAATTTTCAAATGACACAATATTTTTAGTATAAATGATTTAAAGTATACTATTTTCCCCATTTATCATGTATGCGAAATATAACTTCTTCTTACTTTCAAATAGATTTGTATATAAATTCTGGTCAGGGCCTGATTATCAACGGGGCACTCTCCCACCAGAAAAAGTAAATAGAAATTTTTTCCTTATTCATGATAGTAATTTTGACTGAAAAGCGCGTTTAAACAAGGCGAAAATTTCTATGTAATTTTACTGGGGAGAGAGTGCCCCGTTAGTAATCAGGCTCTGATTCTGGTGTCATTCACTTCAGGGTTTTACAAAATGGAAGTGCTTTCCCTTGAAAGAGTTAAATTAGTAATTCAATTAAATCAATTCATTACTTAACATAGTGCGTTTCTCCGTTTGTATATTTTATTTTTTGAGGATCACAAAAAACATGCCATTTCTTACAGACATTTCATAAAGGGACCACCTCTATAGAGTGACCATTTTAGCCGGTCCCGAAGGTGGTCAGTTTAGGCAGGTTCCACTGTAATTTTCTTTTTTATTTCTTTTTTTTCAGAGAATGGTCGCATATTTTTCTTACAGTTTTATTACAAATGATCTGTATGATTACTTTCACTTATATGGCATAAATCAAGTCTAATTCTTTCCAAGGTATTCTCATCAGGATTTGTCGTGTAAATCCATTAGTAACTGCTAAATTCTTTGCCACTGTCAAGAGTCGGAGCATATAGGACAAATTTTAATCTTCGTACCAGTATTTTTTTACAATAATCTTCATAATGTATTCCTACTGTATAGCTTTAAAAAATGTTTCTTGAGGATTATTGATAAAAAAATACTGGTAAGAACAATAAAATTTGTCCTATATGCTCCGACCCCTGCACTGTTATTTTCGAAAGATTTGCATGGCCTTATTCCATATATGAAATATCTCTTATAAGTCACATTTTTGCGTTCTAAAATACTGGCATCCAAAATCACAGTGTGTGAGTTACACGACATGTGCTCATGGAATTACTCTCCACACTTTAGGTAATAAGTCCAGCGTAATGGAATCAATAGAATTATGTATCTATCAATAGAATTATGTATCATTTATCTATCTTAATTCTGGTAAGTCGCGGAACGTAGACACGATCTTTTAATGTGTCTGTGTCTATCGTTTTTAAAGCTCCAGAGGAAAACATCGCATAATTCTAAAGGCTTTTAACCCTTTCAGGGGAAAGATGTTACTATTCGGAAAATTCTTAAATCGGTGATTAACACCAGAAATAATAAAGAAATTTATTTGAAAATAAACAAAAAAACTGGGTTTACATTAGTTCATTAACCCTTTAACGATCATAGCATTTTCATTGCTAAGATGTAGAAATAAATGATTGACACCGGTATTTGCGAACAGATATATTTTTAAATAAGAAAAAGAGATTTTTCACATAAGTAATAAAATAGAGTTTTTCAAATAAAAATTCCGATGTCGATGTTGCATATCGTTCCATTTTTATTTGAAAAAATCCGTCTTATTATATGTGTGAAAAATCACTTTTTCCTTTTTACAATTGTTCGCAATTATCGGTGTCATTCGTTTATTTCAACATCTTAGCAATGAAAATGCTTTGAACGTTAAAGGGTTAAATTGTAAATTGTTTCAAACATATTTATGGAGTGGATGTATAAAAATGAAGCTGGTGTTATACAAAATTGAAGTGAAAAAACTTCTTTAAACACCATAAAATAAATTAACTGCGCAAGGCCTTTCGAAAGAACTTAGTCTTTCTTCGTCAGGCGCAAAAAAAGAGTATTTTAACAAGAAAAAAGTATTGGATTCGTGAAAATTTTGCGAAATCCGGTTTTCAACGGATTTACATGTTTTAGGGATGACAGAATCCGAAAAACATGTCTGTCTGTGAGTCTATCAGTCTGTATATGACACAAAAAGGTTGTGGTCACTCTGTCTCAAGAACTAATACATGGAATTCTACAATACTTCAGATTTTGCTACACCCTAATATAAACTAAATATGATTAGTTTTTGGCGTATATGGTTCAACATGTATCGCTGCTATGATGTAAAATTCACGATTTTCACAATAGCCATGTCTCAAGAGCTAGAGCATGGATTTTCATAAACCTTTAGAGTTAGTACCTGAAATAGCATGGTCGTGATTACGATTTTGGTGCAAATCGCTCGACAGATGGTGCTGTCATGAATGACACGAATGATTTTGCATTGATGAATTACATTATGTGTCTAATAATCTGCAGGAGTTCAACAAGTTATTAATAGAAGTGTCTTATTATTAACAGTTACGCCTTGTTAATAATAGTAAGTATATTTGAAGTAAATTAGTAATCATTTCTTAAATTTTATGAACTTCCACTTTAAAAATAGGAAATATGTGGTAGATTGACCATAATTAAAGAAAATACATGTACACAAATATTTAAAAAAATGATTTAACTTTTCGATTTTTACTTTCTTTTATCTTTCAAGAAGAAAGTACACAATTCGTGAAAATTTTCAAAATCCGGTTAAAAATACACTCATACATTTTCCATGATAATCGCAATTACTCCATCTCAAGAAAAAACGCATGGAATTCTACAACACTTTTGATTCTGCTAGACCTTGACATAAAATAGATCTGATTAGTTTTAGGTACATGTATAGATCAACAGGCAACATAGTAGCGCCACCTGTAAAGCGAAATACAACACATCTTAACATATCTAGTTTACATAAAACGTCGCAGAATCCACAAAATTTTCGTCACATACAAACAGACATTTTTGCAAAAACATGATTTTCGGATTCTCTTATCCATAAAACGTGTGAATCCGACGAAAACTGGACTTTGAAAATTTTCTGAAATTAAAAAAAAAAAACTGTTACAATTCTATACTTTTTAATTTGTCTGATATTGACAATTAAGGTTTCTATGTTTCTATGTAGGACTATGTTTCTTCTATGTATCAGACTTAAAAAAAATCAGGGAGAAATACAGAATGTTCTTCTCATAAGGATATAATATGTTTATAAAAAATTTCAACAGAACCTCAATACAGCATTCCTAAAAAAATAATGAAATTTTCGTTATTTGGCAGTTTTTTCATCGGTTGGGGATATAACGTAATTTCAAAAATACCTTTTATGTCAGATACATGATACAAATAAATTGTTTCACGTTGAACTTTTTTAAATAAATGATTTTTAAATAACTTTATTTTGGTCAGTTTTAGTTTTTATTAACCACTTAATCGTCTTGTGATTTTGGGAAAATTCCTTCAAAAATCGTCGATTTTTTTGTTATCCAATTTTATTATTCATGACAATATGATTTCATTGGTTAAAGAAATAGTGTATTTTTTTAATACTTAACCTTTTAGGGTCGGTGAAATGCTTATGAATCCGCTTAATTTAATAACTAAAACTCTACTGGTACCAGAAATTTCGATACACAAATTTTCCTTTGTTACGTATACGAAATTTAGCCTTTTTATATTTACAGATAAATCTATCTGTACATTCCGGTGTGAATTATATATTTCAACAATTTAGAAATGGAAGTGTTTTGCTCCTGAAAGCGTGAAAGGATAGTTAGTATTTTTTTAAAACACAATTTGACTTACATTATATGTCTTTTTTGTACATACACAGTCCCTCGCCATATTATTAGACGCACACACTGTTCTTGTGTAGAATCATACTACTAGTTTCATAGAAATGATATTACTGTGTTAATCTTTAGAATTGATTATATACACCATCCGTAGGTTTATAATAAATAAAAATAATGGCAATGACTTTAAAAGTATTTATTTCTGTAAATTAATTAAAAATGGCTGAAATTTAAAAACTTAAAACTAGAAGCAGAAAAAAATGCCAATATTTCGTGGAGCCTCTTTTGGCGGCAATCAGTGTCTCCATCCTTCGTGGAAGGCTATTAATACAAAAGCAATTTGTTTCTTGCATAAGTGGGTGATGATTCCAGACATGGTAAGTTTTTCTTTGAGCTGGATTTTGTTTGTTATGACCTCTTTGGCCAATTTTCTCAATGTGCAGTGAAAATTTATTTAGTAAACCAATTCATTTTTCATAAAATTTTTATTATTTTTAATGTTGATTACAAGGTATTATGTAAAATGCTGTTTGTCATATTTTCAGAAAAGACCATTATTTTATATTAAGAACTCTGCAAATTATAAGGAAAAAACTTGGAAAAATGTGGAATTGCTTTTATAAAAACCAATTTCTCTACGAGTATACATGATATCCACATAAAAATGAAGACAGTTTACTACAATAAGCCATTTAATCATAATCTTCAGTTTGATAGCTTTTGCTACATTATTTCTGACAGGGTTATTCAAAAGACATTCATTCTTTTTTAATTTGTTGAAGATATCTTATGGAGTTTCGGGAAAAAACGGAAATGTATGATTTGGACTATTATATATACACACTTAGAGTTTCAGAATAATTCCTCATATATTTTTCTAGATATTCAACAAAATGTCGAAAATCGCAAGTGGCCGGTCATCTTCGACCATATAGTGTATACACATATAAATGTGTATAAATCATGAAAATTTACCCTTGTTTTTAAAGACTATTTACTTTCTGGCCAATCAGAAAGCTCCATTGGTATATATGTGGCTTTCTCATTTGTCAGAAATTTAATAGTCTTTAAAATCATAACTAATTATTCTCTATATTTTTTATAGTATACTAATTCTTATATAAAGAAGGAAACCAATTTTCAATCACACATAACGTGTCACTCAAAAGATGAAATTAGTTCAATTCTTCGGTTACATTCAGTCGAAAAAAAAAGAGTGGACACCCATTGCCCAAAGCAACATGTTTGCATGTTTTCAATTGAAGTAATAAAAATCAAAACCTGGCTCACTTGATCACCGAGTCATATATTGCGTAAGACATGGATTTAACATTAATATTCCTGGACCAATCAGAAAATGAATAAAATGCGGATATCAATACAATTTAGTTCCGATAGTTTTCAAACTCTAGAAAATTCAGTAAAAAGGATATTTTTTGTATAAAATATAAATACATTTTCCGGTAAAATTTTAGATTTTTGTTTTTCGAAACAACAAATATAAGAAATTTAAAAACTGAAATATTCAAAGAAAATGTCATAGTTTCGAGGCAGTTTTGCAATATGTTATATAGAAATAAAAAAAGTTACTATATTAGGAAATAAAAAGAAACCGCCAGGATGCTGAGAGACGCCCACGCATCGGAAATCTTCTCCTTCGAATACCAATTCTGAAAAGATGCAACAGTTATTTATTATACGACGTAATAACATGAAAGGTCAAAAAGTAGAATAATTATACTTGTTTGAAGAAGATTTATATTCCTTGATCAACATTTTATAGTTAAAAGATATTTTAATAATATTGTAGGGTTAAATTAAAAGGTTTTTTAAAAATAAAGTATGCGCGGAGCTTAAATAGCTATTTTTGCCTCAAATTTAATATAGAATTCCCGAGGGGTTTTTTAGTTGCAATTTAACAAATTATAATTTATTTCCGATATTTTTCAAAATTCACACAAATCATAAAAAGAGATATTTTTTCTATAAAATTATGGCGTATATTTTACTGTATAGTTTTTCTCCGAAACAGCAAATACAAAAAATTCACAAACTGAAAAATTTAAAAGAAATTGTCACAGCTTCGTGGAATGTCTCAATCGTAAAATAATCAAAATTTAAATGTCCAGGTTTATTTGAAAGGGGATGAAAATAATCAGATAGCGATATTAATAGTTAATTTTATTTAAAAAAAAACTTAGTACTTTCAAGTCTTAATCAGTTCTTCCTCAGCAAATATTTTTTGTTTTCAAAACAAAAATATTCTCTGGGGAAGAACTGATTAAAGGCTTGAAAGTACTAAGATGTTTTTAAATAAAATTAACTATTGTCATCTATATGTGATTATTTTAATAAGAAGGGGGGGAGGATTGTACTTTGTGCTTATATATAACTAAATAAATAAACAACGTTAAAGAGCACAAATATTATAAAATAAATCTGGGTGCGCGTGCCAGCTTATTTTTACTGTTGCTTTGCGACGTTTTTTAGTCAGTTCGCCTTAGCGGCGAGCTCAGTTACACGGCTTATTTTATTTTATTTTACGATGTGACTTTCTTTTACGTTTTACACTTTTTAGCACTGATGATGGGACTTTAGAAGTCCCGAAACATGTATTCTTTTAACATCTTTTATTTTATAATATTTGTGCTCTTTAACGTTGTTTGTTTATTTAGTGATCATTTTAATAGCCTTTCAAATAAACCTGAGCAGTTTAAAGTTCATGTTGTATATTTTGTGTTAAAAATAATGTGAAAATTGCGCTCCAACCTATGTTTTTATTTCGTTTTTATTTTACTTGACTCAATCGTCTTGCGATATCCGATACAGAAAGAAGACACATTACTTTTAGGAGATAAAAAAGAAACCGCCTTAGGTCTCTGAAAGCATCTTTCCTCTGAGGATGCTGAGAGACGCCGACTTAACAAAAATCTTCTACTTCCAATACGAAATCTGAAAAAAAGGCAATAGTTATTCTAAGGCCTAATAACATGAATGGTTAAAAAGTAGAACATTTATATTTGTTTGTATTGCTTTAACTATATTTTATAGTTAACGGATATTTTAATAATATTGTAGTAATAATTTAAAGTAAAATATGTGCAGAGCTTAAATAGCTGTTTGTTCCTCAAATGTCATATAGAATTCCTTGTATTTTTTTTATTTAATTGCAATTTTAGAAATTACAACGACCATTGGGAAAATAACTCTTTTTAACTAATCGTAAGATTAACTAAGAGCTTTTGTTTTTATCCACGAAAAGAATTTACATTGCTAATAATATATATATATATATATATATATAGCTGCCAACCTTTACGCATTTTTTCTACCACAAAACTTTTATAGCAAATATTGTCTTAATTAAACGTCGAAAACATATGTTTAAACAAATGGAAAATCTCTGTACAATTTTAGTGATAGCAAAAATGCATAAAAGTTGGCAGCTGTATGTATATGTATGCAACGTGAAAAATTACCGCTGTTTTTATAGATTGTGAAACTGTGACTGTTTTTAAAGACTGTGTGTATGACTGTTTTTTAATTTCATATTTTATATCGTAACTTTTTATTGACAGGAAGCAAAATTCACCTATAGCATAAAAAAGTGATACATTTTTAAAACAAATAGTAGTGTATTATCATACAAAATAAAACAAATATGTACATTCTTCCTCATATATCGTGAGAGTCTTATTTATTTTGTCTTATGTAGACAAAATATGTCAAATTATTTGTTTGAGAAAAACCGATTGAAATAAACTTATCGTAAATAATTCTTCCCTTTCATTGAAATTTGTGTAGCAGAAAACTTTTGTAAGAGAACGATTCATTGTTTATTGAGCTTTAATTTTATTCCGCTACTCCACAATTCTCATATTTGTTTACCGAGTCTTGTTTCATCGAAAAAATTCGAATTCTGTTTGAATACAGAGATTTTGATGTTGTTTAAGATAAAATTATAATGTGAAATGCATTTTAAAGTTTGAAAGGAATATTTTTTTCTGTTTTAGTTGCTTAAACAAGTATAAGATATACATGTATAAAACATAATGGAGTTTCATCTAAAATAATATTTGTTTTAGCATACTAAATGTGTATTCTATATGTATTCAGTCATATGTCAGTTCCATGTATTTCAAATTCATGTTTTTTAGGCTGTTCTCAAATCCAAAAGAATTAACTTTATTAATATTTGGTGTGGAAAAAACCGGAGACCTTTATTAATTATGTTAGGGGCTGTTTTGTACCCAATAACAGGGTTTTAAATGCATACGTATCAATATGATAAAGCCTATTTATAAATTTTGTTTACCGTCTGGCATTTCAAAAATTTTCAGGGGTCGCAGCATCAATAAAATTTTCACACTTTCCGACCACAATTTTTGAACGATAATATTTATTCTAAGATTTCATTGTAGATCCTAACCCCTTGGGGACGAGCGACACCTATACGTGCCGCGAAAAGGCTTAAGAAGCCTTGCTTATTTCCACCAGTAAATTCTTACTGCGAAATTTTCCTAATTTAATCGAAACATTTTCTTGATCTAACAAGACACAAATTTCTGTTTTTAAAAAATCGGTGGCAAAACTTTGAACTTTTCGTAAAAGGCTCCCGTCGCCAAGGGGTTAAAGGAATATGAATGGAGGATGTTTGATTTAAAATACTGGTAGAAAAGTGCGAAAATTCTAGGGACGCTGCGACCCCTGAATTTTGCTAAAACAATATAAAATATAGGTTATATTTACTCTTAAAATGCAATACAAAATAAATGTAGATTCGATTCAATACCATATAAGAATATACAAAACTCTAATACGACTATTTAGATAAAACAGTTCCATTAATTCCAAAATCGCCATTACTAAATTCGTTATAAGTATGTGTATGCAAATTAAAATCCTTTTATCGCATTATCCATTGAGTTCGATCGCTTCCCTCTTTATTACAGAGTACAAGTGTGCTGTGTTCCTCTGTTACAAACAACCTTACAAGAGAACTTCCTATTGACTGCCTAAACATATTATCGAAAGCAAGCCTATTATGAAAGCATACATTCGTTGCAAATAGTGATAAGTTAGTTTTAATAATTCTGATTATTCAGAAAAAGATATTAAACTCAGCTTCCCAGTTTGCCAGTACTAAACCCATTATAGAAAACATACATGGAAGACGTTTTTAGCTGAAAAAAATTTTTTTACAAAAAAATTTTCTTATTTATTTTAATATTATAAAGTATAAATAAAGTATAGTTCGTCCGTTCCTTTGTATCAGGTAATCTCTGAAACTGCCGAACGAATTTCAAAAGTAATGGTATAATTAATCGTGTTAGTAAAAGTGAAATTTGAAAATCTGTTGTTCCCATTCGCAAAATGACGTCAGCGTTACACACAGACACATTTGTTCTTTATTTTCTTGAAACCAAAACTCGTATTTTTAGAGCAAATTTTACAATTTTTGAGATTTCTGTTTTTTTTTTAATCTAGAAAGCTAAAGCACCTTTTCATTTATTAAAAAAGTTTGTTTTTCAGCGTGTCTAATAAAATGAAAAAAGAAACTTGCTATTGAACTACATGATTATGAATGCAAAGTTCTTAATATTTGACAAAAAATATTGACACAAAATTGAATTTTAGATAAAATAATTACACAAAATTTATTTAGGCAACATTCTTTTTATAAATGATTTCTTAAATTTGTAAAAATATATTGGTTTCTAGAAATACAGAAATCTTTCCGAAATCGCGCATTGCTCGAAAGTGATTACTGTATATTTTCAGTAGTGGTTATATTATATTTTCCCCAAACAAGAAGCATTTGACTTTTTTTTTTGTGTGTACCATAACAAAATTGTAAACAAAGCTGTTTTTCAACATGTATTTCTAATAGCTTACAAATTTTATTATTTGGATGCAAAATAGATATTCCAAATGAAAAAGAAAATTTTGTGAAAAATGATTTTTCAGCTAAAAACGATTTTTATCCATAATATCTATAATGCAAGCCCCTCCCCACTCGGTGGTTTTGTTTTTATTTATTTATTTATTTTTGAGCAACACTTTTTTCAAGCAAAAAATCTTCTTTATAAATTTAGTAAAAACATAACACGTTTTTATTGCAGCTGTTGTAAAAATTTAACACGGATTTCTTTATAAAAAATTACTGGTTTTCGTACGTGTGAAAGAAAAGGACCAGTGGGAGCCCTAAATAGTGGCTTGTATATTTGTAAATCTTGAAAGCTAAGTTTGATATTCTTTTCTTAATTATCAGCAGCGCCTGATTACGAACGGAATACATTTACACAAGTAAAAAGAAACAATAAATCTCGGTTTATTCATTGCAGATATTATTTATGAAAACGACGATTAGATAAAGCGATCATTCCAATAAGTTTTTATTGGTGTGAGTGCGTCCCGTTAGTAGTCAGGACTTGATTATAAGAATTATAATAAAAGCTGATCCATCATTACCTGCAGCGAATTCATGCTTTCATGATAGATTCGCCTTCGATAGTATGCTTACGCACTCAATAGGAAGTTCTCTTTTCAGGCTGTTTGTAACAAAAGAACGCATTTAAACACTTCCTCTGACGTAGAAGCGACATGGAAGCGAATAATGTAAAAGGGATTGAACTCAACGGATAATGCGATAAAAGCCTTTGTATTTGCATATGCATATTCACTGCAACTTCCGAAATGGAGATTTCAAAATTAATAGAAATGTTTCATCAAAATATCCGTGTTACAGTTTTGTTATTCTAGGCTAATATTGAGTAAAATCTACATTCATTTGTTATTACGTATTATTTTATGAAATTATATAACCTACCATAATATTATTTTAGAAAAATTATTAGAATGCCAGACACTACACATATTTTAATAATCAGGTAATGCCATATTGATATGCATACATACAAAGTGTTGTAATTTACAGAATTATTATTATTATTATTACTAGTACACCGTACCCGGGTTTCCCGGGTCACAAAGTAAAGGTGAAAACTTTTTTAAAATTTAAAATTGGAAAGTCTAATAAATTTTTTCCTGCTTAATAGGCTTTTTAAACTGCCAACTAATTCCAAATAGCAATTTTATATGAAACATAGTATTTATGTAATCATATACAGCTTTAAAAATTATCGGTACTTCCGTGTTAGCGGGGCCGTAGTTAAGGGGGCACTATGGGCGACTCACCCCCTCCCTAAAATATTTTGAGCCCCCCCCCCACTGGAAAATATTCCAAAGTCACTCAATGAATTTCTGTTCCGAAAATTCAAATGAAATATTATTTAAAAATCTAATTTAGTTTTGAAACCTTTTCACAGTTTTGCAGAGTTACTAAATTGTATCTAAAATAAGTGTTTCACACTCCCTCATCCTATTTGCACATATGAAGCTAACATGATGGGCTATTTTGCACCAGTTATACTCTCAAAACTTCATCATCATATACTTTTCTAAGCATAAAATTAAGTTATTTTAACAGTTTAATAAGAATCAGAGTACCTACACTATGAATATGCACTAATTTATCTTTCTGCGTCAGAGAGAGAGAAAGAGAAACTATGAGCCCCCCCTACATTCTCTTAAGCCCTCCATATTGTTCACTACGGTCCTGCGAATTAGACGCAAGATAGCAGTTATTAGCCAAAGATTTCGCCAAAGAATAAAATTGCATTCTCAGTTTTTAAAAACAACCAAGAAAATATGACACCCAGATATTCTTTAAAATACATTTTTGTAAAGGTTAATTGATGTATCTTTTGTAAAGTAAGTTTACAACGAACTAAAAGTCACTAAATTCATAGATAAAAACGAAATAAAACCAACAACATTCACCGGGTTTTATAGCCAACGATACATTGACATAACATGTTTTTGATTACTATTTTTTTCAGTTGCTATGAAAAAAATGACGACTAAAATATACAGTGATCTGTTATTTTCCATGGAGAAAAGAGATAGATGGAGGTGCAGTATGCGATTAAAACGGTTTGATGGGCGTTATTCTTCCAATGTAAGTCTCTCATTCGGCCCAAACAAAACAATCACATGGAACAGAGACCGAATTTTTTAACATCATTTTTTCTCTAAATGAAAAAGATCTGAATATATTTTAGCATTATAAAATAGCATTTCATTGTATTATGAATTAAAATTGCATCGCTAATTTTTTTTCTTTTTTGTGAAAGCACACCGTTGTATTTGATGCAATGCAGCGAATTTTAGAGTTACATTTTTGGCGTCACCTCCAGCCACTAAACTGCATCTCTATTTTTCTTTTTTGTGAAAGCACACCGTTGTATTTGATGCAATGCAGCGAATTTTAGAGTTACATTTTTGGCGTCACCTCCAGTGGCTATTTTTTCTCTTTTTCCCACATAAATGCGATACTCAAGTTGCCACCATTAGAGAAATTTAACCAAAAACTACAAAAAAAAATTAATATCTCAAAAACAAATTGAGATACAGTTTTCTAACAAATGGCATTTAAAAGTGCATTTTTTTTTCTCTAAACGATGGTATAAAGATTGAAAACGTGCAATGTCTAGAAGTTGAAAAATTTACAATAGCGAAAATTGCAAAACCGAAATTTCATCGGAAAGTGTTGCCATTCAAAACATGACGTATGCGTTACGCACAGATACGTTTGGCCTTTATTATATAAATTTTACGTTTGATTTTGTTTGATAGCCTTGACGTTACAACTTTAGTTATTATAAGAATAAACTTCTAATGTATAATTTATGAAGAAATGTAAATTCGGATTATAAGTGGCTGCATTTAAACGAATGTAATAAAACATGTATATTTTTATCAATTACACAGGCCTGCAAATTGAGAGTCATAACTTCCTCTCTAGAATTTGACAGCTGATTCTAGGGTATTTTGGTGCGCTGATTACGAATATGTACTTAGTTTTTTTCCATCACCTTCAGATTTTTCAAAAAAGATACAGATAGAAAATAGAAAAAAAACACAAGTTTTCACATAAAAAATATATATTAAAAAAAGTACATTACTTTTAACATAAAAAACAACTAAAATATAATAATAACTTAATACTAATCTAAATTACATGTAAATTTTATTTGTGGAACCTGATCCTTTTTTCCTGGAAGCTTCGGTTGTACGATTTTCGCTTAAATTTCCGGTTTGGATCGTCGCGCTTCAACAACCAGCAGTAGTCCGCCATCATGCTAGTATTCCATCTTCTTTGATACCGGACTTCTAGCTCTTTCAAATTTTGGTGAAATCTTTCGCCTTGTTCTTTGCTAACGGCTCCTAGATTTTCTGGGAAGTAATGATCTTCACTCATTAGGATCGTATTCAATGTCGTACATTTTCGTCAAGCCTGGAATATCTTTACAGTACACTAAATCTTGATCTTCAGCGAAGAATGGAAGAAAATATTTTTCTCTGTGACGGTACCATGAAAATGAAGTACCAGGTGCAAGCATATTTTTTTCTTTTAATCGTGATCCGAGAAGTTTCGCTGCATCTTTGGGGAGATTCAAATCTCTTGTCAAGTCGTTTAAATGTGACTGGGAAAAGAGCTGACACTCGTTAGAATCTACTTGAAATTCAGGATCAGATTGGTATATATCCTGTTCATCTGTATCACAGTCAGAATCTTCAATTTGTATAGTCGGAAACGGGGGCTGCACCATTTTTGAATCGCCGAAAATTGCAGACGTAACTGATGAGACGTTTGGATAGTTTATGTCCCTTTTATTTTTAGAATTGTATCCAGTTATGTCACAAAAACAAAAGTAGCAATCTTTAACATAGTCTTTAGGCTCTCTCCTTAGCATAGGCGAAACGATTTTGAAGCTATTTTTCTGTCCTTTTGACCACTTGCGAAGTTCTAATAAACAAGTCGTACAAATTTTATGAGGTGTTCAAGTTTTGTCTTGGCTACTTAAAACGTATCCAAAATAACTTTTGTAAGTATTTTTTACAAAGTCCGTAATGCTGTTTCGTTGTTTTTTCACCATAAATTTCCCGCAAATATAACAAAAACAATTCGGATAATTTAAACAGCTTCGCAATGACATTTTAAAAGTTATGTTGCAAAATGCGCACTTCAACTGTTAATTTTCTAAATCAGTGCGGGTACTTATGCAAAAACCCTTTGGTTTATCTTTATGACACCCTTTTCGACTAATATTTACAACAATTAGGTTATATTACCTAATCATTATGTATTAATGAGCTCATTACTAAATTAATCCAAAATGACCTGTTTTCAACATGGCTAATGTGAATTACTTATACTTATTATGTACTAATTAACAAATTACTGTTTTGAAGTAATTTCTATGTCACCTTACACTAATTAAATGCAATAAAAATTAAGCTGAAGTAATTTAATGACGTTTTATAATTTTTAAAATATAGACGCCCAGACATTTTTCAGCAAAATCTTAAATATTAAATATAAAAAAATCCTGACGTGATGGAATTTTTTTATTATTTTTCTCTTAATCAGCACATCAGAAACTATAGAAAACGTTACTCAGATTTCAAAGAGGAAAACCATTGCAGACCTGTGTTATTGTAAGAAAATTTTAAGGAAATGCATTTGAATATGTAAATAAAAGTTTCGAATAAAATTCATGACTGCTGCTGAATATTGTTACGATTGTAAATTAATGCTCAAAAATGCATCAAAGAAGGCTGTTAGCTGACAAAACAAATTTTTCATTTAACCAGTCGGTTTCATTATAATTTATATAGTATAAAAATTTCACTTTAAAGTACAGTAAAACCCCGATAATTCGGATAAATTGGGACCAGACCCAATCCGGATTATCCGGAGAATTAGAAAAAATGAAATAAAATAAAACATTCTAACAGAAAATCACCTTAATGTTAAACTCATTGAATATTTATAGACAATAAAAATGTTTACTTTGTTTAATTATTCCGAAAAGATTGCAGAAAAAGTTTTTTTTTTAAATTCAGAATACGACGGTGAAACAAGTTAATGTTATGGAAATTAGCCAATCGCTTCTCAAACTTGAAAAAAAAAGACCAAACCTATCCGGATTATACGGAGATCCGGATTAACGGGGTCCGAATTAGCGGGGTTCTACTGTATTATAATTTCACATTAACATTTATTATTTTAAATTCTAATGCGGAATTTACCTCTTATAGTACATTAACCTTCCTACCCTGAATGGGTCTAATCGACCCATTGCTATAATTTGTTTTATACGATTCGAACCAGAACTTTTTTCATAAGAAAAATTTATTATCACACAAAAAATAAGCCAATTTAATATATTAAAATGATTTAGATAACAATTCTGGTGTGAAATGTTTTTATCAAGATTGAATAAAATTTGAACAGGTTTAGAAGGTTAACAATATAAAGAGAAGCCCTTACGTGTTATTTATTATTAATTAAAATGAGTAATCTAATTTGGTACAAAGACGTTCTTAAATGTTTATATACCGAAAATGTATTTTAAATAGAAATCTTACTAAAGTCACTTTTAAGAATGAAAGAGCAAATAATATGTTAGCATTACCATAAATGAAAAGAAAACAATCTCCAAATTTAATTCTTTTCCGAAAAATAAGTTTAAAAATGAAAATACATATGTAAAGCAACGCGGAATTTTAATTAAACTTTTCTTGAAACATTTTAGTGTCAGTCTTTTTTTCCACGTTAATATTTAAATAGCGAAAGATTTTAATTAAAAATAACTTCAAAAAAGGCTCAGATTAATCATATTTCTTGCAATTTTGCTTACGCAAATATCATTTTAGTTTTGCATCCGATTTCGAATCATAAATGAAAAAAAAATCATATTTTGCGAAAGATGCAATAGGAAAAAAATGCCGCGTGATGAGATTTTTAATTTTGAAATCCCCGTGGTATTATATTATTACACTTCAGAATTAATATTTTCATATCATTTTGGAGTAGAAGTCGAAATATAAATTTTATCAATGTATGTTTTGTTATTAAATGTCAAAAATGTTGCACGATAAAAAAAATCACAATGAACAAGAAATTTGTATATATAGAACAAACAACTTGATATTTCATTATTTATATTTCTTTTTTCTTTTTTTTTTAACATGAAAAATGCTTCGGTTTATCTGTCTGGCCATCAGTTTGTCAGCCGTGTTCTGACTTGAATAAATAAAGTCAGATTGTCATGAAATAAACATGTGCCATTGATACTTAATATAGCATATTTGATATTGAAATAAAATGTTAGGACTTACGGTTCATTGGCAGGGACAGTCAAAATATTCCAAAAAACTATGGGGGAAAATCACTTGCGGTGTATTTTAATGATATGACATTATTATAAAGTTTTCCGGCACACATGTTCCCCTCCAGACACGCCTAATTTTAATTTCAAACTTGCAAGCGGCGCAAGAATATTTTAAAATTTTGCTCTTTCATAGTTAGAAGATTACATTAAAAAGTAATTAAATTTAAAAAGAAAAAAACCTTTTTAAATGCCGGAGTCAGTTAATAATTTCTCATTTTAGGAACAGAATTTAACTGCGCCAAAAACGGATAAGCATATCGAAGTTTATATATATCATTGAGATGTATTACACGGTTCTAGTATTATATTCGGCTATTTCCATGAGTACTTGTAGTGTAAGTCACAGGCTACGATTTTTGGCTACCAGTATTATAGAACTAAAAAAATGTCATTAATTTTATTGGCACATTCTCATTAATTGAATAAGGCCAAGCAGACTTTTCGAAAATAACGGTGGCTAACAAGTATATCAAATAATAAGTTGTGTGACTTACACTACAGAACCCATGGAATTAGCCATTCATGTAATTTATCGTTCATCAGTGCACAAAAGTGTTTGATGTCAATATTTCCAGAGAAGAATAATATGTGGAAGTGTGTTTTCAGTTTTGATACGCGTTTTAAAATTTAACTGTGTTCTCTGCATATCAACTGGTGTGCATAAATTTTATAAAGATATACAGGGCTGCACAAAAGATCGTTAGTACATTACCATTTAAATTACGAAGAGAAATTACAACATAAATAATTTTAAAAAAAAGTTTAAAGCACCAAAGCACTTTATTTCTTATTTCAAACCAAGAAAATGATAGTAAACACATTGATGGATTTAAAATAAATTATTTGTTACAAACAGATCACATTATATGATTTTGAAGTTTTTTGATTTTTAGTGTATATATTCGAAAACATTCGAAATAACAATGATATTTTTTTTTAGTTTTCAATCTTTGAAATCATTCAAGTTTTTTTTATGCTCATTTGTGGGTTAACACACAATGAATATGTTTAAACAACATATAAATTAAGTCAGAAAATACGTAATAGATTTTGATAAATGCGGAGAGCTGTAAATTTGTATACTTCTAAGATAAAGAATAAATTAAAAATTGATAACATTTTACTATTTATTTGCAAATAATATATTTTTATTGCTTTCAAAAAAATATAACAATTTATATCTATAATGTCTGTTGCATTTTTTTTTCTTTTTCGAAAAGAAAACAATTAAGAAGATATGGTAAAATTACTTGTAAAAACATTTAACGAGGAAAGTACAATCATGTTTTATTCGCCGACGCGACGGATGCTTTAGTTTAGATTGCTGAAGATTTACGACTACTGTATGGAGGTTCCGCCGAAATTTTTTTATAAACGTATATATCCACACGAGAAGAACATTCTGTAATTTTTTCAGATTTTTCGGGGTATGCCCGCATGGAGACCTTCCTTGTGAGTAGAGGGTATGCATTTTACTTGATTTTTCATTTATTTTATAAATTAATCTATAAAATTTTTCTGGTCGGAAAGTTTAATAAATATTTTTATTAATCAGAAGCATAATAATGAAGGACTGCTTTGTGAAAAAAATATTAAAATTTTGTTGTTTTATTATAATATAAAGCAAATATTGAACATTTACTATATAAATAAAGATAAACTTTAATTGAAAAATTATTTAATTACAAATTTTCATTGGAACTTGCACATGTGATTTATTACAGTGACGCGACCTAAAATCAGAATGATGATTTATATTAACGATTTCCTAAAAATAATTATTACATTTTCATTTCGTCCTTTTAGTTACTTTTCAACAAAGTTAAAAAATATATATACATTCGTTTTGTCTGTACGGCTGTCCACGCTCTAACTAAACTCAGATTTTCATGCAATTGGCAAAGCACATTCTGGTCACATAGGTCACATATATGAACTATGTGGGATTAATTGTTCACTACAGGGACATCCAGAAGAATTCCATAATATTATGGTCTATGGGTAAAAATCATATGCAGAATATTTTATTAACATTACGCTACATCCAGGGCCTGATTACTAACGGGGCACTCTCCCACCAGGAAAAAGAAAAAAAAATTCTTCCTTATTCATGACAGTAATCTTGTATGAAAAGGGCGTTTAAAGAAGACGAAAATTTCTATAAATTTTTTCTGGTGAGAGAGTGCCCCGTTAGTAATCAGGCTCTGGCTACATCAAATGCATCGCAATTGATATAAACCATTGAACTTCATTGTAAGATGATTACGATAGAATAGGATGCTCATAGAATTTGTCGTTTATTTACAGGGACACACGAAAGAAATCGGTTATAGTACTGTACTTAAAAAATAATTGTTAGAAAATAGTTTTCAATTTCGGAATGTGCTCTTAAATTTAACAGTTTTCTGATTCATTTGTAATCGCATAAATAAATGGCACTAAAACCTCGTCTGGCTTCGTCTGTCTATCTGCAGATAACAGCTCAAAAATTACCCAATAATTAATTAATATAATTAAAATTAATAGTTTAAAACTTTAAATATATATTTGTTACGGAATTTAGTCGGTTCATTTCAAATTTTATGGAACTGGGATCTATAGTTCAAATACAAGGAATATCAAAAACATTCCATTCCATTATTGCAGATGGGATAAATAATTTAAAGTGCTCTTTGATGATGTTACACCCATCCGAACATAATGAAATTGATATGCATTTGTGTGGTTATGGATGATAATCTTTGAAAATGTGATTTCAGTATATATATGTATATATATATATATGTGTGTGTGTGTGTGTGTACATATATACATACAGAGAAATATGTTTAACACGAAAACGCTTAACAAGAAAAACCGGTTAACACGAAATGATAAAGCGATCCAGGCAGCATACTGTACAATTTAATAGTATTTTTATATGAAACAAAAATCGGTTAACACAAAATAAATTCGCTTTCAATTTTCAATGACATGTTTGTTACAAATCATTATAGAATTTATTTATATTACTTAATTATAAATTTTATTTTCTTCATTCCCCCCCCTTTTTTTTCTACCAGTTGTCATCATGCAGAGTGTTTTTTATAAGTCGTGATTGTAAAACCCTGTAAAAAAAACACTGATATTTTACTAATATGCTCCCAAAGCAGTGGGAATTTTTAGGCATGATTAAAAAAACCTATAATCAAACCGACAGATGGTTCTTTCTAATATGCAGTAAAGTGAAGTGATGAGCTTGCGCACGGCTCGCGCGCATTGGGGATAAAAGGGTGAAGCACGCATACCTCGTATTCGTTATTTTAGTGATGTCCTCACAATGAATGTGCCATTGATGCTGAAAACGGCGGACAACATTTTAAAAATCCAGAGCTGCCAACTTCTACGCTTTTTTTAAATGACATAAATGTGTTTAGAACCAATAATTCTTTTTAGTAAAATGTTGGCAAATTTATCCATTGATATGAATCACGTTACATATTGTCGATTGTTATGTAAAATTTCTGTATCAAATATTTTTATTTGACTGTAAATAGGCGTAAAAGTTGGCAACAATAAAAATCTGTTGCGCAGTGCCTTACGAATGCTTTACTCTATATTTTTATTTCGTTCTTCTTTTGTGAAGATGTTCTCAGTCCATTTTCCCAATTACTGAATTCAATATGTTGTTTTGATATTCATAATAAAGTTTTATTTTTGTCAATGTTCCGCCCTTTTTTTCCAGAAAGCAGTAATTGGGAAAAAGGGACTGCGAATATCTTCACATTCGTATGGAATGGAGCAACTAACGCAAGAGATTTTCAACAAGCTGCCGTCACTGCGAAGATATTTATAGAAAAAGAAAAACGAGGTAAACTTCGAGATTTTTATCGCCAATACACATGTGACGTGTGCAAACTCGTCTCTTGACTTTACTACATGTACAGCACAATCTGCCGGTTTGATTACAAGATTTTTTTTAACCGCGACTAAAAAATTGCTATTGCTTTGGCAGATAATTGCTGACATTTCACGTGTTTTGGATCGGTGGTTTTTACAATAGGTTTTTACTTTCAGGACTTTAAAATAAAACCCTGAGAAATTAAAAATTAAAGTTTCCATTAGTTAACATTACAAACGATATTCTTTTGCCATTTAATTTTTCTTAAATAATTGAATTATAATGGTCAGAGAGAAAAGTCATTTAAAAATCCGTTTTTTCTGCATTCTTAAACTAGCACTAATATATATATATTTTTTCCCTTTGACAATCTGATTCTTGACATTGTTTTTTGTTGTACAAAAGCACTTTAAAATGTCATCAAATGTTTCTTTTAATAACTATTTTCTGATAAATTATCTCCAAACGCTAGATAGCATATTTGTATCATTTATATGCCCTTATAACACATAACAGAAACATTTTCAGTGCTCTGTTCAAAGCTTTTAAAGAGGAAAACAACTGAAATTTTCCGTTTTTTAGGGCTGACACAAGCTACTATTTTTTAATTATAACTAGCACCACTTTTTTTAAAGAGAAATCCTTAACAGTTAGTTTTACAACATTTGCAAGAAAAAGATACTTTAAAATGAATATTAGAAAAATATTGGTACGAACTGAATATAAAAATAGTCGACTGTGGCAGCCCTGGTTTTTGTATAATAAGAGCATAAACAGTTATTTTTATCGATAAAAGATTAAGGCAGTGTTGTTTGGTATACTATTGTTGAACAAGGTCTTTAAGTCTTTGTAGAAAAAGTCTGGATATCTTTTAGCTTAATGAAATGTGTTTATACAGTTTGAAAGTTGATATTATTGAGTAATAGTTAAATAAATAAGTTGCTTATTAAATGCACGTAATTTTTATGTTCGATGTTTAACAATTAAAGATTATAGCTAGTATCACTTTTAAAGGTGTACAATACTTTTTTTGTTTCCTACAAACACCTACCGCAAGGAGCAATTTATTATAGAAAAAAAAAATAAAATATCTTAAGGTAAATTTGCTCTACAGTTTGCACTAAATCTCGAGTAAGAGGCCGTCCATAAATGATGCCATGCTGAGAGGGGGCGCTCAAAGTGGGGAGGAGGTTTCCTGAAATTTGTCACAGGTTGTGACAAGAGGGTAGGAAGGGGTAAGAAAAAATGTGACACCACACATTTTTGTTTAAAAAAAACTTTAAAATTCAGCAATGTAAATTTGGAAGTTATTTGAATTTTAAGTAGTTTGTTTTCATAAAATAAAAAATAAATTTCATTTCAAATCCATCAAATTATGGCAAAAAATTTAACGAAAAAGGTAATTCATAAAGAAAATTGAAAGTCAGTCATAATTCAAAGCAGTTTCATAAAGATCTATCCATTCCTGTTATTTCAAGAGGATTCGGCCAAATTTTATATTCTTCACGATCGAAAATGAAATCTGGTGTTATTTCTGCATCACAAATACATGTGTTTACATTATTATTCCGAGAAGTGCACGGCAGTGTGGGAGAATTGGAATAAAGTCATTTTCTCTAGAAAAGTTGTTGCTGATTAGGTTTTAGAGTAAATTTTTGAGCAAGTTACTGTACTATGCTCCATTTTGAAATATTTACACAATTTTAGCGATAACCATAACCCAAAAACTAATAGACGGAATTTTATATATCTAGAATCTTCTTGATGGGCATAGTCAGCCATTTATTTTAGCATTTTGATAGCGAATTTTGAAGTATTAACTTGTATAAGATAGGTTGGAAGTTTTAGGATTGGCACATCCGTTTTGTTAATTAGGTAATGTATTTAAAAATTACAATAAATTCTGTCGAACACAGATTCTGTGTAAGACAGCAAATCTATGTAAAGCAAAAAGATTTTAAAGCATCTCCAAATGAACTTATCAAAGAACTTTCAATACAATAATTCTGTGATGAGTCTAATTGTGCTGTCTGACCACACTGTAAAACATTTGGTGTAACGTTACTCCATAAAACTGGTGGCAGCATTGCTGCCTCCAGTCTTATGGTGGTTTGTAACCGATATAAATGGAGTAACATTACACAAGTCTTGTGTAAGTGTACATTATATTATAAGTAAAGTTACACCATTCCTGTGTAAGGTTACACCACAATTGCCTGTAAGCTTACATAGAAGCTGTGTGTAAGGTTACACATGTAGGAGTAAGCTTTCACAACATTTGTCGGTAATCTTGCACAGTAATTGCGTGTAAGGTTACACCATAATATTATGAAATATAACAAATTCCTATGTAAGGTTACACCACATGTGTCTGTAACCTTACACATTAACTGTGTGTAATTTTATACCATAATATTGTGAAACATGACACAAATTACTGTGTGAGGTTACACTACATTTATCTGTAAGCTTTCATAGCAATTACGTGTAAGGTTCCCATCTGTAGAGATAAGCTTTCACGACATTCTTCTATAATCTTACACAGCAATTGCTTGTAAGTTTGCACCATAATATTGTGAAACATAACACAAATTCCTGAGTAAGATTACTCCAAATATGTCTGTCCTCTTACACAGTAATTTTGAGTTAGGTTTCACGACAATATTGTGAAACATAACACAATTCCTGAGTAAGGTCACAGTACAATTGCTTGTAAGCTTCCACAGTAATAGTTTGTAAGGTTACGCATCTGTAGGTGTAAGTTTCCCCCACATATTTCTGTAATGTCACACAGTCATTGCGTGTAAGTTTATACATTAGTAGGAGTAAGTTTTTCCCCATACTTTCTTCGAAAGTTATCCATTTTTATGTGCAACAATTCATTACATTTGACTGTTACAGTTTCACATCATGTAAGCAAGGTTACACAGTACATTTTAGAGATGTAACACTACCTTAACTTTTCACAGCAATCGCCATATTTCACTATATATTTTTGTACAGTTACGTAACATGTGTGTACAGTATTTGTATGTTTGATTAAACCAGATTTATTTGTTTAGCTATAGAAAAATATTATCCTAAAAATGATCAGTTTTTTCATTATTCCTGAAAAATGTGGAACAATTTATAATTTTCCTTATACTGAAAATTACTTGTTAAAATGCCCATATCTCACCAAATATTCTTGTTTTAATTAAAGTATGCCGTTTTACTGTTATATTTAAAGTCTTTTGAAATTTGGTATAAATTTGGTTGTTTGTATTTTGCACAGAAATGATAACATATTTCTGAATTTGCATGCCATGCTTACAAGAATACCAATCAGGACCCACATAGTCATTTTTTTCAATGATAGACCAATTTGAGCATTTTCCATTTCATCGGTGAGCAGATGTACTCTATATTTCCATTTATTATACTCTATTTGCCGTCGCGATTAAAACTTCACTGAAAAAAAAAATAACTATCATATTTTAAATTCCACGATTTCAAGGATGTTCTTTTTAATTCCCCAAGAGCGTTTCAATAAATATAGATATTTGACAAATTGTGTAATATCGAATGCCACTAAATGTTAGGACATGATTGTACATTTTCAGAAATGTCTAAAGATCGAAGTACAATAAAAATATAAATTTTATAGCCTATCATATTGTATACTAATGTTCTTTTATAATATAAATCCCTTAGGATGATAGTTTTTTGTAGTCTTGGAATCTTGCAATTTCTATAAAATGGGATCCGTATATAAGGGATCCGATTTTCTACTTGCTATTTATGTGTTAAAAATCTATCCGGTTTGTCCTGTACTAAAAGAATTTTAACACAGTTATTCTAATTGGTAAATAGCTGTATTAATTGCAATCTTCTAATTTTGTTTTGGAATTTGAAAAATCTTTGAGACAGAATTTAATCTTTGACTTTCTTACCTGAAACTGTCAATTACTTCTGGATCAATCTGGAAAACCTAATTCACCCAGCTAACCTTATTGATTCATTTGGTCAGCTGAACAGAATAAATTGCGGGTAATATTAATTCAGTAAATGGTGGATAAGCAATTGCACTAAAATAATTTTAATACAATCAATTTAATGGTGACTGAATGATTTTAATTGTAATTTTTCTCCTTGGCTGAAAATATCTGAGCCAGTAAGAAAATTACAATTACTGCTAATCTGTACTTATGCTATCTATGATTCAGTAAACAGTACATTTCTAAACTTTTAATTGTTGGTTCAAGTACTTTCCTTCATGTGTGCTTAAATAGTAGGTATTTAATACCTGTTTTTTGGTGTTAAAAATAAGACAATTCTCATTTGTTTTGTATTTACTTTGGAATACCTCTATTGTCACATTATATGAATTCTCTCTTATGTCTTCAGTGGGTCTACAACAGAAAAAATGCAAAGGAGCGCATTGAAAAGGAAAGAACATCTTTACAGTGTATTGAGATAATATACCTTTATTTTTTGTTTGCAATGAACCCAAAGCAAACGGAATGTCGCAATCTTTTTCTCTTTTGCAGATTTTAGTTTTGAACAGACCTTTTTTAGGTTTTATAGTATTGCTTAGCTCTTAATACTTAATATTATTATAAATTTAAGTTAACAAAATGCATAAAGAGAGTACAAGTAAGTGATTCTTTGAATAATTAACTGTTCAATTGTTACATTTTACAAGCAGGTTATTTTCTATCCATAAAATGTTTGTCGTAGATACTTGGAGAATTTCCAGCTACTGGAGATATAAATAACTTATAATCCAATCTTTTTAAGATTACATTGATTTAGAATGCAGCTAAGTATTACTAATGAAAAAAAGCAATTGCATGATTTTAATCTTTTTTTAAATGAATTATTTTTTTTAAATTAAAATTAAAAACCAGCGTAATCTGTGTTGCTGAAAGACACACATATATTATCTCAATTAATGAAAATTGATCCAGGTTACAAGAAATTGCAGTTGCTTGTATCAACAAATGTCCCTTTTTAAAAGTTATATAATTTATTTTATATCTTAAGCAAATAAAAAGGAATTTGGAACATTCTGTATATTTGTAAGATGACTCCTGTAGTTCTGTTTCAAATAGAGAAATTGCTTTTATTAATTATTCAATTTATATCATATTTATGGGATACCTAAGAAATTGTACTTTCATCTAAATGATTTTTTTAAAAGAGGCAACTTTGACTTTTATCAACTATTTGAGATTGTGTTGCCCTGTAAATTAAGATTCTTTGTCCACAGTCAACATATGGATTTATAGGCCAATAATGTTATGAGTCAACATCCTGCATATAAGCTGGCTGACAAGTTAGTTTTAACAAAGCTTAAAAGGATTTAGGATAGATGGAAATATATTTAAATTCCAGATTGGTTCCAGATGATGGAGTGTGAATCCATTAAGAAAAAAAAGTTGCATAGGGCTATCTTCCATAACCCCGATAGACTTGTAGCCAAGTGGATGGTAACAAAAAAATATCTGCATACCATCTTACTGGGCAGATACCCTATTAAAATGTTAGACAATTCTGTGTGGAACACAATTTGTTAAAAAATGTTCCACTGAAAATAATACTGTAATTTCATTTTTTAACAAACACATTAAAATAGGGAATGCAATGAAAATCACTTTAAGACAAATATTGAATATTTGAACAATACTGATACTAAATATCTATTAAAATTAATCATAGTGAATTATTTTGCAAAATTATATTTATTCAAGTAACAACAACTTAATTAGATTGCCTTTAGTTTTAAATATTTCTGTAACTGTGAAAAAGGAGTAATGAACAAAATGTTAATTTGAAGAATCTAATTTAAAAGCATATTTTGTTTAAAAAAATAATATTTAGCAAATTTTTATAACATAATTATTTAAACTTAAAGACTTATATCTGAAATTTCTCATTGTTTCTAAATAATTTATATGTTTTAATCATTATGTGATTTTCCTTATTATTATGGTTGATACACGTTTTTTAGTTAATGCTTTAATTTAATAGTCATATATTCAGAAGGAATAGAATATTTGGCTTTCTATCCTCTTACTATTAACAAAATATTCGTTGCACCTCTAAATTGAAATTGCAGTAAGTTTTCACATTTCACTCAAATTTCTATAAGTTAGTTTAGATACCTCTGGACTGATATTCATGGGATCCTGAAATATCAGCACAAAGTACCCGCATAAAATCTTGTTTTTACTACAGCTTAATTATGAATATCAAATCTGTTTATTTTTAGAGCACACAGCACGTTTAATATTTCATTTTTAATATACAAAAAAATAAACAAGAAAACATCTACATTTATGAAAGCAGCTTGCACAATTGGTTATTCCAAATTGAAATATATTTACACACCACATACAGAAAATTAACATTAATTTCTATTCCATTGTGTTTTATTTAAAAAAAAGACTTCCAAGTTGTTGAACAAAACATCTACATTTATGAAAACGAGCTATCAGCATTGTTTATTTAAAATTTAAGGAAATTTACACACCACACACACACACACAAAAAAAAATTCTGAACAAATATGTACAGTCTCGCTCTCACCATTAATTTAAAACAGGGGAGGGGGGCAGACATATAACATAAAATACAAGTCTATCATTATTAAAACTCTACTAGAAAAATAAAAGTTTAATAACATGACCAAAAATTTGATACACTGAAGTGCAAACAAATTATGGGGTAGCAAAACTCAATAGCTTTTTGTCTTCTTTTAAATTCGTTTATAAAGTATGCATACACGTTTATTAGATATGATGATAAGATATGTTGGTTGTAACTTCACCGTCAGGAGGCACAGTTTCAAGTAATTTCTACAAAATTTTGTAGAAAAATCCTGGAAGTTGACGGCTGCTTGAAATTGCTATTCATGCGTGCCATCTTCAGAAGATTATCTTAACCTGGGGTATTTGCCCTATAAAGCGATAGCAATTTTCTTTCTTTGCACAGAATTTGGGTTGTCCGTGTACAATATTTCGCTCTCATTGGATCATTCAATTTCTCCATTTATCATTTTTTTCACTCACTGGAAAAATTTTCATAGCAGAGGATGAAAGGCGATGGCCACGGCAGTCTTCGCAAATTTGTGACACCTAGTTAAATGAAACATCATAATTAGTTCATTGCATCTTAATAAAATGTTTAGTTTTGATATACTTTAAATTAACTTTATTTTGATTAAATATTAAATTTCAAAAGTTAGAATGCCCCAAAATAGCAATGTGATTAACTTGAGCTAATTTAAACAGTATATTATATACAAGAATATTTACGGGGGGGGGGGGTATAAAATTTAGGACAAATCTACATCGAATACAATTTTCAAAGAAAATCATCAGATCAATACTACATCATATACTAGATACTACATGAAATACAATCTCTCGATAAATACAGTTATCAACTGTTATATTTCTTTCAAACAAAATTGAAAAAAAGCAAATTTTAAAATTAAAAACATAATTTTCTTTTTTAATCGTAATTTTGTCTGATATAAATGTTTATGAGTATTTCAACAAAATTACTAGTGGAAGGTGTCATTTAGTACCTTTTATAAGTTTTGATTTATGTTTATTTTTCTTATTCTTTAAGCATAAAAAATAATAATCATCAATAAAGAACATTTAAATGCATTTAGGTGAATGTTTACCTTTTTCAGAAATATTATTTCTTTTTAATAATATGGTTCAAATTATAAACTCAATCCATTTTGATGTTCTACTAAAAGTACATTCTGAAAAACTGCATATTAAAAATAAAATTATTAAAAAAATTTATTTTTTTTAAGATTTCTACTACTTTAAATATTTATATATATATATATATATTTTTTTTTTTTTTTTTTTTACATTTTTAAACATTTTTAAATGTGTACTATACAAGATTGCAAATGGATTTTAGATAAATCTACTATTGCATTTAATGCTTTTTTTTCACTGAAACATATATAATAAAAAATGGAATTTCACACATCTTCATATATTTTTATTTTAAAAAAATAAAGAAAATTTGAATGCTAATTCCATGTATATATTTATCAAGTGTATAATAAAGAAAATGTACAAAAACGGTCAAATCTCTATTCCAAATAGAAAAAAAAGCCTTGTCATTTTTAGAACATGAAAGTAATAAAATATAAACGTTCAGAAAAGTCATTTAACCCGAGAGTACACGCACCGGGTCTTTTTGACCCAGAGTGCGTATGATTTGTGCAATTGTAATAACTTATCTTTAAAAAGTAATCTTCAACTTATTTTATCGCAAAATTTGTAAGGATGGTCCCTGCCTAAATAAAATGACGGTTATAACTTGATTTTGTTGGTGACAAAGTTAAAACAATTTCTACCCTGGGTAAGCGCGCGTTCTCCCTGGTTAAGGTTTTAATTTCTGTGGGCAGTTGTGTTGGGTGTATTTACAATATCTCGAGATATAATTTTTTGGGGGGTAAAATGAAATATAAAAATACTTACAATTAAATAGGTTTTCATATTTATGTATACATACATACATAGTGATATATATACATATTTAATATATATATATAAATTTAAAGAAAAAAAATAGATTTTTTGACCAGTTTTGAAGTTCGATATTTCTTTAAAAATGATTTGTATTTGTTTTTCAATCTAGAAAATTCAAATGAAAAACAATAAATCAATACCCATTATAAACAATTTTAGGGTACTTTACGGTACTGGTATACATATATACTAATAAAATAAATCTCTGTGAATATCTGCGATGGCTAGCAAAATTTACCGCACGTAGAAGTCTGAAAATTTAGGTAAAGATATTCTCAGACAGATCCTGATGCACCTGAGACTCAGACTTTTAATATTTTAAGGGCCAAGATCTCTGGGCCCCTTAACATTTTTATGCACTAAATTGTTAACAACGTGACCCCTTTTTATCTAATCTTTTTCATTTTGAGGGACCTTTTCTCAACTTAGTTATTTTTGCTATTTTATTTTTCAGTATTGATGCTGGTTCCTTGAGGCCCTTTTCACGGCCCCTTGAAGTTTTTGTGGTAATAAATTTATTCCATTCAATCCGATCTTCATTTCTGGAATTTCTGTTCCATTTAGATATTTTCAAGATTTTACATTCCATAATGCACTGGGGCCCCCTAGGGAATAATAGACTTCAATACTGGGGCCTTTGAACTTTTTGTACGCCAAACATTTTTCACCCCCTTAATTTCTCACCATCCCAGAGCAAAATTTTAAAGTTGAGTCTTTTACTCTTTTTCCAGAGTCAGCACCATCACAATCTTACTCGGGCTCTAGGGCTTTTTTTAAACATTTACCCAATCAATTTATGCAGTTCTTTAAAATAATATTCTAACGAATATTTCATATCCTATGCTTAATTTTTACTACTGTAGGTATATTGCGCTAAGTACTAAGACATTTAAACATGTTTTCCTGTTAAGCCCCTCTTTTTAACTGCCAGTTGGTCTCTTTAGAGCCCCTATTACACTTCTTTTATGAATGGTCCAAATCATTACCCTTTTTTTTTTCAACAACTTCTTAAGTCCTTCATCAACTACATGAACTGAAAAAAAATCAGATTTGAACAAGTGCGAATTTTAAATATTAATCGCGTTCTTGGGCCCTTGGTGCAACTTTTTAAAAAATGATCCACACGAATTGCATGTAATTTTCTATAGTTTTAGCGTCCTTCCATTACTTTAATAAATATATATTAAAAAAAATCTACCCAACTACATGCGAAAAAAGTTCTTAGCCTCTTTAAACATGGCACAGGGATCCTTGAAGTTTTGTACCTTAAATTGTTATTAAATTGCCCTCTCTTAATCTTCCTTTTTGAAATCCTTTTTTCAATTAGTTTTTTTCCATTTTCTTGCATTCCGTTAAAGAGCCCGGGGCCCTCGTCCCGTAGGACCCTTGAAGTTTTGTTCGCCATGCATCTTCCACCCCTTACTTTTCCATCTTCTCAGTGCGTAACTTTAAAGTTAGATTTTGGCCTCTTCTTCCAGGACCCACACCCTGATATTTTTATTGGAGTCCTAGGGCTTTTTTTAAAGCATTTACTTAATTTTTTAATGCATTTCTTTAAAATATTGTTCTGAAGAATAATTCTTGACCTATGTTTATTTTTGACTAATTGTAAATATGAAGTGTTAAGTACAAAGGAATTTTAACATTTTTGATGTTATGGTCCAGTTTTTAACTATCATTTGTTCCCTTTTGGGTCCTTTATTATAGCTCCCTTAAAAATGATCCTATTAGCTAACTTTTCTAACTAATAATATATATATATATATATATATATATATATATATATATATACATTAGGCTTTACGCATTTTGATTTATACTTACCTTCTTGGGGCCTTTGATTCAGCATTTTCAAAAATGATTTGAATTGAATTCAATTTCCTTTTACATCGTTCTGACATCCACCGATTATTTTAAAAACAGATAAAAAATATCTTTACACTCAACTACATAATATATTATTTACTAGCACATCGGAGATACCTGGCAAGAACGAAAGCTTTTATGTACTATCGAATATATTTTTTTTATAATTCCTGGTGTCGATGTTTCTTTTAAGAATTTTACGAATGGAGGTACCTTGCCCCTTAAAGGGTTAGTTAGTCAGTAGATTAGTCCTCCCCTACACATTTGCTCTTTCTCTCATACGCTCACAATTTGATAACTGTAATTTCATGACATTTGGTACTTTAAAACACTGCCTAAAATAATTAAACTGTTGATATTATGATAATCACAGTAATAAATTTAAATTGTAAATAATTCTGAAATATTTTATTAATTTTTGTATCCTAATTGTGAAATTTATTTAAAAATAGCTATTTTGTTTCATTAGAGAACTTTCATTTAATTCTAGAACAAATTACAGTCATAAAAACAACTAGATGAAATTAGGCATGTTTGACCCACTTTTAACTTAATCATTTTTAACTTTTTTAAATATTGAACCTTGAACAAAGTTTTATGTATTATTTTATTCGTTATACAATCAGTTATCAGAATAAACCTGCGACATAAGTGCAATATATTTGAAGAAAGATAGATTTTAACCATGAAAAAATAATTTTTCAAGGCTCCTCACTCATAAGAGGCATGACTCTCTGCATTTTATGTAGATATACAGGCAAAAGTAAAGAAATATACAAATAATCAGGGGCCTCGCTAAGAGGGGGTACAGATGGGAGCCTATACCCCTTCCCCCCAAATGTTTGCACATGCTGTTACAGTTGGCAAATTTACAAACTGAATTGGCAAATTAGTTCAAAACTTTAATTAAAAACTATAATACACTTTCTATTTCTGATAAATTGGACGAAATTCACCAATATAATTAGAAATATTATTAAATTTTTTACAAATAAAAGCTTTATTACATTTTCTAATTATGATAATTAAAAAAAGCTATTATATAACTGTATATAAAACTGTGTAATAAAATTAGTTGGCAAACCCCGAGAAGTATTTATGTTTGCTTTTCACTGAGTTGGCAAATACTGAGTTGGCAATTTCAGGCTCTCTCCCCCACCAATAAAAAATCTTAGCGAGATCCCTGCAAATAAAATCATTTTTAGAAATGCAGAATACCTTTATTTTACAAGTTTAAACAAATAAAGTAATTTTAAAAATCTCATTTTCAAATCATTTTAAACCTAGAATACCTATAAACTGTAAGGTTTAAAGAAATAAAATAAGTTTAAAAAATACAAGGAATACCGTTAAGCTACAAGATTTGAACAAATAAAATAAATTTGAAAACCCCCCAAAATTTAAAAAACTAAGAATACCTTTAAGCCACAAAGTTTAAAGAAATAAAAGAAGTTAAAAAAAAACAGAATATTTTTAAGATACAAGGTTAAAACAAATAAAATAATTTATAAACTCAAAATATCGTAACGAAGTTTTTATCTTTACAAAGCTACAAAGATTTTAAGTCCCGAAGTATCTTCAACATTTAACTGATGTTACAAGTCTTACAGACCGTTGCATTTTTTAATTTTTATAGTTTAACATGTAACATTCTGGGCATCTTCCTAAAACACCCGAGACACTTGATTTTGGCGATTTTTTAACACGCGCCAAGCACCCACGAGCGCCAACCGAGTTTTCAGCAACCCACAGATTCTACCCAATCACAACGCGCGTTTATTCCGTTTCTTTCAGAATTTGTTTGTATACGTAAAACTATTTACTTTCTTATATCCCGTTTAATTTTTTGTAACTTTATACATTTTTCGATGACTTTTTTGCTAATTCTAGGAATTTAACTCTCCACTATTGCATATCTAAAAATATTTCTATCTTTCCATAAATTTCGCTATGAATTTTTGTATTTTTATGAAGTAACAATTTCGAATTTTAAATATTTTCCACTTCAGAATTAACGAATTTTACAAAAATTCCTGCCCCGATTTTTTTATTTTTATCCAATTTTACTCGGAAATTATATTTTTACAAAATATATCGATCAGAATATTTAATTAACGCAAATTTTTCACTCAATTTTTTTTCTTTCCGGATTTTTTTTTTATTTCTACAAAGTTTATAATAACTAATTTTACAAATTTTTCGATTTTTAAAAATTGTTACTCCAAATTTTTCAAATTCTACAAAAATTCCTGTCCAGATTTTTCGAATTTTAAATATTTTCCACTTCAGAATTTACGAATTTTACAAAAATTCCTGCCCCGATTTTTTTAAGATTTATCCAATTTTACTCGGAAATTTTTTATTTTTACAAAATATATCGCTCAGAATATTTAATTAACGCAAAATTTTCACTCAATTTTTTTCGCTTCGGATTTTTTTTTTCTATTTCTACAAAGTTTATAATAACTAATTTTACAAATTTGTCGATTTTTAACCCTTTCGTGGTTATAAGCGCGTATACGCGCCCAGAATACCACTTAATTTGAATTGCGAAATGCCATACTGACACCGGAATTTTTAAATGAAAATTTTAATTTTAGAAAGAACGTAAAAAAAAACATTTATATATTATGAAATAAATTTGTTCTAAATTCCGGTGTCATTCAATCATTTTAGTATTTTATGAATAGAAGTACTTTAACCGTCAAAGGGGGTCATTTGAAAAATTGTCACTCCAAATTTTTCAAATTCTACAACAATTCCTTTCTAGATTTTTCTACTTTATCCATTTTTTCTTGGAAACTTTATATTTTTATAAATTATATCGCTCCAAATATTTCAATGTACGCAAATTTTTCGATGTGAATTTAATTTAATTTTCTTTTCGGATTTTTTTACTACTACAAAGTTTAAGATTTACAGTTTTACAAATTTTCTCTCCAAAAAACTCATTTCAATCAAACTACGCAAATCATTCCTTTCACTCTTTGAGACAGATTTTGGAGGCATTCTCACACTTTAAAATAAAAAGTTTATGAAAGGATACTTAACAATTCACAGAGAAGAACACAAGAACAAAAACTGTTCAAACAAGAGGACGAAATTCGAACTTACCCACAAAACAAAATTCCTTTGAAAAATTAACTTAAACTAAAATATACAAACAAAATTAACACGAAAAAAATCTTAAGTAAAATCAAAAATTCAGTACTAAAAATTAAAAAGCTCATGCAGTCCGCAACGCAAACCCTTTCTGAAGAAATCTAACCTTCAAAGCAAAAAAAAAAAAAAAAAAAAAAATTCTTTTGCCAGATGCCGGAATATCCAGCAGACGATTTCAAAATTGCAAAATTTCGCAACTTGCTAACTATTATCAATCCGTCATTTCTATCTTTTAAAGTGCCTTTCTACACGGAAAAAAAAAAAAAAAATATTTTTGTTGCTCAAAAATCGGCGCTAAACAACTATTTCGAGTTTCTTAAAATTACAAGAAATCAATTACAGAAACACATAGCATTAATTTCTGCAAATTTAATTAAGAAACTTTTTTATTCATATATTTTACGGAAATTCTTCATTTAAATTAATAGTGCATGTAATTCATTAAATTAATGGTACAATAATTTCGTAAAATATTTCTGCACCACGGCAAACAAATGCATTGAGTTTTAACGATTTTCTATTATTAAACATTCAACTCATTCAAAGTATGTATTAGCAATAACTTCGAAAATTTTCATCTAATGCTATAAAAATATTAAAATTTCAAACCTACAAAAGAAATATATATCCTCCGAACTGACTAATAAGAGGGGTGAGGGGCGGAGGGGCAAAACGAACGTTTCCTCCCCTCCATCAGATTTCAGATTCTCTGTTCGCAATGTCCAAAAAGTGAAATTTATTCCTTGAAACTGTATGTTGCCCAGAGATGTAATATAGGATATACGGCATATACTTTTTGGAACTTTTAATAAAACACCCTGTGTTTCTCAAGAACGCTATAGTACATACACTCTAGGATATACACTCTGCCTTGAGCGCATACCCTCTTCTTAGAATGTGAGGCCTCTGCTTTTTTTACGACTTTACCACTAATGTTGCATCCCCCACAGGGGGAGACACAAAAACTCTCAATTAGAAAAGAACCTCAATTCAACACTGTTTTCTTACTTAAAAATTAAACTAAAACACCAACTAACGCATTAATACAAATACGCTTCATTTCTAAAATTTATTACGAAAATTAATCAGATATTTCATTTACAACAATTAAAAATAAGAAATAATTTAGTCATAACATCGTTAAAAAGAGCTCAATTAGTTGTAAGGATAAAGTAAAAAACGCAAATTTCCTCTAAAGGTTACATAAAAAATGTAAATTTCGGCAAAAATTCCAGCAAAAGCTACAATTTAGTCAAAAAATAGCCAAAAATACGAATTTAGTGCATGAAACTCGCTGTACAGGAATCACTAAAATGAACGAAACTCGTCGACGCCGCAGTCACTAACGTGTGTATGAGCGCTTCGCGCCCATCAAAACTAAAAAAAATCAGTGGATCCACGAAACTCGCTGTGCAGGAATCACTAAAATGCACGAAACTCGTCAACGTCGCAGTCACTAACGTGTGTATGAGCGCTTCGCGCCCATCAAAACTAAAAAAAACATCAGTGGATCCACGAAACTCGCTGTGCAGGAATCACTAAAATGCACGAAACTCGTCAACGTCGCAGTCACTAACGTGTGTATGAGCGCTCCGCGCCCATCAAAACAAAAAAAACATCAGTGGATCCACGAAACTCGCTGTGCAGGAATCACTAAAATGCACGAAACTCGTCAACGTCGCAGTCACTAACGTGTGTATGAGCGCTTCGCGCCCATTAAAACTAAAAAAACATCAGTGGATCCACGAAACTCGCTGTGCAGGAATCACTAAAATGCACGAAACTCGTCAACGCCGCAGTCACTAACGTGTGTATGCGCGCTTCGCGCCCATTAAAACTAAAAAAACATCAGTGGATCCACGAAACTCGCTGTGCAGGAATCACTAAAATGCACGAAACTCATCAACGCCGCAGTCACTAACGTGTGTATGAGCGCTTCGCGCCCATTAAAACTAAAAAAACATCAGTGGATCCACGAAACTCGCTGTGCAGGAATCACTAAAATGCACGAAACTCATCAACGCCGCAGTCACTAACGTGTGTATGAGCGCTTCGCGCCCATCAAAACTAAAAAAACATCAGTGGATCCACGAAACTCGCTGTGCAGGAATCACTAAAATGTACGAAACTCGTCAACGCTGCAGTCACTAACGTGTGTATGCGCGCTTCGCGCCCATTAAAACTAAAAAAACATCAGTGGATTCACGAAACTCGCTGTGCAGGAATCACTAAAATGCACGAAACTCGTCAACGCCGCAGTCACTAACGTGTGTATGCGCGCTTCGCGCCCATTAAAACAAAACAAAAAAAATCGCTGGATTCACGAAACTCGCTGTGTAAGAATCCCTAAAATGCACAAAACTCGTCAAACTTGCTTTAACTAACGACACTAAAACCGTAAAATTCTCTGGAAGCTCAAAAGTCGCATTGAAGAAATTTCTAAAATGAGCAAAATTGCGGTTATTAATGCAGATATCCAACTATTAAAATCTTTCTAAATTTGTACGAAAATACGAGATAAAATTTCGAAATATTTTTTATGTATTTATGGTACATAAATATTGCGCGAATTTTTAAGTAAAAAAGAAAGTTTTTCTGATATAGGAATTCGCTTTCAGTAACATTAACACGTCATCTCAATTTTTTTAATGAAATTGACAAATCATAACTTAAATCATATTTATTTCGAGAAAAGCGTATCCTCAATATAGTCGTCTGCCGTATCGCATATTCGTTTCCAAATGTATATTATTTATTAAAATAAGCAATATTTTTTTTCCAAATGTATGCTATTATTTATTAAGGGGACAAGGGACCTTGAAATCCTTAAAAATATTTTTTTTTATTTTTTGTAAATTTTACCTAAATATTATTCAAGGGTACATTATATGCATTATAACATGCATTTATCACAAAAAAAATGCAAAAAAAAAATTATTTTTGACAAAAAAATGGTATTCGATTGGATTTCGAAGACAGCGTCTTCGAAATCTTCGAAATGCGGACTGCGCATTCCATATCAATGAAAATTCCCAATATTTTTTATGAAAGTTTGTTTTATATATATAAACAAAATTGTGCATCGAATTTTGAATATTTGAATTTAAAAGTTAAAAAAAAAAAAATTGAAATTTTGAAATTTTTTTCAAAATTTTCAATTTTTTTTTTCTTTTTTACTTCTTAAAATTCAAATATGTAAAAATCGATACTTTATTTTGTTTATATATATAAAACATACTTTCCAAAAAAATATTGGGGATTTTCATAGATATAGAAAGCGCAGGGGGCATTTCGAAGACGCTGCGTAAAATTCCATTTTTTTCTCAAAAATAATATTTTTTTAAAAATATTTTTGTGATAAATGCATGCCATAATGCATATAATGCACCCTTGAATAATATTTAAGATGAAATTTACAAAAAATAAAAAAAAAATTGAAAAAATTTGAAAATTTTGAAAAAAATTTCGAAAAAATTTGAAAATTTCAATTTTTTTTTTTAACTTTTAAATTCAAATATTCAAAATTGGATGCACAGTTTTGTTTATATATATAAAACAAACTTTCATAAAAAATATTGGGGATTTTCATTGATATGGAATGCGCAGTCCGCATTTCGAAGATTTCGAAGATGCTGTGTAAAATGCCATTTTTTTGTCAAAAATAATTTTTTTTTTGCATTTTTTTGTGATAAATGCATGTTATAATGCATATAATGTACCCTTGAATAATATTTAGGCGAAATTTACAAAAAATAAAAAAAATTATTTTTAAGGATTTCAAGGTCCCTTGTCCCCTTAAAATAAGCAATATCTTTAAAATAACACGAAGAAAAAGGCCGGGAAAATATAGTCATACATATATAATGCAATATCCTCTTTTATTTTAAACAATAACAGACTGATGTAACAATGGCATTTCATACAAGCCAATGAAACGAAAGATAAGAAACCGTGCAATCCGGTTAAACCGCTCAAAATTCCTGAACTAACAACTGTAGACGTGGAAAGAATTCAGAAAACGATCCGGTAACAAGAAAAAGCCATTTATCGCCTCCCCAAATTCAACGATGCCAAGTGTCTCGGGTGTATTTGGATCACGCCACATTCTGTTTAATTATAAACACTACCGAAATTTTGTTTCTTTTGGAACTTTATACTATCACCAGTGCCATTTGAATGGGTACATTTAAATTATAACAGCCCTTTATAACATGTTAAGTACAAAAACAGTTTCCAATAAGTTAATCTCCCCTTTTATTAATATTTCGATGGAGCGGTGTGCCAGACTGGTTTACAGTAGTTAAGTGCCGATTTATGTCACATCAGTTAAAAGTTAATTTTAAATAACATTTTTTGTATCACATCTATATATTTGCAGAATAAATTTACATTCTTTTACAAATATGAACATTAACCTTTTATTGTATACCAAGTATAATAAACAGATTTCAAAAACATTTAATTAAGGGAGCTTTCACTAAGGTCAACCCTCCAACATATTGACTAGGTCAAGCCTCTCTCCCTAAGATATATTCTAAAGAAAAAAACATATTTTAAACTATTTTAAACATATAATATACCTGTGCAAAATTCATGCCTATAATTAAAGCTCAATATTTCTGTATTAATTAAAACCTACTAACTTAAATTTCAACGATATTTTAACTGGGAAACTCTTGAAAAATATTTTTTAAAAACTCAACTTTGTTAAAAAGTCTTCACATCTGATTGTGTTTCACCTGCTTCAATTGTCTGCATGAAATGAAGCTTGTTGCATGATAATTTTCTTAGCTTTGGTTAACATCTTGCGACAAAAGTCTGAAAAATATTTAAATTTGAAAATGGTTGAATGGGTCAAGCCTCCGCCGTGGTCAACCATCCCTAGTCTCCCCTATTTTTTTTACATTTTGAGGTGTATCCATTACTGGAGTGTGGGCGTTTTGATATTTTTCTCTTATTTACAATTAAATTTTGATTTAGAAGAGATGGCATTATGAGAATGGTTAAAAATTGTTGAGTGATGAATAAAATGTTGAAAAAATTGTAATATAAATAGTATTAATTAAAAATTATTTTTTATAGAAATTCATTAAGGGTATCGAATAGTGGCACATCTATTTCATATATATATTATCCGTTTATTTTAATTATTTCAATAGATGATTCAAAACATCAAATATCAGAATTACAGTTATAAAATTGAAATAATGGAAGAAAGTTAGAAGGATTAGTAGAAAAAGAATAAAAAAGAAAAGAGCAGGCGAGTGAAGTTGTATAATTTGCATTTAACAGTTAAGTTTATTGATGAATTAATTAAAGTAATTAATATTACAAATATGAAAATACCACAGATTTATTGATGTTTAATAAATACTGTGAAAACTATTTCAAAATAAAATTGCAAAACTGATATTTGAAGCCACGGATCTCCAAATAAAATTGTTTTAATACTATGCTATAAATTTAATAGTTTAATGTTAATTTTTATGTGCATAATAGATGAATAATCAAACATTCAAGAAGCAAATAGATTTTGTGTAGTTTTAAAAAATTTTCGTTTTTCAATTGAATTTGTTTCTAGATCATCCCCCTTTAGCCCCTTCTTTCTCTATATAATATTGTCTACTTTCCGATTGGTTTCATTGTTTGCTACAGTAAAAAATATCAAAAGCAGAGATGTAAATAATAATGATTTGATTACAATATTTAGAAAAAATTGTTTATCAGATAACATTAATTAAAATATTGAAAGAAGTTTTTATTAAACCATAAGGGGGAGTAGGATGGTGTGGGATAGTTACAAAAGTATTTACAAAAGTAAGAAAATCAACTTTGTTTGATACAAACACTAAAATTTCACTTTATAGAGGGCATTGTGAACGACTTTTTAATCTCCCTGAACAATATAGAAACACAACATAAAAATTTATTTTATAATTAAAGAAATGTAAATTTCAAAATGTGCCCCATACCTCTCCACTTACACGGAGGTATGAGACAGCTATAAAACAAACCTATAAAGCATAAATAGGCTAGTGTCGGCTAAATATACAATTAAACAAACATTGTAGGATGATAATGTATGTGCCACATCATAAAATTCTTGTAGATTTATGATTCAATGACAATGATGAATAAAAATTCAAGATTTTTAGTCGTAGATGACATTAAAAAATCATCATTTCAATTTATTTACATTTTGAAGTAAATTAATTTATAATCAAAGTTATAATATATTATCCTCTAAAAATGTTTGCATGGTAGCAAATAAGATTCATCTTATGAAAAAAAAAAAAAAAAAAAAAAAAAAAGAATTGTACATGTCGAATTCACTATGTTGACATGCAAGTTCTTCCTTTTATTACCATGTCCCATTCCTCCCCACTTCCTTGTTTTGTGTTAAACTTTATGTATAAACAAAAATAGGTCTTTTAAGCCTATTTTAAATTATGGATAACGTACAGTATATTGTTCCATAAATAAGGAAACTATCATAGCTATGCATATACAAGTCATTTATATACGAAAAGCATATAAATTATATTAAGCGAATTTATTTTTGATTCTTGAATAAATCTTTTCCGTTATACGACTGCAAGTCTATACTGATCATTTTTTTTTCAATTGAAGATTTTGTTATGATTGCTTGGGCTATCGTGTTACGTTTGATTGATGAAATGTTTAGTATATACATAAAGAGAAAAATCTACTGTCCCATCCCTCCCGCTGTCCTACTCTTTCCACTCACTCCTACAGTAATGAGTTTTTTTAAGTATAATTTAAAAATAATTACTTTCAGATTTTTCCAAATAAGTGAGAAGATTTTATATACTATGAACTTACTAAATTATTTTTAGTAATGTCTACATTGGATGTTCATTACTGGAAATTAGTTAAATAAGCATTTCAGTAATGGACACTGGTTTCAAAACTTTAGATTATAACAATTTATATATTTGAAATACTCAATATTTTATCAATAAAATATTAAGAAAATGACAACTTACTTCATATCTCGTTTTCTTGTAAATAGTGCCGGAAGATGTTGATGTTGATCATCTGTTTAATGTTTTCCTTCTCAATTCCTCAGGTCGTCTACGTCGACATTTATCACTGAGCATGCGCTTGGAGTACTACATCATACGTCATGCTTCAAGTGGAACGTTCCACGAACCTCTGTGAAAATATCCTCTGGTTTTGTGTGTTTTTTAAAATATCAGAATAACTTTCTCCAGAATTTGAGGAACGTTACACACATAAATGATGGCAAACTTACACAAATGTTTTACAGTGCAGAGTACTACCTGACACAGACGATCGATTGGTTCCGATTAATTCTGACAGAGACTTAAATTACCAAATTTAAAAATCTGAAATTTATGAAAAACAACTTATTATGTAATATATATGTAGCAAATAACATCTATTTATCTTTCACAATTGGATAATTGCAGAAATTTTTTTTCCACACTGAAAGAAGAAAACACCTAGCCCTTTGGTGACGAGCGACCAGTATACGTGCCGCATAAGGTGACCACAATTCTTGATTATTCTCACCAGTAAATTCTTGTTGTAAATATTGCCTTATTTAATCCAACCACTTTCGTGATTCAACTAGGAAAAAATCTCTCTTTTTAAAAAATAAGTGATAAAAGATTAAAAATATTGTAAAAGACGCTCGTCTCGAAGGTATAATTTTCATATCTAAATTAAGAATATTTTATTTGGAGAGAAAATGGAAGTTTGGTATATTTATGTATATTAAATAAAAATAAAATAAAACTTAATAATTCATGGGAAAACATTCACAACATTCAAATTTAGCGTAACGACGGAATGAATAATATTTATACGTGTTCGCAAGTTAATTAGGATGAGCGAAGCGAATCCTCTACTAGGCCACTCAGATTACATTTTGTCGTACACTTTACAAAAAAACTATTAAATATTTTAACTTCAAATTAAACACAAAAATTAATTATGATCTGTAGATTTGCAGAATATAATTTTTTTTATAGTAAAACGTTAAAAAAAATTATTATTTTAATTAATTTATTTTACATGCATTTCCAATACGGACGCATTTTAGCAAATAAATAAAAAAATGAAACGCATATATTTTCAGAAAAAAATATAAATCATGGAGTAAGTAATAATAGATAGAATCATGATTAATTTAATAAATAAAATATGTTTTCATTATTCAGCAAAATCGTTTGCACAGATGACACCTAAACATTTAAAAAATTGTAATGTGGATTTTTTTTTTGCAAAGTGGCAACAAAAGAATTGTAAACAAATAAAATTAATTGTTAAATTTGTTATATAAATGAAAAATTAAAAGAATTGAAGCGTGAAGTTGTTACCTCGATTCAAACTCTTTATAAATGTACTAAAGCAAAGTTGGCTGATTCAGAAACGACGAATTGACTTTAACCATTTCTTACTTTATCATTTGGATCTAAAGTAATGTTACATTCTTATTTGTGGACCGAAAAAGATTTAGTGAACGGGACTTTAGACTTTATTGCACGTAATAAAGAAAATAACAAGCCATCAGACTAGATATCGCGAATAATCATGGATAAATTTGAATATTACAATAATTTAACTTATAAGAATTGGTGCGTACCAATTCCCCCAATAATTAAATTCTAGAAAAATGGAAGCATAAATTGCTCAAGGAAAGAATTTCTTCTGCAGTTAGCTTTTGCTGTTACAATTCATAAATCCCAAGGCTTAACATTAGATGAAGTAGTTATAGAAATTGAGGATATATAGGCACCAGTTGGCTAAAAAACGTACGTAACGTTGTCGAGAGTGAAAATTCTTCAAAATTAAGCATTCAATAGGGAAATTTTCCTTACGAAAAATTCTACAATATCAAAAATTCTGATACGCTAACATGTATAAAAAAGAAGAAATTAGAAAAAAAAGTTTTATAGTTAAAAATTCATAGTATCAACGAGAGCAGAATTCAAATGTTTTTCCAGAAAATAGGATTTTGACGAAGTAACTTTCTTCGAGCTCTCTTCAAATATATTATTCTAAAATAGCTATCAAAGATTATTTGATGTTAATTACAAAGATTGGAAACATGCATATTTCAAACAACTTTAAAAAACACCAGTGGTTACTGGAAATTGTAAAAACATCTTTAAATGAGCTTTTAGTTGAAAATTTAAAAATATTTTGTAAAAGTTTGCTTCGAAAGTATTTTATTATGCCAGTCTTACATCATAAATAAAAAATTAAAATGCGCCAAAACATAAAATAACGTTTTTGTTTAATAAAGATGCAAAAATAATATTAAAAAATAGTGTTACTTTCAAATATCTGTTTTATAAAATAATGCTTCGCGAATCCAAACAAAGCATGGCTTTTGCTAGTTTTAAATTTAAATATAATGTAAGGTGCCATTTGACATTGGTAAAAATAGTGTTGACAGTAAAAAATTTCACATTTAAAAGGAACTTTATTGAATTTCAAGGTCTTACGGTTAAGCCGATTTTGGGATAATCGGGAATCGGATAACCCGGGTGCAAATTCGCAAACACTCAACGTCCCAGCGCACTTCACGCCAACCTCTGTAGCCAAGCCCTTATTTATGTAGTTTTATACGTATCATATGCTTACATCTAATTGTTAGTACACTAAATACATTGCAACAATAATCACCTGAATTATGAATGTGCTAAATATATGTATGCATATAATATTGTGATCAAGGAAAATATTTAATCTTATAGATTCACTCTATAACTTTGGTGTTTGTTTAAATTATCACAATAAATAATTGAAAATTCACTATTACTAGTTGAGTGTATTCTATAATAAGTGCTTTGTTGCAGATTGGTTACAGGTTAAATATATACAATAAAGGACAGAATCCCCTCCCTCAAAGTTTTTCGTCTATAAAAAATAGAAAATAAAAATTTAGCTTTTATAAAGGTATTTGATTAAATATGCGGCTTATTGTTTAATCTATTATACCTTCATAACGCTAAAAACATGCAGTTTAAATTTTTCAGCGTCATCCTAGCTATTTAACGGTAATCTTATTGTAACAGCATTAGTATTCAACAACACAACTTGTGTAAACTGAATTAATCTGAAAAAAAAAGATATCTTTGACATTTGTAAGCGTATCTAAAATATTCATGTAAAGTGGATATAAATATTTGCAATGGAAATTTCAAACTACGGTACTAGCAGCATTCAAGTATGCGCGTCGAAGTTCACTTTTTCGCCAAAGCGCTCGGCTAGAGGGGTTGGCATCAAGCGCGCTGGGACGTTGAGTGTTTGCGAATTTGCAATCCGGGTTCTACTGTATGTCAATTGCATAATTGTATTTAACTTTGCTGATTAATTAAAATTCAAATTAATGCACATAAATTTAAAACTACGCATGGTAAATGCAATGCTCTTAATTTAATTTCCTATTGGCTGATGTGTAAAAAATATTTTTTACTTTCTGGTAGTTCTTGAAGTCCATTTTTTTTAATAAAAAAGTTTGTTTTTTATTATGTTGATTAAGTGAATTGTCTAATAAAATAAATATTTAAATGAACTTTTAGAAAAATTGAACAGAATATTACCATATTCCAACAATGCATTGTTAATATTTTTTTTTTTTTTTTTTTTTTTTTTTTTTTTTTTTTTTTTTAATGTAAGCACACAGAAAATTTAAACTGAAATAGGAATCAATCTAAACTGGTTATGAAGGTCTTATAAACAAAAATATCAAAGAAGAAAATATTTCTACTCTCTCTTTATACATTGCATTAAAAACTATTTTAATAGATTAAAATTCAATATAATTGCAATGTAATATTGTCACAACTACTATAGATATCCTTATAGAGTCACAAAGCCTAAAAATGGAATTTCATAATATTAGAATTTTTTTCTTTATTCCCTAAATTCTACAGAGCACGTGCAACGTATATTAAAAGACAGAAATCCCTTTAAAAATTGTTGAACAGTGTCATTAACTGAGCTGAATATAATAAATATTTACTATAAATAAACGCCATTAAAATTTATTGCATTCATAAATAGTATGTTAAGGTGAAAATCATGGTGCATTATCTCTTATATGAAATAAATGTCAGACTGAATCCAATTTTATGCGATCGAAATAAAGTCAGAATTCTCTTTTATTTTTGATATTCTTTGCAGTAACTTAGACAGAAATTCTTGATATTTCCTTATCCAATATTTTGCGCTCTGTTCGTCAAGTCAAAATGATTTTCTTCTCTTTCGTTTTACGCCACAATGCACCAACAAGAAGACGCGTCGAGTTCCAATTAATTTTGAAATTCCCTGATTCGTACATAGCTATTTTTTGTTACTAAGTAGCATGTAAGATCTGAAAAGTATTTCTTGAGCTTTTTCTGAAACATCTGTATGAAATCTAATATATATTCCGGCAGATAGAGCGATAGTTGAAACATAATAAATGCTGCCCCTTTTTCCTAAAGGTATCTATTAGGCACACAAGAAAAAAAATATAAGTGTAAAATTGTGTTTTTTAAAATGAAATACTTTTTTAACTTTTAACTTATCATTTTAAAGAATATTTTTTATTTTTTTTAAAGACCAAATAATATAAAGGATATTTTTCAATAAAATCAAAATTATAGGCTTATTAAATTATAGTCTTTTCCCAGTCAAAATTTTTTACCAGCTTAAACAGGTAATGGGAACAATACATTTAAAAGCAATTTTATTGTAAGTGGCATTTGGATGTTACGTGACTACTTTAAATGGTATATTTTCTTAAAAGGAAAAAAAACTACAGTTGCTTGGAAAAAAAATAAATTTTTATGCCAGGAGAGGGAAGTGATTTTGTACTTGATAAATGAAAGACTTTATAAATGAAGATAAAAGTATTGCTCCAGAGCCGTTATAGATATTGTATATTATCAACTATTCAAAAACTGTATTTTTAAGATATGAAACTAACTAAATTTTGTTATGCTAAACACCAATCAAGATAGTGTATATCTTGTATAAATAGTGTGAATAACCATACCATAAAACAGGATGATTATATGAAATAAAGGTCAATTAAATATAGGTCATATTCAGTATCTATTTAATAATTAAAAGAAAATGAAAATTGCAAAACGTAGAAAATGACGTGCGTTCGTACTATGTAAATTTTTGAAAATATTCAGTTATTTATGCAATAGTATACAGTACTTCGGATACTGTGTAAGTATCCGAAAGCGTTTCTGCATCCCTGTCAGTAAAATCTGCTTTCTATTATACCTGATGTAACTTGTAGCAAATTTCAGCAACGTATATTAGTTTCATAAAATGTGAAAAAGTTGAATATTATTAAAACGCACCCCAAACACTTTTTCCTTCTATACCATCATGTAATGAAGTACTTTTGTGTAGCACTAAAGATTTATAACTAATATTTTTTGCACCACAGATTGTACAGAATGTATATTTTAGTATATACTTGATAGCTGCATGTCAATTTTATTGTGTTCTAAAAAGTATAACACCATGAAATGGCACTTGAAAGTACCGTAAAATGGGGTGAATAGGAACAGCGGGGTGAATAGGAACGAAACTTCCCGGTCATACAAATAAATTCATCATAAATATATGTGATGATATTTTTAGATGCCGATTTTTTAAAAGAAGGTAATAACATTAAGAGTTGGGAAAATCAATTTTGACATGTTTGCACAACTACTGGGATATATAAAAATAAACTTCAAGAAGATCCTCAAAAATCTCATTTTTTCAACGTTTTCAAAACTTTTACGTAACTACTGTATATTTCGTATTGTAAACCTAAGAGGGGAGATTTTAAATTAATGATAGACCTTTAAACTACGTAATACATGAAAACATATGTATGAATATGTATTGTAACAATATTTTGTTTATTCTAATTACTTGAAGAGTTTAAAGGTGCCACGAAATTACGTGGTTAAACAAAAAAGTCAACGCCTAATCCAACTGACATTGGATACACAATAAAATAATTTAAAAAAGCAAATTAGTTAGAAAAACTGCACAGAATTATTATCTGACATCCACAACATTATACAAACATCTCAAAATGAAAAACCAATTAAAAAAAGAGAGGCATGCAAACGGTACTAAGGGCTGGGGATGAGGGCGTATTAGTAGATCATTATTAATACATGCAGCTATTGGGGCTACTCAATAGATTCACTTATCCAATGACTACTAGTAAAGGATAACACAGGATAGGGCTAAATTTGTATTAAATTCTACTTCTGCAATTCGAATCTAATTTTTTAAATATATTTTAACTTTTCTTGATTTAAAAGTTGTTTTTTAATTTTTAAAAAGTCATATCTTTACTTGTATAAAAAATAAAGGCTTGGTTTCACAGTAACTACGCGTTCCTATTCCTCCCTTATCATTATTACCTGTTTTTATTAACCCTATTAAAGTTTGAATCGGAATAAATAAAGATTATAACATTTGTTCCGATACACCCCTATCTGAGGGGTGAATCGGAACACCATTAAATAAATAAATAATATACGTATAAACAGTAAAAATGTTTCGTTTTTGCTTAAAAAGTAAAGAACAAAAGAAGACCGAAGTTTCTAGTAGAAAAATAAAAATAATAAAAAATCAGTTGTTGCTTTTTTTTAACGTTAAAGTTGAAAAGTGTTCCGATTCACCCCATTTTACGGTAAATTTTCAATCTCTATAAATGACAAATATACTAATAAATACACTTTAAGTAATCGTAAAACGTATGCTTATACATATCTCACACAAAAACAAAAATGTACATCTAAAATTAAAAATATTATTTTCCTTTTACTGTATCATAGATAATGAAATCAGTTTTTTTCTTGTTTTCTGAGCGTGATGGAAGTCTGTGGGATGTCATATAGCGATATTTGAGAAAAGTGTTAGCCAACTGACAAATTATCTACTGTCACTGACTACATTATTCAGTTTCTCTTTTTGCGCAGATGTTTGCATTACAGCTAATATATACAGAAGGAGCAGAAAGAAAGGGAATCTTAAACTATCTCTTGTACAAATGAGAATCTCACAGGAATTACGTCAAAGACAGAATAAATAAAATTGGATCAAAAATGAAAAAGCTACTCTGAGTGTACTTTACATAATTCGTAAAATATATTTTTTTCCGAGGTAATACATAAGTACACATTTATTTTTTTCGATACTTTCGATAAATTGTTAAATAAATACTGATTAATAATCATAAAATATTACAGCCTTGGCCAAAAGTATTGGGAATACCTTACAAAACAGTTAAATTATAAAAATATTTAGAAAAATAACAAATCCTTTATACAAATTCATAAAAGGTGTTGTAAAACGTCAACCAAATCATATATATTTGATTGTGAATATTGTCGCACATCTAGCGACTAAAACAAAGGTAATGGAATTTTTTGAAAAAAATACTTCGAATTTCCCGACTCCTTATTTGATGTTTAAGCAACAAGACAACATCCTTGAGTGATCTAGTGGCAAATTTTATATCATTTAATTCTAAAATGCCTGAAAAAAAGTTATCTGCTTATTGGAAATATCGTGATAATTGAGAATTTCATTGAACAGAGCAAATCTCAATTAAAGATTGACCAGTTGGGGAAATGTTCTCGGAGTGTTGTGCAAATTTCGATTAAGGGGACGGTGGACGTTATTATTTTATTTTTTCCATTTTCATCATAGAAAAATGAAATTTTGTGCATATATATATTTCACCAAAAGCATATAGAAAAGACACATTCAAAAAATCTTATTACAATTTTAAAATTTTTAAACGAATTTTTAAAATGCTCCTCGTGTCTCAATTTTTGAGATATTTTCTAGCTTTTGCATTCTTACCGCTGAAAATTCTAATATAAAGAACCTTGTGTGGGGTTTTTTTAATCTATTGGACAGTTAATATTTTACAGATATTTTTTTTTAATTCCATATCAATTTTCATCAAAATTTTGCCTTTTAATAAGTAAAAATCAAATTTTACTATATTAATGAAGATAGATTTGAAAAAGCTTACACACTTTCTTTGTAAACAATATCAGATCTAAAAACGCCGAAAAATTAGTTTTCAGGAAAATAGATTTAAAGTATATAAATACACTTACCTTTATTATTTACTTCTTAAAAGCTTCATAAATGATATTTTAAGAAGAAAAAACTATTTTGGTGCTATTACATCACAGAAATTGACTTTTTTGCGAAGATTTTGATCAAATAAAGGTCCACTGTTCCCTTAAAAAAGTTACGAAGATATGGTCTCCGAGAAACAACATAAAAAAGAAGCAGAAAACATGTAACGGCGAAACGCTAGGATAGAAAATTAATAGGAAAGTCAGTTAGATATCTCAGGAAAATTTCTTCCAAGTTCGCTGCAGCTCTGTCAGAATACATTGGACAGAATTTAAGCGCTTGAAAGAGAAGAAGAAGCTTAACAGAAGCTGAATTAAAAAAGTACAAAGAAAAGAGAAAGTCCTCGCTTTCAGAAAACAAGAAGAAGAATCGCTTGGAGTGGGCTCGTCAACATCAACATTTTGCAGAAGAATGCTGGTCAAATGTTATGTCTTCCAATGAATATAGCATTGAGGTAAGCAATTTAATCCTTTTTTGTAATGAAAAATAACCATCATTTAGTCAGACTCGGCTTTTGTAAATGGGAATATTTTAAGGTGAATCATATGACGAAACACTATTCGTCCCTGTCCTCTGTCTGACTGTCACAGGGTCCGTACACATGAGTACTATATAAGTCAGAGAGTTTAAATTTTGTGTACTTACAATTGAATACCTCTTGTTACACAACAAGTCATAAAATTTTAAAAAGACAACTATTTAAATTAAAAAAAATATTTTTTTAATATTATCAGTTTTTTTTTTCTTCGAATTGTTGATTGCAAGTTTAAATAGATATAAAAATTATTGTGTGTGCAACATAAATTAATGGATTTAATAAATCATGTGAAGAACGTGCTTATTTGTTTTTATTTCGTACTATTACAACATATTTATTATCTATTTTAACGCGCGAAGTAAAATATATTTTTTATTTATTAAATTTCTATTCATTTAAAATTTAAATGGTATTGGGTCACCTTTGGTGACCAGTTTTTTCTTCTTTTGTTAATTTAATGAGAAAGTGTTTAGAAGGAGACATTAAACGAAACCCTCTTTGCGATCTTCGATAACACTTACCCAGTAGTTATTTTATTTCCGAGTATTGGAAACATCTGACATGACCTTTATCATGCAATTTATCAATGAACATTATTTCCAGATTATTATTCGAACATTATTGCAGCTAGGTAAAATGTTCATTTGCGAAGGTCGCATGAACAGCTGGAAATACATAAATGCATTCACAGCTATGCTGATATCGTCATTAATGCACGTCTTCTGTAACACCAATTTACGGGGCTCCAACAAGATATTGCTCCCTATAATAAATAAGGTTTATAATAAATAGGTCTCTATGAAGCACAGGTTAAAGGACATAGTAACATTGTGTTAATGTCAGCACAATTGTCGGATTTAAATCCAATCGAGCACCTTTGGAGCATATTCAAAAACGTAAAAACAAAGAACACACCATAACAACAAAAATAACTTTAAAAAATGATGTTATTCAAATGTGGGTTTCCATAAGTTCAGAAAAATGTGCGCATGTACGCAGCCTTGTACGCAGCATGCCCCAAAAGATTCTGATCTCATTGAAGGCGATGTTGGACCCACAAAATATTGATAATTTTTGTAATTTTATGCTAATATAACAATTTATTAAACAATAAGAAGTTTATTTTTTACATTTAAAAATGTATTAAAACTGAATTAAATGTGACTTGGCGGAAGCTGTATAATATATAAACTTCAGGAATGTTGATAAAGTGTGATGAATGAAAACAGAAAATTGCCTAAATTAACTTTTTCTGGTTCTGTGTTCCCACTCCTGGCACTCCTAATTTTAATACAGACCTTGCAATCTGCACCAAGAATATTTTAATAAAATTTTGCTTTTACAATGAGAGCTTAAATTAGGGCGTTTCTAATTTCTTAAAAAGTCGATTATTAGTCGAGTCAGTCAATATTTTCTCATTTTACGAACAGAATTAGCCCGCGCCAGAAAGGGTTAAATATTATCCACTCAAATCTCTGAATAGAATCGTTTTTATTAAAATATTATTCCTAGTGTTGCCATTCCCCCTCTCCAAATTTTTTTCTGTAATAATTATTTCAAAATACAAATATTAAAAATTAATAAACGTTAACAAGCAATCTGAAAAAAAACCTTTCTACTGACAACACAGCGTAGTAGAAAATTGTCACAATATCATGAATAGTTGAAGGCTGAAATTTCAAGAATGCGTTCAAAAATTATGTGAAGAATGGCATGTGAGCAAGATCTACTTTTCACCAAACACGAGGAACCTAGGTCGGATTATAGTGAAATCTAAGGAACAGGGACACCAATGGCCCGGAAATTTTGTCCTTTAAAAAGGTGTTCCTTATTCGGAGTTTTTAGTACAGTGAAATTTCCAAGTAAGGGACAGCTATGGGACCTAAACTTTTGTCATTTGAATAAAGGTGTCCCATACTCGGAGATTTTACTGCATTCCTTTAAATCTCACATGCTGTCAATATAAACAGCACGATACACGAGCTTTATGAAGCTAAATCAAGAACTCAATATCGGTCGCGCTAATACTTAATCTATTTCACATTTGTGCCATATTTTTTCCGGTGTAAATTAAAATATATGTTTTCATATTTTTAGTGACAGGAAATTGATGTACCGTAATTTCGCGCGTATGCTCAGTTAATTCTTTTTTAGATCGAAAATTTTATTGTGAAAAAGAAGTGTAGCAAAAGCAAGTCACATTTTATTTAAAATAAATTCTGGAAGGAAATCGACTTGTCTGAGGTGCAGCGGATACGCGCGAAATTACAGTACAGTATGTTGAAATTGTAAATGATATACTATAATGCTGAATATGACCATATTTACGAACAGTCTTCAATAATGGAGTTATGAATAAATAGAAGGCGGCATATAGCGTGTTGTCTACGAGTTTCGAGTGATGTAACTGAGGAGGTTGGCCAAAAGTAATATTTGATTCTTTTACATCTGATTAATATTTTTGTATTACCACTGAGGCAATCTTCCAATCTATAAACTTGAATAGAAATTTTCGTCTTCCTTAACCCTTTGAGCTCTGGTGGGTAAATTTCTTGAACATTCAAAATGTCGCATTGGCACCAGTATTTTCCAAATAAAAAACCGGTTAACGATAAGCACGAAAAAATGCATTAAACCTTTTTCAAATAAATTTGGTCGAATTTTCTGGTGCCATTGTGACATTTCGGAATTAAAATTACGTGGTAGAAAATTTTAACATCAGAGCTCAAAGGGTTAAATAACTTATACCTGGGAAAGTACTCTTAAAAATGGTAAAAAGTATTTGTTTTTACTGGTTTCAGTTTGTCCAGTTATTGTAATCTTTTATAGTTCTGCTTATATTACTGTTTAAGTCAGAGTTGGTGAACCTATGGTATGCAACTTTCTTTAATGTTGAACTATGGTACGCAACTTAGGATACTTTATGTAAGAAAGTATCTGGCACACGAAAAAAATAATTCATTTTTATTGTAAAGTTTTAATTTTCATATAGCTTTTTATTTCCATTGTATTAATAAAAAATTGTTCCATATGAACAGACTGTCTCAATGTTTTCAATTATTTTTGCATGAAATGTCACATGGAAAGAATTTTCTTTTCTCTTACTATCGGCATGTATTGTCTCTTTATTTGAAATTAAAAGTTCTAGTTTCAAATTTTATCTTTCAAATATATTTTAGACAGTCTATCACTTGCGAATGAAATAACTCAAGGGGTTTGTCACAAGATGGCAGTTGTATAATTTAATCGGATCAACAGTTTCTGACTGCCGTTGGCGAAAATTTCCACCAGTAAATTTGAATAGAAAATTTCGCCTCACTGATAAGAAATTTCGGTATTACTTGGTTATCCCGTCGACCAAAAAACTATCGCCAAACTATAAAATTAAATGCCAATAATTTGCCACAGCTCAAAAAAAGTATGATGCGTACATAAATATTTTTATGTAGAAACATTTTAGATATATCTCTGTATATATGTAATTATACATAGAGGTATGCATATATAAATGCATAAAATATGCATCTATAAATTATATTATGTACTTGCATATATTTTTGTAATTAGTACTTCTTGGTTATCTCCTCGACCCATTTCGCCGAATTATACACATCGACATAATTTTTATTTTAAATAACGAAAAAAAGAAATTATTAATAGAATAATAATAAAAATACAACTAAAAATTCGGAAAAATTACTTAATGACGTTTTAAACACGTGTATCGTATTTTATGTCGTTGAATCTTAGATGTACCATCATCCATTATTGGCATTTAATCTGATAGTTTGGCGACAGTTTTTCGGTCGACGGGTTAACCAAAAAGTACCGAAATTTCTCTCACAAATATGGTAAACAAATTCTGTTCTTTTTACAGGTAACAATTTTTTCAGGTAATGTAATCATTACCCTGTCACAGACATGGAGTTGTCTTGGTAGTCATAATCTGGCGAACGTATTACGGAAGAGCTGTCAGTTTTTGACATTACGGTAGAACCTCGCTAATTCGGACCCCGTTAATCCTTATCTCAGTTCAATCCGAATCGGTTTGGTCATTTTTAGGTGCGTTCGTAATTAGGTAAATACGTAGCACCTATAGTGGTCGTTCAGTCGTCCGTCTGTCCGCATAAAACAACGCAAAAACTACCCAACCGAATCGTTTGAAATTTAAAATACATAATTATTACGTAATTGTGTCGAGTCATTTGAAATTTTATGAAAATTGGATCAATTACAGAGGCAATCAAAAGGATTCCATTACATTACGGTCAATGGGGGGGAAAAGTTTCAAATGCATTTTAATCGTTTGAAATTTAAAATACATAATTATTACATAATTTTGTCGAGTTATTTCAAATTTTTTGATAATCGGGTGCATAGATCAGTTACAGGGGCAATCAAAATTATACAATTACATTATGTTCAATGCGGAAAAATTTTATACGTTTGAAATTTAAAATACATAATTATTACATAATTTTGTCGAGTTTTATCAAATTTTATGAAAATCGGATGCATAGATCAATTACAGGGACAATCAAAAGTATTCCGTTACATTACGGTCAATGGGAAAAAATGTTTCAAATGCATTTTAATGGTGTCACGCTCATTCGAACTTAATAAAATTTATATGCTGTAATTAACTATAAAGTACATATTATAATATACATTTTACATAATTTGTCATGCAAAGAACATTTGTTATTGATATACAAGGCCACACAAAATTAATCCATTACATAATGATATAGAGAGTTTGATGAGTTTGATGAGATTGTTTGATGAGCGTTTTAATTGTAATTAACTATTTACAATTTTATGAGATTGATATATGAGAGTAATATTTTTAAAACTTCTTAATCCTACGAACGCACCGCATTTGCTATGCTTCACGTGCAATTTCCAACTTGTTTTTTTTAAGTTTCAGAAGCGAATAGCCGTACGGCTTCCAAAAGGTACTAGAAAATTGACACAGTAGAAAATTACGACCTTTTACTTCACAAGTAAACATTTTTACTGCCTGTATATATTCAATAAGCCTGTATATATTTAACATAAAGGTGGTTTTCTGCAAGTATGCTTTATTTTATTTCATTTTTTTCTACTTCTCCGGATAATCCGTATTTTCGATAATCCGGATTGGGTCTAGTCACAATTTATCCGAATTATAGGCTTTTTATTGTAATTTAGATTGAAGCTTTTCATGAACGAGGCGTTTTTGTAAGGATATATTTTCTGCATTTACAGATGAAAATTCACCGCAGTGGTAATGAACTCCTACAAAATCGGTTATAGTTGAAGCTTCACTATTTTAATCGCACGCCATATGGATAACCTGTTTTTTTTTTCATTCAAGATTTGCCCGTAAGAAGTACTGGCCAATCGTTTCAAATCATAATTTATTATTCTCTCCAGTAAATTTTTACTGTAAATTTTACATTATTAAAACCCTTTAACTGGCACTTTCTTTTCCTTTCAAGAAATTGAATATAACGGATTCTCACCACAATTTTTTAAATAAAATACTCGTAACATTTTGTCCAAACATATTTAGCCTTTGAATAGTATGAAATTATTATTATTATTTTTAATTGTAGTGCCAAAAACCTTTAAATGACGAATTAAGCAAATTCGTCTTGCCCGAACGGTTTACGGGAAAATCAGTTAAGGGATTAATCCGTAAAATTTTCTGATATAATTAAGCAAAAAATTCCTTTTTGAAAAGCGTTTCTGCCATTAACCCCTTGCGGAGCGGTAGTATATCTATGAAACCACTTAATTTTAATTCTGAGACGCAATATTGGTACCGGAATTTTGCTAAAAGAATTTGCTGTTTATAGAATGCGCGAAATATGACTTTTTCTAATTTACAAATAAAGTTGTTTTCAAATTCTGGTGTCAGTTATTAATTTCAACAGTTAAACAAATTGAGGTTTTAAAAAAATGCAAAAGCATTTTTATTTCATAAAACATCAATATTTGTAAGGCAATAGAACGGGAAATAAATTGTCAGATAGGTAAACACACCTGTAAAAAAAATCAAGAAATTTCATAGAAAGGTATGTTTCTTGTGCTTAACAGCGTATGTCCTTTTTCTTACAGAATCACTTTAGGAAATGTCATTTTATCATGTTTCAAAATCGTATATAAAAATATTACCAAGTAATTAGAAGTAGCGCTTTGAAAAATCCATTAAACTCACTTCAGCAAAATAAATTAAAATTCAATTTCATGCATATTAAAATAACTTTAGAACTAATTACAATACTGTGAAAAGATCTACGCACATATTCAGAAATGTATTCGTTGTAAACAAATAAGGTAGTTAACCACTTAATCGTCGCGCCCGAGACATTCACGGGCTGCAATCTTCACGGCTTTTAAACAGAATTGTTTTATTCCCACCAGTTTTATAAAGTAGTGTGATTGGTTTTATTCTGGTATCATTTTACTTGTCCATTAAATGAGATGAATATATATATATATTTTTTAAAGTGGTGCCAATTATGAATATGAGTTTTTAAACCGTAATTTAATGCGACAATTAAGTGGTTAAAATTTAAATTATTAAGCAACAGTGCTAATAATTATATTAAAACATTTAACATACTTATACTAAAAAAATAACCTAAAGTGAAGTGAATTTATTTCCTTAAAAAATTCTATGTTTGTGTAAAAAAACACCTACAGAAATATTAGAGGATATGTATGCGTATATAACATATATTTTTAGTAATTGCCATTGCATTTATGTGATTTTATAATATTTGTGCAACCTATACTTTATTACGATAATTATAGATGGAATGAAACTAATTTTACTTGTAATAAACATACATTTAAATCTAAAAATAATGGCGTATTTTATGAGAGTAAAATGGAAAAATGGCCGATATTTTGCTTCCCCGTATATGTAATTTTTGTTATTTTTGAAAATTTTCGTACATATTATACATACGAAAAATTTCAAAATTTTTCAAAAACAGTCTACTCAGTCTGGAAGGATTTGGAAGTAATTTTTTTAATGTAATATTCGCTTTCTTTATTGGGGGGGGGGGGGGGTGAGGGATTATCCGTTTTCAGATGTAGCAACTAGTATTTTACAAAATTTTTGATACTAGAACAATTAAAATCTTCTGAATTCCTAGATGAATACGAACCCTGATATATTATTATATCTGTAACACTCAGTCAAAATATGCGGTCATAACTGTAACATGTCTCTTTCTGCTCCATTAGAAATCTTCTCGAAGGCCATTCACAAACTTCCATATTCTGGAATTGTGATCAACGTCGTTTCACAACTTATTTAATAAAACATATTGATGTATGTACAATAGAGCAACATGCCAGAAGTTTTCGCTAGCCTTTTTACAATGGATCGATTGTAGTATATGACTTCTGCATTAATAATAGGCTGCTTGTAAGTTTAATATGTCCGGAAGTTCTTGATTACGAGAGTAATTTGGTTTTGGGGAAACAACCGATTTGCTGTAACCATCTTTCTCGTTTCACGATTTGTCGCTTAAAATACAGTGTAATGGTGTACCCTATGTCACATTTTACAAGACAAGCAAATGAAGAAAATCATAGGCTATTGCATAACTTTAAGCGTGAAAGGCCAAAAAAATGGCACATCTGGAAAACAAAAATATAATTAATTGATGAACTATCATTGCACCTTACCCTTTCCGGCACACTGTGCCCGGTCTGGGATACCTAATTTTAATTACAAACTTGCAAAAGCCACCAGTAATATTTTACTAAAATTTTGCTTTTAAATTAAAAGCTTAAATTAAGGATTTCAAAATATGTAAAAAATTCGTTTGTGAATTCTGGTGTCAGTCAATAATTTCTCATTTTGTTACAGATTTTGCCCGTGCCGGAAAGGGCAAACCCTTTCCGCCCTTTAATTTTTACGATTTCCAAACAAATCAGTTTTATATATTAAAAAATATAAAAATCTATATTTTAAAACACACCGGAAAAACTATGCTGCAAATGTGAAAAATATTAAATATCGCGCGCCAGAGTTTAACTGATTTTATTGAATATGTTTCGATCATGTCATCTTGCTGTCTTTGAGTGACAGTAAGTCAAATAAAGAAAAGAAATTCATTTTAAGTTGTACTGTGGCAATGTGTCTCCTTTTGTCGAATACATCAAAATAGCAGTGTTGAGAGTAGACTAAATTTTCTTACATTATGATTTCATGATTGGCCCCACGTTTTTGAAGTAGTAAAATTCGCCTTATTTAATGGCATATTAATTAATCTTTTCCGTCCCAGTGGTCCCACTCTGGGCGCACCTAATTTTAATTCCAAACTTGAAAACGGCACCAATAATATCTTAATAAAATTTTGCTTTTACAATGAGAGCTTAAATTAAAAAAGTTATTAATTAAAAAATATATATATTTGTAAATTCCGGTGTCAATTGGTAATTTCTCATTTTAAGAACAGGACTTGTTTGCGCTGGAAGGGGTTAAGGTAAAACAAGTAGAAATCAGCTATTTGAGAAAAGTGGTACCAATCAAGAAATCTAAATTAGAAAAAATTAGCCAGCTGACAGCACTGGAGAATAGTTGCCAAAACGCCAGTGACATGAAATTTTTTGATTTCTGTCTTTTTGTCTCCCTGTCTGTCTGTTCCGAAATAACAGCCGTAAAAAGCATCCGATTTCCTTGAAATTAATTGAGGTAGCCGGATTTAACTCCATAGTTTTGGGTTATGTTTGGTTTATTTGTTCGGTAAATACTGAAAATTTTATTTTGCACCACGATGCTTTCCTATGGCAATTTAGACAAATTTCATTGTTGATCGAAAATGCCTCTTTTTATTAATGGATTTAAATGATAAACTAGCTGCACCCGTCGAAACTCGACGGAAAAGAATATATATTAGGTATGATATATATTAGGGATGGGACGAATAGTGATTTGGCCGAATAGCCGAATACCGAATATTCGGCCAAATATTACGCCGAATACCAACTTTTTTCCCAATAAAGAAAATAACTTTTGATTATAATATAATTTATATAATAGGAACTAATTAATAATTATTACTCTTAAATGTACTTTTAAATGTATTTTTAAATTTGAAACACTTATTTTAACACAAAAAATTATGAAATTGCATTACATTCTTTTATCTTAATGTACATCAAATTGATTTTCAGTAAGTCAGGATGATAAGACATTTCCATTAAAATATGATGAATGTACTTCATTTTTACTATCAAATGAGGGACTTTTACCCTTTCTTGCATCCAAAATTAATAATATTCGTAATCTCTCTCTCTCTCAGAACTCACAAGGAGATATTTTCTGAAATAACCTTTAATAAAGTAAATTTGATCATTTAGAGTCTGTGTCCTTAATGATAAGCAAATTCATAAGAATGAGACTGCTCTGAAATCAATTTCCAAGCTTTAAATTACAAATTACGTTAAAGCAAAACGTTATGCTTAAATTTGAATGCATATGGTAACAAAATCTTTGACATTTGAATTGGCACATACAATATTCAACTTCAATTTCCACTTATTCAACAAGCATTAAAAGGATAAACAGAAATTGATAACAACATGAATGAAGGAATATGTAAATTAAACATATATACATAATACTGTTACATATTTAAGTCAGTAATTATGCAAATAAATTTTTAAAAGTGAAAACTATCGAATAAAAAAAATATTTTGTGCAGTATATAGAATTTATCATTAAATACTTATAAAACCATCTTCATAAAGTAATTTGTTTCATCTAATGTGTATCTAATTTGCCACCAGTTCTGTTTTCAGATGTACCATTGTATTTGGAATAGTGATATTTGATATCTAATTTTAAAAATGAATCTTCGTTAATACACCTAGTGAATGAATTTTTTCATTTCATACTTTGCAGAAAATAAGTTATGAATTTCTTACGAGTCTTTTTTATACGTGCATGGAATTCCCAGACGTTAATAAATATTCAAGTGTTTTAGAATAAGGCCGTGTTTTTCTTTTTTTCTATAAGTGTTTTTATATCTTGAATTGTAATAGATCATTCTTTGATGAAGAAACTTCCTGTACAATTAAATCTCCAACTTGGCAGCATTTTCTAAAATATCACTAATTTTTATAGGAAATACAGAAAGGCTGTGTATTTTTTAGCAATTGAATAACTCAGGGGTGCAAAAATCTAGGCGCCAGAGGGTAGTCTCTCACCACTAAAATTTTAAAGTTTTTTTCGCTCAAAATTTAATAGCATTCTATCACGAATTTTACACGAAATATTAGACGAAGAAAAACGAAATAAATTTTGTGGTGAGAAACTGCCTGCTGGCGCCTAGATTTTTGCACCCCTGGAATAACTGTATATTTTGTAAGTAAGAATGAGAATGACTTCATGAATGAAGTAGCCAATTTGGATTACAGAAAAAAAAATTGCAAGAAATGAAATTCTTTAAATCCTAAATTTATTTGGCAAAATATCTTTCACTATTCGGCGAGATTTTACCAATATTCGGCCAGATATCTCTAAATATTCGGCTACAGGTATTCGGGCGAAGTATTCGATCAACAAGTCTTCAATATTCGGCCAACCGAATATTCGGCAAAAGGGCCGACTAGGCCGAATACCGAATAGTGGCCGAATATTCGTCCCATCCCTAATATATATCAATATTATATAGACAGTAAAATACTGAGCAAAATAAACAATTGCCACCTCTTTAAATAGGGATAACATAGCTTTTCATGATGAAGGTACACAAACTTCAGAAAATAACAAAAAATAAGGGAAACAACTCATAAATTATTATGTTGGACTTAACTTCAGCTACAAATCTTTTTTTTAATGCGGTTTCTAAACCTTAAATATTATTATGCCTCAAATACCTTAAATGTCAAATTATTTAGGAAGTTAATATTATACCCCGGAAGACGAATTCAAAAATATCTGCATAGTTTATTTTTTCTCCGTTTAAATATCGCTTGATAACTGTACAATAATTATAATATCAATGAAACATTTTAACTATAATAGAAACAGGGACTTACTAAACTGCCTAAACAACCCACCACATATTTACAGCACTTGCAATAAATTTAATTTATTTATTGGTTTGTATCCTCCTTGAACTTGTAAAAATTAATTTTATTGTTATGGCAACGAAAAAAAAAGATATTTTTGTTATTAAAAAATAAAATTTTTGTATTTGTTGCTGAAATGCAGATTTTTTTTTTTTTTTACAATAACTTAATACAATGAAATGATTTTAATTATTTTTTAATATTATGTAAGATAGAAATATAGTAATACCGGCAAATCACAGGTTTTATTCTTTTTTTTCTAATATGACATCATTTACACCTTCAGAAATACTCATCTTTTCTTAAATAAAAGCGTGATTTATGTAGTTATTTAAGAATTCTTTAGTTTCATAAAATATTCATTATAATTAAATAGAAATGGCGCAGTTTTTAGAAATATTTTCATTTGTGCACACCACGGACCTTTAAATTAATAGAAGTTCACTTTATTTAGATGCAGTGAATATGACATCATCAGTGACACAGCTGTAACAATGTATATTATATTCATGAAATAAATTTATCTGGTTTCTGTATGGCGACATTTTCTCCATCGACAAAATTTCACTTTAGATATTATATTTTATTAAAGTTTATCTTCTGCTATTTTACTTACATAATACTTAATAATGTTACTCAGTAAATAATCTGTGTATTGCAGGGAATAACTATGTGCAATCATTTTATTATGATTAAATTTTACAAAAACCTTCATTTTTTTTAATGCGATTATACATTTACCGATGAAATCAAGCTCCTGATTGGTTGAAAATAATGAAACAAAATAAATTTTGAGAAAAGCTTTACCTGTTGCCACTGTTTTGAAAAAATATCATGAAAAAGCTTTTAAAATAAAAAATGAAATATAAAAATTGAAATAAATTAAAAATTAGCCAGAATGGGCACATCTACATATAAACAGCTTTCATTAATATATATATATATATATATATATATATATAAATCGGGCCAGTAGAAAGCTCAGGGCTGATGACCAAAAAAAAACAGCCAGGTCTTTTAAATATATAGATTATGAATACTGAAATTTCTCAATTCGAGTCTTCAGTTATTCCTATTAATTTGAAATTTCGTATATGCATTTATCAGATTTTGTTAATTATTTCTGTAAATTTGGGTTATTTTTTATACATATGTTAAAATAATATAAAATATTGTGTTTTAGATTTTTTTTAAAAATTTAAATTGTATAATATTTCATTATATTTTTTCCATTTACTTGTTGCCTAGCAACAATAACAGTCTACTAATAATTATTTTAACGTCGTTAATGTGTGGATGTAATGTTTAAATCATTTTAGTCAGAAAACACCCACAAAGTTTTACTTTAACCCACTCCTTCATACAGACCTCATATGAGGACAGATAAAAATTGCCTTAAAAAGAAAAAGAAAAAAACATTCATTTATGGTCATTTAATTTACGGACAGATATCAGATAGCATGCAGAAAAGTAAAAGTATATATAATTTACAATGCGTTCATTCTCATTTATCATAAAATAAAGGTAATACTGAAAAATAATGGTAAATAATTTATGCATGAGAGAGTTAGGGTAACAGTTTTCATTATTATGTTATTGTGGTTGTAAAATATTGTATTTATTAGGATTTTTTAAACAGGTTAAATAAAAGATACTTTGGGGGCAAATTTCGATTGTTCCGCGATTTTCCAAAATACCCGCCACGACCCATAGATTTAGAGTCGCTGCTCTAGATAACTAATCTTAAATAGTAACAGATTAAAATAAAGCTGTTTTTAGATTGAGAATTTTGAGAATTGTTTCGAAAAAAAAAAAAAAGAAAATGTTCCCTAATTTATCTAATAATGTAATTTAATTGATTTAGGTAAAAATATTTGTTCTTTTTTTTTAACAAATCACTTAGTGTTTGTTAAAGAAAAAGAACACATGAAGGAACAAGTTTGTTGAAAAAAAAATACTTGTCTGAATACTTCTTAGTGATACAAACTCAAATTTTTAATTATTAAATATCAAACATGAAAGTGCCGAACAGTCAAAAACAGTTTATCTATTACTTTTTTAATGTAAAATTTCATGATTTCAAAAAGCACTTCATTAAAAAATGACATCAAGACTATTTTCTACAAACAAGTGAAGATTTTGTTTGACATAAATGCATGAAAGAACATTTTCTCGAAATGATTCTTGATTAAAAAGTCCTTTAAACTCGAGTTATAAAATGAAACTGAAAATAATATTTGATTTTCCCTTTTAAAAGCTTTGAAAAATGAATACTAAAACTTTCCCCATTATGTTTCATAAAATATAAGTACTATGCAATTAAGTGTTCTGGGATAGTTTAAAAAAACAATTATTAAAAGAAGCAGAAAGGAGACAGCTTAATGTATTTTTGTAAAATCACAACAACAAAAAATAGAATCAAGCATTAAATCAAAAGAAAAATAAGTAACGTTCTTTTATTACTTATTATCCAATACTGCAGATTGCAATTCTTAGATCTCCATTTTATTTTTTCCTTCAAAATCACTTCATAAGTATCTATTTTTTAGCAGTGATGTATTAATTCATCGTGTTTTCATTACACTTAATAATGAATTATTTATATAATAAACGAAATTGTCTAACTGGTGTATGTATAAAAATAAGTTATTGTGCGTTACAAAATAAAAATGACTTTTATTTTTGCACTTTCAGATTTGGAATATTGTGCATCAAGAAAAGAATTTTATAAAACGTAACACTAAAACATCGGTGAAAAGTTTAGGGAAACTTTTAAAAATTGTTTTGGCATGAGATTAAAAAAAAATATTAATTTTATTCAAACAAATATTCAATTTTATCTTTTATGTGTTGGTGTATAAATAGAAAATTTGATAGGTAACCTAGTTTTATTAAAAGATTGAATAATATAAATTAAGACAGACTTGAATACATTTTTTTAAAAATAAATAAAATATGTATACAAAAAATTAAAACACTAAAAAACATTGAAAAATACAAAAGTAAACGATTCGCCAAGCTACACGGAAGGACTCGCCAGTACAAATAATAATTCATTGAAAAACAAATATTGGAACAAATCAAGACAGTTACAGTTAGTTATTATTATTCAGAAAAAAAATAATATTCATTTGGGACAGCACGAGCCTCATTCAAAGGTGGCGATCGTACGCAAATGAACCAATCTTCAATGAGAATTCTGTCGTGATAATTGCTACAACCTGATTTTAAGATACTGGCCTTCGCAAATTGCGGGATGAGTTTCGTTTAAACGCAAGGTTGGATAATTTATGAAATTAAATTTCCACTGTTTAGAGCACTAATATGTTTCCTCGGGTGAATTTCTAAAGATCTGCCTGTTTCACCGTTGTATACACTATCACAATCTCTACAGAGAATGACGTAGACAACACCGGGTAATTTAGACTTACCGTATTGAAATTTATGCTCATTAAAGAAAGAACTACATTTATATATTGATTTAACCCATTAACGCCCAAACTATTTTCTTCGGTAAAATTTAAATTTTGTATTTCCCACCACTTTTAAAAGCAAATTTACTTTTATCTAAATTTATCAAGGATTCTGTCTCGTGAAATAAGGTATATATTTTTCTTCCTCTTTACTGGTGGGAAAATCGCTTTCTTGCTGTTTTTGTAACCGTTCTTAAAAAAGGACGTTGGGCGTTAATGAGTTAAAGAAGCACCAACATTAAATGATTTTAAAATACCAGAAATGTTATCAGAAATATCCTTATAATAAGAGATGCAGATGAAAGAATTTTGTTTAGTACGTTGTACGTTTTGTTTAGCACAGCCCCATTAGATATTGCAGTTCCAGTAATGATTTAAAAAAAGAAAAATGCAAATTTTATCATGATTTGGTTAATAATAACTACCCTATTATCCTTGTAAAGACAATAGATTTTGTGAATTCTACTCCTCTTCCTTTTCAACTTATTAAACACAATTCTTTCATCTGCATACAACGTAAAATCTATTCATACCTTGGATACGCGAGCGTTCTCCCGTGTTAAGCATTTTTCCAGGATTGCCAAAATGAAGACAAAACCTTACAATGAAATGGTAAGATAATTCCGACTGAATTTTTTTAGCTTCTTCGCGACGCACAGTGGGGCAAATTCCCGAAAAGCTGGCCAAAATATGAAAATGTTATTCAAATTGTACGAAAATTCGTATACAGGTGTTTTTGAGGATGCTAAGAATACAAAATTAAAATTGAAAAAAAATGGCGTATACAATATGGCGGAATAAAAGTTAAAATGTCTCGAAAGCTATTCAATTTATATGCAATTTCGTAAACTTTTCAGGATGCTAATTAGGATTCAAAAGTTAAAATTTAAAAATAAATAAATGAATAAAATTACAGATTAAGAGTAAAAACAATAAAATTTAAATAAAATTAAAATTTCGAGGTAAACTTAAAAGGGAATTTTTTAAAAACCAAGACATATTTAAACGAAATTTAAGTACGTTAATTGAAAGTAAAACATTAGACTATTTAATTTTTATATTTTTAAAATAAAAACGAAAATATATTCCAGAAATTAACCTTTAGAATCAACTGTAGCATAATAAAAAGATTCTTCAGAGGTCAAGGTGTCGAAATAGTTAGCAGAACTTACTGGCGGTATTGGAAGATCCTGTGACTCTTAGGATCAGTGAATTTAACTTCTTCTACGATAATTTACCTAAACTGGAAAGGAAAGAATCTGATAACATTAAAAGACGTAAAAATAGCTTTTTTTCTCGCTACTGCATCTTTGCGATAAATCTTCTCGATGCTTTTTGATCAGTTTATTGCATGATTCTTGAGTATCTTATGGCATTTGACAAATTGGCAGTAATGAAGATAATGTTATTTTTTGTCATTAATAAGTAGTTTGTGCACTGAAGTAAGTATATAGAACCAGGGGTGCTGCTGAAATCTACGAGCTATTTGTAAGGGAAATTTTTCGAAGTTTATCAAATAAATAACATGGCTACAAGAAATTACTTATGGCATAGAAGCGTTTAATCATATCTTAATATGTGCTCGTTTAGAAACAAATAGTTGCGTTTTCAAAGAATCGTTGAATTTTATTTCCATCATTTGTGCTTCCAAATCTGGGATTTAGTTTCTCGATGATAAGTCTTGATTGTAAACGAAATATTTTTTGCATATTTTATTTTGCAATTTCAGTATTCTTCTTTTCATGCAGAGTATGAGCTCTTCATTTTTTCTATCCAGTTGTCTGCCAGGTGTAAGGCCTCTCTAAACATCTTTGCATGTAACTTAGATATTCTGAATTCTAAATTATCTCAATCCACTTTTAATAAAAAATGTCAGATCGGTAAGATGCTGTTTTGATGCTGTCTGACATAGGTAGCAACTTTGAGTATTACACTAATTCGTTTTTAACGACTTTTTCTTCTTTATCAATGATTGTATTAAACGAAATAAGTTTATTCTGCTAGTATTTAATGCAATCCCATTCATTGACAGTTGCTTCCTTATTTCTTGAAAAAGAAAAATGGATCATGATTGGCCCGATAAAATCAGTGAAATGAAGATCTCGATATTTTCAAATTGACGATTCATGAATTATTCGCAATATTTATGTATTCTAGCAGCACGGAAGAAAAGAAAAATATATTAGACATAATGCCATCTTCACAGCTAAATATTTGTTTAAATGTACTCAGAATAGATGTCCCATCACATCCTCAGTTGTAAATCACATCCAAATTACTAATATAAGCAAAAGTGATATTCATAATGATTTTTACTCGCATTAATGAAATACGCTCAGTAGTTTGATCTAGCAAATATAGCCATTGACAAAATAATTCTTCTAATTATAACAGAACAAAAAAATTACTACCTATAAAGATAAGAAAATGTTATTCTACCGGATCAGTAATAGAGAATTATTTTCATTTTTTCATTACTAAACTTACTTATCAAATTAATGTAATCTTATGATTATAGTACTTATTTACAATATAATAGGAAATAAACTATTATAAAATTGAATAATTCAAAAATTCGAAAAATATTTATCAGCTAAATTATGTGAAAAGTAGTCAATTTCAAAATTTTTGAGGCTGCCGAAAAAGTGGCATTTTTACTTGCGGTTACTAAAATATGCGTGAAATGCAGAAAGGCAGTTTTTGGCAGCTGGTTTTTTATGAATCACTAGACAATAGCCCAAGTTATTATTTCCATTAAATTTCGTTGCGGAACACTGTGGAACATTTAAACTTTTTGACGTTTAAAAGAAAAAGAAAAAAAAAATTACTAAAATTTTTTATCAAAAATGACAATGAATTTAATAATTTTTACGTGCTTAATATAAATTTTGTAATACATGCAAATAAAGTACATACTATCATAGTGTGAATCCATTTCAAATCATTAAAATCGGATAATATTATAAAATATAGCACGCGTTTAAAGGAACTGTTGTTTTGCTGTTTTTGTTCGCTCTAAATGATACTCCTTCAAGCATCATTTTTGAAATGAGGCTGCTTGTAAAGGCAAAGCAAAAACATATTTTAAAATACAGATTCTGACTCTCCAAATATTATTCTAGCCAACTGTACAATCGAAATTCCCTAAATCGTAACTTCATTTTTCGACTTTTGCCCCACTGTGCGACGGTTGCATTTTACGAACTTTATAATGTTTTATCACCGGTTTTTAAAAACAAAAATTTGAGCCTTTTAACCCTTTCAGGGGCGGTGTTTGCAGTCTGCAAGCACTTAATATTACTGTTCCAATTTCGAACTGTCACCAGTAAAATTTTAGTACAATTTTGATCTTATAATATGCGCGACAAACAGCTCTTGATTATTTTCAAATAAGTCTGTTCTTAAATTGTGGTGTGAACAATTATTTGAACATTTTCGGAGCAGAAATATCTTGCCCCTGAAAGGGTTAAAATCAAGATAATGCTCCGATATGTATATATATATATATATATATATATATATATATTAATTTAATGGTAAAATTTTACTGGTGGTGATAAACAAGTATTTTTAAGTGTTTTTGCGTCGCTCGTCCCCAAGGGGTTAAAAACAATTTTCTCGCGAAGTTTTAATGTAACACATTAATTGCCAATTCAGTGATCGGTGACTGACATTGGAATTTCCGTTTAGACCGCGTCGTTCGCCGGTGACTGACATACCAATTTACGATATAAAGCTAAAACAAATTCTATTTCTTTAAGTAATTACTGAAAATTAATTAAAAATATATTTAAGTTTTATTTACTACAAGTTTATACTTTTGTAATAATTACTTCAAACAACATATATATATATTTAATTTCTCAGTCACCTTGCCACTCAACCTGTAAAGTTAATAACTTCCATGATTATTGTCATTGTGAAATATTGTATTTGTTACAGATTAAAGTATAATAAATGGTTGGTTGTTGCTTGTGTTTATGACGACCAATTATCAACACGAGGGATAAAGGTCCTATGTTGGGGGGTGCCCTCCATGGTGGTCTTTCTAAAGGAACCTAAACCGTATTTACGCAGGGAAATCCAAGGTTCAAAGAAAGCCGCAGAAAACTCCGAACGATTAGGTCGACGGCCACGATTGGGTTCGAACCCAACACTTGCCGCCTACCAGTTTCTTGAGCAGAAGTATAATAAATGAAAACGATGAAGAAATAGATGAAATGAAGGACATATTTTTATAGCAAACTTCGATTGTGTGGAGACCCACCATAACACTCGCCGTCAACCATAGGCTGGGAACCGCTGGGGTTATCGAATGATTCATATGCCTTCATTTGTTTCACATTAATGTAAATACTTAAAATTAAATATAATTTATAATAGTTCCTTGTTTGCCAGAACTCATTTATAATTTCTCAAAATAGCATGTATTATAATTACACTTTTTTCAGTTGTTATGAAAATAGGCAATAAAAAGAAATTGCAATCCGGGGTTGCAAGTTTGGCTTTATTTTCAATTTAAAACTTCGAATTCGCATCAGAAATTCTCAAAGAAAAATTTTTACTTTATGCAAACACGAAACGTCTGCCATTAAGTAAAGAAAACAAAACCATACAGAATTTCTGGTGTGAACGTAAATTATCTGATTTAACCCTCCTACCCTGTTTAAATTTTACTCAAACTTGTTTAAAATATTTCTCACCAGAATTTTTATTTAAATCCATTTAAAATACTCTAACTCAGCGGTGCACAACCTTTGGCCCGCGGGCCACAAAGATACCACTATTTTTATGCAGAATATTTTTCCTTATAGTTATGACGAAATCTTTGCTATTAAATAAAACAAACGACTCTTTTCAAATATTCTGGTGGGAAACAATTTTTTGGCAAAAAGGTTGTGCATCACTGCTCTAACTTAAATCTTTGTGCTATTTATTTAATTTACTTTATAAAAAAATTTCTGGTTTGAATCGAATGAAACGCATTATAGGAATGACCCATTCAGGGTAGGAAGGTTAAAAAAAGAGGCCAAATGTGTTGTAAACTAGTAATTTAATATATATATTACAGTTCAGTCGGGCTGCAAGTACACAGCTGATGATATTTGAAATGGAAACACTCTCTTGCCAGTATGTTTCTTTCTTTATCGTTCAAGCCGTCACTGACGGCAGGCTGCTTACATGAACGAAACAACATAAAAAGAACCACTGGTGAAAGTTAATGCAAAATTGAATTTAACTTCTTTTCAGTAAATATTTTCCGGTGTTCATTAAAAATTTTATTTTTTAAATTACATGAGGGTCATTCTACATCCAGTCAAGTAGAAAAATATCAATATGTAGCCAATCATTAAAGATTTTAACCCCTTAACTGTGTTACCCGAATTGACTTCGGGCAGGAACTCCTTTGCACGCTTCGCTACTTAAAGCTTTTTGACACCACTAATTTTTAACTGAAAATTTGTTTTTATTGATTGGCAGATGTTTTTCGATTAAGTAAAGCAACTATTTTAGTATGGAAAATGTGGTTTACAGCCCCTATCTTTAATTTATGTTCTCAAAAACAATATCACAGTAAAGGGGTTAATGAAACTGCGTGTGTTTGTTCTTTATATATGATTATCAGTGATTTCACCAATACTTCGGTGACTTTACCAAACAAGATTTTTAATTTTTAATTTTTTAAAATATACAGTCGCAGTATAGTTTCCCAAATCTTTTGTGTGCCCTCGTTAATACTATGTACTTTCTAAGATACAGGATTTAACTCACAGAAAACCTCAGCAGCGTATATCACTTTCATTATATCTATTTATTATATGTGAAATAATTTAATATGATTAAAATACGCCGAAAACAAAGTTTCACCCTATCAGCATTATTTAACGGAATTCTTTTGTGTGGCCCTGTAAATGAATAATAAACATTTTTAGCACCGCATATTGTAATAAATTATACATTTTAGTACTCATTAGTAAATTAGTGTCAATTTCATTATGTTTGGAAGACTGCAACACAGTTAGCATGCTCTTAAACATTTTTCCCCATTGGCCTTAATGAAGCGGAAAATATCGACCTCCTTGTCATTAAACTATACATCCGATTTTCACAAAATTTGAAATGATTTGAAACAATTTTGCAATAATTATATATTTAAAATTTCAATGCAATCGGTTAGGTAGTTTCTACTCTGCAGTTGAATAGACAGACGGACTGATCGACGACTATAGGAGCTAAGTATTTATATACTTACGAATGCCCCTAAAAAGTGATAAATGTGATAAATGTAAGTGTTCCTTCAAAAGCAAAATAGTCCACAATTTGTGTGTAAAAATCAAAAATTATACAACTAACTCAGTTTCTAGTACATAAGTAAATACTGCAAAACATCATAATATTACAATTACGACATCCACAGTTCTTTTGGGATAAATGGTTCAAAGGATGAAATCTAGACGGCATTCATCTACAATGATATTGGATTAAAAATTATAGAAAAGTCGGTACAAATTAGTATTAACCTCAACCCTTTATGCACCAACGGTACTTTAAAGTACCATTAAAGCAAATTTAATGTAAAATTTATTTGTTCAGTCTATTAAGAAAAGTTTAGTTTTCTTTGTACACAAAATGGCTTGATAAAATTTAGAAAGGGTATAGAAAAACAGTCGAAGCTAAGTATTTACAAAAAGCTGCGATTTTTATCATCATTTGCATAGATATAACTTTTCTTTAAAAGAAATCTATGGCACATTTTTAACTGCAAAATCCTTTCCTTTACGGAGAGCCTCATAATACATTTAAATACACCGCTTTTCTAACAATTGTGATATTTCAACAAGAGTATCTTTCGTTAATTATAAACTGGTTATTTTTCTAAACATTTTACAAAAAAAGCTATCACTACCGCTACATTTAATCAGTTTTAATGAAACAAAGTCTAAATTTCGTATTATATGTATTGAGAAACTCTAGTGCATATTTAGATATTAAAGAAAATAATAATTGAGGTGAACCATTTCTTGATTCATAATTCGGTAAATAAAGGGTTAATGGTTAATAGATCTCTAAACAGTAATTAAAAAAATCAAAAGGTATATTTATCAATTATTCTGTAAAATTTGCAGAAAAAAAGATTATTAACTCATATCCAGTGGAACCGCGCGAGGTTTCGCAATGCAATCGGACTATTAACTGCTATTAACCCTTTCCTGTACAAGTAAATTATATTTGTAAAATGAGAAATTATTGAATGACACCTAAATTTATCAAGGACGTTTTTAGAAAGTAGGATTCCTTAATTTAAGCTTTCGTTACAAAAGTAAAATTTTACTAACCTATTAAGCGCCGCTATATGTATTATCCGATTTTTTTATGGAATCATTTTTTTTAATGAACAGGATGTCATTAAAGTACTTCTGATTAAAAAAAATTAAAAATAATTTGATTATTAATGATAAACAGAATGTTTCTGAAATAGGAGCAATGGTGCTTAAAGGGGGTAATTTTTTACAAAAATGTACTTTTGCCTCCGTGTAGTTATAAAATTTATTTTTCACTTCTTAAAAAATGACTATATCATTCTGAAATAAACATTTAATGAAAAATTTAGATATATTACATGTACAATTATAATAAAATCTTCATTTTTAGAAAAAAAATCAGTTTTTATGTTTGAAAGCATTTTTATTATGTATCGCTTTATTTTTCATCATTACGCTACCTTTTCTTATTATTTCACATGAACAACAACTGAACAATATTTTTTTTATACCGCATTACATTACAATTTTTATAAAAAAACTTTGCTATTTTTTGACATACTGTACACTTAGACTGTTTCCTAGCATTTTGTGAAAAGGACTGACGCCATCAAATTACGCAGTCAAAACGTCATTTGACAAAAATCCAGAATGGACAAAACGGGGACTTTCTTTTGTTTTCTGTATGATTCCACACAAGTCCATTTTGTGTACTAAAAAATATAAAAATCTATATTTTAACGCACACCGGAAAAAGTATGACATACATGTAGACATATAAAATGTTTACAGTGTCATCTTGCTGTTTTCATCAATGACAGCAAGACATGCAAAGAAAATACGTCAGACATGAAACTTAGCGGACGTGTGTCTGTAATAGAATAGAATCGAATCGTTTATTCTAAGTTCATCGAAACGAAGATTTTTACTTAGTTGAATCGCGAAAATGTTCGGATTCGATAAAGCAAAATTTACTAATGAGAGTAATCAAGGATTCTAAAAAAACTTATACGAGAAATACATAGGTCCCAAGAGAATAAAAGCTTGAACCGCGTGCCAATGGGTCCCTCAATGCGCATACCCTTAAAAAAGCATTTTTATTGATGAATGTATTTTTTATACATTAAGGTGTATCTTTAGCACCTTCATCTTTGAAATGATTGACAGAAAGCGTGTGACTAAATTGTACATTTTTAACAATAATCCTTGAGCACCTGATTTAAATCGCCAGCCTCCAAATATTCATGTTATTATGACACGTAACAACTTATTGCACAGCAATAGTTTCAGCATGGCGGATGTTATGTATATTTCTTGGTTCCTCGTAAGCTTATACTCCTTACAAATTTCTATATTAGTCTAAAGCACAGTTGTCAGTTAAGATAATTTTAATCCGAAATTTAAAATTCATGCCATAAATGTTTAAAGACGAGGGTAATTATACGCAAATAGAACATTTTCATCATTGTGATAAAGAAAAAATAAATCATGTCGAAAGATTCTAATTTGTGGAAAAAAGGTACTAGAAGAGATACGTATTGGCAAAAAAAAGTTATACGACTTCAAAAATTCTATAACTGTTAGACTTTTATCACTTGAAGCGCCGGGAAAGGTTTATAAAAATGTACACCAGAATTTTTATTTGGAGCATTTTAACTTATCTATTTAATTTATTTTTTGCGCTATAAATGCATTTAACGCTTTCTTTAAAAAATACCTTGTTAAAACAGAACTATAAACATTTGAAATTCTTTTTAGCTTCTATTCCAGATTTGTCTTTTCCTTTCACGTAATAAATATTATTTTATACGCCAATTTGGTTAAAAATACGCTTTTATTTTCATCAAGTGCATTAAATTTTCAAAAAACATGCTTTCAAAAAGTTTATAAGACAATTTTCTCACCTAAATATCCTTTTTTCTTATTAGGGAAAGAAAAATATACATTTTAAAATTTTAAAATTTTAACCATAAAGTAAATGGAACAATACATGTTTCCAAACTATCCCTTCAGTGAACACTAAACCACCCATTTGACTGTTTCTTTTTTTTTTATGCACAATACATTGAAAATATGGGATAAACAGCACTTTTTTTTTAATCTAAAATATTCGTGATAATTAGTCTTAACTTTTTCCCATTAAATAGTATAAAAATGTATTTAAAAAATTTGGTCGAGTCAAAAAGCTTTAAGTAATGGATCAAGCAAACACTTCTTGCCGTACGACGTACGGGCAAATGAATAAAGTGATACATTTTTAGAAAATAAATTATTTTATAACTGCAAATGAGGGACTGTATGACATCATTTTAACACTTGCCCAGTCTGTCTGTTAAGTTATTCCTTACACAATGAAGCATTTCTCGAGGATTGCTGAATTTTCTTACGGGCAGGTAAGGTCCATAGTACACATTCAATGTTTTCCTAGAAGTACTATCTATCTTAAATATTCAGAATTATTGCTGAGTGAAGGGATAATCAGTTGCAAACATTTTTGCAAAATATAATTTGCAAGTTCAGACCATAAAAAAACAATGTAATGGATAGCTGGCAACTTTTACGCATTTTTCCTACCACAAAAATGTTACAGTAAATATTGTCTTATTTAATCGTCGAAATTTTATAATTAAACAAATGTAAAATCTCTGTACAATTTTAGTGGTAGTAAAAATGCGTAAAAGTAGGCAGCTATCCATTACATTGTTTTTTTATGGTCTGCACTTGTAATTTGCAAAAAAGCTTGCAACCGATTATTCCTTTACTCAAAAATAATTCTAAATATTTGAAATAGTACTAAAAAACGGATATGCATGGAAATAGTGTTTATGTGTTCATAATAAAAAACAGAAGTCAGACAAAATAAATAGAAATATTTCAGTAAGAAATGATTTTTTTAAATAATTTTGTATGGTAGTTGTTGCATGTGAGACAATATTCTACAGTTTTAACAATCTACTGTAAATAAATGATTTAATTAATGCTTCAAGCACACGATCAATTCAATTCTTTTAAGTACAAAAAAAAAAGTATTACGTTTTTCCGTTGAAAAAATATTAATACCTCATCATTATGGCCTATTTGAGTAAATCACCCATACTTAGTATTTGTTTATCTCTTTACTTTTGTAATTTTGATGACTTTAAGCAATAATTTGAAATGCAAAGTGAAAATACGATTTTCACTTTTCATGCTGAAAATAATAGATTTGCAATTGAAAAGCTTTTACGAATAAGCTTTAATGTTCCATATAATTTCATGCAAATTATTTATGTGGTATATTTTATGTATGTTGGATTTTTCCCTTTTTTAGCGTTACCTTTTAATAGTACAATAATTAAAATATTTTTATTTAAAATAAAATGTCATCCAAAATTATCTAATATTTCAAACAAAATAAGTCACATGATTTTTTTTTAACCAACTAGTTTGATGGCATTTCTTTTTAAGATATGCCGGACTAGCACAGCATGAAATGGTAGTGGCTTTTCTTTGGCTAAGATTTCGTAATAGTCTCTTTCATATTGGTGTGTGTTTAATTATCTATGCAAGACACGTTATTTTGCTTCTTTTGCAAAAAAAAATATAAGGCTTTTTGCATTGTGGAACAACATATTTATCATTACTAGGATACGTCTATTAACAAAGACAGGGTTCGCACACTCCTTATATTTTGTAAGGACTCTGGCACCACTATTAATGATAAGAAAATTTATATTTAATTTTTAAGATACAGAATTTGAAAACAACACCTCGATTCACAATTTTTGCAATATTTTTCTGGAGTGAAATACATTGAAAATACTGCAAAAAATTAGTGGTAGAGCTGTGCGAACCGTGAAAGACTATCTTATAAACAAAACGCAGAATAAAAGAATAATAGTATAGATAAATTGAAATCTGAACCTTGACTTTCATTTTTATTTATTTTTTATTTTTTATTTATTTTTTTATTTTTTTTTTTTTTGGTACGATTTTTGCTATTATTTACTTTTTTTTTTGTAATATAAATCTTCTATTTTTGTTTTTAATAAATTTACATTACACAGATTTTTATTTTATTTAAAACTAGCAACATATACTTTTAACATATTCTTTATTTTATTACAAATTATGACAAAAAATATATCAAAAGAAAAGAAGTGAAACACATAAAAAACCATATGCGTCTATATTATATATCCGTGAATGGTATGTTGTTTCGGAAAATTTCTTAAGAATCGACATGTATCAAGAGCCAGAGCCTGATTACTAACGGGGCACTCTCTCACCAGAAAAAATTTATAAAAATTTTCGTCTTCTTTAAACGCCCTTTTCATACAAGATTACTGTCATGAATAAGGAAAATTTTTTTATTTCTTTTTCCTGGTGGGAGAGTGCCCCGTTAGTAATCAGGCCCTGTCAAGAGCTACACATTTTATTCCTTTGCGATGCAAATATTTCTCAGTTTTTCTGTATCAATGTAGGAACCATTTTTCCACAGAAACAGCAGATGTTTCTGAAACTTTGTCTGCTTTGTTTCCATGAAAAGAAATCATTTAACTAATATTAGAAAATATTTTTTCACAGTTTACTTTGGGAAAGGTTTTCTAATATTAGTAAAAAATTTTCTTTCATTTAAAATGAAATACAATTATGAGAAATAAAAGCGCAAGCATAAAAAGGAACGTTATTCATTTCTTAACTAGTTGATTTGCCCAGCGTTTCCCAGGTCCGCAATTATTCAGTTTTCAAATGTGTTGTGTATTTTCTAAATGACCCTTAAATTAAACACAAATTTGTAGGATTTTATATCTTTAAATCGATTTTGGCAGAATGCATATTTTTAAATGGAAAAATTGCGAAAAGATGCTGAATTGAAAGCATATGCTGTTTGGCATTTTATTTTCTACGCAATTTGGTTATTGGAATCTATGCGCACCGAAAGCGAATGACACCGTGAAGGAAAAAATTATGTATCCATCCGAATGTTTCAGAATTTTTATATATTATTTAAATCTGGTTTATTGAAATGCTCTAAAAAGATTGTGTTAAAATTCGGACATTTAGTTTCTTTTAGCGCAGAAAAACAGGGTATTTAAAAAAGTTAAATCTTATATTAAAAACCGATTGAAGTGTATTTTATAAAAATATTTTAGCTTTAAGAAAGGTTTTAAGGTGTAAGGTTTTTCATATGTTGGTAACTATAGGATTGCGTCCTGCAAATGTACAGCCGCAATGAAACGATCTGGTGTTTATTGATTTCATCAAATTTTTTGAGCATAAAAAATGAATAAGAAAAACAAGAATCAATCTTGGAGACCACACTTGTCTTTGAAATATATATTTTGGTAAAATTACTTTGAAGTTTCACTGAAATATCGTTTACAAAAATCATTTTTTTAACAACTTAATTTAGACTACTACTAATTTAGACTTTCTACTAATTCTAATTTCTTGTCTCGGACGAAATTAAAATTAAAATTATAAATTATTTTAGCGAGATGAGTTGTATTTCATTATTTTCTTCTCCGTCGTATGAGTAATATAAATCATACTAGTAGTAATTTTTTAACCCAAATGAGCAAAAATTTTCAAAAATTGTTCAGACCAGGAATAAAAATTAGGATCGTTAAAAATACAAAACTTTGTTCATTGGTGCACATTATAGTGCAATTGCCCAGTATATGTTTGTAAAATTGGGATCTCTCATTTAATCCGAAGCTCATAGTACGTTGTTTTTTCTCAATTTACCGCTGAAATAGCGTTAAATTCTAAAAAACGTATGTAAGTTTATTAATTGCAGATAATCGTTGAAAATTCGTCAATGATTGAGTTTTTTTTTCGGCAAAAAAAACTTAACAAATGCGTAACAATTACAATGCTTAAAATAATTAAGAAAAATATAAGAACGATAAATATACAACATATGTCGCACGCCTGCGGCTGTGCCAATTCTCTACCAACCGAATTATCCTAGGGAACAATATTTATTTAAAACAATCTTTTACGTAATGACAGTACTCGATAATAAGGGTCATAGAAATCTTGTGAGGTTACCAAAGTAACGAATACTCACATTCCTGAGTTTATTTTAGAAAAGAAATTGAAACCCGAAAAGTTGACCGTAATGTAACGGAATGCTTTTGATTGTCCGTGTAATTGATCTATGCATCCGATTTTGATAACATTTGAAATGACTCGACAAAATTATGTAATAAATATACGTTTTAAATTTCAAACGATTAAAATGCATTTGAAACTTTTTACCCCAATGACCATAATGTAAATGACCTCTTATAAGCCAGAACGTCTTAACAGCGATGCATAAAAAATTAAAAATTTAGAAATCATTACTTAGGTTAATCCTTCCTTCCTTATTTAATTCAAATTTATTTAAAAATGCCAATCATTTTCCAAAGCTTTTTTGAAAATGTTAGAATGATTGCGATTCACAATATTTTTTAGGTTTTTTTTCTATTTAATTAAATATTAAGCCTTTACCAAGCAAATATGATGCATGCAAATATGCAGCTTAATGAATGAGATGTTTTAAAGAAAGATAGAGATTAAACTGATATGACCAAGAGTTTCTTAACTTCCATTCATAAAAATTAAAAAAAAATTTAAACATTATGTGGATTCAATCTTTTATTGTTTTTCAAGTGTATCTGAAAATAGCATTATTTTTAAAGATTTTTTTCAGAAAGTTTAAATAATTAAATTTTGTAAATATTTTATACCGACTATTTTAACTAACAAGAATTTTCTACTTATTATTATTATTATTTATTATTATTATTATTATTATTATTATTATTATTATTATTATTATTATTATTATTATTATCATCATCATCATTTCGCGGATGGAAGAGTTGAAAACATGCAACAGACTGAGATTTAGGGAAGACGTTTATTTATGCATGTCCTTAAGTTTGAAATATGTTTAAAAGATATTTCTTGTTTCCTTGAAACCAACATATGCATTGCACCAATGGCTGAAAAAGAAAACTTATCAATATCGCACCGAGAGCAGTAAAGCTAAATGAAAGGAACCCCTACGAATTGACTGCCATCGTAGTCGACGTAGCATCTATAACCGGATACTGTTTATTTCACATTGTTGTGGTTTGTGCAATGTTGTTCTTTTAAGTGCAGCTGGAAGGCAAATAGTAGAAAACAAGTCTTTTTTTCCCTTAATTCCTTATTACTACATTATTGTTTTTGTTTTGTAGATAACAAGAAGCTGAAAAATTAAGTTTTCATCGTACATACGCATTACAAACTTAAATTTGTAACTCAATTATCTCAAAATGATGTTTTTTTAATGTCGATGTACCTTATTTATTTATAAGGTTTTAGGATTCTTCGAAATTTCGATATGTTAACTTCCTATCTTTCGACATGATTCTTGCCTAGACCATTAGAACGGATTAGAACGCCATTAGAACGGATGTTAAGACTTTAAGAAAAATATGTCCGCTCAATAGTGAAACTGGTGCCGCATTTCCGAACATTTTTCTCCACCTTTTTTCCGCATTTCCGAATATTTTTCTCAAAATGACACTTTTGGATATAACGTGCAAGAAAGATTCTGTGTATAAAGTGAATCTAAATGTTCTTTTTTTTTTATCAGTATTTATATATATCATACACATATCATTATACGATTGAAATGATATAAAAATTTTGTGCTAAATAAATATAACATTCATTAAAAATATAAAAATGCTTAAATATAAATATTTATTTAATTTCGCTAGATATCTAACACTGTGATATATAATTAGGCAAAAAAATACTAATTCTGCATAATCCAATTTTTAAATACCTGCAATAAAGGCGCATACTTACATATTTCACCCCAATAAAAACTGGTTTTTAAAATCATACCCAGCAAACAGAGAACTTGTGCCCATTCAATTCGTCGCTAACTTTTTCCCAAAGTGTTCGATAACGGCCCGCCATCTTTTGTTGAAAAGGATCGATCAAAAATGTGTGACGCCAACCAGAATGGAGCCATAATTGGCCATAAATACAAAAATTTGCCCAAGAATGAAAAGAAATGCGCCAATAACTTTTTATAAAAAATATCAAATTTTTGAATAGATGGATTAGGTTTTTAGTATCCATTGTCTCCTTAAAATGTTTTAAACCAAAAATATCAATGGTTCATCTAAACATGATTCACATTATGCTTTAGTACCGAAATGTACGAAAGAAAAATTTAATCCGCGTGTTATCACAGTTAACGCAGTTTTTTAAAAAATGAAACATTTTCAAATTATAATAATACATGTGAAATTAAAATTCATGGATGACATTTGTTTGGTCTTGTTTTCTTTAGCTGTGGTCGAATGTGCATTTTATAAACAGAAGTCCATTTTATCAAAATTTCTAAAACATTTGTGGAAGGGCACCCCCTTACCAAGTCTAATATAAAACTTTATTCTAAACATTTTTATTGTCTATTTTTTTATGATTTTCATACAGAATAAAATCCGATATCTAGGCAGTCTTTGCTAAACGTAAGCATTTTAAAACTGTACCATTTGTTCTCCCTTTATTTCAGAGCTAAAGATTTTCATTTAATTGATTCAGACAACATAAAGATAAATACGCAAGCTGTTCAATAAGTCATAAGACTAATTTTACTGCCTACGAAACCACCCATCAGAATGTTAATTTATGTGGCATGAAAAAAAGTTTGTTGTCTGTATTATAAAAGCTACAGATAAATGGCGTGTAACAGGCTCATATTTCTGAATATCATGTAAATGAACTGAAGCGTGTTTGCGAGCGCCTACGAGAACGGCAAAATTTTTGCAAATGAAAGTATCGATTGAACAACGTTATGCGATTAAATGTTGTGTTCGTCTACAAAAATCAGCATCGGATACCTTTGACATGATAGTGAAGTTTTTAACGATGAACGAGGGTAAGGATTTTTCACTGGGATAAAGCTTTTGAGGAAGGAGGGCAGAATGTGGAATATATTGAACGTGAATGACGATCTTCAATGTCCATCACAGAGACAATGATTAACACAGCTGCGGTCATCACCAACGAGGACCGCAGAATTACAGTACGTCAGCTGCATGCTATGGCTGCTTCCTCAACTTAAGAAACCATTACGATGGAAACATTTTTCCAGCAACAAAGCATGTGTTATAGCTGCGAAGACAGTTTTGAAAAATCTCTAAAAAAACGAACTTTTACACGTTTTTAAGAAGTGGGCTGAACGTTGGGATAAATCATTATGTGCCGCGGTAGTTATTTTGAAAAATACCATGTAAATGATGACGATTAAAGGTATACTGTGTTTTTTATAATTTTAGTCCTATTACTTATTGAACAGCCCTCGTATATTTAACACCTTTGATCCTGACGTCGTGTTTTAACAGGATACATCTTTTGATTGAGTACTATTGCCTCTTAACAATTAACATTGTTATTATTAGCTCTATACCGTAATGATAGTACATGTTCCAGTAAAGGACATATTCGTTACTATGGGCAATTAATCATACATTCCTAACTTTATGAATAACTATTAATAATAACTAGTAAATATGATTAATTATCAATATTTATCAAATTTACAAAAAACTCGCGGTTATTATTAATAATGACAGTTTATTATTAATAACAATCGAATTTATTAAATTGACCGATAATGTTTCATCAATATTAACACATTACACAGTTAAATCTTTTGTCAATCACAAACACTTTAATGAGAATTAGATAAATATCCCTCAGTGGCCCAGTTTGGTTCATTTTCCATAATTTCATTCATTGTTCGATTATATTTTCCGATATTACGAACACACACACACATATATATATATATACACATATATATATATATATATATATATACATACATACATACATATGTATGTATATATATATATATATATATATATATATATATATATTTACACACTTTACTGTACTTTGGTAACTGATATCCGTGATTTGAAAAGAAATACAAATTGAAAACAATCACTAATTTAGTCTGTACACGATTTAACAGTGTCTCAACTTATTCATTTTAAAAAATCTGAATAATCTATATGGTTGTAAATTCAATTCATTTAAATTTCTTTATCATTTCGATTATTTCAAAAATGTTATCCATCATGCTTCTTTTTCGTTATTAAAATTAAATCTTCGCTTTTAAAATATTCCGAATTTTAACACAAAAGAACAACAGTGCACCAAAACGTGACTCGAATGATTCTTTAGTATCGAAATGTTCAAAAAATTATTATGTAATCGGCGAGATATCGCAGCGTAAATTTCCGAAAAAGAAATTTCTAAGACATTTTCAAATTATTTTGCAATAAAGGATGACACATGTCACATAAAAATTCAAGTATGAGCTCTTGAGCTGTGTTCAGATATGTATTTTGAAAACATAATTTCATCCTAATTAAAATTTCTAAAAGTTTGAGGAAACTATTTATTTTGTAGCCATGTTTAAATGACGTTTGTTTAAAATATGCAAAATAGAATAGCGAAGAGACAGACCAAACTTGAAATTTTGTTTCAAAACATAAATGGGGATTTAAAAATGTAATGGAGTTATTTGTATATTTTTAAATAATGTACAAAAAAAAGGATGGTATAACTAAAGCATTTCAATGACAAATATAAAAGTTTTCTCTAACTATTTTTGTTGTAAATTTTGTTGTTAATTTTACATATTGAATAATATACTATATCTATGTATCATTATCATTCTATTATTATCATTATAAAATTTTATCACTGGATGTGTTGGGCTGATATTTTTCCAGTGTCACCAAATTTTATTTTATTTTTATATTTTTGATAATTTTTCCCATTTTATTTATTTACTTGCAAACAGAGCGAACAAAGGAGCCATTCTATTTTCATATATGTTTATGCTAAGGGTAAGAGAATTTATAAAACATTAAAAAAAAATTTTGCCGTAATTTCAGGTTATTTGAATTGTAATTTGAGGTGATGATAGGCACTGGATGAAAAATCATCCTAGAATATTGCTTATCCACAAAAAAGTGACTCGACAAACGAAGTTTCACATGTGATTCAAAATAATTTACATGAATTTACTATAAGATGAAATTATAGCATTTATATTATTTTTATTAGCTCAACATGCATGACTAAAAACAAGTATTGAAACATAAAACTGTTAACCACATGATTTGCCCGAACGCCGTTCGGGCAAGACGGATTTGCTTAATTCATCATTTAAAGCTTTTTGACACCACTAATTTTTTAAAGTGCAATTTCATACTATTTAATATCGGAAATGTTCGGACGTGTAAATTTGTTATAAATATTTAAGCTTAAAAAACTGGTGTTAACCCACATTTTCAATTTATTGTACGTAAAAAGGGAATCAGTTAAGCGGTTAAGAATTAAGATGTAGGATGAAGTTTTGAATGTTGGCTAACTTTACCTCTCCACACAATCCATCTTTCTTCTGTGATCACAAATGCACATACAACATAATAAAGGGATTTTCCGTATAACGTTTACAATTAATTATTTATAATATTGTTTGTATGTATCAAAGTTAATATGTCTTTGCATTTTAAATAAGAAGCATAATTTAACATTTCCCAGCCTGGTTTGCCAATAATAATACATGTTTTTTTTCACAATTTTATATTTGTAATTACAGTAAAGTTGTAATTTATATGTAGTAATGACAGAAAATATCTTATCATTTACTATTGCCACATCGCTTGTATGTTTTCGTGTTTTATGATTAGAGAAAAAAAAATCGCTGAAAATCAATGATTCCCCTTTGAGTGTTATATATATATAACTTATGTCTCATTCTTCAAATTAAAAATAGAGACTACATTTTCGAAAAAATACATATAATAAAAAAATATACGAAAAGGTTTTACACTGCTTATGTAGTAAACATATGACGTTTTCCAAACATCTTCATAATTTATTTCATAGTTTTGTTGTCTTATTTTTAGCATAAATAAAATAACTCATATATCAGTAAACGTCAATGCTTAGCATTTGGATAGCTATTTATGATTTTTTAATCAATTTTTTATTTCAAAATATGACAATAACTCTGGCTGGGAAGGCTTAGCTGATTTCGAAAAAATAATTGTTTTCTAATTGATGGTAAAATGAATTTTTTACATGTTAGTGAAAATAATTTTAATAACAGTATAACAAGCAAAAGTATTTGATATTTTGACCTTTGGAAGCAAATGTATTGATGTATATTATAAACATTTAAAGCAAGGTATATATTTGCAGTTAATAAATCATTTCTTAAGCTGTATAAATGAAGATCAATTATTTCAAGCCAATAAAAATAATTCACACGAAAAAGAAAAGAGAATTCAAATTTTTCAACTCAAAAGTTTTCATTCTAAAAAAATATGCGATTTTTAAATAATTATGATTGATGTTCGCATTTTGTTAACAATGAAATTTATCTAAAAAAAAATAGAATTCGCTTTAAAAAACTATATAGCCGCAGCATTTTTTATAAGAATATAGTTTTAAGGAAATAAAAATTCAACATTTTTTTATTTTTTTATTGAACATTGTGAATTTTTATTTCAACTCTGTTTTTGTAACGCTGTGCTTTTATAAAGTTACAAGCACAATGTAATATGAAATAGAAAAACTAATGCAAATCCGTCAAAATAGGACATCAGCTATAACTTTCAAAACATGAGATGCTTTGAAAGACAGTTCTGTCTTTCTTATTTTTATATTATGTTTAGTTCAGTTATTGTTAGTAGTTATTATACTTGGCATTCTTTTGTAAACATTCTTTCGTGGAATGCATTTAATTCATAAATTATGATTAATTTCATTTACGAAAGTCAACTTCATAGGTAATGTTTACATCTCTTACCTATGTGCTCACCATTTATAATTTTATATTTATTAATTGCTGGTGAAAATAACCAGGATTCCAGAGTCGAAGTTGGAGTCGGGTCCACTTTTGAATAAAAGAGTATGAATTCGAGTCGTTAAATAACAAGCCGACTTCTTTTATTCGTCACTTTGGAGTGAAATTAAACCAATTATACGTAATTTTAAATCCAAAAAAGTAATTATTATTGCTATTTTTGGTTTATATCAGGCTACCCAAGTTAAAGACTTCCAGTAGACTGCCCGGCGTATACAGTAGATGAAAACCAATTTTTAATCTTTCGAGTCTGGTGTACTACTAATAGTACGTCATTTTTCAACTAGCATAGTTTTCCAGTATTTAGTTATTGTTTTCAAAGAGCCTTATATTCTATTTTAAAGACTTCTATTGAAAGTGTGCATTTATTTTTTCGCTAAAAGATAGCCCTACATGTCCTGAAACATTCACTCAAGGTGAAGGAAATCTCGAATGCACGTCAAGCAAGTAATTCTTTTGAATTTGCTATCACATCGCTGCCAACTTTTGCGCATTTTTGCACCACTATATTTGTACAAAGATTTACCATACGTTTAATCATAAGATTTCGAAGATTCAATAAGACAATATTTACTAAATTTTACTAATAAATTTTTGTGGTAGTAAAAATGCATAAAAGTTGGCAGCTATGCTGTCATAAATAATTAGAATTACAATTTGAAATTTTTTCGTAAAATAAATTATAGAAGCTAATGTTTGATGCAATTTTTATTTTCAAAACCATTTTAAAGTTGTGATTTATCAATCTTTGAATATATGTACTATTAGTAGTACAGTGGGTCTTTAAAGGAATTGTATCACCACAAAGGCACATTGCATTTATTGATTTTTAGAAATGAAATTTGTAGTAACTTAGGTTGAATATTTTTTTTCTTTTATAGTAATATTTCTCATTCTTTTCTTCATATAATATTGTTATGTAATATTTTTATCCTAAAATTTGTTTAAAAAAAAAAAAAAAAATCTAGATTTTACTTTATTAGTTGTTGAAACGCTGGCTTTCAGAAACAGAACTCCCTGAAACGTGATCGTCCAATAATTCACCCACCATGACCATTCCATCTAATTAAAAGTGCAATCATCACTTCGCCTAATTGAGGATGTAAGGTATGATAATACTAGCCATATGACAGAGAGAAGCAATGTGCAACATAGGTTTAAATTAGTAGGATGCAACTTTAGGACAACGTCATTTTTTAAAAAAAATGCAACGTCTACTTATGCGTCCATGTTGACAGGAATTGCTTCAAACCTTTTCGTTCCAATAGAAAGAAATCACCAGAACATACCAACAATTGAAATTTTATTTATTTATTTATTTATTTATTTATTTATTTTATTTATTTTATTTTATTTTATTTTATTTATTTATTTATTTATTTTTATTTATTTATTTATTTATTTATTTATTTTTGCAATTTTTACACTTTTTTCTGTTTAGAAGTGCAAATTTAATGCTAACTATTGCGAATTATATAATACTAACTGCATATTGTTAAATATATCTTTTATATTTTGTATATAACTTTCAAAATTTTGATTTGAAATTGTACTACACATTATTTTTTTAGCCCTATTTTACTAATAATGGAATATCTTTAAATGACAATTTGTTCCTCGAAAGACCGCTATACTATTAAAAGCACATAATGTAATTCCGTAAATAATTATAATATTTTAACAAAACTTAATTTTTGTCTTTCAGAGCAATACATTTTCATATTAAAATCGAAAAAAAAAAATTGGAAGACAAAAAACAATTGGACCCGAAAGAGTTAAGTCAAAATTTCTAATGCTGCACCTTTCGATGTTTTTTTTTTAATAATTATTTTATAATTACTTCTATTATACTACTAGTACTACAATTCCATTAGCTATCAAGCGATTCGAAAAAACAAACACCATACTGACAATATTGCTTAGTAAGGTTGTTAGAGATCACAATAACATAAATATATGGATGCTGATATTTCAAGAATTATGTCAAGAATGTCGCATGTCATGTCAAGAATGCCATGCGTTCAAGAACAATTCTTAACCCCTTCGCGACGGCAGCTTTTTACGAAATTTTTAATGTTTTGTCACCGGTTTTTGAAAACAGAAATTTGTGCCTTATTAAATCCAGAAAAAGCTCCGATTAAGTAAGGCAAATTTTACTGGTGGAAATAAACAAAGATTATTAAGCCTTTTGCGGCATGTCGCTTGTCCCCAAGGAGTTAAAGATATGCAGAAAGCATAGCTGCCAACTCTTCTGATTTTTTGACCCGGAAAAATTTAACAGAAATGTGTGGCTTATTTAATCAGCAGATTACGGTGATTTTAAATAGTAAAATTTACTGTAAAATTTTTCCGGGCTGAAAGAGGGAAGATGTTGGCAGCTATGAGAAAGTCACTAATAAGGATAATGTAAACCATCGTAAACGAGAAGGATTAAAATCAGGAACCAAGTCGTGATTTAAAATAGCTTCTTGTTTTACCTCACATGCTGTCACGAAAAACTGCACGATTCATGATTTATTATAATCGAAGAATTCTAACTTAACTTACGCTTGTAAATACTTAATCTTTCTCACATTTCTCACATACTTTTTCCGGTGTTCATCAAAATAATTTTATTTGATATTTTTAGTGACAAGAAATTGGTTTATGTGGAAATCGTAATTAATATACAGGGTGTTTCGCTACCAGACCGACAAACATTGAAGGATGATAGTACACATGAAGACAAACATTATTAAACAGGAAACCATGGGGCACAAACGTCTTCTGTAGGAGCTAGGGGCCATTAAAGTTTAGGGTCCAAAACTTCAAACGATGATAGAAAACGGAAAAAGGGTTGATTCGTTTGCGGTTTTCACTAAAATCATTCTTTATATTTCGATTTCTTTAGGGAAAAAAATTAAAGGTTACTTTCAAAAATTATCGATAGAGGGCGCTTTAGACTTTAGAGTAACGAACAACTACTTTTTACCGTTATTTTCTGCATGGGGTTGAAATTATTCTAAAGTTTAGAATTTAACTTAAATTTTAAGTTCAAAATCGGTAACATTCGGATCGAGTAACTAGCGAAAATTGAACTGTGAACAGAGGGTGAGATTTTAAACGCTCATAAACATTGGACAAACAAATCGATTTTAGTGCGGTTTGCGTGTAGGTCATTCCCTTGGTAACTATTTTATTCAAAACGACGTACAGCTTTGGTGTCCTGATTTTTTGACAGAGGGTGCTTCCGACACATCTCCGACATTTCAATGGCATTACTCCTTGGTGTTTTACTACCAGACCTACATACTTCCAGGAAGTGTTAGGGTTGCAAAGACGATTCGGAATTACACAGGAATGTAACGTTAAAAATGCCTTTTTTGCGAGTTACGATTAAAGGAAGCAGAGAAAAAAGCAACAGAAACAGCAGACAAAGAGCAACACGTTAATGTGACAGAAAGCAGTTTATTTGAATGTTTTACAACAGAAGGTGTTTGAAATTACTAACAGAAGTAGTTCGGTATGCTTGACAGCGGCTTCGCATGGAATTCCTCAAGCTTTGAAAGATTCCTGGCATCTCTGATAGCTTTCTGGCAAGCTACAGAAATACCAGATGCGAGGTCTTTAACTGATGGTACGGAAGTCTCATACACCCAACTTTTCAATTGACCCCAGCAGAAGTCGATACATGATAGGTCCGGCGATCTGGCAGGCCACCACGACCTATCCACCGTTGCCCAGAAAGTGTCGACAAACATCATTGGTAAAATGTGAAGGAGCCCCATCGTGCTGTTCATCTTTCAAATACTTCGTTCTGCTACCTTTGGAGCCGGTTCGCGAATGATCACTTCAAAGTGATCGCTGTTCACACGCATTACCGTTTAGCGCCATCTACCACAAGGAAACCGCAGCGCTATCTACCGTCGCTGTCAAAGTTGCCGGACTACTTCTGGTCGTAATTTCGAACACCTTTTGTAGTAAAACCTTTATATAAACTGTTTTCTGTCACATTAACGTGTGGCTCTTTCTCTGCTGTTTCTGTTGCTATCTTATCTGGTTCCTTTAACCATAACTCGCAAAAAAGGCATTTCCAACATTACATTCGTATGTGATTCCGAGTCATCTTTGTCCCTAACACTTCCTGGAAGTAAGTTGGTCTGGTAGTAAAACACTCAGGAGTAATGTCATTGAAATGTCGGAGATGTGACGGAAGCGCCCTCTATCAAAAAATGAGGACACCAAAGCTGTACGTCATTTTAAATAAAATAATTACCAAGGAAATGACTTTCACGCAAACCGCAACGAAATTGATTAGTTTGTCCAATGTTTATGAGCGCTTAAAATCTCCCCCTCTGTTCACAGTTCAATTTTCGCTGGTTACCCGACCCAAATATTTTCAATTTTGGGCTTAAATTTAACTTAAATTCTAAACTTTAGAATAATTTCAACCCCATGCAGAAAATAACGGTAAAAAGTAGTTGTTCGTTACTCTAAAGTCTAAAGCGCCCTCTATCGATAATTTTTAAAGTAACCTTTAAAATTTTTTTCTAAAGAAATCGTAATATATAGAATGATTTTAGAGAAAACCGCAAACGAATCGACCCTTTTTTCCGTTTTCTATCATCGTTTGAAGTTTTGGACCCTAAATTTTAATGGCCCCTAGCTCCTACAGAAGACGTTTGCGCCCCATGGTTTCCCATTTAATAATGTTTGTCTTCATGTGTACTGTCATCCCTCAAAGTTTGTCGGTCTGGTAGTGAAACACCCTGTATAACGTAGAAAAAGTTCACTTTTACTATTAGACTCAAATAACATAGATAGAAAAATATGCATGTCACATTATTATCGCTGAATAATATACAAATTCAGCAAAAAAAAAAAAAGAAAGAAAAAAAACCCCGTAAACTTTAAGACCAGTAAGAAAAATCATGCGTTAAGGATAGATAATGAAGGACTTTCCAACACTTCTTGAAATCTTTAACAAAATTTCGTTATCCACGGAAATAACGTATTATTGTCCATATGCAAATATGTATTCCGATTGTTTTGAAAAGCCCTGTATTTGATCTATTGGTTAATATATAGACTATATGACGGTAAAATTTAGTTTAGCAAGGAAACACCCAAGTGTTTGAAATTTTCCATTCATCAATTTATACTAATTCATTGAAACATACTTGAATACTTTTGTTTAGCCCTGTAAAATAAATAGTACCAATAATGCACGAATGTATTTTGCTTAAGTGTAGTTAAAAAAAATCTCTTTACTTAAATCAAATTTTCAGAAATTATCATCTAAAGGCGACGATTTATCCAATTCTTTAAGTGACCCTGTATATCATTTTATTTATATTCTACAGACATTTCTTAGTAAAAAGGCAAACTACCTTTAAGTAAATTACTCTCATATTCAGTAACCTTTTTGAAATCTATTGTATAACTATGTATATGTAAACTGTGTAACAATTAGCATTTACATAAATTATGTTTTACATGCTTCGTGCTTACGTAGTGACTTACGCAGCTAAAAATTTCAATCAACTACATTTCACTTTTCTTTTTGCCGTCCCATAAAACAGCAAAACTTCTAGACCAGGGGTGCACAACCTCTGGCCCGCGGGCCAAAACGATACCACTATTTTTATGCAGAATAATTTTCCTTATAGTAATGACAGAAACTTTGAGATTAAAGAAAAGAAACTCCGCTTTTCAAATATTCTGGTGGCAAACGATTTTCTGGTTAAAAAGGTTGTGCATCACTGTTCTAGACTCAAAGACGTATGCTTTCTGAGTGCACGCATTAGTGATGCATAAATATATAATGTTTAAGAATTACAATATACGTATTCCGGTGAGCGTAATTTATTTTCTTACAGAGATTTTCAGTGATACAAAATTGATTCTCGGAGAAATGTTAAATAATTTACTTTTAAAGAAAATAAAAACTTTCTATTCTAGATGTAGAAAAATAAATAAAGGAAATTTCTTCAATTCATGGCTGTGTAATCACAGCAGTGCTACCAGAAATAATTCCAAAAATTGAAGAAAGTATTTCTAGGAGTATGCCGTAACGGATTTTTTTGCTTGTGAATGAAATATAAAGGCTGCATATTTTATTTTCAATTACCAATATGCCATAGTAAACTTGCATCAATAACATACGTCAAATGTAATGCAATCTGATTATATTTAAATTGGTTCGAGTACGGTTCGACAAATATATCTATAAATACTTTTATAGACCGTACATCTATAAACACGTTTGAGATATAAGATGTGTAAAAAATTTTTACCAATTTTTAATTAAAACTTTTATTTTGATTACACATTTTCCACATGGGTGCCATCTCCATTAATTGCCTGTGATGACACCCATGTGGAAAATGTGTAATGAAAATTAAAAGGTTTAGTTTCTCCGATCTGTATTGTAATCAGAGATTAGTGTACTGACTCTGCGTCATATGCAAATTTCCTCCTTGCGCCCCAATCGAGTTTTTTCTAAGGGGGGAGGATTCCCAGAACGGTTTTTTGTGCGTGTATAACATGTCCGTTTCTTGCGATACACGTACGGTTCCAACGCTCTTTAGGGTTTTCGCATGCGCTGAGCATTTTGCGATGAAAAAAATGGGTGTTGCCATTGGAAATTTTCGAGTTTCTGTAACTATAACCGTAACCGTGAGCGCCATTTTGTTGTCGTTCACAGAATCTCGAGCTCATATCTCTGAATAGCTATATCTGAAATTTCACCTCGATCGGTTGAGCGGACTGGCCGCTAGAGCTCCATATATCGGCAAAATTTTTTTATGACCACCCTGTACATAAAAAAATACAGGCTAAAGACCACTTTTTCCATATTAAAATATTTGTCTTACTTAATCGAAAAATGTTTGACAATCAATCAAGATAAATTTACAGTTGCAAATTAGTGGTATCAAACACTTTCTAGTAACGATGCAAGTAAAATGTTCTTGCCCGAATCTAGTTCGGGCAACACTGTTAAGGGGTTAAGTAATCCATATTAAGGTTAGGGGTGTAAAAAATTGTAAATTGTCTAGAAGTGTATAATACATGATTTATTTAACTCATCGCCTCGGAAAGCGACTTTATAAACTCAGGAATGAGAGATATTAGATTTTTTTTTCCTAATATGCAATTGATTCAGAGGACAATATTGACATAAACTGGAGTTCCTTATATTACAGAATGCAAGTTATTAAAATATGTTATTTCGTATGAATATTGAATCACAAAGTTGTAATTTTTAGTAAGGCAGAGAACTTTAACCATTTTATCAACTCATTTTGATCAGCAATGTACCCACAATAAAAGAAAGCAATTCAGTCATTTAAAAATCACTTAGAGTACTACAACATGATTTACCAGTTTAACAAATTAATAATATGTATTTTATTGTAACGTGAGACAATAATATGTCGAAACAAATGTGTTCATAGAGTTATATATGTTATATAGTATGGAGTTAAATATGTTCATAGAGCTTCATTGTCTTTTTGATAATTTTAAATTCATTCATATTGTACAACATAAAATGTTTTTATTTCATTAAACATTCTTTAACTGCTTTTCTTTTAATTCGCAATTAAAATTTTATTATAATAACAAGCGATACAAGGATGAAAATAGTTGAATAGAATGTAATACATCATTAATGCTGATTTTATACCACAATGACATTTAAATAAATTATTATATAAATAAAGCAACTCTATTATTATTCTAGTAAATCTGCTCAGTTAGAGGTTAAATTCCCATAGCTAAAATTTCAGTAATTACTATGTACGCAAATTCAAAGGCTCTTATTAATTGTACACTAAATTAACGTATCTCTGATTATAGATTTGGGAGAAATTAGAAGTATTAAAGTACTTTTCTGTGTAGTTAGAAGCACAGCAAAAGCGCAGAATCTTAAGTTTTCTGATGTTATGCTATTATGTTATTATAGGATTATATATTTTATGAGAGCAAACTATCATTTAATTTGTGTCCTTTGAGAGCAATGATAAATGGACTTTGATTCTGATTTCATTTACTTTGAAAGGGAAACCATGCATTATTTATAATATCTTTAGTAGATTAAATATCATCTCTTATTGTTTTAATACAGAGTTATGTTTTACCATGAAAATGTTTTATATATTACAAGTACTTTTTATTTTGTTATACTGGAATAAATAGATTTGAAAATAATTTGATTAAAGTAAGGAAAAATTGATTAAAAACACTTGGAAAATAGTTTATGAATTAAATTAAATAATTGTTATTAATCAAAATTGGAAATAATATTTTAGAAATAAGGTACACTTTTAGGAGAATTGCGATTATTTTATTTATTTGTTATATGTATATATATATTTATAAATACAAAATATCATTATTATGGCATTTTCAGTTTGGTTAAAAAAAGGAATGAAACAATAAAAAAAATTTCTGGATTTTCAGATGAATGAATTTGTAAAAATTAGTTAATCAAGTAAAAAAGAAATGTTTCAAATCATTAGTGTTTTTTTACATACGTTTGAAATATTCATTTGAAATATATTACGTTCACTTAAAACATTTTTTTTCAATCTATGGAAATCAATCAAAATAAATGTGTTAGATATGAATTAATTTCGCATTCTCAGTAATGAAAGTCTCATTTTTGACGATTCAGTAATCCCTAAGCTGTATTAAGTCGTTTTTGAGAATAATTTCGTATCAATATCAGGTATTCTTAAACGAAATGTAAACTCTCAAATATTTGACGAAATGTTTTCTTCGCTCGCGGCCAGACACTAATACATTTTAAAGAAATAGTTGCAATAGGCCCCGATTGGCGGCCTTTTGTACCTATTAAAATACTGCGATTTTAAAAAGCAGATAATGCGTTGTTTATGTAACAATTCATTTAAAAATTAGCACTTCTTTAGCGCTTTTTAGAAAATACCGATGTATAAGTAGCCATTGTTTCTGCTTTAATTGTTTTGTTATTTTAACCTAGGATTGGTTATTCTAAGTTTCTAGGATTGTTTATTATTTTTTTATGTATTTATTTAGTTATTTACTGCGGTAATTTTTCGCTTACATCAAAAAGAATAAATTTTCGGTGTTCTACAAAACTGAAAAAAAAATTAATGGTCGTATTTAAGAATAACTTCAAACTAAAATAGTGTTTATCATAAGCGTCTAATGGTATTTTATATGATTTTGCGCTTTCATAAAGTTTCGAATCACATTATTACAAGTTATAACATGTTTGACCATGTTTGCGCCTGATGAAGAAAGACTAATTTCTTTCGAAAGGCCTTGCGCAATTTAATTTATTTATGGTGTTTAAAAAAGTTTTTTATCTTTAATTGTATAACACCAGTTTTCAACTTATTCCTGGATTTGTGCTTACTCTGGCATATCAATCGCCCACCCCCTTTTCCCACTTTAGTTGTGAGTAATTTTAATCTTAATTCTTTATCTTAATAACATATTTATTTGCTTTTCATTTATGTATTTATTTATGTACTTCTTTATCTATTTTTTAGCTATTTATTTTTATTTTACTTTTCCCTTTTTGTGTTATTCATATTTCAATTTCCTGTACTTGCATATTGTTTATTTTCGTGTAACTATTATGTATACTGCTCAATTCAACCAGTTTACTAAACTTAGGCGAAAATGTATGAAATTTCTTAATCACTTAAATTTTCTTCAAAATTGTAAGAAAAATAATGTTATCCCTAATTTTATTCAACTTAAGTGTTCTGTCGTGGTAGACCCTCGTCTTTTTGCGCCTGAATCTTTCGAAAGGCCTTGCGGAATTTAATTTATTTATGGTGTTTAAAGAAGTTTTTTATCTTCAATTATAGTATTTTAGTCACATTTCCTTAATACACTATTTTTAGTAAAATCTCGAGTTAATTAAAAATTCATAGAAAAATGTAGCATCAAAGACCTACGCTAATTCTTCATATTTGATATAGACTGTATTCTTTGCACTGTCTTCGATACATTAAAAAAGAAGTTAGACCATCTCGTTCTGGTATAGAAAGTTTCATTTCTATAATAAACATTGTATGGTTACCTATTTTTAAAATCGCAGTATATTATTTGATACACTGATTCTTTTGATGTGGCATCACATGATCACATAAAATATTTATTAACCTCTTCAGCTGCGCACTAAATTATGGTTAAAAAGTTCAGATTCATTATTGCCAGCATTTTTTATTAAAAAAAATATTCACCTTATTTCACGACAAGTAAATCATACCTGAATAAAGCCAATTTCAATATTTCATAAAACTGATGGGAATAAAGAAAATCTAAATAAATGTCATGAAGCCCGTGAATATCACAGAAGCGAGAATTAAGGGGTTAAAAAAGTGACCATGGCTGTGAAACATTTTGTTATTTCTGTTTTGTTCTCTACCGGCAATGCGCCAACTATTAATCTAACAAAACAAACTTATATTCATAACACAGCATAATCGAAGCTTAGACTGTACCATAGAATAATCGAAGAAATCGACATCAATCATAATCAAAGCTTAAGAAATTATAATCGTAACACACCGGAAAAATAAACAAATATGTTTTTACTGTAGTTTTATAATATGCTTCTTATGCGTCTTTTTTGTACATTGGTCCATTTTCATGAAAATCTGCTGCATTGAGCAGCAAATGAACTGTGGAAAAAAAGCTACAGGCTGGTGGAGGGCATTATTGATTAATTTTATTTGAATTACGATTTTTGTCATTGCGCTGTTTCGTTGTCTTTTCAATGCTTCCAAATGGTCCGCAAACTAAATACCAGTATTTTATTAAAAAAAAAAAAAAAAAAAATCTCTTTTTATAATTTTTCTTGCAAACTCGACAGAACGCACCTTTGGAAATTAATTCCAGCGTGAATGCTGTAGAAATCCAGGATAAAGCTTTCTGTTAAAAAATGTTGGTATTCAGTTCGCGGACCATTTGGGAACATTGACTTTTCAAGATGATAATTTTTTATAACGATATTCAATTATATTAACTGTTTTTGTGAAATATTTGTTAATCTTATGAAAAATTTTTAGTTTTTTGAGACAAATTCATTTATAGAATTTCAAAATAAAGTTAATTAATATTTTTTTAGCAATTTAGTGCATTGAAATATAGTGATTGAAACATTTGCTTACTATAAATTACATTTACTTAAAGATTTTTTATATATACAAGATAACGAAAGGGAAAAAATGTAGATATTTTTATTTTTTATTGGATTTTTAAGAACGACGCATTTAAATTTTACAATATTTTCTTCACATAAATCAGCTATAAAATCCCAAACAAATTTTTAGCAAGAATAAGTTGATATAACGGCAAATAAATGCATAATTATTAAACAGTTTGATTTAATAACGTTTTACTAAGTATAAATGTTTATGAATGTACTAAAAATATGCTCAATAAAAATATTTAAGATGATATGGCTGAATTAAATGAAAAAAAAATGCAAAATATTTAAATGTACAGATTTTTGAAAGACAGTAAAATGTAAAATCATCTACACTTTTTCTCCTTTTGTTAGTATGTATACAAAACAAAAGATTTAAGTGAAATTAATTCATACCAAGCAAATATTTTAATTGCTATATTTCAAAATTATTAAATTTCTATAAAAATATCAAATTTAATTTATTTTGAAATTTTATGGATGAATTAATTTTCATAAGATTTATAATTATTTCAGAAAACTTTTAACATAACGTAATATCGTTGTAAAATATTCTTGTTAGATTATCAGGCCTTTGTTAAAATATCTAAAAAATAAAAATCAATTATTTTTCTAAAAGTGTCAGCTTTGATATATCATTATTAGAGTTTTTTTTTTATTAATTTAAGGTAGAATACGTCAAATTTCGACGAAAAAAACTTTTAATAAGGGACTATTTTCTTGATTTATAATAAACCAACAAATTTAGTTTTAAAAAAATGCAACACTCTTATACAAATGATATTTAACCTAAAGTCAACAAAATACTATTTCTATATATCTTAGTTGTAGAAATTATTAAAAGTAAAATTTAATGGTATACGTTATCAGTAAATAAATAACAATCGGCTGTTATTATCAAGTCGTAAATTAAGGCTTTTAGGCTTGGTATTCTAAAATGGAAAACGGTAAAATTTACTCCACTTTGTCTCAATCAAAGAATTTTTTTTCCTCGTGAAATCAAAACCTGGCACCTTTTTCAACATATCAAAATTTATATATGCACCTCTCATATCCTTATTCACCTTTTAAAGAAAAATTGATGTTTTAATTGAACTATTTTAAAATCATTTTAAATTCAAAACTTGAAGTCTCAATTGCTATTAGTTAAAACAAATACTGCATGATTTAAATTATTTTAAGTGAAAATGAAATTTTCTGAAATAATCTGTATGCAATAAATACGATAGATTTTATTCCTGTGACGTCCATTAATGTAAATTAGCGATTTGTATAATTTCGAACTCGAATTATTGCCATGATCTTCGATCTTCTTTATTTGCTTAACTCAGCGAGGGGGAATTCATCTACTTGAAAATCATCAAGTTCTGTAACATAAATCGTCTTTTTAGACAAATACTTCCGATCACACCATGCAGATTACGGCTCTTTTATGAAGACACTCTAATTTTTGTAAAACGTCTTATCAGTGTGTGATTTCGATCGCGTAATTTTCGAAAATGAAATATTTTCTCCTGTGAAATATTTCAATGCAGCTGGCGTCAAACTGCCGCACTTCTATAAAACATGTTTCACTTTTAAGATTTAAAATACGCGTTTTTTCTTAATAAAAGTGCGTTATTTGCATTCGCTAAATAATTCCTGTTTTATGATCCATTCTTAAATAACATCTACAGAAAAGTATACATATGAGGTCATTATAATACTACACAAACATAGAAAAAATAAACAATGGCGTCATTGAAGAAGCAAACTGGGTATCTATTGATTTATGCTCTTATGTGTTTGGTTATAATCGTTTCCTCTTTTAAGTAAATCATTTATATATATTTAAAAATTTGAAGTATGATTTTACTCTTGGATTAATAAATTTGTATTCTTTCAGCTATTTGATATGTATTAACCTATGGAAAGTTACAAAAGTCTGCTTCTCACTCCTCCTTTTTACTTTAATAGAAATGGAGTACTTATATTGCCAGATTTACAAAAAGGGTATTAAAAACTACAAAAAAATTATATCTCAAAAGAAATTGAGATACAGCTTTCATAGAAACCACATTTCAAAGTACATTTATTTCCTTATACGACGATATAAAAATTTAAAATGTACGATGTTTAGGAGTTCAATAATTTACTGTAGCAAAAATTGCAAAAGCGAAATTTTATTTCAAATTTTACAAATAAGAAAAATTATGTGTTAAGCATAGATAATGAAACACTGCAGATATTTAATAAATCATCGTTATTCACGGAAGTAAGAATGCATATTGTCTATAGCCAAATATGCATTTCAATACTTTTGAACATCCCTATTTTTGATCTATAGGTTGATACATGTACCATGTAATAGAAATTTAGGGCACTTATATATTAACGCCACCGCAGCAGAACTTGCGCTAATAAAGATCAATCTTGCTGTTCGGACGTGCACAAAAATAATGGCTGTTAAAAACTGAGCAAAAAATGCACTAAAACACTAAAATGGCGTCAAAAATCAGCAAAAAACAAGGCAAAAAGGAAATAAAAAATAACTGTTGTGGCATTAATACGTAAGTACCAAATTTAGTTTACGAAGAAAATGCCTGGCAGGTTGAAACTTCTCTTTTAGCAATTTATACTAACAGATGGAAATGTACGTGAACACTTTTCTTAAGCCCCGTAGTTTAATTGGTACCTTTATTACATGCCAGTATTTAGATAAACTAAAACACTATTAACCACTTAATCGTCGCTCCCGAGACATTCACGGGCTACAAGCTTCACGGCGTTTATTCAGACATGTTTGACATGTATCATCAACTTTATAAAATAGTGTAATTGGTTTTATTCTGATGTCATTTACTTGCCATTAAATAAGCTGAAAATTTTCTTTTTCAAAAAAGTGGTGTCAATAATGAATTTGAATTTTTAAACCGTAATTTAATGCGACCGTAAAGTGGTTTAAGGTATCGAAATAACATTCTCAGAAATTATTATTCATAGGCGCCCATGTATCCATTTCTGTGCGTGGTCTTATATACCGATTTATCTACATTCTAGAAACAACTGTATGCAGTATAAACTGAATGCAGTTCAGCGTAAAAAATTACAACTTATTTAAAAACCACTTTTAAGTAATTTACGCTCATATTCAGTAGCGATTGTGAGCTCTTTTGTGTAGCCTTGTATATCAAATGTAGCATATATACACACCATCTAATATCTATAGATTTAGTGAAACTTAAACGCAAACATAAAAATTAAAATGCATTTCATCCATCCATCAGCCATCATCAGTATTTCGGAAAGAATATAGAATTTGAAATATTTTGTGTGTTTCTGTAAATGCTATACACTTCATATTATGCACGTCTATATCGTATAACTGATATTAAGCTTATATTAAAATAGTTCATTATATTTAAAATATGTCGGACACAATTTTCCCCATTACGATTATGTAATGGAATTATTTTGTGTGGCCCTTTAAATAAATAATAGGTATTTTTTCATCGCATTTTTTGGTGCAATTCGCGTGCAATTTTAGTGCATATAAGTTTTAATATATTTGACAGAGTGTAATAGCTTTGAACTTCATTTGAATCAAATTTTTCCCATAGGCCGTAATGCAATGATAAACTTTTGACATTCCCTGTAAATCAACTTATGCTAACAACTTAATTTGAAATAGGGTTTGCGCTAAAGTAAACGTCAAAATTGTCCAAATATTTCAGGGCAATGGAAGTATATTTACGGCAGTTAGTGCACGTACAAACGAACAGACAAATCAAAATCATAAACACCTTTCAACCTTTTTAGAAAATGTTAAAAATATTGCCGTTCAAAAAATAACGTATGCGTTACGCACAGATGCGTTTTGCCTGTATAATATAACTGACTAATTCACAGTTTCGACATTCTTTTTAATTATATGCTGTTCAAGTTATTAAAAAACATGATACGTTATTTTTTATTCAAATAATTCCTTGTGCTGTTTATATACATTTATATTATAAATTTTATAAAACAGATTTCTTGAATACACTGCAAATCCCCGCAACACAATACAAAACGCAAAACCAACACCAAAAAGGTCCGACTTTTGCACGCGAAAAATGCGTTGATAATGTGTTTCATGGTGTGTCTAGGCATAGTAATACGCGTTTGTCGCAGGTGTTGTATAAAGCGTTCATGTTCCGTTTTTCGAAACACATTTTACACGCATCACTTTTTTAAACGCATTATCATCACAATTTTATGTACATATTAAAACGCGATGATTAATATTTTTGGTTGCATTGGGAGCACATAACATGGCGTATATGCGTCGGAAAGCACATTTTTGACGGAGTTTCAGGTTTACCTCTTTTGATTTAAATCATAATTTCTCGATAAAATGTACTAGCTTTACCAGCCTTTTTTTACTAGCAACTGATTTTGGTTAAAATAGTTTGTGGTTTATGTTATTTATTTTTGGTGTATTTCCCGTTTTGAGGTTTTATTATTATTTTTATTATTCTTTTAATCTCTAGCTGCTTCTGGATTTAGAACGAAGGTCACTGTCCACAATCATTTTATCATACAGTTGTATATTTATGCATTTTTTAAAAGGCTCTTTATTTTTTCGGTAGTTAATCCATTTCTTCAAACTGTTTTTCAGTTATCCCTCCCCTTCTACCCCTATAGATTTTCACTTTGATTACTACTTCCTTTTTTCTCCCGTCCCATCTTTTTCATTATCATGACCCAGATAATGTCCTTAAGGCTCCCATCCCTGCAGGTGAAGACATTTTAGGGCTAATGCTAAATCTATGGGGTGGTTATTTTTTGATATCTTGTTTGCAATTATATATATATATATATATATATATATATATATATATATATATATATATATATATATATATATATATATATAATTTTATTTTTATTTGGGGGGGGGGTAAAATTGTGATCTTTATCGTGCTTCTTATTTACTTTTCGAATTTGTTTGCAGATATTTTTTAGAATGACACTTTCATTTTCGGAACTGGTTTCGAAAAAAGAAACATTATAAAAAATATCTGCAACCAAAATCGAAGAAGTAAAAAAGAAGCGATATAAAGACGTGAGGACCTGGACTATCGAATTAAAAATAAATACAAATGACAAAATACAAACGAGATATTAGAAAATAACTTCCCCATAAGATTAGCATTAGCTAGCAAGTGTCTCTTTATGCAGAGGCATGAGTCTTCAGTAAGGACATGTTGTCTAGATAGTGATAAGGGAGAAAAGAGGTAGGAGAAATCAAAGAAAAAATCTATAGGCTTAGAAGAAGAGGGATAACTGAAAAACAATTTGAAGAAAGGGGTTAACTGCCAAAAAAATAAAGCCTCCTTTAAAAAAAAAGTATAAATATACAACTGTATGATAAATTCATTTTGAACAGTGGCTCTTGTTCTAAAATCCAGAAGCAGCTAGAGATAATAATAATAAGACCCCAAAACTAGAACGACACTTAAATAATAATAATAATAATAAAAAAAATCCAAAGAATTAAATAACATAAATCACTTATGTCTTTTATCTAAAATCAGTTATAAGCAAAAAAGACTGGAAAAGCCAAATACATTTTATCAGAAAATTACGATTTAAATCAAAAGAGGTAAAATTGAAATCCCTGTCAAAACATTCTTTCTGACATTATATCCTTATGAGCTCCCAATGCAGCCAAAAATGTAAAACATTGCGTTTTAATGTGTACATAAAATTGTGATGTGAATGTATTCAAAAAAAAGGGGGGGGGGAGAAACAATGCATTTCATCAAGAAATTATATGTTAAATCAAATATCCACTAAATATGAAATCCTTATTGCCAAAACATAATGCCAAAGCTACATGCTCAATGTAACTTTATATGATCTGCCTCCCAGGTAGGAATGGAAGCTAACAAAAGTCTTTTGGGGAAAATATGACAATTTGTGTTAGACTTTGACAGCTTCATAGATTGTTTGGATACATCCAACGTTGATATTCTTAGTGAAACTATATATTGAACAGGAAGAAATTGATAGATTGAAGTCACTGTGAAACAATTAACATAACCAAGGTATCTGTACAATCAAGAGGACTGATAAAAACACATGCCATCATCATCAATACCAAACTACATTATGTTGAACACACTATTTTTTAAAAGTCTTAGTTTACTATTCTTGTACTTACTTTATAAGCTTTCTACATTCCTGCTTTAAAGAAAATGGTTCTAGTTGTAAGGGGGAAAAAATCCTCTAATGGGAAAAATTAATAATTTCTATATTCACTGTTAAAAACAATGTAACTGCATACAGTAAAATAAATTATCATTTTAGTTTATTAATCACTCATATTAGTTACATTACAAAATTAAATAACACAAAATGAGTACTGGAAAATTTTATTTTCCTTTTAAACTTTATATGTATTGAGAGAGAGTGGTATAAAACTTAGCTTATTTTATCCCCCCCCCTCCCCCGTGTAACTGAGTTAAGCCCATCCGCACTCAATATCTAAAACACATGTAGTGAAACATAACAGGACGCAATGTTGGCAGATTATTTAAGGCAGAAGGTTGGCATATGATAATTTTATTTATTATTTGCTATATTATGGAAAAACTCACTTCTCTCTCAAAAATGAATGTTTTTAAAAATATTATAAAACTAAAAAATAGATTTAAGTGTGCTAAATCACATACATACACATATTTTAATGAGTTCATTTTCTGATTATTTTTTGAAAAATATTGTATTATAGTGCTACAACATGCTTTAAAATGTGGTGGTGTGTAAAAATAATCATAATTTTGAACCAAAATATTTTTTGCAATTGTATTTCAAGAACAATCAAAGTTTTTATAACCTAACAAAATTACCCTATAGTACAACTGGGACTGTACTTGACCCCAATTTTTTTCTAATTAGAAAATTTTATTGTTTCACACCAGAAAAAATTAATAATCTATGCATACTATAATACATTACATTACACAGAAGACTCTTCAAAAAATGCTACATCTAATAAAATTAAATTTCTGGTTTCAAGTCATGTAAAATTAAGAATCCACAGAAATTATTAAAGGCTGGTACTAGGAAGATTAAAAAGTGCATTTTGATTCTACAAAAGAAAATTAAATAATTTTAATATATTTCTATTAATTCTCTCACACTAAATTAAAAAAAAATGTATAACATATTTGAAGCAATTGTTATCAATGAATATATTTTATTGAATTGAATATATATATTTGTTCCCCAATTGCCTAAGTTAAATTTATACTATATATATACACAGTATATGTAACATTTTAATGTAAACATGAATGTTATTCAAATTAAATTTAAAATTCATTACAAATGTGATTAATGTTCACTGTAATGGAGTAATAAATTATTACATTCTGTTGTGCTTTATTAAAGAGGAAAATTTCTTTCATAAATAATGATACTATATATAATTTTGAATATATTTCTTTTTAATTCATTTGTTAATGTTTTATCGATATATATTCCATTAATTAATAGTTATATATGTATATAAAAAATGCTGCACCAGTATTCACTTGTACTTTGCATTAAATATTTTATAAACCACACACTTTAACTAACCAATAGTTTTTTTTTTTTTTTCAAATCTTTCTACAAATATTTTTTTTAAGCTTGTTAAAAATAACTAAAGAAACTGTAATCATAATTGTGCATAAATATTAATAAAAATACTTTTGAAAGGGTTATATTTTTATTAAAACTTTCTATGTTCTCGCAGAACATCTCCATGCTTTTTTTCACAAAAGATTCAAATATATTAATAATTAATAATCCTCTGCTTTACTGCATACTATCTATTATGTGTCACATTTTCTCAGCTGTATAAAATGACTACAACACTGATTCTAACTGGTAAATAACTTACATGGATTATTTTCCAACTTCATGTAAAATTGTCCTGGCAAGGATTTGAGCTAGGGACTTTGGTCTTAAACTGTCTTTGTGCGCAACAAATTTATCACGTTTCAGTAAGACAAACTTCTTGAAAATTATTAACGAAATGTTATCTGAAATTGCTAAAAAGAATAAATTGTAGGTACTGGAACGCAAAGGTATTTTTTTCATTAATTTAACACATTTATTCAAACTGATATATAACAAATTAGAATAATTATCCACAATTTATTCTATTGAGCTGTTTTAGATAACAGACTAGATGCCATCATCAAAATATTTGCCTGGGTGAATTGTATCTGCCTGATTTGTCCAAGAAAGTTTAATTGGCAGAGCATTGATAATTTAAGCCAAAGCAGGGTTCGACCAACAAAACAAGACTGGCTAGTTTCCTGATCAAATTTCAAAAGATTTTAGGATGAAAAAGATATACACAAAATCTTCTTTGACACAGTAATTAAATTTTAAAAATAGATACTAATTCCTAGTATTAAAAAGAATAATACATTTGAAAAGCTTTAGAATTATTTTTATAACATTAACATAAAATAACTTAATAACAAGCAGCATAAAAAAGGAGGAAGTTTCAGAAATTTGTATTGTAATACTAGCGAATTGTTATAAAAAGGTTGAAAAAATATTACTGCATTAAATAACTTGCCAAAACTTTTTTCTTAGAATACAGAAATAAGTAACTGGCTAATTTTTTTTTTCTTTCTATAAAAACATACAAATAAAAACAAATCCATTACTACATTAAATAACTTGCCAAAACTTTTTTCTTAGAATACAGAAATAAGTAACTGACTAATTTTTTTTCTTTCTATAAAAACATACAAATAAAAACAAATCCATTACTGCATTAAATAACTTGCCAAAACTTTTTTCTTAGAATACAGAAATAAGTAACTGACTAATTTTTTTTCTTTCTATAAAAACATACAAATAAAAACAAATCCATTACAATCACAAAGTTAGGGGGGGGGGAGGAAAAAAATTTAAACAACTAGATAAAATGTCATAAATTTTATTCTGTTATTTAAATTGTACATGGTGGCATTCATACAGGCCCATGCCTGTATGAAAAAAATAACACTTTTCTGTAAAATAAATAATTTAAAATTTTAGGCATCTATATCTTTTTTACTTTCTTGTTTCAAAATTTTTTTAGAAAATATTTGCACAGAGCCTGAATTTTTTGAACCTGACTTTCAATATTTCCAATCGGAGGAATTCTGCAAAAATTCTTGGTTCAAATTCTGGTCTGAACACTTTGAATCAGTGGAAAAATTACAACTAATAAAATAGATAAAATTTTGCCGAAATTACAAAAGCATTGAACAATGATACAAGATTTTTAGGTCAAATAAAACGAGGCAGTGAAAATGAAGAAGTTTTAAATAAAAATTGATTTTATCTTTTTCTTACAAAAAGGTGAACAGAAATTTTGCATATTTTTAAACTCAAAATGTATATCAAAATTTATTATAAACCAATGAGAACTTTGAAAACATTTTAAAACTATTTAAATATTTTATTAATTTGCCAAAAGGCATTTTTCAAAGCTTTTACTAGTCTTTACTAGCTTAAGTCATTATTTTTCATTTTAGTTACTATCATTAATATGTTACTAAATAAGTTTAATTACATATTAGTTGTCGAATTATATTTTAAAATACTACATAAATAAGATTTAGAATGAAAAGGAGAAACAAAATGCAACTTTTATTGCACCTTTTATTTATTTTGCAATAGTTTATTAGAGAATTTACAGGAGATATTTGCCATTCCAATACATACATATATATATATACACACATTTTCATTTAAAGTGCAAAATAATTTTTGAATAGTCAATATTATTTCTTATTATAATAAATTTTTTCAGCAGTCAGTTTTTAACTTATGCTTAAATTCAATAAATATCAAACGAGATTAACTAAATACAAAAGCATGATTTAAGTGTAAAAACAAGTCTTAGTAGTTAGTAACCATTGGAGAAATACAAGAAAGTTGATATGCAATATATGATAAAATGCTAACCAATTAAAATAATACACCCAATATGCAATTATTACATAATATATATAAAATGAATGAAATTAAATTAAATTAATGAGTGTAAAAGCAAACTTTGTTTTCCAAAAAATTAAATAGAGATCCATATGTTAAATTACTTGAATGAAGCATTTTTATTAAGTCAAAAATTCTACAACGATTTTAATGATATAACAAAATAAATAAAATATTAGCAATACAAACAAATTCTTATTCTAAGTACGATTTGTAGGATACTTCATTATAGTCTCTAAATGCCCATCTGCTATCTGAAATGAAAACCAAAAATAATGACATAAGATGAAAAACTCACTATAATAGGAAACAAGCAAATACATTACTTTCTAAAAAAAAAAAAAAAAAAAAAAAAAAAAAAAAAAAATAGAATACTTGAATTCAGTAAGAATGAATTTTAACTGAAGAAAAACTTATAATATTTAAAATTTTTAGTTATTAAATTGTAATTTAATATTTTTTTTACATGCTCAGATTGTACATAATGATATGAAACTTCCAGTCTATAATTTTAAACACCTTTATATAGTATCTCCCGAGTAGCCAAAAAATTCTCTAAGTGTCTACAACACATACTTCAGGGATTAAAAAATTTCCAGGTAAAATATTTTTATAATTAAAGCATTAATTAATCAAACAATCACTTGCAAACAATTTATAAATTTTTAATAGCATTTTTTTTTTGCATTAAATATTATAATGTATAATCAAAGCAGATGCTTCATATGCTGAAGAAAATATGAAGCCAAAAGAAAGGTTCGATGAAAAAGAAAATCTGTGACACCCATCTCCTATCTCGAACTTTTTGCTACCAGGATAAACTCTTTTGAAATGGTATCCCTTACACAAATTTTATTTAAATAACAAGGCTTTTTTAGAATAGTTTATTTTATTGCTGAAATAACAAATTTGTTCTAATTAAAAAAGACAAGTATTACATTAATTTACTAATGTTGTCAAATACAAATTTCACATGCATTAATTATTCTGAAAAGGTTAAGAGCTGTGAACACATAACATTCTAGAAACTATATAATTACAATTACTTTTTCAATTTATTATCAGCAGTGAAATTACGCTTAAAATTATCGAATATTTAATAAATGAACATCACATTGCTAGATAAGCGTAAAACCAACACATAGTGAAAAATGTCCAAGTCAGGGATTGAACTCAGAACCCTTCGAATAGCTCTCACAGTGCTCCACCATTTAAGCTACGAGGATGATGCCCAGCTTGGCATTTCTTACTCACATTTTGTTGGTAAGGCCACAACTGCAGCACAAGATGAAAAAGTCTACATGAACACACAAATCTGTAATATAACAATAGAGAAGATGCTTAGCTAATAATGTGATGTTTACTTATTCAATATTCAATAATTTCACTGCTGATAATTAATTGAAAAATTAATTATAATTATGTATGCTAGGTTTATTTGTGTCTCATGTTATGCCACAGATTTGTGTGCTCATGTAGACTTATCCATCTTGTGCTGCAGTTGTAGCCTTACCAACAAAATGTGAGTAAGAAATGCCAAGCTGGGCATCGTCCTCATAGCTTAAATGGTGGAGCACTGGGAGAGCTATTCGAAGGGTTCCGGGTTTGATTCCTGGATTGGACTCTTTTCACTATGTTGGTGTTACACTTAGCTAGCAATGTGATGTTATTAAATATTCTAGAACCTAGTTTAGGAAGAGAGTGGGAATCTGGCACTTAATATTCTAAGATATTTCCAGGAAGAGGAAGAAGGGAATCTTGATAGTTATTTTTTATCTAACCATATTTTCCCCTTACTTTTTTTTATATCAAAAAAGTTTTACCAACAAAATTATTATTAAATGATTATAAAATCTTTTCATTACCAAACTTGGAATATCCTTAGCTTTCAGTATGCATATTTTCAATTCCCATATCTGAATATCACCGCAAACATACTCTTGCCTGCCAAGATAGAGAAAGACAGCAAATATAGAGCAGTGAGTGTCCAAAATTACTAAAAATTCAAATTAAAAGGGTGGGCATGGGCAAAATTGAGAATATTCTTTTAATTTTGAAAAAAAAATTCAAATGTTGATAAAAATTAATTGTCACTAACAGAAGTAAAATTTAGATATTAGAATGATATTTGGTACTTGTTTGTTACAAATATCTTGGCCACATTAGAAGGAAAAGGTTGAATTTTGCATAAAAGGCAAAAATTTCAAAACTGGCACTTTCTGGTAACCTTTTTTTACATTTTAAAATCCCATCAGATTGTTGAAACTTTTATAAAATAATTATGATAAAAGACACACCAGAAAAAAACAATAATTATAATACAGTATTTTAACATAATTTGACACATAAATAATTACATATTATGCAATAAATAAAACATGATAAGGGACTATACATACATAACATTATCAACTAATTCATAGTTTTGGGTTCCCATCCTTCTTTTTGATATACATTATCATCCCTTGAAAAAAGCTGGAAAAAAGATGAGCAGATCAGAAATATTTTTTCATTGGTTGCTGTTTCATTTTTATAATTTATACTTCATAATAGTTGGTGCAAAATTGCATATTTTAAAAAATGATTGTTAAGGCCAAGGCAATCTTGAAAAAATAAATACTTCTTTCCAAAAAAAAAAAAAAAGCAGTCAGTTAAAATGTAGTGTTAAACAAAAAAAATAAATAAATAAATAAATTGATGGTGTGGATGGTAAAGATCCACATACACACTTTTTTTCTAAGTTATCTGCCAATATGACTTGTACACGGATATACCCCCGCCCCCCTTTTCAAAGTAATGTTGCTAAATCCAACAAACTACTGATTTTTTTTTGTATTGGGCTACTGCTTCTTGCTACACAACAAACTACTGTTAGAAGCACGACAAGTTTCACAATTTGTAGAGCACTCCTTCTGATCCTTGCATTTATATATATTTTTTTTCAACAAAGATTTATCCAAATTAACTGAAGGATCCCAAATATAGTAACTGCTTATTAAATTTCAGGCATTAATAAACTTAATACAGTTTCTGAGAAACCAAAGGATATAAGAAGCCCCCACCCCCCTATTTTATAGGAAATGCAAAATAATAGCTCCCAATGTTGAAAATGCAGATATTTTTTTTGATACCAAGTAAAACGTGAAATATCTTTGAAGGGATTAAAAATTAAAAACGGTCGAGCAAATGTGAAATACTTCAATAAATTCCTTTTTTGAAATAGTAAGCATTAGTATGTTTCTAAACTCAAAACATCATTGAAACTGAAAAATGTATTTTAATTTAAATTTGGAAAACAGATATAAAATTTTAAATCTGCAAAAATGCAACAGAAAAAATAATAGATTTTTCTTCTTTTTTTAAACGCCATAAATAGTAGTATATATTTTAAAACAGTGATAATTGCTGCAGCTGATTAAAGTACCAAAAAATAAGTGGTATTGCCAATTCTGTAAAAATACTAAGAAAACTGCTTGCACATAGGAAACAGGAAATAGGTTATTAGAAAATATGCTTGAAAAATTTCATTCTCTCATCAAGGCCTCTATATCAGATAAGTACCCAAATTCTAAACCAGAAAAGCATAGGAACAAACACTGCAAGTTAAAAGCTTGTGAATAGACAATATCATTGAAATTTTGAAAAACAAAATTTTGTGGTTCAACTCTCATTCGACATTTACGCCTATTTATAGATTGGGATGCATAACAAAACACAAACCAATAGAGTAGAATCCTTCAAATCCACACCTCTCTAAAATCCGCTCATAGTTTACGAACGTAAACAATGAAACATTCAGTTCAGATATAGATGCAAAATTATACTCTCTTTTAGTTTTATATCAATTCCGTATATTTTTTAACTTTTGTTAATGTTATTGAATTCATGTTTTTTCACAAAGAAAGAATAATTTATATCTGAAAAAATAAAGATATTGCTGATATCATTGGTAATCACAATCTTACCAAATATATTTATGTATTAATGAAGCTTTTTTAGCTATTAAGTCTGATACCTGGAATAAAGCTTCGTTATTTTATGATCATGATGTGAATTAGTAATGTATCTTTATGAGACAAGTTTCATTGAATAATTTAGGAAAAACACATTTAATTTTTATAATGAATATTTAATTGTACATTATTGATTATTAATTTGACTTTTGCTTTTAGTATTTTAAAAATTACCTAAATTTTTATTATTTTAGTTTATTATTTATTTTAATATTTTAGTACATTGAAAGCATTCATTACACTTTTGATTTCATTATCAATTACATTCAAATTACTTTTTAAAAAATATAAACAAAGCAATGACCAGAAATCTGCAAAATTCTAAAATCTGCACAACCTCTGGTCCCAAGCTGTGTGGATTTGAGGGGGTCTGCTGTATTCTCATTAGCAGTAAATTTTCGAAGTGTCTGCCACAAATGTTTTAGAAACAGAAAGTAATCTGCAGGAAAAATATGTTACAAATGAACCGTTAATCAAACAATCAATTAATTACTTTTAATGTCTTTTTGCATTTTATTCACTTTTATTATTAACAAAGTTTTAATAATAATTAGCTAAATGAAATAAGTTGGAAAAAGGAAAATAAAAAAATATATTGACAAAAAGGTAATTAAATCTGCAACATCCATCACCTGGACCTGTCATGAGTTTTCTTGCGAGATAATGCTAATCCTATGGGGAGGTTATTAGCTAATATATCATTTGCATTTCAACATTTTTAAATACGTTTTTTGCATTGGATAGATGAGATGCATCTCTACATTGCTCTTTTTTTTTTTTTTTACTTTTTTCATTTTGGTAGCAGATATTATTTATAAAATTATTTTCACATTCAAAACTGGTTCTAAAAATGAAAGGGTCGTTATAATAAGTATCTGCAAGCAAAATTGTAAAAGAGTGGTATAAAAATGCATCTCAGCCATTCAATGCCAAAAAAAAAATAAATAGTAAAATATAAGACTAAGACACACCATAATAATTAGGTTCTTTTATTGCATTATGTATATTTTTATGCATTTTTTTGGTATTTTGTGAAAGTCTGACCAAAAATAACCCTAGGTAAATCTATTTTTTTTTAAAAACGACAACTAAATAAAGTATGGTGAACAGTGAAAAAGGATTAAATAATGAGAAAAACATTCACCAGAAATTACCTTATTGAGCATGATGTAGCCCAGATACGGCAATATTTGATCAACTTCTTTAAATTATTTAAAATAGTATAAGAAATTTCAAGATTATTTTTAATAGCTAAAGCTAAAGAAATTTATAACTGCATCAAAAAGAAAAATATTTTAGATTTAAGTTGTGACAAAGATATTTGAAAAAATGTGGCATAAGACCAATGTTATTTTACATAAACTTATAGCAAGCAGTTTCAAAATATATCTCCCTCCCACCCCCCACCCCCCCAAAAAAAAATAAAAAATAATAAGTAGTAATTGTACAGTTAAATGATGAATTTTAAACAAGATAGTTTAGAGTATCTCTAATTTTTTTCATCTGGTGAGGACATTTTCAAACACTGAAAAGTATTGTGATTGTGACCAAGAATCATTCGAGAAAGTTGTTGATCAGGATTTAACTGGGCAAAACTTACATTAAAAATATATATGTACTCTACACAAAATGTCATATCCGCAAACTATTTGGAACCAAGCTGTACAGATCGGTAGCATGAAAGTATAGGTTACTCATAAAACTATAGTTTACTAAAATTTAATATATTTATAAAAAAATTATACTCATCTTTCATCAAACTTTATTCCATCAGTAAAAGATTTGTTTCACAAAACAGCATTTCATCAGCAAGAAGCCTTTTTTTTTTTTTTTTGCAAAATCCTATTTAACAAAAGCAAAGCTTTCATAAAAATTTTAAATAATATGAAATCTGAAATAACAATTACAAGATTACCAGAAAAGGAAACTTTAGCAATAAAACTTAAATATTAATAAAATTTTTATTTGGAAATTTTTTCAGATACAATTATCAATGAAAAATATATAATAAATAAAACAACTTCTTTCAGATCATATATATATATATATTTGATTTTTCATCAGGTGCAAGAGCCAGATCAATTAATTGTATGTGATCTGAAATGCATTGTTGTGTTATTATTTTATTTAGTTGATCGACAAATTTTTATGCTTTAAAATATTAATACTTAATCATCATAACAAATTAAACAATAGTATATACAGTAGACTCCCTCAAATCTGCAACTCTCTAAAATACGCACATATTTTATGGATGTAAACAATGAAACTTTCAATTTGGATATTGGGACAAAATTGGATTTTTTAGTTTTGTATCAATTCCATATATTTTTTTAATTTGTAATTTTTTTAATAATACTCTATTCAACTATTCATGTATTTTTTATGAAGGACGAATAAATTATTTTGGAAAAAATTCAAGATATTGCTGATATCACTGGTAATCACAATCTTCTTACCAAATATATTTATGCATTAATTTAAGAATTTTTGGTTATTAAACCTGGCTAAACTTGAAAAAAAAAAATCCTTTTTTTATGATTTTGATATGAATTAGTAATGTACTTTTATGAGACTAGTATAGTTGAATAATTTTGGAAAAATACATTTAATCTTTATAATGAATATTTAATCAAACACTATTAATGATTAACTTGACCTTTGCAATTAGTACTTTAATCATTTCAAAAATTATCTAAATTTTTATTACTTTAGTTTATTACTTATTTTAATATTTTATTATATTGTAAGCATTCATTATAGTTCTGATTTCACTATTAATTGCACTCAAATTACTGTTTAAAAAATGTAAACAAAGCAATGACCAGAAATTAGCAAAATTTTAAAATCCGCACAACCTCTGGTCCCTAGTTGTGCGGATTTGAGGGAGTCTACTGTATATATGCATATGACAGTTTTTTTTTTTTTACAAGTTTACAGGCCACAGAAGCAAGCCACTAAACAAACTTGTTCAAAATAAAGTTAATCTAAACTGCAGTTTAAAATTTTAAAACAGTACAATGATTTTATTTTTGGATTTTCTAAATTATTTTAAATTAAGCAATATAAATAAACTAAATTTGATATTTAGTAACAAAAGAAATTTTTTTCTTTTGACTTAAAAAAAGGGGGGGGGGAGAAAAAAATGTTCAACCTCCTCCTAAAGGAAAAATACTCACCATTCAGACAATGAATATGAAATTGTTAAAGCATATAACAGGACAGGGCCATTTAAAGAGGACGGAGAGTAATTCCCTCCCCCCCTCTTTTAAACCCCCCCTTTTTTTTTACAATTTTGTTATTATTATATGTTTTATTACTTGTTTTTTATTTACATTTTCAGTTGTTTTTACCAATATTAATAATTGCATGCAAGTAAGTTATAATATTAAACATATTCCATTGAAATAAGTATAAAGTATGAATGCAAAAAAATTAACATCAGATAACTGAAGGCAACAAATGCCATTGAAAAATAATTCAAAATAACAGTATATTTTTCTAAAATAATTTTTCGCCATGTACTGAAGTAAAAATTTTACTAAATTCAAGTATTATAAATATTATATACAATATAAATACACATAAAAGCTGCTACAGTGAAGACAAATTTTGCAACATTGTTATTTTTTAGGTTGGTGGAAGAAGTTTAATCCATTATGTCCTGATGCTATTTTAATGTATACCATTAAAATAATCTTTTATAAAATTTATTGGTTGCACAAAACAAAATATTTTTAAAAGGATGATTTCTTTTTCATCTGCATCTTTGCAGCTTTCTTGATGTTGAAAGATTGTGGAGAAAAAGTTTCAGCTATTAAATATTTCTATTGTAAGAGCATGATATTTCCTAATTCTATTAAATACAAAAAAAAAAAAAAATATTTAAAATAAAATAATTGAGTGGAGCTATAAATATCACACAAAATCCCTATAAAACCTAATTTTACGAATTTTAATTAGCAAACTGCTTCTAAAAATTAAGAGACTGTAAATCTTTTATAAAGGGTTAACAGACTATGGCAATATTTTGATAAACATTATTTTCTGTAAAAATTAATTAAAAAGAACTAAAAATGTTTTTCACTTCCACATATATAAAATGCTAACTTATAGTATTTATAACAAACATAAATGCATAGATAAATTCACTTTTTAAGTCAATTTACTGACCTAAGGACTTTTGTACACTATTTTTTCTGTATATAACTCTGCTTTGCATATTTTACAGTTTGGCAATCAAACTAGTCAGGAAGTAGAAAATATTTTTTAAAAGCACAGTCAAAGAGGGGATCACAGATCACTTCCTCCCATTTAACACATCCCATTTAAATTATCCACATGAATTGCATATATTTTTCTTTAGTTTCTGCGTCCACCCATTACTTTAATAACTACAAAAAATTATATCCAACTACATGCGAAAGAAATTCTTAGTCTCTTTGACCATGGCACAGGGACCCTTGATGTTTTTGTACCATAAATTGTTATTAAATTGTCCCCTCTTAATTTTCCTTTTTTGAATCCTTTTTTCATTTAGTTTTTTTTCCATTTTCTTACATCCCATTAAAGACCCTGGAACTCCCAGTGTCCCGTATGGCCCTTGAATATTTTTGTTCGCCATGCATCTTCCACCCCCTACGTTTCCCACCTTCTCAATGCATAACTTCTTCCACGACTTACAACGTAATATTTTTATTGGGGTCCTAGGGCTTTTTTTAAAGCATTTGCTCATTTTTTATGCATTTATTTAAAGTATTATTCTAACGAATAATTCATGACATAAGCTTATTTTTGATTATTGTAAATGTAAAGTGTTGAGTAAAAAGGAATTTTAACAATTTTGATGTTAGGGTCCTGTTTTTAAATAAGAGTTGTTCCTTTTTAGGTCCTTTATTATAGCTCTCTTAAAAATGGTCATATTAGCTAACTTTTTCCCCAATAAGTTCTTAGGTTCTCCAGCTACTAGACAAACGACAGTATATATATATATATATATATATATATATATATAGCTTCGACGCATTTTGATTCCTTTTGGGGCCTTTGGTTCAGCATTTTTAAAAAATGATTCGAATTGAATTCAATTTTCTTTTACATCGTTCTAACATCCACCGATTATTTTAAAAGCAACTAAAAATAATTTTATACTCAACTATATACCAGATTAGTTACTAGCACGTCAGAGATACTTGGCAAGAACGAAAAGTTATACATACTTTCGAATAAATTTGTTTATAATTTCTGGTGTTGATCTCTCTTTTAAGAATTTTACGAATGGAAGTAACTTGTCCCTTTAAGGGTTAGTTAGTCAACTACTTCCCCAACATACTTGCTCTCTCTCTCTTACACACACAATTTGATAACTGTAATTTCCTGACATTTAGTATTTAGACATTTAGACATTTTAAAACAATATCTAAAATAATTAAACTATTGATATTATGATAATCACAGTAATAAATTTAAATTGTAAATAATTCTGATATGTTTTATTAATTTTTGTATACTAATTGTGAAATTTACTTAAAGATAGCTATTTTGTTTCATTAGAGAGCTTTCATTTAATTCTGGAACTAATAACAGTCATAAAAACAATTAAGTGAGATTAGGTATGGTTGACCCACTTTTAATTAAATCATTTTTAACTTTTTAAATATTGAACCTTGAACAAAGTTTTATGTATTATTTTATTCGTTATACAATCAGTTATGAGAACAAACCTGTGACATAAGTGCAATATATTTGAAGAAAGATAGATTTTAATCATGAAAAAATAATTTGTCAAGGCTCCCAGTAGTCATAGGGAGGCACGACTCTCTGCATTTTATGTAGATATACAGGCAAAAGTAAAGAAATATACAAATAAACAGGGGCCTCGCTAAGAGGGGGTACAGATGGGAGCCTACACCCCTTCCCCCCAAATGTTTGCACATGCTGTTACAGTTGGCAAATTTACAAACTGAATTGGCAAATTAGTTCAAAACTTTAATTAAAAACTATAATACACTTTCTATTTCTGATAAAATGGACGAAAATCACCAATATAATTAGAAATATTATTAAACTTTTTACAAATGAAAGCTATGTTACATTTTTTAATTGTGATAATTAAAAAAAGCTATTATATAACTGTATATAAAACTGTGTAATAAAACTAGTTGGGAAACCCCGAGAAGTATTTATGTTTGCTTTTCACTGAGTTGGCAAATACTGAGTTTTGACTTGGCAATTTCAGGCTCTCTCCCCCACCAATAAAAAATCTTAGCGAGATCCCTGCAAATAAAATCATTTTTAGAAATGCAGAATACCTTTATTTTACAAGTTTAAACAAATAAAGTAATTTAAAAAATCTCATTTTCAAATCATTTTAAACCTAGAATACCTATAAACTGCAAGGTTTAAACAAATAAAATAAATTTAAATAAAATATAGAATACCGTTAAGCTACAAGATTTGAACAAATAAAATAAATTTGAAAACCCCCAAAAATTAAAAAAACTAAGACTATCTTTAAGCCACAAAGTTTAAAGAAATAAAAGTAGTTTAAAAAAAACAGAATATTTTTAAGATACAAGGTTAAAACAAATAAAATAATTTATAAACTCAAAATATCTTAACGAAGTTTTTATCTTTACAAAGCTACAAAGATTTTAAGTCCCGAAGTATCTTCAACATTTAACTGATGTTACAAGTCTTACAGACCGTTGCATTTTTTAATTTTTATAGTTTAACATGTAACATTCTGTTTAATTATAAACACTACCGAAATTTTGTTTCTTTTGGAACTTTATACTATCACCAGTGCCATTTGAATGGGTACATTTAAATTAAAAACAGTCCTTTATAACATGTTAAGTACAAAAACAGTTTCCTATAAGTTAATCTCCCCTTTTATTGATCTTTCGATGGAGCGGTGTGCCAGACTGGTTTACAGTAGTTAAGTGCCGATTTATGTCACATCAGTTAAAGGTTAATTTTAAATAACATTTTTTGTATCGCTCCTTTATCTTTGGAAAATAAATTTACGTTCTTTTTACAAATATGAACATTAACCTTTTATTGTATACCAAGTATAATAAACAGATTTCAAAAACATTTAATTAAGGGGGCTTTCACTAAGGTCAACCCTCCACCATATTGACTAGGTCAAGCCTCTCTCCCTAAGCTATATTCTAAAGAAAAAAAACATTCTAATCTATTTTAAACATATAATATACCTGTGCAAAATTCATGCCTATAATTAAAGCTCAATATTTCTGTATTAATTAAAACCTACTAACTTAAATTTCCACGATATTTTAACTGGGAAATTCTTGAAAAATATTTTTTAAAAACTCAACTTTGTTAAAAGGTCTTCACATCTGATTGTGTTTCACCTGCTTCAATTGTCTGCATGAAATGAAGCTTGTTGCTTGATAATTTTCTTAGCTTTGGTTATCATCTTGCGACAAAAGTCTGAAAAATATTTAAATTTGAAAATGGTTGAATGGGTCAAGCCTCCGCCGTGGTCAACCATCCCTAGTCTCCCCTAATAAATAAATTTACAGATCAGTTGCCTCAAACGTCAGTTCTACAGATTTATTTAGAAGTTATTTTAATTAGTATTGCAATATCCAACTTACAGGATCATTTCTTTCATATTTGTAATAATAATACTAGTAACATATGAAGTAGTCTCTGATTGTTAAAAATAGGCAGTTGAAACTATACACTAATACTCCAAAACTATTTTATCTATTACGTTTTAATCCCCTTCTGTCTCAATAATTTGACAGCAGTAATTGCTTGATATTTAGTATTTTAAACTATCCATCTAAAATAATTAAAATATCGATATTCTGATAATTACAATAATTGATCCTAACAGTGAACGATTATTCCAAATTTTTTAATTTATGGCATCCTGATTGTTACATTTATTTGAAAATAATTATTTTGTTTCATTGGTATACTTTCATGAAATTCTTGTTCAAAATATAATCATACAAATAAATATATTTAATACTTTTATGGGGCGTATATTACTGAAAAACAGGATGTTCATAAATGGGACAAATGGTGTTCAATACTGGCATTTCAAGTGTTTAGATAGTATACGTTTGTAAAATTGATATAATATTAAAAAACACTGGAATATAATAATTATAAGTATTACTTTTAAAAAATTTTAAATTCTATTATTAAGTTTCCCCATTACTGGCACATCTACCTTGTATAAATAATAAACAAATTGAAGTTCAACTGTAAATAACCTACACTAATTAAAAAAAAAAAAAAAAAAAAAAAAAAAAAAAAAAAAAAAAAACACTTTCTAAATAGACACTTCGATATAATGAATATTGCAAATCAGGGATGTAGTGGAGGTATATGCCGTGTATCTTCTGGATTTTTTAAAAAAGCTCCGTATACTCTGTGCTACTTAAATAAAGCATTCGCGTATACCCTATCTATGGACTTTCATAATGACAGAGTACGACCCTCTGCCTATGCCCGTATTTCTGCTTTTTTTTACGAGTACAACACTGTTGCAAAGAGAAAAACTTTATTTTTAATTTATTGAGCGTGAATGAAACAAAAAATTACACGCTAATATTCTATAAAATTTTTATACTTTATTGCAAACTTTTAATATTAATTAGTTTATATGCAGTGTAGTCGTAAAAAACAGAGTATATACGAGTTTGAGAAACAGAGAGTATTCTGTGTTTCTTAAAAAAATCCAGAAGGTATACGGCGTATAACCTCCACTACATCCCTGTTTATATGAAATCATACAGTTCCACTACTGTTTGCTATGTTGTTTTTGCACAGTTAGACAAATAGCATTATCGAGAACTAACATCTACAAAAATTTAGATATTTAACATGAATATACGCAATTGATATACTGTAGAAGACATAAAATAACTTACATTTTATAATCCTTCGATAAGTCTTTATTAAACGATCACAATAATAGACACTTCCAAGGGATACGGCATACTTACACTTCGCCACTTCCCGTTCCCGCCATTGCTGTTGTTGTTGTTTTCATTCTTCCCCCGTCAAAGTCAGAACGTCACAGAAGTTCGAAGATCGAACGAAACTGCGCATGTGCATGGCGTTGCTGGGGAGAGAGTTGAATCATAGTGTGCAAGACAGTGGCGCAGCCAGAATTCGGTTCTAGGAGGGGTTTTGAGTTTCTGATAAAGGCAATTGCCGGTTAATTGAATCGATGGTTAATAGAATCAGTAGTAATTAGAATATTCACTGTATAATACTTAAACTCAAAGAGCATCTGTGTGGCGGGAAATTATCAATTTTTTTAGCATATACGTCTCAGAAAAATGATTTAGTTCAAATAACCAATTTTTACTTAACTAATCCATGTAATATGCACTTTCACAATTTTAAGTAGAATTTTTGCCATTTAATTGACTTACTTTATTATATAAAATCCGATTAAAAAAAGCGGCGGATTCTGAAATGCATCAAAACATTTAAATAATAAGTTTGATTTTTATTCATATAAGCGGCAATTATAGCGATCTTTCTTAGCATAGCTCTGGGAGGGGTTTTAAACTCAAAACCACCCCTTGGCTGCGCCACTGGTGTGAGAAGAACGCGAAGACCAAATTGTCCTCGGGGCAAAGTTTCAATTTAGTGTCCTCCCCTCCCCCAACTTGAGGCTAAACCCACAAAAATGATGTTGGTAGTATAAATTCGGTACCCCCTAAATTTCTGCGCCTGGGGTAACCGTCTCTTTCGCACCCTCCAACCTTTCGCACGGCACTGGTTGTGCCCCTTGCTTTTTGGTGTCATTGTTGAACTCAGGGGGTGGCCCTGGATATATCCCCCCCCAGAGCAATAAAATTCCCTCCCCCCAGAAAAATTGAGATTTTGTGTTTTTAATAGCCAAAAAATGCAGTCCCCTCCCTTGAAATCTATAATGTCCCCCACCCGGAACCGCAGAAGTCCCTCCCGAAGAAACGTGTCTGAATTCAACTCAAATTGGTGTTATTGTAGATTTTAAATGCATCAACATTTAGACGTACACAGTGCCCGTAGAACGAAATATAAGAAGGGGCAAGATTTTGGAACAGGCTATCTCTGTACCCCCCCCCCCCTCCGAAGCAGAGATGGTATGATATCATGTGGGAGTCTGGCAAAGCAGTTACTGCGGCGGGTGAGCGTATGTTGCAATATTAAACTAATACAATTTATGTTTAAATTGTATGTATCATAAAATATTATATAATTAAAATTTTTAAAAATGTTCAAAAATGCCGTTTCTTTCACATTTAACGATCAAAATTATTTTTAGCTTCTTAAAATTTTCTATCTTGTACCATGGAACTATGCTGCCATTTAAGAAAGGATTACATCATAGCAGGGATGTAGTGGAGGGTATACGGGGGCCACCCCGGGCTACCCCTTGAATTCAAAACATGATTAAAGAACTGTTTTTTTTTCTTTATAATCATGTGGCCAGCGATAAATTAATGGAGTGGCTCCGGGAACCTCCTTCTCTCATTCTACCTCCTGCCGGTTACTCAATGCGTCTACCCCCCCCCGTCTATCCCAACCCCCCCCCCCAAAAAAAAAAGTTTCGAAATTTCAAAAAATTTTATTTTTTCTGTAAGTTTAATCACCCTCCACAGAACTTAAGGAATCCTTTCTGGAGAAAAATATTTGAATTCAACTGAAAACACCGATTACTACGATGCGTTTCCATGTGTTCTATTATACGTTATGTGTTGCATTTGCGGTTAATGCTTTGGGAAAGTACAGCGGGAACGCATTTTCTTACACAATCTGAAACACTTGGGAATGGATTAAACACATTGGAAACACATCTTGACACCTCTGGCGTTTAGAAATGTGTTGCATAGTGAGTAGAATGTGTTTCGGGGATTTGCAGTGTATGTAAATGTTACGATATGTAAATAATTTTCTAATATTTTTTTTTTAAACTTGGAAAAATATTTTTTTTATTTATTGATTTATAATAAATACACAATAGTCTCAATAAAGGATGAGCAGGTAAGAAGTCAATTAATTGTAAATCAAGTTTAGGAACACGCTGAATTGACAAGTCTCTGGGTTTTGCACAATACAATTATTTTAGAGAAAATCTGGTTCTCTTAAATCGCCTAAATGTTCCAATTAAATAAAATAACAATTTCTGTATTAAAATACTGGTATTCTCTGAACAAGGCTGCCATTAGTGACTTTTTTCTACTGTAAAACTTAACACTATCTTAATACAGAAATAATTTAATTTCATCATGTAACTTCTGTGTTCAAATATTGACTCAAAGCTACAAGAAGTCTGAAAGTCTAAGTGCATTTTCAAACAGACCTTAGCGTGGTCTCATGTATACGTTGTTAAGCACAGTGGGGAGTTCCAAATCTACGTTCGTTTGGAGATTTTTATTTGAAAATAGAAAATCATACAAAATCGAGGGTGGTTGATGTCGAAGTCAGTGGAACGACCAAACTGGTTTCTTTTGGAAAGATATTCTTTTATCATTTAAAATCAAAACAGAAACATGAATAGTCCGATCGAAATACTCTTTTGAAGTCAGCGAGGGCTTATTTCTAGGTTTAGAAGTATTTTGGAATATATAAAATAATTTAACTCTGATTTTATGTATATTTAAGATTATTATCTCGGGTCCGGGCAATATGCTGGACGGTTTAGCTAATAAATAGGTATTTTTTTAGCGTAAAATAAGTTTTTTTCAATATATAAATGATTGAGATTACTCGAATTTATAATTAAGAATTATAAACTTTTAAAATTAATTGCAGTAGGATATGATATGTATTTTCCGTGAAAGAAGGCTGAAATTAAATTTTATGGTTTTCTCGTTTTCCCTTTGTTGAGACTGAACTGCATAAACATCACAAGAAGTCTAATCTATGATGATAAAAAAAGTTTGATAAATAATATTTATCTTGATAAGATTTTAATAAAAGCAGTCCCAAATCTTGTCAATTTTTTCCCTTATAATTTGTAGAGTTCTTACCCCTTTCGTACACGTACAAATTCTATTAGTAAAATGAGAAACTATCGATTGTCACTAGAATTTGCAAACGACTCTATAAAAAATTAAGGATCTCCTAATTTCAGCCTTCATTGTAAAAGCAAAATTTTACTAAAATATTACTGGTGCCCTTCGCAAGTTTGAAATTAGAATTAGGTATCCCAGAGTGGACAAAGTGTGAAAGGGTTAATAAGTAAAGATTATCTAAGGCAGAAAGATGGATTTAGCAGAGTTATAGAGATTACATTAATTTAGGAAGTTAATAACGAGTTGCTTCAGAGTTATAAAATAAGTAAGGAAATGCGACTATTCAAGATAGGGCCACAAAGAGAATGAATAATTTGGAAAATAATTTGGGGAATCAATAAAGGGCAGATATTGGATGAAAGTAGGATCTAAAATGGTTGTATAAATGCAATATTTAAACAAAAGTTGCACTTGAAGTTACAACTCTAATAAGCATTCGCATGTTGTGCCACTTGTTTTGAGCCACTTGTTTGTATTTAATATTAGAAAACTTGTATATATTTAAAATTAGAAATATTGGCATAAATAATTTGTAAACATTGGGTGTTTATATTTTGACAATACTGCATAATTACTAGCAAGAGATTTTTTTTTACACTTTATTACTGCAAAAAAACTAATGTTGCTACATTACTGATAAATCTCTGTAAACAATTTAGCTGTATAATCAAGATTGCTCTCGGGGCCAGTCCAAATTTTTGCTTGTAAAAGTACGGAAACCTCTGTTTTTCATTCCGCACTTACCGAGTTTGTTAACCCATTTACAGTTTAGCCATAGCTGCCAACATCTTCCGCTTTTTTGGCCCGGAAAAATTTTACAGAAAATTTTACCATTTGAAATCGCCGTAATCAGCTGATTAAATAAGTCAAAAAATTCTATTTAATTTTTCCGGGCCAAAAAATCAGAAGAGTTGGCAGCTATGGTTTAGCCCAAACACCGCCAGAACAAGAAGATTTTTTTAAACTTCGTTGCTAAAAGCTGTTGAGGCCACTTATTTTTAATTATGCTTTTTGCTTTATTAATTGACGGACATTAGCACTAATCCGATTATACAAGGCAGAAATTGACGAAAAAAGTGGTGTTATTCCCTGTTTTTGTTTATTGCGTCAAATGAATGAAAATGTTAAGGTGTTAAATTAAAAAAGTAACATTCTTAGAACAACCAATTTCATCTATCAAACGATAATAAATGCCGTATAGATACAAGACGTACTATAAAATATTGCCAATAAATGCACTCTATATTTCACGCATTCAATAAACCGTAATTTTTTAAAACAAAATTCCGGTGCGAATGTGGCGTTTGGGAATTAAAATTAAGTGGTATACCTACGAAACCACTGCGCCGCAAAGGGTTAAAAGATAGTCGCTGTGTCAGCCCTTAACACTAAGCGCCCAGCCGGTGGCGATTCGAGCCAGATTTTTTACGTAAATTTAGTTGGGTAAGGAGCAATATCTCGGTTAAATAAGCATTAGAAATTGTCTTAAATATAATTTCTGGTGTTAAAATGTTTGTATTAATGTTGAGTAAAATTTTAGTGTCAATTCATTCTAGTGTTAGTTAGTGTTCAAGAGGTTCTTACCGCCTCTAACAAACTTGGTAAATTTTTTTTACACATCTTATATCTCAAACGTATTTATAGATGTACGGTCTATAAAAGTATTTATAGATATATTTGTCGAACCGTACTCGAACCAACTTAAATATAATCAGATTACATTACATTTGACGTATGTTATTGATGCAAATTTACTGTGGCATATTGGTAATTGAAAGTAAAATATGCAGCCTTTATATTTCATTCACAAGCAAAAAAATCCGTTACGGCATACTCCTAGAAATACTTTCTTCAATTCTTGGAATTATTTCTGGTAGAGCACTGCTGTGTTACCAGAGTGACACAGCCATGAATTGAAGAATTTTCCTTTATTTATTTTTCTACATCTAAGATAAAAAGTTTCTGTTTTTTTTTTTTTTTTTTTTTTTTTTTTTTTTGTAAAAGTAAATTATTTAACATTTCTCCGAGAATCAATTTTGTATCACAGAAAATCTCTGTAAGAAAATAAATTACGCACACCGGAATACGTGTATTGTAAATCTTAAACATTATATATTTATGCCTTACAAATGCGTGCACACAGAAAGCATAGGTCTTCGAGTCTAGAAATTTTGCTGTTTTATGGGACGGCAAAAAGAAAAATTGAATGTAGTTGATTGAAATCTTTACCAAGTCACTATGTAAGCACGAAGCATGTAAAACATAATTTATGTAAATGATAATTGTTACACAATTTACGTATACATGGTTACACAATAGATTTCGGAAAGGTTACTGAATATGAGAGTAATTTACTTAAAGGTAGTTTGCCTTTTTACGTTGAACTGCATTTAGTTTACTAAAAAATGTTTGTAGAATATAGATAAAATGATATACAGGGTCACTCAAAGAACTGGATAAATGGCCGCCTTTAGATGATAATTTCTGGAAATTTGATTTAAGTACTTTAAAGAGATTTTTTTTTAACTAAACTTTAGTAAAATACTTTCGTGCATTAATGGTGCTATTTATTTTACAGGGCTAAACAACAGTATTCAAGTATGTTTCAATCAATTAGTATAAATTGATGAATGGAAAATTTCAAGGAAACACTTCAGTGTTTCCTTGCTAAACTAAATTTTACCATTATATAGTCTATATATTAAATAGATTACCATAAATTTTCATTTAAATAACGAAAAACAAATTTGCAGAACATATATAAAAGTAGAAATAAAATGTCGAATTAAAAATCACTTGATGACATAATTAGTATTTATATTATGCTTAATGTCAAGTGAATGTGCCATTTACGATCATCCATTATTGACATTTAATCTTGGAATTTGGGGGTAGATTTTTAATCGATGGGGTAATCTTTCCTTCTTTAGTTTTTAAATTTTAAAACTGAAATTTTTCCTGTAAGTGAAATTGATGAAATGGCGCAAGAGAAATTAAATTAACAATGAAAACATTTGCAAAAAGAAATAAAAGAGTTATACTCATATCTATATAATTTACGATTGAATATTAAAATATACTCTAAAAATTATCTTCACTTGAAAAAAACAACATTATTGCGACCATTAAGAACCTAAGTCAGGCATTAAGTCAGTAGTGCATTTTCGGCTTAAAAACACATTATTTGGCGACAAAAGCAAGATGAAAATGGTATAGAAACGAATAGTAACTCACAACTTACAGTGTCTTTTACAATCTGATCTGTTTTTTCTGCTGTAAGTTATATTATACGGAAATTCGATAAAAAAGAGAAAGAAAATAATAAAAAGGGAAATAACTATCATTCAAAATTCATTTAATCAATTTCTGAAATTCATGTTTTTAATCTAACACCAGGGATAAGTCGCCAAAAGTTGAACCAATTGTTATATTTCGCGTTAATTTATTTTTTAAGCATTACAAATATTTTTTTCATTTTCAAGATAAATATATTTTTATAATATTAAGCCTCATTTAAGCGGTCTTTCTTTATTATTATTAATATTATCAATAGTTATTTTCTGCTATTATTTGCAAGATATTTGTAATATTTCTAATAGATGTAGCCATTTTAATTCTTTTAGCAATTATAATTTTCGCCAAAAATAGCTACTGGCAACCCTTTTGTCAAAAATAACCGAAAAATACGAAATTTACTACGAAAAATCAGAGTTATCCCTGTAAATTTTAATCATAAACCTTCGGCAAAATATTTCTTATCGAATGATACAATCGGCAAAAAAATCCATCGGGTAGTTTTTGAAAACACTCGTTTGGAAGTTTCAGAACTTCTGCTTTTTAATATATATGATATGATATGATATGATTGCAAACCACGAAAATGATAGTAAACACATGAATAGATTTAAAATAAAATGGCATTATTTCTTACAAACAGATCACATTATGCGATTCTTAAGTTTTTTATTTTTAGTGTATAAATTCGAAAACATTAGAAATAACGGTACTACTCTGTTATCCCGTCGACCAATTTCGCCAAATTATACAAATCGCCATAGCTAAATTATACATATTGACATAATTTTTATTTTAAATAACGGACGATAATTTTTTGGTCGACGGGATAACCTAGTAGTACCGAAATAACAATTACAGTGAAACCTCCAAATAAAGGACACTCGGAATAAGCGACACCTCCATTTAAGGTGAAAAAACTTCCGGTCCCTGTCCCTGGGTATAGGACGTGTAATGACTGAATAACGGACACCTGAAAATGTGATTAAAGGGGCTGGCTTTTGTATTTCAGATAATGAAGTTGTCTGTGATGAAAATGAAAATACAGACTTTTGTGAACTTATCAAAAAGAGAGACAGTCATGTTGATACAGAGGCATGTACGCAATTGAAGAGAATTTATTTACCGATAATTCTGATTCGACTTTAGAGTGCTTATCATCATTGAAAGTAATGCTAAAAATTGTGAGAATGATTCTAAAAATAGAGGATAAAAGAAAATTGTGAAATAAAGAACTTCACAGATGTTTTAAGGCTGTTCTTAAATCCAAAAGGACAACTTTTATAACATAAATTTTAATTTATTTTTATTCAGAAATGCTTGAAATTAGCCGGCGTTGTTGTTCAGAAACTATGTAATCAAAGTTTCTTATGGGTTCTTTTTTCTCAAACGCAATAGATTTTTCAGAAAACATTGTCAATTTGGGCGTTTTGAACTGAAATTTCTAGGCTAAAGAGTAATAATTACTCAAGAAAGGGTGAAAAACATTTTTTTCTTGTGATCTAAACGCTTGCAACTCAATATGTAATTTATTCGACACTTGAAAAGACACTTCGATTCCAAATGGCTTCCATAGTCAGGTGTTCAAATTTTATCCTTTAAAAAATAATTTGTAAATGTTTCAACATTTTCCGCTTGTTCAACAGAGCAGTTGAGAGATTTGTTGCCTTAAAATACGCAAAGAAATTAAAATTGAATATTTTTTTTTGTAAATGCTGCTGATAATGAAGAACTCAAATTTATAAGTATGATAAATGAACTGTTGAAAAGTTTATAGTGAAAAAAATGACATTTACAAAACAATCACTTTTGATTGATTACTTCAATTAAAATTCCTTTAAATGTTTTTATACTTTTCACATGCACACAATTTGTGCAAAAAATATAAATCAATAATTCTACAAAACATCTAATGATTCCGTAATCAACTGAAAATTATTTTAAATAATTAATTTTTTATTCCTTTTGTGCCTGATTAACGTGATTTATACAATTCGAATACATTTAAACGTTACCTTTAATATTTTGTTATTTTTATATCTTCTTGGACGATTAATTAAAAATAATAATAAAAACTTCGAATAATGGACACCTCTATTCACTGTAAAACATTTGGTGTAATGTTACTCCATAAAACTGGTGGCAGCATTGCTGCCTCCAGCCTTATGGTGATATGTAACCGATATAAATGGAGTAACATTACTCACGTCTTGTGTAAGTGTACACCATATTATGAGTAAAGTTACACCACTCCTGTGTAAGGTTACACCACAATTACCTGTAAGCTTACATAGAAGTTGTGTGTAAGGTTACACAGTAATTGTGTGTAAGGTTACACCACATGTGTCTGTAATGTTACACATTAACTGTGTGTAATATTATACGATAATATTGTGAAACATCACACAAATTACTGTGTAAGGTTACACTACAATTATCTGTAAGCTTTCATAGTAATTGCGTGTAAGGTTACACATCTGTAGGAGTAAGCTTTCACCACATTTGTCTGTAATCTTACACAGTAATTGCTTGATAGGTTACACCACAATATTGTGAAACATAACACAATTTCTGCGTAAAGTCACACAACAATTGTCTGTAAGCTTCCACATTAGTAGTTAGTAAGGTTACACATCTGTAGGAGTAAGCTTCCCCCACATATTTCTGTAATGTCACGCAGTCATTGCGTGTAAGTTTATACATCAGTAGGATTGAGTTTTCCCCACACTTTCCTAGAAAGTTATCCATTTTTATGTGTAAGTATTAATTACATTTGACTGTGCAGTTTCACATCATGTAAGCAAAGTTACACAGTACCTTTTAGTAAGGTAACACTAATTACCTGTAACTTTTCACAGCATTAGACATAATATTTCACTGTATATTTTTTTTATAGTTACGCAACATGTGTGTATAGTTGTACAATATTTGTATGTTTGATTAAACCAGATTTATTTGTTTAGCTATAGAAAAATATTACCCTAAAAATAATAAATTTTTTCATTATTTCTGAAAAATGTGGAGCAATTTATAATTTTCCTTAGACTGAAAATTACTTCTTAAACTTTCCATATCACATCAAATATTCTTGTTTTAATTAAAATATGCCGTTTTACTGTTATATTTAAAGTCTTGAAATTTGGTATAAATTTGGTTGTTTGTATTTTGCACAGAAATGATAACATGTTTCTGAATTTGCATGCCATGCTTACAAGAATACCAATCAGGATCCACATAGTCATTTGCTTCAGTGATAGACCAATTTGAGCATTTTCCATTACATCGGTGAGCAGATGTACTTTATATTTCCATTAATTATACTCTATTTGCCGTCGCGATTAAAACTTCATTGAAAAAATTAACTATCCTATTATATATTCCACAATTTCAAGGATTTTCCTTTTAATTCTTCAATAGAGTTTCAATAAATATAGATATTTGACAAATTGTGTAATATCGAATGCTACTAGATATTAGAACTTGATTGTGAATTTTCAAAAATGTTTGAAGATCAAAGTACAATAAAAATATTAATTTTATAGCCTATCATATTGTATACTAATGTTTTTTTATAATACAAATTCCTTAGGGTGATACTTTTTTAGTCTTTGAATCCTGCAATTTCTATAAAATGGAGATATAAGGGATCACTTTTCCTGCTTGCTATTTATGTGTTTAAAATCTACCCAATTTGTCCCGTACTAAAAGAATTTTAACACAGTTATTCTAATTTTAAATAGCTATATTAATTGTAATCTTCTAATTTTGTTTTCGAATTTGAAAAATGTTTGAGACAGAATTCAATCTTTGACTTTCTTACCTGAAACTGTCAATTACTTCTGGATCAATCTGGAAAACCTAATTCACCCAGCTAACCTTATTGATTACAACATTTGGTCAGCTCATCGGAATGAATTGCAGGTAATATAAATCCAGTAAACGGTGGATAAGCAATTGCACTAGAATAATTTTAATACAACCATTTTAATGGACAATGAATGATTTTAATTGTAATTTTCTCCCTTGCAAGGGGGAAAATTTTCAATTTTTCAGCCAAGGCATTGGCTGAAAATGTCTGGGCCAATAAGAAAATTACAATTACTGCTAATCTGTACTTTTGCTACCTATGGTTCAGTAAACAGTACATTTCTAAAATTTTAATAGTTGGTTCAAGTACTTTCCTTCATGTGTGCTTAAATAGTAGGTATTTAGTACCTGTTGTTTGGTGTTAAAACAAGACAATTCTCATTTGTTTTGTATTTACTTTGGGATACCTTTATTATCACATTCAATGAATTCTATCTTATCTGTTCAGTGGGTCTACAACAGAAAAAAAAATGAAAAGGAGCACATTGAAAATAAAAGAACATCTTTACAATGTATTGAGATCATATACCTTTATTTTTGTTTTCAATAAACCCAAAAGCAAAAAATTCAAGATGGGCGACCGAATGTCGCAATATTTTTCTCTTTTGCGGATTTTAGTTTTCAACAGACCTTTTTTAGGATTTATAGTATTGCTTAGCTCTTTAATACTTAATTTTATTATAAATTAAAGTTAACAAAATGCATAAAGATAGTACAAGTAAGTGATTCTTTAAATAATTAACTGTTCAATTGCAACATTTTTCATGCGATTATTTTCTATCCATAAAATGTCTGTCGCAGATACTTGGAGAATTTTCAGCTACTGGAGATATAAATAACTTATAATCTAATCCTTTTAAGATTACATTGATTTAGAATACAGCTAAATATTACTAATAAAAAAAAGCAATAGCAATTGCTTGATTTTAATCTTTTTTTAATGGAATGATTAAAATAAAAATCAGCGTAATCTGTGCTGCAGAAAGAAACACATATATTATGTAAATTAATGAAAAATGATCCAGCGTAGAAGAAATTGCAGTTGCTTGTACCAACAAATGTCCCTTTTAAAAAGTTATACAATTTATTTTATATCTTATGCAAATAAAAAGGAATTTGGAACATTCTGTATATTTGTAAGATATATACTCCTGTAGTTCTGTTTCAAATAGAGAAATTGCTTTAATTATATAACTTATATCATATTTATGGGATACCTACTTTCATCTAAATGTTTTGTTAAAACAGGCAACTTTGACTTTTATCAACTGTTTGAGATTGTCCTGCCCTGCAAATTAAGATTCTATGTCCACAACCAACATATAGACTTATAGGCCAATAATGTTATGAGTCAACATCCTGCATATGAGTTGGCCGACAAGTTAGTTTTAACAAAGCTTAAAAGGATTCGAGATAGATGGAAAAATATTTATATGCCAGATTGGTTTTAGATGATGGACTCTGAATCCAAAAAAAGTTGCATAGGGTTATCTTCTATAACCCCGATAGACTAGTAGCCAAGTGGTTGGTAACAAAAAATATATGCATACCGTCTTACTGGGCAGATACCCTATTAAAATGTTAGGCAATTCTGGGTGCAACACAATCTGTTAAAAAATATTCCACTGAAAATAATACTGTAATTTCATTTTTTAACAAATACATTAAGGAATGCAATGAAAATCAATTTAAGACAAATATTGAATATTTGAAAAATACTGATACTAAATATCTATTAAAATTAATCATAGTGAATTATTTTGCAAAATTATATTTATTCAAGTAATAACAACTTAATTAGATTGCCTTTAGTTTTAAATATTTCTGTAACTGTGAAAAAGGATTAATGAACAAAAAGTTACTTTGAAGAATCTATTTAATTTTAAAAGTATATTTTAATTAAAAAATGATATTTAGCAAATTTTTATAAAATATTTATTTAAAATTAAAGAATTGTATCTGAATTTTTTTATTGTTTCTAAATAATTTATATGTTTTAAGCATTATGTGATTTTCTTTATTATTACGGTTGATACACGTTTTTTAGTTAATGCTTTAATTTAATAGTCAGATATTAAGAAGGAATAGAATATTTGGCTTTCTATCCTTTTACTATTAACCAAATATTTGTTGCATACTCTAAATTGAAATTGCAGTAAGTTTTCATATTTCACTCAAATTTCTATAAGTTAGTTTAGAGTAGCCCTGGACTGATATTCATGGAAATACTGAAATATCAGCATAAAGTACTCACATAAAATCTTTTTTTTACTACAGCTTAGTTATGAATATCAAATATGTTTATTTTTAGAGCACACAACACGTTTAATATTTCAATTTTAATATACAAAAAATAAACAAGAAAACATCTACATTTATGAAAGCAGCTTGCACAATTGGTTATTTCAAATTGTAATATATTTTTACACCACACACAAAAAATTAACATAAATTTCCATTCCATTGTTTTTTTATTTAAAAAAAATACTTCCAAATTGTTTAAGAAAACATCTACATTTATTAAAACCAGCTACCAGCATTGTCTATTTTAAATTTAAAGAAATTTACAACACACACACACAAAAATAATTCTGAACAAATGTGTACAGTCTCGCTCTCATCATTAATTCTAAACAGGAGGGGGGGAACAGACATATAACATAAAATACAAGTCCATCATTATTAACATTCTACTAGAAAAATAAAATTTCAATAACATGACCAAAAATTTGATACACTGAAGTGCAAACAAATTATGGGGTAGGAAAACTCAATAGCTTTTTTTCTTCTTTTAAATTCGTTTATAAAGTATGCATGCACGTTTATTAGATATGATAAGATATGTTGGTTGCAACTTCACAGTCAGGAGACACACGTCAAGTAATTTCTACAAAGTTTTGTAGAAAAATCCTGGAAGTTGACGGCTGCTTGAAATTGCTATTCATGCGTGCCAACTCCAGAAGATTATCTTAACCTGGGGTATTTGCTCTATAAAGCGATAGCAATTTTCTTTTTTTGCACAGAATTTGGGTTGTCCGTGTACAATATTTCGCTCTATTGTACCAGTCAATTTCTCCATTTATCCTTTTTTTTACTCACTAGAAAAATGTTCATAGCAGAGGATGAAAGGCGATGGCCACGGCAATCTTCGCAAATTTGTGACACCTAGTTAAATGAAACATCATAATTAGTTCATTGCATCTTAATAAAATGTTTAGTTTTGATATACTTTAAATTAACTTTATTTTGATTAAATAATAAATTTCAAAAGTTAGAATTCCCCAAAATAGCAATGGTATTAACTTGAGCTAATTTAAACAGTATATTATATACAAGTATACGAGTATTATACGAGTATTTACAATATCTCGAGATATACTTTTTGGGGGGGTAAAAATGAAATATTGGGTTGGAGAAAAAGTAAGTTCGCTTTTTTTCGTGTTTTTCAAAGTGAATTTATTTATATAAATAAAAAAAAAAAACTAATCAAAATTTATGTGCTATTTTGTTCGATGACCTTTTGCCATTTTTCTGGAAAAACAATAATTCCGTCACTGTAGAATTTCTGAGAGTTCTGGGCAAAAAACTGAACAAGGTGATTTTCACAAGCCTTTTTTTTAGCCGGCTTAACACCTTCAAGAGAGTACCGCATAGGGTGGAACAAATGGTAATCCGTCGGATCCAGGTCCGGACTGTACGGTGGGTTCATCAAAACTTCCCAACAAAGCTCTTTCAGTTTTTGCCGAGTGACTAAAGATGCGTGTGGTTTAGCGTTGTCGTGATGGAGGACAGCGCCTTTCCTTTCGATCAAGTTTGCTCGGGTTTTTTAATTGCCTGCTTCAATTACATTAGTTGTTTACAGAAGATAGTTGAATTGATGGTTTGGCCAGGTTTGAGCAGCTCATGATGGAAAATTTCTTTCCAATCCCAACAAACACTCAGAATCACTTTCGTAGGCATCAATCCGGGCTTTGCCAACGTTTGTGAAGCTACGATCGCGATCTTTTTAGCACATTGTTGTTATACGTGATTCCCTTTTCATAACCCATAATGATTTTTTTCAAAAATGGCTCGATTTCATACCGTTTCAGTAGCAATTCACAAATGAAAACTCTGTCCATTAAATTTTTCACTGTAAGTTTATGGGGAACCCAAGTATCGAGTTTCTTTTGGTATCCAATTTTATGTAAATGGTTCAAAAGTGGTTTATGGTTGATGTTTAATTCCGTAGCAATGTCGTGGGAAGAAATATGTCAGTCTACCTGGATTATTTATAAAATTTCATCGAATTTTTCAAGGATTGGCCGGCCAGGGAAAGGTTCATCTTTAACATCGAAATTTTCGGAAGGAAAACGAGCAAACCGATTCTGATTTTGGCGTTTACTTAAGCACTGATCATCATAAATGCCACACAAGTTTCAATGAGCCTGCGCCAATTTTTCCCTTTTTGGAAGTAAAAAACTAAAATGTGACGAAAATGATCTTCTGAAATCTCTATTTTTAAAACGCAATAACTTTTGACTGGCTAAACAGATGACGTTACCTTTATATCTAGAATTTTCTAGAGACTGTTACCTTTCAAACGTTGTATAGTATGACTTAATTGAGAAAGTATTACTCGAGATATGCGACTTTAAAGCTATCTATTGAGAAAAAACGAATTTACTTTTTCCCCAACCCAATATAAAAATATTTACAATTAAGTAGGTTTTCAAATATATATATATGGGTGATTCTCAAAATAGGGGACAATTTATGTCTTTCGGCATACAAAAAAAATTGAGAGGTTTTCTGTCATGTTTTTATATTTAGATATGTTTGTCTTAATATTATTCATTATTTGCACTCAAGAATTACTCACTTTTTAGTTAAAAACACCTTAAAATAACAGAATAAATGTTCAAAATGTCATTAGCATGGATTTCCACAGCAGCTGTGCCGTATATATACTAGCTTTTTCAAGAGTTAATATCATGTTTATAAAATAAAACAAATGTTATTCTTTCTTTAAATTAATCAAGGAAAGGATTTATCCAATAAATTTCTTTTTAAAAATAAAATCATAGTACATAAAAAAAGAATTAAAGTTTGTCCTCCATATTCGATTTTCAAAACAAGGTTACACATACTAAAACAGCTGGTTATTAATCAAAATTTCATTTTCACATATGACAATAGTTTGAAAATATAGACCAGGTTTATTCCCAGGTTTATTCCCAAAAAACCGAATTATTCCAAAAAATCCCGGGGTTTTTCCAGGTTTATTCCTAAAAACCCGGTTTATTCCCGGGTTTAAAACGGGTTTTTTCTAACCTTTGCAACGCTAGCAACAAGTAGTCATTTTAAACCAGCCTGAAAATAGAAGCATGTATTGTATTTTAAGAATAGAAGTTGAATATTAGGGGGTTACATCAATTGTATGTCATTAGAATGGATAACAATTTTCATGTTTATTTTATAGTAAAAATTTTTATTTTATTTATTTGCATAGAACTTTTGTGTTTTAAAAAGCCCCAGAAAGGATATTGCATTCTGATTATATTATGGCTCATAATCTTATTTAAATTAAAATTTGTCATTAGCATGGGCAGATATCAGATTTTTCTGTCCATGCTAAAGACTCCTATGTACATAAATGTAACCAGTGCTTATATTGTATCCTTTATAAAGTTTAATTTTACGTATAAATTTAGGTATTACATTTATTATCCCTAAAATATGCATTAAATCTGTAGGAAAATCCCTAAGACAGCTTCTTACATTGTTAGTGTCAGAATGTTGCTCATGTAACAAAGTTTGCTCTTTGGTAATGTTTTTATTCTCCTTATATGTATATATGTAAAAATGGAAACCATTTGCTGAAAAAGAAGGCTAATAAATATAGAAAAAAAATATTTAAACAGGAAGAAAATAAAAATTTCATAATATATTTATTCCATACAATTCATTTTGTCATTAGCATGGCTCAAAAAATACTAATTATTTTTTTAAGTTAATTTTTAAATATTTAGCTCTGCTGACTACATGGAAAGTATACCTAATACTATATTAACAACAGCTATTTTTTTCAGAAATTTTGCTAACAGTAATTTTTTTAAGATTTCATTTTTGAAATCGTCCCCTATTTTGAGAATCACCCATATATACATAGTGATGCATATACATATTTAATATACATATATATATATAGATAAATTTAAAGAAAAAATAGATTTTTTGACCATTGTTGAAGTCAGATATTTCTTTAAAAATGATTTGTATTTGTTTTTCAATCTAGAAAATTCAAATGAAAAACAATAAATCAATACCCATAATAAATAATGTTAAAGCTATACTTTACGGTACTGGTATACATATATACTAATAAAATAAAAAATATCTGAATATCTGCGATGGCTAGCAAAATCTACCGCACGTAGAAGTCTGAAAATTTAGGTAAAGATATTCTCAGACAGATCCTGATGCACCTGAGACTCAGACTTTTAATATTTTAAGGGCCAATATCTCTGGGCCCCTTAACATTTTTATGCACTGAATTGTTAATAACGCGACCCCTTTTTATCTAATCTTTTTCATTGTGAGGGACCTTTCTTCACTTAGTTATTTTTGCTATTTTATTTTTCAGTATTGACGCTGGATCCTTGGGGCCCTTTTCACGGCCCCTTGAAGTTTTTGTGATAATAAATTGATTCCATTCAAATTGATCTTCATTTCTGGAATTTCTGTTCCATTTAGTTGTTATCAAGATTTTACATTCCATAATGCACTGGGGCCGACTCCGACATGAACCTTTGAACTTTTTGTACGCCAAACATTTTTCAACCCCTTAATTTCTCACCCTCCCAGAGCAAAATTTTAAATTTGAGTCTTTCACTTTTTTCCAGGGTCAACACCCTCACATTCTTACTCGGGCTCTAGGGCTTTTTTAAACATTTTCTCAATCAATTTATGCATTTCTTTAAAATAATATTCTAACGAATATTTCATATCCTATGCTTAATTTTTACTACTGTAGATATATTGCGCTAAGTACTAAGACATTTTAACATGTTTTCCTGTTAAGCCCCTCTTTTTCACTGTCCGTTGGTCTCTTTAGAGCACCTATTACACTTCCTTTATAAATGGTCCAATTCACTAGCCTTTTTTTTGAACAACTTCTTAAGTCCTTCATCAACTACATGAACGGAAAAAAAATCAGATTTGAACTACTACGAATTTTAAATATTAATCGCGTTCTTGGGCCCTTGGTGCAACTTTTAAAAAAATGATCCACACGAATTGCATGTAATTTTCTTTAGTTTTAGTGTCCTTCCATTACTTTAATAAATATATATTTAAAAAAATCTATCCTACTACATACGAAAGAAGTTCTTAGCTTCTTTAAGCATGGCACGGGTATCCTTGAAGTTTTGTACCTTAAATTGTTATTAAATTGCCCCCTCTTAATCTTCCCTTTTTAAATCCTTTTTTCATTTAGTTTTTTCCACTTTCTTACATTCCGTTAAAGACCCTGGGGCCCTCTGTGTCCCGTAGGGCCCTTGGAGTTTTGTTTGCCATGCATCTTCCACCCCCTACTTTTCCATCTTCTCAGTGCGTAACTTTAAAGTTAGGTTTTGGAGTCTTCTTCCACGACCCAAAAACTGATATTTTTATTGAAGTCCTAGGGCTTTTTTTAAAGCATTTACTCAATTTTTTAATGCATTAGTTTAAAATATTGTTCTAACGAATAATTTTTAACCTATTGTTACGAATTTTGTAAATAGTTAGTGTTTGTACTGTAAAATAATGTAAATAATCTTATTAAGCTCCATTCCTTTGCTAATATTAATTTTTGTTACATTGTATCTGTTATCAAGCAAACTTGTCTATTATTTTCAGTGAATGTCTATGGCAGCTTTGCGAAATATTTGAGATATCGCCAAGTTGGCGTCACTTTTGGCGACTAATTTTGGTCGCCAAATTTGGCGATATATCGCCAAGTTGGCGACAAACTTGGCGATTGTTGGCGATGGTAACCCTTCCCTCTCAATGGTAACCCCCCTTAGATATACTGATACATTGTTTGTTGTTCCGTGGATTTTTCGAGATGGTTCTAGACATTTCCAGCACATGCTACGAGCCTATATAAGAAGAGAAGCAATGCGAGCTGTTATTATTATTTACCAGTCAGTCATTGAGTGAACAACGCGTTTGTTAAGCAAGTTTGCTTGAGTCTTATTTACGTTATTTTGAATGTGATTTAGTGTTGAGACGTTGTATAAAGAGTCTCTGGAACCTATATCTGCACTTATACGATAGATTTGAACAATTATTTTTGAATATCTAGAAATATTTGTGAGTTTCGAAGACTCTGTTGTTCTGAAGTTCTGTAAATAAATTATTTTCTACTTTTCTATAAGCAAGAGTTTGAAGTTGTCTAACCATAAGATCAAAAGAACCCTATATACGCTGCAACACTATGTTTATTTTTGACTAATTGTAAATATGAAATGTTAAGTACAAAGGAATTTTAATATTTTTGATGTTATGGTCCTGTTTTTAACTATTATTTGTTCCCTTTTGGGTCCTTTATTATAGCTCCCTTAAAAATGGTCCTATTAGCTAACTTTTCTAACTAATAATATATATATATATATATATATATATATATATATATATATATACGTACATTAGCTTTGACACATTTTGATTTATACTCACCTTCTTGGGGACTTTGATTCAGCATTTTCAAAAATGATTCGAATTGAATTCAATTTTCTTTTACATCGTTCTACATCCACCGTTTATTTTAAAAACAGATAAAAAATATATTTATACTCAACTACATACTATATTAGTTACTAGCATATCGGAGATATCTTACACGAACGAAAGCTTTTATGTACTTTGGAATATTTTTTTTTATAATTTCTGGTGTCGATATTTCTTTTAAGAATTTTACGAATGGAGGTACCTTGCCCCTTAAAGGTTTAGTTGTAGTTGCATGTATGTCGGCCAATTATCTAAACTATGGGATATAGGCCCTAAGGGGTGGGATACCCTCCGTGGGGATCTTTCTAAGAGAACCTAACCCGTATTTACGCAAGGTTCGAAAAAAACACGGAAAACTCCGAACGGTTAGGCCGACAGTCGCGATTGGGTTTGAATCCAGCAGCTATCGTCTACCAGTTTGAGGTCAGAACCTCTCGGCCACTTAAAGGTTTAGTTAGTTAGTAGATTAGTCCTCCCCTACACATTTACTCTCTCTCTCATACGCTAACAATTTGATAAATGTAATTTCATGACATTTAGTACTTTAAAACATTATCTAAAATAATTAAACTGTTGATATTATGATAATCACAGTGATAAATTTAAATTGTAAATAATTCTGAAATATTTTATTAATTTTTGTATCCTAATTGTGAAATATATTTAAAAATAGCTATTTTGTTTCATTAGAGAACTTTCATTTGATTCTAGAATTAATTACAGTCATAAAAACAACTAGATGAAATTAGGCATCTTTGACCCACTTTTAACTAAATCATTTTCAACTTTTTTAAATATTGAACCTTCAACAAAGTTTTATTTATTATTTTATTCGTTATACAATCAGTTATCAGAATAAACCAGCGACATAAGTGCAATATATTTGAAGAAAGATAGATTTTAATCATGAAAAAATAATTTTCCAAGGCTCCTCACTCATAAGAGGCATAACTCTCTGCATTTTATGTAGATATACAGGCAAAAGTAAAGAAATATACAAATAAACAGGGGCCTCACTAAGAGGGGGTACAGGTGGGAGCCTACACCCTTTCACCCCAAATGTTTGCACATACTGTTACAGTTGGCAAATTTACAAACTGAATTGGCAAATTAGTTCAAAACTTTAATTAAGAACTATAATACACTTTCTATTTCTGATAAATTGAATGAAATTCACCAATATAATTAGAAATATTATTAAATTTTTACAAATAAAAGCTGTATTACCTTTTCTAATAGTGATAATTAAAAAAAGCTATTATATAACTGTATATAAGACTGTGTAATAAAACTAGTTGGCAAGCCCCGAGAAGTATTTATGTTTGTTTTTCACTGAGTTGGCAAATACTAAATTTTGACTTGGTAATTTCAGGCACACTCCCCACCAGATCCCTGCAAATAAAATCATTTTTAGAAATGCAGAATACCTTTATTAGTTTAAACAAATAAAGTAATTTTAAAAATCTCATTTTCAAATAATTTTAAACCTAGAATACCCATAAACTGTAAGGTTTAAAGAAATAAAATAAGTTTTAAAAAGTATAGAATGTCTTTAAGCTGCAAGATTTAAACAAATAAAATAAATTTGAAACCCCCCCCCCCCCAAAAAAATTAAAAAACTAAGAATACCTTTAAGCCACAAAGTTTAAAGAAATAAAATAAGTTAAAAAAACATAATGTTTTTAAGATACAAGGTTAAAAAAAATAAAATAAATTACAAACTCAAAATGTCTTTACGAAGTTTTTATCTTTACAAAGCTACAAAGATTTTAAGTCCCCAAATATCTTCAACATTTAATTGATGTTACAAGTCTTACAGACAGTTGCATTTTTAAATTTTTATAGTTTAACATGTAACATTATGCTTAATTATAAACACTACCGAAATTTTGTTTCTTTTGAAACTTTATACTATCGCCAGTGCCATTTGAATAGGTACATTTAAATTATAACAGCCCTTTACAAAATGTTAAGTGCAAAAACAGTATACAATAAGTTAATCTCCCCTTTTATTCATCTTACGATGGAGCGGTGTAGCAGACTGGTTTACAGTAGTTAAGTGCCGATTTATGTCACATCAGTTAAAGGTTAATTTTAAATAACATTTTTTGTATTGCTCCTTTATATTTGCAGAATAAATTTACGTTCTTTTACAAATATGAACGTTCACCTCTTATTGTATACCAAGTATAATAAACAGATTTCAAAAACATTTAATTAAGGGAGCTTTCACTAAGGTCAACCCTCCAACATATTGACTAGGTCAAGCGTCTCTCCCTAAGCTGTATTCTAAAGAAAAAAACATAGTTATTTTAAACATATAATATACCTGTGCAAAATTCAATGCCTATAATTAAAGCTCAATATTTCTGTATTAATTAAAACCCTACTAACTTAAATTTCCACGATATTTTAACTGGGAAACTCTTGCAAAATATTTTTAAAAAACTCAACTTTTATGTTAAAAAGTCTTCACGGCTGATTGTGTTTCACCTGCTTGAATTGTCTGCATGAAATGAAGCTTGTTGCTTGATAATTTCCCTAGCTTTGGTTATCATCTTGCGACAAAAATCTGAAATATATTTAAAAATGAAAATGGTTGAATGGGTCAAGCCTCCGCCGTGGTCAACCATCCCTAGTCTCCCCTATTTTTTTTTTTTTTTTTACATTTTGAGGTGTATCCATTACTGGAGTGTGGGTGTTTTGATATTTTTCTCTTATTTACAATTAAATTTTGATTTAGGAGAGATGGCATTATGAGAATGGTTAAAAATTGTTGAGTGATGAATAAAATGTTGAAAAAATTGTAATATAAATAGTATTAATTAAAAATTAATTTTTATAGAAATTCATTAAGGGTATCGATAGCGGCACATCTATTTCATATATATATTATCCGTTTTCATTTCAATTATTTCAATAGTTGATTCAAAACATCAAATATCAGAATTACACTTATAAAATTGAAATAATGGGAGAAAGTTAGAAAGATTAGCAGAAAAAGAATAAAAAAGAAAATAGCAGGCGAGTGAATTTGTATAATTTGCATTTAACAGTTAAGTTTCTTGATGAATTAATTGTAGTAATTAATATTACAAATATGAAAATACCACAGATTTATTGATGTTTAATAAATACTATGAAAATTATTTCAAAATAAAATTACATAACTAATGTTTGGAGCCATGGATCTGCAAATAAAATTGTTTTAATACTATGCTATAAATTTAATAATTTAATGTTAATTTTTATGTGCATAATAGATGAATAATCAAACATTGAAGAACCAAATAGATTTTGTCTAGTTTTAAAAAATTGTCGTTTTTCAATTGAATTTGTTTCTAGCTCCATCCCCCTTTAGTCCCTTCTTTCTCTATGACCATAAATAATATTGTCTACTTTCCGATTGGTTTGATTGTTTGCTAAAGTAAAAAATATCAAAAGCAGAGATGTAAATAATAATGATTTGATTACAATATTTAGAAAAAATTGTTTATCAATAACATTAATTAAAACATTGAAAGAAGCTTTTTATTAAACCATAAAGGGGAGTGGGATGGTGTGGGACAGATACAAAAGTATTTACAAATGTAAGAAAATCAACTTTGTTTGACACAAACACTAAAATTTCACTTTATAGAGGGCATTGTGAACGACTTTTTAATCTCCCTGAACAATATAGAAACGTAACATAAAAATTTATTTTATAATTAAAGAAATGTAAATTTCAAAATGTGCCCCATACCTCTCCACTTACACGGAGGTATGAGACAGCTATAAAACAAACCTATAAAGCATAAATAGGCTAGTGTCGGCTAAATATACAATCAAACAAACATTGTAGGATGATAATGTATGTGCCACATCATAAAATTCTTGTATCTTTATGATTCAATGACAACCATGAATAAAAATTCAGGATTTTTAGTCGTAGAGGACATTAAAAAATCATCACTTCAATTTATTTACATTTTGAAATAAATTAATTTATAATCAAGGTTATAAATATATTATCCTCTAAAAATGTTTGCATAGTAGCAAATTAAATTCATCTTATGAAAAAAAAAAAAGAATTGGACATGTCGAATTTACCATGTCGACATGCATGTTCTTCCTTTTATTACCATGCCCCATTCCTCCCCACTTACTTGTTTTGCGTTAAACTTTATGTATAAACAAAAATAGGTCTTTTAAGCTTATTTTAAATTATGGATAACGTACAGTATATTGTTCCATAAATAAGGAAAATATTATAGCTATGCATATACAAGTCATTTATATACGAAAAGCATATAAATTATATTAAGCTAATTTATTTTTGATTCTTGAATAAATCTTTTCCGTTATACGACTGCAAGTTTATACTGATCATTTTTTTTTTCAATTGAAGATTTGGTTATGATTGCTTGGGCTATCATGTCACGTTTCATTGATGAAATGTTTAGTATATACATAAAGAGAAAAATCTACTGTCCCATTCCTCCTACTGTCCCATCCCTCCCGCTGTCCTACTCTTTCCACTCACTCCTACAGTAATGAGTTTTTTTAAGTATAATTTAAAAATAATTACTTTCAGATTTTTCCAAATAAGTGAGTAGATTTTATATACTATGAACTTACTAAATTATTTTTAGTAATGTCTACATTGGATGTTCATTACTGGAAAAAAGTTAAATAAGCATTTCAGTAATGGACACTGGTTTCAAAACTTTAGATTATAACAACTTATATATTTGAAATACTCAATATTTTATCAATAACATATTAAGAAAATGACAACTTACTTCATATCTCGTTTTCTTGTAAATAGTGCCGGAAGATGTTGATGTTGATCACATGTTTAATGTTTTCCTTCTCAATTCCTCATGTCGTCTATGCCGACATTTACCACTGAGCATGCGCTTGGAGTACTACATCATACGTCATGCTTCAAGTGGAAAGTTCCACGAACCTCTGTGAAAATATCCTCTGGTTTTGTGTGTTTTTTAAAATATCAGAATGACTTTCTCCAGAATTTGAGGAACGTTACACACATAAATGATGGCAAGCTTACACAAATGTTTTACAGTGCATAGTATCTATAATGCAAGCCGCTCCCCACTCGGTGGGTTTATTTATTTATTTATTTATTTATTTTTGAGCAACACTTTTTTTAAGCAAAAAATATTCTTTATAAATCTAGTAAAAACATAACACATTTTTATTGCAGCTGTTGTAAAAATTTAACACGGATTTCTTTCTAAAATATTACTGGTTTTCGTACGAGTGAAAGAAAAGGACCAGTGGGAGCCTTAAATAGTGGTTTGTATATTTGCAAATCTGGAAAGCTAGTTTGATAGTCTTTTCTTAATTATCAGCAGCGCCTGATTACGAACGGAATACATTTACACAAGTAAAAAGAAACAATAAATTTCGGTTTATTCATTGCAGATATTATTATGTGCGTTCGTAATTATGTAAATACGTAGCACCTATAGTGGTCGTTCAGTCCGTCCGTCTGTCTGTCCGCATATAACAACGCAAAAACTACCCAACCGAATCGTTTGAAATTTAAAATACTTAAATATTACATTATTTTGTCGAGTCGTTTCAAATTTTATGAAAATCGGATGCATAGATCAATGACAGGGGCAATCAAAAGAATTCCATCGTTACGGTCCACATTACGGTTAAGGGGGGAAAAGTTTCAAGTGCATTTTAGTAGTTTGAAATTAAAATACATAATTATTATATAATTTTGTTAAGTTATTTCAAATTTTTTGATAATCCGGTGCTTAGATCAATTACAGGGGCAATCAAAAGTATTCAATTACATTATGGTCAATAGGAAAAAAGTTTCAAATGTATTTTATACGTTTGAAATTTAAAGTGCATAATTATTACATATTTTTGTCGAGTTATTTCACATTTTATGAAAATCGGATGCATAGATCACTTACAGGGACAATCAAAAGTATTCCGTTACATTACGGTCAATGGGGAAAAATGTTTCAAATGCGTTTTAATGGTGTTACACTCATTCGAAATTAATAAAATTGATATGCATCTATAAAGTACGTATTATAATATACATTTTACATAATTTGTGGTGCAAAGAACATTTGTTATTTATTTACAAGGCCACACAAAGGTATTCCATTACATACTGGCATAGAGAGAACATTTTTTGATGAGCGTTTTAATTGTAATTCACTATTTACAATTTTATGAGATTGATATATGAGAGTAATATTTTTAAAACTTCGTTATCGTACGGACGCACTTCATTTGCTACGCTTCACGTGCAATTTCGAACTTGTTTATGAAAACGACGATTAGATAAAGCGATCATTCCAATAAGCGTCCATGAGTGCCTCCCGTTAGTAGTCAGGGCTTGATTATAAGAATTATAATAAAAGTTGATCGATCATTACCTGGAGCGAATTAATGCTTTCATGATAGATTCGCCTTCGATAGTATGCTTACGCACTCAATAGGAAATTCTCTTTTCAGGCTGTTTGTAACAAAAGAACGCATTTAAACACTTACTCTGACGTAGAAGCGAATAATATAAAAGTGATGGAACTCAACGGATAATGCGATAAAAGCCTTTGTATTTGCATATGCATATTCACTGCAACTTCAGTAAAGGAAATTTCAAAATTAATAGAAATGTTTTATGAAAATACCCGTGTTACAGTTTTGTTATTCTAGGCTAATATTGAATAAAATTTACATTCATTTGTTATTACGTATTATTTTACGAATGTAACCTACCATAATATTATTTTAGCAAAATTATTAGAATGCCAGACACTAAACATGTTTTATTAGCCAGGTAATGCGTTATTGATATACATGCATACAAAGTGTTGCGTAATTTACAGAATTATTATTATTATTATTATTATTATTATTTTACGTTTGATTTTGTTTGATAGTTTTGAATCATCGTTACAATTTTAGTTATCATAATAATAATCTTCGAATGTATAATTGGTGAAGAAATTAAATTTGGATTATAAGTGGCTGCATTTAACCCTTTCCGGCACACTGTGCCCAGTCTGAGATACCTAATTTTCATTCCAAACTTGCAATCGGCACCAATATTATTTTAGTAAAATTTTGCTTTTACAATAAAAGCTTAGATTAAGGATTTCAAAATATCTAAAAAATTTGTTTATGAATTTCGGTGTCAGTAGATAATTTCTCAGTTTACTAGGAGATTTTGCCCGTGCCGGAAAGGGTTAAATGAATATAACAAAACATGTATATTTTTATCAATTATTGTAAGAAAATTGTAAGGAAATGCATTTGAATATGTAAATAAAAGTTTCGAAAAAATTGATGTTTTTTGCTGAATAATGTTACGATTGTAAATTAATGCTCAAAAATGCATCAAAGAAGGCTGTTAGCTGTCAAAACAATTTTTAGCTCACAGGCTATCATAGCCTGAGAGCTTATGTGCCCGTCCGTTCTGTATGTATGTGCGTAACGCGATAACTCATGATAAAAATATCGGATCCACTTGAAATTTTGTATATAGGTATATCCTGATAAGGCGCTTCCCTGATTAGTTTTTGGAGTTCATTTGATACGTATAAGAGGGGGAACGGGGGGCTCATGCCCCTCCCCTTAATTGATATAAATGGGTTTTTCATGCAGAATTAACAGTTTTTGTCCAAAATTTAGATATAGGATCATTCTGATGAGGCGATTCCGTGACTGTTATTATGTGTTCATTGAAGTATAAACAGGGGGAACGGGGGGCTCATCCCCCCCCTTAATTGATATAAACGGGATTTTCATGCAGAATTAACAGTTTTCGTTCAAAATTTAGGTATAGGATCATTCTGATGAGGCAAGTCCGTGGCTGTTATTAGGAGTTCATTGAATAAGTATAAACAGGGGGGACGGGGGTTCTAATGCCCCTCCCCTTAACTTGCATAAATGGATTTTTCAATCAGAATTGTCAGATTTCGTTCAAATCTCTGAATAGTTTTGGAAGTTTAATGGTTAAGTATAAAAGAGGGGAATAACTCCTCTTAAATTATATAAATGCTAAATGGGTTTTTATTAAGAATTATCCGATTTGCTCTGAATTTTGGATATAGATTTTTTAATATGATAAAGCATGTACTTGATAGTTTAGGAAGTTCAATGATTAAGTATAAAAAAGGAGAAAGGGGAAAGCTGTTTCCCCTTCTTAATTTTTTTTTCGAACGGAATTAACAAAAATACAAGGCTGTAATGTACAATTAGTATGCGTAGCCTGTGAGCTCAATGCCATCAGTTTAACTGGGCAATATTCTTTTTATTTCATTTAAACAGTCGGTTTCATTATAATTTATATAGTATAAAAATTTCACTTTAAAGCACAGGGTTATTACAAAAGAATCATCGGGTTTTGATAAGTTACAATGGGCGCACTAGGAAACGTATATGTTTCCATGACAACTCAAACGAGAGGGCGCTAATTACAGACTTGTGTTGCGTATGTATCATTCGCGTGTATTTGTCATGGATACTTCGCGAACGTCATATTCAAAATTTCGACTGGACAGCAGAAAGCGTTTTGTGAGCTAGTATTTTCAATCGGTCGTTTATGTAAAGGCAAAAATTCCGGTCGATTTCTTTGAACAGTCGATACCTCCGCAGAGTTTGTTGGACTGGTAGTTTGCATTTGTATGCCTTCCGAAATGCTCTCTGAACAGTTATAAGCGATTCACACTTTGAAAATTCTAGTTCGGAAAACGCTTTCAGCAGTCCAGTCGTCATTTTGAATATGACGTTCGAGCAGCAACCATGGCAACCACACGCCCATAACACATACACGGCGCGAAACTATAGTTAACGACTTCTGGTTTTAGTTGTTATACAAACACATACGCTTCCTAGTTTGCAAGTAGTAACGTATCAAAACCCGATGATTCATTTGTAATAACACTGTGTTGTAATTTCACATTAACATTTATTTTTTTATATTCTAATGCGGAATTTACCTCTTATAGTACATTAACCCTCTAGATCCCAAACCACCCGACACCGCCCGAAATATTATGAGATATTTTAATTCGTATATCCTAATACCCACTAGAAAATTAAAATAGCAGTATTGGCTTTACTTCATAACAGACATTCCGGATTTAAATAAACCGAAATTAGCTATTGAAACTTTCTGGTGTAAAGTCATATTTTCTGAACTACATAATTTCTAGAACGTGTTCTATCTTGGGAATTAAAGGGTTAACAATATAAAGAGAAGCCCTTGCGTGTTATTTCACATTAATTAAAATGAGTAATCTAATTTGGTACAAAAGACGTTCTTAAATGTTTATATACCGAAAATGTATTTTAAATAGAAAACTTACTGAAGTCACTTTTAAGAATGAAAGAGCAAATATTATGTTAGCATTACCATATATAAAAAGAAAACAATATTCAAATTTAATTCTATTCCGAAAAATACGTTTTAAAATGAAAATACATGTGTAAAACAATGCGGAATTTTAATTAAACTTTTCTTGAAACATTTTAGTGCCAGTCTTTTTTTCCACGTTAATATTTAAATAGCGAAAGATTTTAATTAAAAATAACTTCAAAAAAGACTCAGAATAATCATATTTCTTGAAATTTTGCTTACGCAAATATCATTTTAGTTTTGCACCCGATTTCGAATCATAATTGAAAAAAAAAATCATATTTTGCGAATGATGCAATGGGAAAAAATTTTTTGTGTGAAAAGTGATTTTGAAAAGTGATTTTTAATTTTGAAATCCCTGTGGTTATTATATTATTACACTTCAGAATTAATTTTTTCATATCATTTTGTCGTAGAAGTCGAAATATAAATTTTTCAATGTATGTTTTCTTATTAAATGTCAAAAAGGGTCCAAGATTAAAAAAAAAATCACAAAGAACAAGATATTTGTATATATAGAACAAACAACTTGATGTTTCATTATTTGAATTTCTTTTTTCTTTCTTTTTTTTTAACATAAAAAATGCTTACATTTTCGGTTTATCTCTCTGGCCGTCAGTTTGTCAGTCGTGTTCTAACTTGAATAAATAAAGTCAGATTGTCATGAAATAAACATATGCCATTGATACTTACTACAGCATATTTGGTATCGAAAATAAAATGTTAGGACTTACGGTTCATTGGTAGGGACTGTCAAAATATTCCAAAAAACAATGGGAGAAAATCCCTTATGGTGTATTTTAATGATGTGACATTATTCTAAAGCTTTACGGCACACTTGTTCCACTCTAGACACGCTTAATTTTAATTTCAAACTTGCAAACGGCGCCAAGAATATTGTAATAAAATTTTGATTTTTCACAATTCGAAGATTAAATTAAAAAGTAATTAAATTAAAAAAAATCCTTTTTAAATGCCGGAGTCAGTGAATAAATTCTCATTTTATGAACAGAATTTGCCAGAAAGGGATAAGCATATTGAAATTTATATATATCACTGAGATGTATTACACGGTTCTTACTATACGGTTCTTACATATTCATGTAATTTATCGCTCATATACAGTAGCACACAAAAGTGTTTGATGACAATATTGCCAATGAAAAATAATAGTTGGAAGTGCGTTTTTAGTTGTGATAAGCGTTTTACAAATTAACCGTTTTCACGCCGAATTAATATCGCAATGTAATTATAATTTTGTTTTTCCGCTATAGTACAGCTACAAAAATTTTAATTTATGCATGCAAATTTAAAAAATAACAAAAAAAAAAAAAAAAAAATTGTGCAGTATTTTTTTGGCTGTTTTAATTTCAGGGTTCGCATTTTGGAGCACAATTATTGATTAGCAACCTATGCAAATATAACAAATTATTTTCCGCTATATGCTATTGTATATTGTTCTAGAGTATTTTCTCGAATTCCAAAAACATTTAGATTACTAGCGGTAATATATAAATAATATAGAGAAAACGGTAAAAACAAATATTTTTTTGTGCAAATTGATTTTTTTTTTTTTTTTTTTTTTTTGCAATAGCTGTGATAAATGTTTAAACATAAATATTGTTTTTTTCAAAAGTTGAAATCAAACTTATATTTTATAGGAAAAATAAGGACATCGTTATTATGTCTAAAAATATATGTTTTGTATTACAAAAAATGCAATGGTCCCATTTGGGAACATATCACTTCTTTTTTTCTGCATATAACTTCTTGCGCATAAATTTTATAGATATATACAGGGCTACACAAAAGATCATAGTACATTACCATTAAAATTACAAGGAGAAATTACTTGGCGCAGTACAATATAAATAATTAAAAAACAACGTTTAAAGCACCAAAGCACTTTATTTCTTATAGCAAACCAAGAAAATGATAGTAAACACACTGATAGATTTAAAATAAAATGGTAATATTCCTTACAAACAAACTTTCAAAGTTTTTTTTATTTTTAGTGTATAAATTCGGAAACATTAGAAATAATTAGGGATGAGATTTCCGCTTTTTTGGCCACCAGTATAATTTTAGAGAAAATGTTGTTCTCTTAAATCACAAAAATGTTCCGATTACATAATATAGCATTTTCTCTAAAATTTTACTGGTGTGCAAAAAAGCGGAAATCTCATCCCTGAATAATAAAAATTATTTTTTACTTTTCAATCTTTGCATTAAAAATAAATGTATTATTCAAAAAGCATTCCAGTTATAGCTTTGTTCGTTAGTTGGTAAACACATATCAAGTATGCTTAAACAATAAATAAAAAACTCAGGAAATACGTAACAGACTTTGATAAAAGTGGAGTGCTGTAAATTTGTATTCTTTTTAGATGGAGAATGAATTAAAAGTTGATAAACATTTTACAATTTATTTGCAAATAATATATTTTTATTACTTAAAAAATGTAACAATTCATATCTATAATGTGTATTACATTTATTTTTTTCTCGAAAATAAAACAATTATTTTGAAGATATGGTAAAATTACTTTTAAAAACATTTTACGCGGAAGTACAATCATGTTTTCTTACCGACGCGACGGATGCTTTAGAGTGGATAATATTCTGAAGTTTACACTTTTTAATGGAATCGCCTTTGGATTCCATTTGCTTTAATCAGAAATTTCATTTCAACAAAAAGGGCAGCATGCAAAGAACTTCCATTTATTTAACACATTAACCTATCAAATTTTTCTGGTTGAAAAGTTTAATTAATTTATAAATAAAATGAGAAATATCTTTATTATTCAGAAACATAATAATAAAAGACTGCTTTGTGAAAAATCATTATAAAATAAAGCAATTATAGAACATACACTACATAAATGAGCATAAATTTTAATTGAAAAATTATTTAATTAAAAATTTTCATTGGAACATGCGATTTATTGTAGTGACACGTCCTAGGATCAGAATGATGACTTATATTAACAATTTCCTAAAAATAATTATTACATTTCCATTTCGTCCAACAAGGTTCAAAAGTATTTATGTTATCGGTATGTCTGTACGGCTGTTTATGCTCTAGCTATATTCGGGTTTTCTTGCAATTAGTAAACCATATTTAGGGTCACATAGGAATGCTTGGTATTGAATATGGAAATATAGGGTTTTCCACTCACAGGGGCACCGAAAAGAATTCCATTACATTATGGTCTATGGGGAAAAATCATTTGCAGAATCTTTTAATGACATTCATTTCAAATGTATTGGAATTGATATAAATCGCTGAACTTCATTGCAAGATGATTACGATTGAATATGATATTCGTAGCCTTTCTCATTCATTTACAAGGACAAACAAAAGAAATCTACTCAAATACTACAGTAATGTATTTGAGTAAATATTGCTCAAAATGCGTTTTCAATTTCGGCATGCGCACCTAAATTTAATTGTTTCGCTTACTCGTTCGTAATTACATAAATATATAGCACCTAAAGTCATCGTTGCGTCAGGTACGTCTGTCTGTCCGTATGTAAAAGCGCAAAAAATATCCAAACAAATTGTTAGAAAATTTAAATATATACTTTTTGCGAAATTATGTCGATTCATGTCAGTTTTATGAAACTCGGATCTATAATTCAAATTGCAAGGAATGTCAAAAATATTTCGGCACATTGTGACCGACGGTCAACATAGTTTGAAGTGCTCTTTGATGATGTTACAGCAACTGGAACACAATGAAATTGATATGAATTTATGAAGAGCGCTAAAATATACATTTTATATAGAATTTTTCTGACAAAGAATATTTATTATTCGCATTAAATATTATTCATATTTATAAGACCACACAATAGAATTCCGGTCGATAATGATATAGGGAGGAACTTCATTTGCGGCATGTTCTAATTAAGTGAAACTATTTCACAGATTATAAAAATTATCTACATTAGGTTTACTACTAGTTACTTTATGTGTAGTAAAAAATGCAAAGTATTTATGGAGAGACACAAAATATTTCGGATACTATACTGTAATTACAGTAAATACTGTACTCCGAAGTACTGTACTTTATCGAAATTTATTAGATTTTTTTAGTTATGATATGAGTTTTTAAGTTAAACTAAATTTTTCCATATTACGTAGCATGTATAAATAGTGCAAACGAATATTATATACAGTATTATATGGTTTTATTTCGTATTATATACAGGGCTAGACAAAAGAATTCGTATGTGTGACTGCGTCAGAAAGAAAACCGCTTAAAGGATGTTTGTAAATGCGCTGTGTATTTTCACGTTAAATAACTTTAAGATCGCAAAAAATGTTTATATAATATAACATTGTACGATATGTTTATAAAATAGAGAAAGATATAATGGTATACAGTGCCATGCAAAAAATTGAATACATGTCCAGCTATGGATGGTAATATCTGGAAATGTGATCTCAGTAAGTTTTAAGCATGTTTATGTCTTAAATAAATTTTAGATAAATAGAGGCGTGCATTTAAAAAGTAATAGTTGAAATACAGGGCTGTAGAGATTAATTCAAGAATGCTTCCGTCTATTGAAATCTACTGAAATCTGCTTCCGTCTACTGAGTGTCAAATTTTAACTTATTATGCGCTTTTAACTCTTTCCATCATAGTTGAAAGTGTTTAGTATTTCGGTTTGGTTAGACGTCTGATTGTCGGAACGCTAACCTGCGTCAGTATAATTGAATTGCTCTGTAATTCATATATGTAATTTGTATATGCGATTTATCACGTTGTGTTCGGTACTGAAAATAAAGAATGTAGTGTTCGTATTTCATTTACAGAGACATTAAAAAAAATTCCATTACATTATGGTATATAAGGAAATTTCATATTTACATAAATGCGTAGCACATAAAACGGACATTTAGTCAGTCTGTTTGTCTGTCCCTCTATCCGTACATAACAGGGCAAAAATTATTATACAAATTGGTTAAAAAAATTAATAGATATACCCGTTGCAGAATTAGTCATTTCAAATTTTATGAAAATCGAATTAATATTTAGGAAGAGAATTAATAAAAGTTTTCTTCATTCTACTAAATCCTATCATGCGTATTAACATATTAAAAATCGCTGACAACATGTTAAAAATCCAGAGCTGCCAATTAATACGCTTTTTTTTTAATGACATAAATGTGTTTTCAACCAATAATTCTTCTAAGTAAAAAGTTTGCCAAATTTATCAGTTGATGTGTATTGCACTAAATACTGTCGATTGTTCTTTTTGTTTCAAATATGCTTATTGGACTGTAAATAAAAGTTGGCAACGATGGAAACTATTGAAAATCATGAAAACCATGAATCCCCGTAACCATTGCGTTAGTTGTGTAGATCTGTACGAATGCTTCATATTTTTAGTTCGTTCCGTTTCTGCGAAGATGTTCTCAGTCCTTTTTCCCAAGTAATTCATTCTCCATGTTTTTGATAAGCTTAGTAAAGTTTTTTTTTTTTTTTTGTCAAAATCCCAGATATTTTTTCAGAAAGCAGTAATTGGGAAAAGCAAATTACAAACATCTTCACATTCGCACGGATTTGAACTACTAATTCAAAAGATTTCCAACGTGCTGCCGTCATTGAGAGGATATTTGTAGAAAAAGGAGCAAGAGATAAGGGTGCTTCACATTTTTATCGCTAATACACGTGTGTCGGTGCGAAAGATCGTCTCCTGTCTTTATTGCATATACAGAGACATCTTTCTATTTGATGACAAGATATTTTTCTAACCAGGCCTAAAAAAGTCCTATTGCTTTGGCAGAATACTGGTGGTATTTCACGTGTTTCGGACCGGTGATTCTTTTAATATAGGTTTTTACTTTCAGGACTTCAAAATAAAACCCTGTGAAACTAAAGTATAAAATTTCCATTATTTAACATTACAAATGTTTTCTTTTGCCATTTAATTTTTCTGAAATATTTTGAATTATAATTGTCAGGAGTAAAACGCATTTAGAAATCCGCTTTTTCTGCATTATTAAATGATTAACAGCTTTCACTAATATATATATATATATATATATATATATATATATATATATATATATATATATATATTATTTTTTTCCATTTGACAATCTGATTCTTGACATTGTTTTTTGTTTTACAAAAGCACATTAAGATGTCTTCATAGTGTTTCTTTTAATAACTGTTTTCTGATAAATTATCTCCAAAAGCTTGATAGCATGTTTGTAGCACTTTTATGTAAAACATAAAAGAAATATTTTCAGCGCTCTGTTTGAAGCTTTAATTTAGGAAAACAACTGAAATCTTCCGATTTTGTATAATTAGAGTATAAAGAGTTCTTTTTATCGATAAAACACTCAAACAGTGTTGTGAGACAGCATCTTTAAGTTTTTAATGGAATAGTCTGAATATATTTTTAGCTTAATGAAATGTATTCAGATAGTTTGAATTTTGATTTTAAAATAGTAATAGTTAAATAAATAAGTTGTTGTTTAACTGCTCGGAATTTTTATGTACGATGTTTAATAATTAAAGATTATTAGTTCAGGCATTGGATAATAAAAAATGGTGTAGATTTTTGGTAGATTTTGCAGATTTTTGTTTATTGGGTCGCTGAGCACGAATCTGGCATTAGCCAACAAAATGTATCCCCGGAAACACGTTTTTTTGGTCAAAAACGTGCAAAAAACGTAGCCTTTTTTTTCGTTTTTTCTAAATAACTTCAAAATTATGCATTTTACATAAAAGTCAACAGTACATAAATTAAAGAGCACAATATTTCCTACATTTTATGTAATGAATATTATGTTTTTTTCTCTGATCAATGGTTTCGCCGTGAGAGAGTATGTGTGTAAAAATAGGTGTGAAAAGCAAAAAATTCTGAAAAACGCGAATTACTATACCGTACGTCGATGACACATGAAAAACAACCATCTTACGAAAATTTTCCCCACTTCATAATACTAAATATATTATTATTGACTATATTTTATTAATCTGATGTTCTTTGTTTCATTCATAACTAAAAAAATAAATAAAAATGAGCATATCTGTGATCAAAATCTTCATTTGCTATCACAAAATAATAATAGTAATAATTTCTTAATTTGACTTTTAAATAATGTAAATAAAATAGCTAAAACAGACATTAACTGATCCCATCTGCACTTTCCCCCTTGATTGAAGGGGTGCAAGTGTAAAATAACGTTGGTCAAGCGCCCACACACCCATCCCATGTCCACGTTCAGTAGAATAGTAACCTTCCCTTCCCCACCAGTCTCGCCTCTGTTAGAAATATGCGTCGAACAAATCACTAGCTTATCAGGAGGACACATTCCTCTCAGTTTCCATATGCAACTGCTTACTTATAATTGAGTAATTCACTGTTTGTGTCTCCGTGAATATAGTGAACATCTAAAGTGATTTTGCGCGATGTCGCTGTGTTTTATTTGTGACTCTCCGTTAGAAGAGTGAAAGGTCAGTGAAAGTTAGTCGAGGTATTGCAACGTTAATCAAAGCAAGTACAGAAAGAAAGGATGGAAAGGCAGTTTTTCTAAAGGGGTAAACCTCAGTGCTTTTTAAGTATAGAAAAGCATACGCAAATGAACGAATGATTACTGCTTATCTGAAAGAAGGTTGAGGAACAAATTGCTAGCACTTCTCAAATTTTAAGATCATCAACTCCGCAGTTTAATTTTCAAAATAATTGTTTTATATGTGGACTGTGCATTTCAAAAGAGTTCATTGCAACACAAGCGAAAAATCTACCGCAATGATGATTATGGGCAGGCTATAATTCTGCGCATCGAACCAGTGAATGATTTGATCGCTGCAGATGCTAAATACCACATGAAATGTTTTAAATATATTTATGGGAGGCCGAAGGTCCAAGAACAGAAGAAACGTGGTCCATTTGCCGAGGCAATCGACAGAGCAGTGCAAAGTATATACGATTACCTTGAAAATCATGATGACGAGTGTCAATTCTCCATGGAAGAGCTAATAAAACAGGTTACAAGGAGTTATCAACCTGATATGAGAACTGTAAAGTTTAACCTTATTGGAGAAATATGGAGACGACATACTGATCACAAAGAATCAGAAAAGAAAAGTCCATCGTGTGTTTCAAGAATATAGGAGGGAAGATACTGACTAATGCATGGTATCAGCAAACATGTAAATCTGATCGAGATGAGAGGCTGCGGGTGATTGAAGCAGCAACAAAAATTATTTGCGAAGATATCAGATAGAAAATTTGCTTCGGGAAACTGCAACAATATTGCAGTTGTGTGACAAGACGAAGAGGATGAGCTATACTTTGAAGCCGATCTGGAAATGGATTGCCCACACAATGAATCAGAGGATCCAATGGAAGGGGACATAGTCATGTCGCAATGTATCAAATATTTACTATTAAAAAACTTTTATTTATAATATTGATAGTTATAAAAATACCCACTAATTCCATTTGTCTATTTTCTATTTCGTAGATGTCGATGAAAATCAGGGACCCTCAAATAAAAGAAAGCGCAAATAGTACTTTGTTTTTTAAGTAAATGTACTTACTAATGTACATAATTATTTATAATTAAATAATAATTCATAATGAGTCGTCTTCTTTATTGTTAGCAAGTTCATTGTAAAATGTAGTCAATCATATCTTCAGTATCATTTAAAGTCAATCTTAGCGAAAAATGGTCAGTTTTCATGTTACACTATTCGAACTTTGTTCCTTAATATGATACTTATGAATTAAGAATAGAACTAATTCCTTTTTTTTCTCAGGTGATAAAAGTTTTGAAATAACTCTCTCTGCTTTTGTTAAATTAATATTGGAAGTTCAATGTAAGTTAATTTTTTTTTGTAGAAAGAATGCTTATTCAGATTTCTCTGAAGCTTAATAAACTGTGTTAAATAAAATAACTGCGTAGAGAGTTGTAATTGTTACAATGAAAATATTATTTAGTACTATAGGACTACTGATTACGCCATCAGTATTTAGTGTTGAAAAAAAATTTAGAATGACAATACTTAATTTTTCGAATAAATATAAAACGAAATTTATAAATTCCTAACACAATTAAGTTCACAAGATTCGAACGCGAGCCCTGCCGTTTTGAAAATATGGACGTTACCTCTTCGTAATAAACGCTTTGTTACATCGTCGCAATGTTGATCACAAACAGACTGTCACATTTTCTAGAGGATTTTTTTCTCTAAGATCAGCTACATATAATTTCAAAATAGATCAAATAAGCCTACTAAATACCTAATTAGTCGGTGAATTTTGCGAAAATGTATACGATTTATGCGACAGTGGATTGTATCTTATTTGTTTAACCCTTTAACGTCCATTGGTTTCGCCAGGAAACCACAAAATTTAAATTCCGATATGCAACACTGACACCGGTATTTTTATCTAAAAATATCTCCTTTATTATGTATGTGAAAAATAACGTTTTCTTATTTAGAAATATGTTTGTTCTTTATTACCGGTGTCATTCATTTATTTCAACATCTTAATGGAAGCTCGAACGGTTCGGAATGATCGTGTTCACTCATACACACAAATCAGAACTTTTCTTATTTATGTGTTGGAAAAGTAAAATTTCACAAAAGCTATCGGTAGACCTCGATCACTCGAAGCCTTTCAAAATTACGTAAAGAAAGCTCAAACCATGAATGTAACAATAACGTGATTAACGTATAAAGCGGGATTTCTACGCTTATCTTGTTGTCGCAGCAAACAGCAAAATTTCAAGAATTAATTTGCATGGCGGGGCAGATACAGGTAAATGCATGAAATACTTAATATTTACACAATATACGACATAAATTTTCCGGTGTTAATTTTAGAAAAAAAAAACTGTTAAAGTAATCATTCCTGACTTGAGATATCTCAAGTTATGAATTACCAATTTGGGGTTACAGACCCCAAATGAAATTTTCATTTTGGCTTCGGAACACACTTAAAATATTTTTTATCGATTGAGTTAAAACTTTGATTTTTTTTTTTCGTGATAGTTAACCATAGTATTTTCAAACAAAATTATATTATCATTTTTTTATTTAAAAATGAAGAAAAAAGAGTTTTAAATTAAGATTATATAATTCGAGACTTGTGTTTATTAGTCGATTTTTAGTTTTTCACTTAACCCATGATATAAAAAGATAGAATTCAAATATTAATGTTATAATGACGCGTAACAACTTATGACTCAGCAGAATATAATTCTTTCGGATTCCTTGTAGACTTCTATTTCTTAGAAAGTGTAAAATTAATCCAAAGCAGCGTTGCCAGTTTGGCCTTTAATTACAATCCGAAATTCCATATTCATATTTACATTATAAAATCATATTTTTTTCATTTCAATTTCATACTATAAATTTTTAAGCAAGAGTTGTCACTTTATATAGTTACTAAATGTCTATCATTAAATAAAGCATAAAAGACTATTTATGATTTGTGTGAACTCAAAATTTCTGAATAAAAATGCAGGCCAACCTAGCAATCCTTCTCTAAAGAGATAACTTTTTCAAATAAAGGATACAGCAATCTAAACTAAAAACAACCCGGCCAACTAGCAACACAGCTCCCAAGTGATTTGAGTTGACAAACTCTAGAGTATACTATTTTTGACAATGTTCCGTTTTCATTCGCCCTACTTAGCCCCTTTTTATGTAGTTTAACCCTTTAACGATCATAGCATTTTCATTGCTAAGATGTCGAAATAAATGAATGACACCGGTAATTAAGAACAAATATATATCTAAATAAGAAAACGTGATTTTTCACATACAAAATAAGAGGGCTATTTTTAGATAAAAATACCGGTGTCAGTGTTGCGTATCGGAATTAAAATTTTGTTGTTTCGTGGCGAAACCAATGAATGTTAAAGGGTTAAATATAGTATTTCTCATTAAAATAATTACATTTAAACATAAAAATATCATATACACTTGCCAACATCCGACTTTTCAGGATAACATACTTTGATCCGAAAAATTTGTAAAATTAAATACATAATATATGAAATGAAAATTTCATTTAAAATTTACTTAATTTTATTCGTTAAATAAATTTCTTGTTCGAAGTACATTTCTTTGATTTACAAAAATTCCGGAAGTTTGCATGTGTGATTATATAACACTAGAGCTAGTGGAAATTCGAGTCAAATGTTATAAAAAAATTTCACACCAGAATTTTAATTTCAAACAGCTTTACTTTATTATTTAACGTTTTTCTTTTTGCTTCTATTAAATTTATTTCATCCATACATGCCAACCTCCCGCTTTTTTCAAACAAAAAAGACTTACTTCCGATCAGAAAATTTATCAAGACAAATGTTTCTTATTTCTATATGGTGGTTAATTAGAATATTTATGATTTAGTTAATTAAATAAAATTTCTGCTTAAGAGTATATTTCGCTGATTTAACCCCTTAGGGACGAGCGACACGTATACGTGCCGCAAAAACGCTGAAGAATCTTTTTTTATACCCACCAGTAATACTGTAAAATTTTCCTTATTTAATCGGAGCATTTTCTTGATTTAATTAAAAACAAATTTTTCTTTCCAAAAGCCGGTGGTAAATTATTAAAAATTTCGTAAAAGGCTCCCATCCCGAATGGGTTAAGAAAAGCGGGAGGTTGGAAAGTATAATCGAATTTCTGGTTGAAACTGAAACTTATTTATTTAATAGGCGTAAAAAAGACGGCTCAGGGTAGTTCCAGTGTTAAATATTCAATTGTTTAATATTTTTGAAAAAAAAAAATAACCCTTTCAAATAATGCTTATTTTTTTTCGTGTCTTTACTGCATTTTTATTCTTTTTCCACCGGTTTCCGAAAACAGAAATTTTTGTCTAATGGAATCAGAAAGATGCTCGGATTAAACAACGCAAAATTTACAAAAAAAATATTTCGTGGTGATAATTATAAACTATGTTTGATATATAGATGGTTTTCTCTTTTCTTGACTTTGTTTTTCCCGCTTTTCTCTGACTACTCGCCACCCTGTTATTACACTTAGGTAATATTATTAAACAACAGATATGTTGTGAGGTGTGTAACGTGTGTAAGCCCTGAAAAAGAAACTTTGAAGAAAATTTAAAAAAACTGTAAATTATTTTTGTGTCGTTTTCTATAATCAAGAACGTTCATCTTTTAAATAATGTAAAATCTACACGTACGATTAAATATAGATGCTTATGGTTAATAATTTTTACGATTCGCGAATTCGAAAGTACATTAAAATAATACTTGAAAATGGAGTCTTTTTACTTGTTTATTTTGGACGACACATACTAAACACAACTACAAAACACTTAAACATAAAAACATAAATTTTACATGTATAATAAGCGAGAGATACTTTTTCTCTCGTCGAGAAACATCCTTCGAGCACTTCTGGTCTTTAGAACATGATTTCGTAACAGACGATCGGCCCAAAATGGGCGCCGAAAGACAATCACGTGACTGAATAGCAGGTGCATTCGTAACACTGCCCACCCATGAACATATGGATGTTCATCACAAATTATATATCAATTTAATACAACATGAATATAAATATGGAATATTATACATACTTCAAGGACAAAACTTCAACTAAATACAACAAAACTTCAACTAAAATAAGAAAAAAAACAAGATTAGTATATACAAGTTAATCAGTTCAAATTTCCATGTGATACAATAACTGTACTGGTCGTCTGAGAATAGATTTCTCAGTTTTTACCTTGCAGGCCCTCACCTTGCCGTCTCTTCCAGGAAATAATTCAATAATTTTTCCTAGACTCCAGAAATTTCTGGGTAATTTATCATCTTTGATTAATACTATGTCATTCAATTTAAATTGAGGAAAATTAGTTTTGTTCGAACTTAAATGAGCTGACCTCAAATTTAACAAGTATTCCCCTTTCCATCTAGTCCAAAACAAGCGCATTAATTTCTCACGATAGTTAAAAGATTTAATTAATTCTTTCCTGGAAGAGATATTCGATTCAAGGTGAAGGCGAACTGGTGGCAGAGAAGAAATTTTTCTCCCAATTAGGAAATGAGCAGGCGTTAATGGTAGGGGGTCTTGACCTTCTGGCGAGGCATATGTTAAAGGTCGAGAATTGACCATTCCTTCAATTTCAACTAAAACAGTATGTAGTTCATCAACAGTTAGCGATGATTTCCCGAGTGTCTTTCTTAAAGCAGTTTTTATAGTTCTAACCATTCGCTCGTAAAATCCCCCCCACCACGCTGCTCGTTCAATGATATATTTCCACTGTATGTGATGAGAAGCAAAATAGTCTTGCACATCTGGATGAGTCATAATCCGCCAAAGGTTTTTCAAGTCACTGTCCGCACGTTTAAAAGTCTTGGCGTTGTCCGAATATACTACAGATGGTAATCCTCGCCGAGAGACAAACCTGCGAAAACCTAGTAAAAATGTTTGTGTCGACAAGTTGCCCACAAGCTCCAAGTGGACATTTCTAGTAACTGCACATGTAATCAATAAAATGTATTGCTTGTTATCACAGTCTTTTACGTATAATGGCCCTGCAAAATCACATCCTATCACACTGAATGGACTGGTCTGTTCTACTCGATCATTAGGCAATGGAGCTACCGTCTGATCGCCCGGAGTTGAAGAAAATCTTTTGCAAATAATGCAATTTTTAAGCACAGCTCTCACAGATTGTCTAGCCTTTAATAACCAGAATCTTTCTCTAATCTGCACAAGTGTATGGGCAACAGCAGAATGAAAAACTCTGTAGTGGGCATCCCAAATTATAAGTTCTGAAAGTTTGGTTTTTGGCGGAAGAATTATTGGATGTTTCTCATCCATCGAATAATTTGCGTTATGGAGTCGTCCTAAAACTCGCAAAACTCCATCTGAATCGAGGTAAGGGTTCAATGAAAGCAATCTAGAGTCTCTGGGAAGTGGCTTGGAATTTTTCAGGCTCAAAATTTCTTTTTCGAAAATTTGAGTTTGACAATTTTTTATCCAGAAAATTTCCGCTTCTCGGATTTCCTCCGCCGAAAGTGTACGTAGTGGTTCTCTATTTTTCTTTAGTAATCTGATAAAACGAAATACGTAGGCTGTTACACGCAATAATTTTCTCAGGCTACTAAATTTCTGTATATCAATTATATTCTCCTTGGTAATAATTGTATTAACAACAATATTACTTCTAGCTTCAATTTCAGGATTGACTGATTTTAATTTTAAATTATCGTCCTTAGGCCAAAATTTTTCAGATTTACCGAGCCATTCCGGCCCGTACCACCACTGATTGGAGTTTATTAACTCTTTCGCTGACAGTCCCCTAGTTAGCAGTCGGCAGGATTATCCCTGCTATTTACATGCAGCCAAGAACTAGGGTCGCTAATGTCCTGAATTTGCATCACTCTGTTAGCCACAAACGGCTTCCATTTGGATGCCACTCCTTTGATCCAATGTAGTACTATAGTCGAGTCTGACCACAGGACTATTTTTTCTAGATTCGTGAAAATGAGTTTAAGGTGACTAGCTATTCTAGCAGCTATTAGAGCCCCTAAAAGCTCTAAGCGTGGTAGTGTTATTTTTCTCAATGGGGCTACTCTGGCTTTAGACATAACAAAACATGTCCTATAATTTTCCTCGGATGTTTGAAACCGGAAGTAGGCTACCGCTCCATAGGATTTCAAGGAAGCATCGGAAAAAATGTGTAGTTCTACTTTGTCGTGCACTTCACTCGAGTGATAATAATATCTGGGTATTTTTAATTGGTCTAGCAATTCGATTTCCTGATACCATGTTCTGTATTTAATTTGAAATTCTTCGTTAAATTCATCGTCCCAGTCTAGCCCACTCTGCCATAATTCTTGAAGGAAAATTTTTACCCTTATCAAAAAAGGTGACATAAATCCAACTGGATCAAATATTTTAGCGGCAGTCTGGAGAACATGCCTTTTGGTGAATTCCAAGTTGTCACCTATTGACACTAAAGATGCCAAATCTATAGCCAAAAAATCCCCTTCAACATTCCAGTTTAACCCCAATACTTTTGATTCTTCGCAGTTTTCATTAATCTCTATAACCGGGTTACCATTCCAAGCTTCTTTTAATTCTGGAGAATTAGTAACGAACTTTCGCAATTGCATATTGGCATCTTTAAATATAAAAACTGCACTAGTTGTTAGTTGCATAGCCTGCTCGACTGTAGATGATCCGTAAATTAAATCATCTACGTACAAATATTTATTAATCATTTCATAGGCGGCGGGTTCCGTATCCTTATAATTACCAATATGCTTTTTAATTGTAGAGGCTAAAACATAGGGAGAGCTGGTGACGCCGAAACAATGACTATTAAAGTGATACAAAACACTGTGTTTATCTATGTCGCACTCATCGAAATACAAAAAACATAGATAATTTCTATCATTTTCTGATACCTGAATTTGTAGAAAGGCCCTAGCAATATCCCCCGTGAAAGCAATTTTAAACTGTCTGAAATTTAATATCACATCTATGAGATTAGGATTCAAATTTTGCCCCGCAAAAAGACATTGATTTAAACTTTTTCCCCCCATTTCCCGACTGCTCGCGTCAAAAACAATCCTTGTTTTTGTTGTAGAAGAACTTGGCCTAGAAACAGCAGAGTGTGGCATCACGAAATTGACAGAACAATTATCACTACATTTTTCAATAATTCCCTCGCTTAATTGCTCTTTCATAATTTCATTATATTTTAAAAACAAAGACTTATCATTCTTTAACCTTTTTGCCAAACCGGCGAAACGCCTTTCTGCTACCTCGTAATTATTAGACAAATTCTGTTTATCTAATTCGCTACACCATAACAAGGGGGTCATATATCTATCATTTTTAAAAATGATTTCTTTCTGGAATTGATTAATGACCTCATAAGTCTCCTCTTGAATTTGATCATTTGAATCGACTAAAAAAGACTCAATTTGCCATAAATTTCTAAGATCATTTTCTGAAGGGAAACAAATTACATTCATACAGGAAGTTGGCTGCGAATTATTACTATTAACTTGACCGACAATGGTTTTGCCAAATATTGTTGGCTGCATAAATAAATTATGATTAATTTTTTCGACATTACCTATTATAGTTTTGAACAGATAGTCCGCACCAAGATCTGGACCGGTTTCGAATGAATAAATGTATCGGCCAATTCATGTTTATCTAATCGTAATTTATCTATTAACTTATAATCAACAGAAGTCATTATCTTAGTACCGCTAATGATTTCAGAAACCAGCGCTTTTACAGTTATTTTTTCATAAGGATGATGACAACTAATAATAGTTAAATTTACTACATTAAACTCCTTTTCTATGGCATCGCGATTCGCAAATGTATAAACCAAAAGCGTTTCCTTGGCAACAGGTTTTAATTTCAACGCCGAGGCTAAACTTTTTGTAATGAATGTTCTAGAGGATGCCGAATCATATAAGAGTCTCGTGCATAATTTATTACCAGTACCCTGCACTCGTACACAGGCGGTTTGCAACAATGTTACGTACTTTTCGGGAGAATTATTAGTTTTAATTACATATGAAAATACGGTTTGACTTTCTTCATTTTTAGAATCATCGGCTTTTACTGAGCTTTCATCGGGACGCGCTTTTGTCAATTTTTTTGTCGGGCAAAATAAATAATTATGCTGGTAACTTTTACACAATTCACAAGGAGGTATTTTTACCTTACACAAGGATATTACGTGCGATTTCAAGAAGCAACGATAGCATCTTCCATCTTTTTTCAATTTATACCTTTTCTGTTCATCAGTAATTTCATTACACTTTAAGCTTAAATGATTCGCGTTACAAAATATGCAAACATTTTTTACAACAGTATTAAGCGCGATTGAAGAGGGAACATTTGGTTTAGTTCTAAAATTCCTTTTTTCATATCGTGCTGCTTCCTGATTTTTTAAGGAAATCCCTGACACTGCATTTGCTGCTTCTCGCGATTCTATTTCAAACTTTATAAATTTCATCAATTCATTTACGTCACCAGCTTTTTCCGCATTTTTCTTTCTCTGATATTCTACAACTAAATTATGGGGTATCTGTTTTAAAATTATCGGTATCAATAAATATCCGAAATTGTCCGACGCGACCCCGATAGCTTGTAAATTACGAATGCTTACTTCGCATTCGTCATATAAATCTCGTAATGACTTAATATTCGTGCTCGACCTAACCGGTTCTAGTTCTAATAATTTGTTTATAAACCCGCTTATCAAAATTTCTGGTTTACCATAACGATTCTGCAGCAAGTCTAAAGACTGCTGGTAATTCGCCTCGGTCAGGGCTAGACCGGAAATTGATTTAAGTGCTTCACCTGACAGAAAGGATTTTAAATAAATAAGTTTATCCACCTTGGATAAATTTTCATTAGCATCAATGCTGCTTTTAAAACTATTCATAAATTCCAAAAACATATTCGGATCCCCTTTAAACGTCGGGATGTTTATTTTGGGTAAATTTATTGTTGTTGGTCTAGCATTGAAATAAGGAGTTGTACTCGCGTTAAATAAAGAACTAGTATCAGGTTGATCAGAATCAATTTTAAATTTCTTCAAATTCAATTTAATTTTAAATTTTGTTTCATTTATTCCATCGTCATATTCAATAGATGACTGAATATCGTTCTCGAAAATTGTTCCATCCGATAATAATTCATGAACTTGATTATTAACAGTTTTTAATTCGTTTTGTTTATCATTAATATTAGTTAAATATTCTGTTAACTGCTCAAAATGACTTTTATCATTAAAATCTATACTTTCTATATAGCCCTCGATTTTTGTTATGAATTTGGTTATTGCGGTTTTCAATACCTTTCTTTTACTTTTAAATTTCTCTAGATCCATAATAGTGAAAAATTAGATCAAAGAATAAATCAAAATAATTTTACAATACCTTTTTTGTCCGCGATGTGAAGACGCGATGTATTCCGATAAATTCAGACCGAGAAATCCCTAAGAGCGGTAACACAAACACAGTCTTGAAATTTATAAACACCTTCTTGATCCTGAGATATCCTTAAAAGAGTCACTGACACTTTAAAATCTTAAATTCGAAAGTCTTGCAAACAGTTATTAACACAATCAATTCCCGGGTTGAAATGTGGCACCATAATAATTTTTACGATTCGCGAATTCGAAAGTACATTAAAATAATACTTGAAAATGGAGTCTTTTTACTTGTTTATTTTGGACGACACATACTAAACACAACTACAAAACACTTAAACATAAAAACATAAATTTTACATGTATAATAAGCGAGAGATACTTTTTCTCTCGTCGAGAAACATCCTTCGAGCACTTCTGGTCTTTAGAACATGATTTCGTAACAGACGATCGGCCCAAAATGGGCGCCGAAAGACAATCACGTGACTGAATAGCAGGTGCATTCGTAACAATGGTTTTTTTGCCCATCCCTTTTTCTTAACAGTTAGATCTGTGGACTTCCGCATTGCTCTTCAACTGAACTTTGTTACCCATATGCTTCAGTGTATTCTTGTTAATTTTTCGTCTGCGAAAAGACACTCCTCTTTTCTCTGTATTCCGAGAATATATGTTCTCTCGGAGTTTCCTTTTATTACCATAGTCTAGATAACGAAAATTAAATACAGTCGAGTCTCTCTATAATGAAACTCCATACATCGAATTTCTCTATACAACGAATTTTCAGTAGAAACGGTCCCCTTTTCACATGATTACATTAAAAACAGTCTCTATGTAGCGAAATATCTATCTCCATATAACGATTTTTTTCAGTTTTATTCAGTTTTAAAAAAGCTTCGAAATCATATGGAATCAATTTTCCCTCACTTATTTTTGATTTATCTTTCAGTGCTGAGTTTTTTTAAATATTATTATCTCCTTGTTCTTTAAATCCAACGAGTTCATCCCACCTCCCACACACCTTTGAACATCCATCTCAAAACAGAGTCAATTGGATTGTTACACATATAAGAGAGGAATCAATGAAAGGCACATAAGACAGGCCTTTGGTCAAATGGAGGAAAATGTTAACTACAATTTTTTCATTCTTTGCTAAAATTTGAGCATTTTTTTACGCGCAACAATTTTAAAATTAAAACAACAAAAAATTTCAGATTTCTTCGTCTGAAATTAATGTAAGTTTTCCTTAGTTGATTTTCATTAAGCTTTCAAATAAATGTCTTTTCTCTTTTTTGAAACTGCTTAAGTAAGTTAGAAATAAAATGTTAGGTTAATATATACTTTTAAACATTTATAATTCTTAATTAAAAAGATCAAAAATAATATTTGTTCAAAATTTACACATTAAATACTAGTTTTAACATCATTCTCTACACAGCAAATTTCTCTATATAACGATTTTTTTTTACTGGAATGATGGATTTCGTTATACAGAGACTCGACTGTATTTAGTTCGAAGATTAAGTTTCTTTAACTTCGCACCAAGTTCATAATATATATTTAACATAAATAATTACTAATTTTTTTTCTTTTCTTTTTACACAATCCAGTGATCAATTTTAATCATGTGCGGTGTGTCACCGGAAAGAAGGGAATTAATTTCTTCATGAAGTAAGGTGCTTCGATTCTGGGTGGTTCCGTGCGCTGCTGTGCACAGGTAAGGAAAAAAATTTTCTATATAGATGATTATTGAGAAGAAAAATATAACTTGTAAGGAGATGTTGATTTTATACCCTTTGGATAGAAAATTCTGGTTGCAGATCTTTAAAAGATTGGATTCCGAATTTCAGTGATTTATTTGAAACAATGTGATATTTATAACCTGTTTAATAAATATAATTCAACAAACCTGTATATCTTTACAGTCGGTAGGCGTAGAGTGCCATTTAATTTTGGCACTGTGATGGGGAATTTTGAATTCCTAGAACATATGAGATAAATTAAATCTTTGGGATTGGCACATCTGACTAGTTAAAATCGTCCCCAATGAAAAAAAATAGCCGTTTCAAAAATGTGTTTAAAAAATTAATAATAAAATTAAAAATAAAAATCTCGAAATGCTGAAAATCTTGATTTAAAATAAAAATAAACCCTCAAATTGCGTCAAATTAAAAAAAAAAAACACGATAATTTGCAATATTAGCACAGTAAGAGCTTCTAATGTATATATATCCTTTAGAAAATGATTAAATTCTTGTGTATATTTTTTGCTCCAATGAAACTTTTCGAATGAACAGATTTTGACCAATTTTTAAATAAAAAAGCTCCCAAAAAGAATGCCCGCACTTTGATTTAAAAACAGTCTGCATCAGCATGTTTATCTACCATTTATTTATAATACTAAAAATTTTCGTATTTTTGTATGCACTAGTTTTCTTATTATTTAACGATGAATGACCTCATGTAACATAAAATTCATTCACTGGCATAAAAAATACAATGTTTATATATTTTTTTTTGTACAAACAATATTAGCACCATTAAAAGTACGAGATTTTCATTATTGCGTTTGTAGGAATTCAAAAAGTATTAATTTTAAATTATTCAAAATCACCATTAAACTGCGGGCATCAAAGATATGCGCTTTGCATGATTCGGACGATGGCATAGTCCAAGACATTAAGAATCAATATGGTGCGAACCAATCAGAACGGTTCAGAATCTCAACCGAGTAAGTATTGTGAATATGCGGGCCGCAGTTGAATATGGCTACTCTAGTGGAATGTGAAAATTGATATCGGACACATTTAAAAGCCAAATTGCACAAATTAAAAACACTGAAAAGCAGGATGTTTCCAGACACTGAATCCACTGAACGACACCACCTACGTCTTGCTTATTATTAATCTGAAAAAAAAAAAATTGGTACTTGTACGAACCCTGGCTTGGATTTTAAATTTCATCCTTTGTTTTGCTTTTGCAAAGTACATCAACATTTTCCATATCATGAAACTCCGAAATTATGATGGTACGTCAATGATTCCAGGGCCTGATTACTAACGGGGCACTCTCCCACCAGGAAAAAGAAATAAAGAATTTTTCCTTATTCATGACAGTAATTTTGTATGAAAAGGGCGTTTAAAGAAGAGGAAAATTTCTATAAATTTTTTCTGGTGAGAGAGTGCCCCGTTAGTAATCAGGCTCTGAATGATTCTAAATAAAGTATGAGTTACGAATCAATGAATTTAATATATTTTTAACACGTTGGCTGCCGACCACGAGATAACTCGTAGGTTGCGTTCTTTTCTAGGAAGCCAACTACGAGTTATCTCATGTCGGCAGTCAATGTGTTAATTCTATTTTCAGGTGCGTTCGTAATTATGTAAATACGAAGCACCTATTGTTGTCGCTCAGTCCGTCCGTCTGTCCGTCTGTCTGTCCGCATATAACAACGCAAAAACTACCCAACCGAATCGTTTGAAATTTAAAATACATAATTATTACATAATTTTGTCGAGTCATTTCAAATTTTATGAAAATCAGATGCATAGATCAATTACAGGGACAATCAAAAGGATTCCGTTACATTACGGTCAATGGGGATAAAAGTTTCAAATGCATTTTAATTGTTTCAAATTTAAAACGTATAATTATTACATAATTTTGTCGATTCATTTCAAATTTTATGAAAATCGGATGGATAGATCAATTACAGGGACAATCAAAAGGATTCCGTTATATTACGGTCAATGGGGAAAATTTTTTCAAATGCATTTTAATCGTTTGAAATTTAAAACGTATAATTATTACATAATTTTGTCGAGTCATTTCAAATTTTATGAAAATCGGATGGATAGATCAATTACAGGGACAATCAAAAGGATTCCGTTACATTACGGTCAATGGGGAAAAAAAGTTTCAAATGCATTTTAATCGTTTGAAATTTAAAACGTATAAATACTACATAATTTTGCCGAGTCATTTCAAATGTTATGAAAATCGGATGCATAGATCAATTACAGGGACAATCAAAAGTATTCCGTTACATTACGATCAATGGGGAAAAAGTTTCAAATGCCTTTTAATGGTGTTTCACTCATTTGAACATAGTAGAATTGACATGAATCTATGAAGTATTTACTAAAATATACATTCTGTACAATCTGTGATGCAAAGAATATTAATTATTAAATTACAGAGTCACACAAATGTATTCCACTAAATAATGTTATACGGGAAAACATTGTTTGGGGCGTGTTTTAATTATATTAAACACTTCACATTTTATGAATACGATATACGTTAATGAAGTATTATAAAAATTACTCCCTGCATATTTACAGGTACATAAAGATTTCGACCACTATTCTGTATCCAAAGTACGCTCTACTATATCAGAAAGATCTGAATATTTTAAAACTTCGTTATCATACGAACGCACCTCATTTGCTACGATTCACGTGCAATTTCCAGCTTGTTTATTAACCAGCAGCACTTTAAAAAAACAGAAATGCTTGACACATCTTTTAACAAAACTTGCAAGGGAAATGAACTTTATTATTTATATTAGAAAAATATTGGTGGGAATTTTTAATAATATAATGCTATTTGTATTCAAATTGTAATTTTAAGCCAGATTTCTGAAAATTGTCGTGGCGATCAACCTGTTAAAGAAATTCAACCCGGGAGGACGCGCGCCAGACCCGATTAACCCACAGTGCGTATGGTGGTTACAATTATAACCACTAATTTTTTAAAGTAATTTTCAATTTATTTTACCTCAGAATTTGCAAGAATTATCTCCGTCTGAATAGAGTGATGATTATTATTTGCTTTTATTGATGTCAAAATTAAAATCATTCATACCATGGTTTAGAGCGCGCTCTCCCGGCTTAATACTATTTTAATTCAATGAAAATTTTAAGAATATAATGCTATGTTATTTTAACACAAGAAGTTTAGATATTATTTATATAACATATTTATTTTAATTTAAATTTATTCATAATTTTAACTTTTCTTTTTAAGCATATTTAAGAATAACTTTAATCTAGAATAGTTTATACCGCAAGCATCTAGATATATTTTATATGCTTCTGCGTTCTCAGAAGGTTTAGAATCATATATGATCTGATTCTAAATCTAATACTTATTTTATGGATTTCGTAGAATGTCCTCGGGCATCAGTTCGATCTTCAAATATAAGTTGAAAATTTTCATCTCATGACACTGAATCTTAGAAACTTCCACCTAATATTCAGAGAGTCATTCGCAAAGAAATGTGAATTATCTGTAACAGACAGAATTTAAGAATATTTTCATAGGAAGGATAAATATTTGAAAACAAAATATGTTATTTTATTACATAAATTTAAATATGCATTATTTCAACACTTTAAATATTTCGGGAGTCTTATTTTCTTTCAGCAAATGCGCTGTTGAGCATTAAATCGCTGCTAATTTTAGATTTGATTCTCTGTGAAACACAAATGAACAAAATGTTTTCCATTTACAGCTCAATATATTTTCTTTGTAGCATACATATTTCATTTTCCTAGAACTGATTTCTCTTCTTTTAAATGAGACAAATAAAAGTGAAAAATACGATTTGCTTATAACTCATAAGCAATATTGAAATTCTTATTCGGGAACTGAGAAAAGTTTTCTTGTTTTACTGATTTTTGTTGGTTGTAAAATAACATGATCTCATTTATAAACTAGTCTGATGTGTCAATCCCAAAATTTTCTTCTATCTCATACTGGTTAATACTTCCTGAAAATGCAGCATAGAAGCGCCATCAGTTAGGTGATTTAGTCCAAAATCTAGTCAGCCAAAATCAGTTTCTAGCTGAATCTGAAGTGTAATGAAAATTTGAGCATTAGTATGTGAGATATAATAATGCGTGAATATTAAAGAAAATCTGCATAACAGCATCATTTGTTGGGTAACGCTCGCCTAAAACAAATCTGGACTAATTTTTATTAAGGGCTATCAGAATCTAAAGTTTGGTGAAATTCTATGCATTAGTTCTTGAGATATAATCATTGCAAAATCTGAAAAATGCAGCATAATTGCGTAACTGTAGGCCTATTGACATGGAAAAGTAAGCAATACTAATCGATATCAAAGATTAACTAGATGAGACATTTGATGAAAATCCATGTATTAGTTCTTGAAATAGACCTATTAGGATAATCGTGATTAATGTAGCATAACATCGCCACCTTTTGAGCGATATATTCTACAGGCGCCAACGTGCCGTCATGGAAGCCGCCGCCACTCCTTCTTTTTCCATTTCCAATATTTTCTCTGGAAAATATTTTCCTGCATTAATTGATGACAACGTTCTCAAATTGTGAAAGTAAGCAATGATGGCTTAGCCTGTAGTTGATATACTTATCAATAACTAGAGCCCTCGAAAAAGTCCTAGACCAATAACTGATCACGGCTGATCAATTTCTAGAATTTGCTTATTTAACCCTTTCCGACACGGGCAAAATCTGTACTAAAATGAGAAATTATCGACTGACACCGGAATTCACAAACGAATTTTTTAAATGATTTGAATTCCTTAATTTAAGCTTCTGTTGTAAAAGCAAAATTTTACTAAAATATTACTGGTGCCGTTTGCAAGTTTGGAATTAAAATTAGGTATCCGAGACCGGGCACAGTGTGCCGAAAAGGGTTAATAGGACGAGAAGTTGTTCGGTCAAATTTCAACCCTTAAAAAAAGTCTGTCAAAAATCTAAAAGTGATTATTTAAAAAAATATCCTCCTTGAGCTGTGATTAAGAACAATTCTTATAAAAATATTAGATGGAATAAACAATATAGAAGAAGATAATTTTAAGTTACCGTAATTGTCTTCAACTAATCAAAAACTAATTTTTTATACTTTCTGATAAAAAATAAATAAATATGGTTTTTCTTAGAGAATATAGCTGAAAACAACGCAACGATAATAACGACCAACATACAAATAAAAATATTACGTTTAGTGAAATGAATCAAATTATTTTCAACGCAAATGCATAATAAAAAAAATATCAACAACTAGAGGGGTATCAAGTACTGATGCAGTCAGCATATACCGGGTGTCCCAAAAATGACTGATGAATTTTAAAATTCAATAACTTGCAAACGATGACAGCTATTTAAAATATTTTTGCAGGAGGGTTATGTATGATGTCAGGAGTTTTTTTATCCCAACACTTGATTTTAGTTGGAATTTCAAACAATAGGTGGCGCTGACGGCGATTGAAGACCAGGTGATCAGTGCTGAGTGAGGCGTCGACCTGGCCTTCAATCGCCGTCAGCGCCACCTATTGTTAGAAATTCGAACTAAAATCAAGTGTTACGGTAAAAAAACTCCTGACATTATACATAAGTTTCATGCAAAAATTTTTTAAATAGCTGTCATCGTTTACAAGTTATTGAATTTTAAAATCCATCAGTCATTTTTGGGACACCCGGTAACAAAATAACACGTAGTATTAAGACATTTTTTCTAGGAGATTTTTAAAACTAGAAAAAGTAGTTTAATTAAAGAGTTGACATGTTTCAACTCATCACTGAGTTATTTTCAAAATAAGTAGAATGATATTCAAAAGTTGCACTGTCTACGGTGCATTGAACGGTGCCATCATTCAGTTTTTCATGTGATGCACGTTAATTTTTTTACCTTAGTTGGATTTTCATTTCCAGTTTTTACACGAGTTGTTCAATGGTTTTAGAATATAGGAATAAAAATCCAAAGAAAAAAAACACGCATAAAAAACTGAATGATCTCAGTTCAATGCACTATAGACTGTGCGACTTTGGAAAACAATTTATAGTTGTTTTAAAAATAACTCGGTGATGAGTTTCAAAAACCGATCGCAGAATAGAATTGCAAATTTCGTCAAAACTTCGTCTCTAATAGAAATACTTGAAACATATCAGCAGTTAAATAAAACCAATTTTCTACTTTTAAAATCTCCCTTATACTTTTTTAGCAATTAAAAAGAGAATCTGTAGATTTGTCTGCTTTAAATGTTTTTTTTAACTTTTAGCTTGTTATAACTTTAAGACTTTTTCATACAATTGATTTTTTTAAAAATCGTAACTCAATCTATCCTGTCTAACTACAGGTATAAATTGAAGAGTTATTTTATCTATTACTTATTGACGTTTACTGTTTAATAAGAAAATAAAAACTGTTCGGAAAGCGGATTAGAGAGAAAAAAAAGATAAATATTTAGTTTCGAAAATTCTCTTTAAGAATTATTTACATTCTGTCACAAGATCACTGAATATGCGTAAATCCCAACAGACAAGGGAACAGCATGGTAATTGCATGGATGTTTGAATGCGGGATTAAAAGACAAGAAGAACTCAACACACTTCATTCATTTCCTTTCAAAAACTTTAAGCATTCAAAAATTAAAAGAAAAATAACAGTTATTTTTTCTATTTACATTAAATTTTAAGCTTTCACTAAAGAGATAAACTTTTGATTGATGAGATATTATGTCTCAAGGATATAGATTAGACTTTTTTTAGCTAGAACGTTTTAACACCGATGCATAAAAATTTTAAAAACTTAGAAATCATTATGTAGTTTAATCATCCATTCCTTTAATTCAAATGTACTTGAAAGTACCAATATTTTTTCAAGAAGTTAGAATAATTGAAATTCGTAAAACTTTTTATTGTTTTTTTCTATTTACATTAAATTTTAAAACTTTACTAAGCAGATAAACGCTTGATGAATGGGAATGTACAGTAGAACCAGTACAGTAGAACCCCGCTAATTCGGACACTGATAATCCGGATCTCCGGATAATTCGGATCGGTTTGGTAATTTTTTTTTTCAAGTTTGAGAAGCGATTGGCTAATTTCCATAACATTAACTTGTTTCATCGTCGTATTCTAAATAAAAAAACTTTTTCTGACATGTTTTCGGAATAATTAAGCAAAGTAAACATTATTACTGTCTGCAAATATTCAATAAGTTTAACATAAAGGTGATTTTCTGTTAGTATGTTATATTTTATTTCATTTTTTCACTAATTCTCCGGATAATCCGGATTTTCGATAATCCGGATTGGGACCGGTCCCAATTAATCCGAATTATCGGGGTTTTATTGTATATAGATTAGACTGCTATGAGGTAGAGCTTCGATTTATTAACCCTTCGGACCCCTTCGTCTCTTCCACAAATTTTATTTGGCCAGCTCCACTTTTTTTAAAGAAGTTTCTTTCAAGTACACAATTTCAAAATTGACCAGATTAAATAAGGCAAATTTTATTTTCCTTTTTTACCGATGACAAAAACGAATTTTGCAAGGAAAGATGATGTCTCCGCAGCGGAGACAACGGAGTGCTAAAGGTTAAAATTTAAAGGTTTAGGAGTCATTACGCACTTTTAATCCTTCATTGTTTTAATTTTTAATTTTATATGGAAATACCAATATTTTTATACATCATTTTTGAGAAAGTTATAATAATTAAACTTCAAATATTTTCTGGTGTTTTTTTTCTATTTTACAATTTTAGCCTTTACAAAGCAGATAAACGCTTGATGACTGAGATGATTCAAAGATATAGATTAGACTGATAGGAGCTGGAGCTTCTTAACATCGAAATTGAAATTTAAAGATTTAGCAGTCATTATGTCGGTTCAATCCTTCATTGTTATCCAAGTGTGTCTGGAAATACCATTATTTTGAATCGTTTTTTTTTTTTTTTCAGAAACATGGAATAATTAAATTTCGTAAATCTTTTAGACCGACTTTTAAATAATAAGATTTTTCCTTCTTTATTTGGGGATGGAGGACCTAAAGCATGCATTAGACTGAGACATAGGGAAGAAACTGATTTATGCATGTAACTTTGTATAATAAAAAATACATAATGTAACTAATGTAACTTTGAAATATTTTAGAAGATATTTTTTGTTTCCTTGAAATAAGTATAGATGATATGCACGTTGCCAGTGGTTTAAAGAAAGCTTAGCAATTTCGAATCGGCTGAGGTAAATCGATGGGATCCTGATTACGAAAGACTGCCATCGTAGTCGAGGTAACACCTATAACCGGATACTGTTTATTTGACATTGCTGTGGTTTGTGCAATGTTGTTCATTTAAGTTCAGCTGGAAGGCAAATTCTGGAAAAAAAGTATTTTTTACAATATTTTTTTTATTTTTTTTTACCTTTTCATATGGCATATTACTTTTGTTTCTAAGATTAGAAGAAGTTGAAAATTGTAATTTGTTTACTTCATACATACACATTATATAGTTATATTTTAAGCTTAATTTTCTCAAAATGTGTCCATTTGAACGTCGATGTAACCTCTTTATTTAAAGGGCTTCAGGATTCTTCGAAATTTCATTTTTTGGTGTTAAATTCCTATCTTTTCTGAACGTTCGGAGATGATTTTAGCTTAGAAAATTTCGTTGGAACAGATGTTTTGGCTTTTAGAATTATGTCTGTGTTGAAGCGGCATTACTGACAGTTGAAAATAATTTTTCACCAAGTGACAGTTTTAGATATAACGTGCAGGATAAAATTTTTAATGAAATTTTCAAAATGTATGTATTAGGTTAGTTTGTATAAAATGAACATAAAGTAACTTTTTTATTGCTCAAAATATATAGATATATGATTATGCGAATTGAATGAAAATTGAATATAAAATTTTGAAAATTTTGTATCCTAAATATAGTATTTATTTAAATAATAAAAATGTCTTAAATACAAATATTTATTTGGTTTGCAATAATTCTTATAAAGTAAAGTATATTTAGTCAGAAAAAACATTCATTTTAGTTGCAGATTTTATTTGGTAATTCTGCTCGTAAAGTGTTATGTCAATTTCCTACTGAAAAATTTATATGAAAAGTAGAGGTAGTAGACGTTAATTTAAACCTTGCAGGAAAACTAAAGCGATTACAAAAGGTCACATGGTTTTCGAGTAAAGCCCAATTTCCGTTTCACTCAAATTTCGATTTACCGACACTCAGCCAAAGTGCTGAGAAATGCTGGAGGTACCTATAATAGCAGAAGAATAAAAGCAATGTGGATAGTGATTTTAGAAAAAATGGTCCATAATTAAGCGAGATATTTACCTTTAAAGACACGATTTCTTTGGACATACATAACGATAGGAACGGCATACTCTATGTAACACTAAAATTTTAAAGCCTAATTAACAACCAAACACCACATGCCTCATAAACAGACTACCACATATGGCGATAATGGCTTTGTCTGCCTTCGTATTTTGACTTGATCTAAGCCTCCCAATGGGACGGCTTAGTAACGAGAGAACTCAGCTTACACAAGTGTCCATCGTAACTTTTTTTCCATTCTTAAATATAAATAATTTACAACTTAATTTTTATGGTGTTAATTGATTTTTTCCAAATAAACTCTTACAAGACAGCTCCTTTACTATCAGCAGAGGTCGCAGCGTCCCTAAAAGTTTCGCACTTTTTTACCAGAATTTTAAATCAGAAATCTTTCTTTCAGATTCATTTAGTATTTACAATGAAATTCTACAATAAGTATTATCGTTTTAAAATTGTGGTAGGAAATAGTGAAAATCTAAGGGACGCTGCAACCCCTTTATCAGTCTTTCACAGGGATCTGCAATTCTTATTTTTGGGTACTAGTTGTTGCATCAAAGATTGTTTCTATTAACCCTTCGGACTCCTGCGTCTCTTACACAAATTTTATTTGGCCAGAACTACTTTGAAGTAGATTCTTTACTAGATTAAAGTAGTAGTTTATTTTGTTTTATTGAAGTAGACAATTTCAAAATTCTCTGATTAAATAAAGTACGTTTTATTTTCCTTTATTACTGATGACAAAAACGAGATTTGCAAGGAAAGATGATGTTTCCGCTGCAGAGACAACGGAGTACCAAGGGTTAATAATATTTTCCACGATAATTCAGTTGGTAAGGCACTGGCACACGGTCATTGTATGAAATACCTTGTAGGCAAAGAGTTGTCACTACCATTTTAAGTGATTCTTTCATTAATTTTTTTGTAGAATTTAAAAAATCATTTGGGAAGATATAACGCACAATGGGAAATTTTCGTGAAAAACAAAAACTGTACGTTATTGGTTATGTAACCCAAGAATTTTTTTTTTGACACCTATTCTAAAAATTTTCCGCTCAATAAAAATCGAGAAAATCACAGTAATAAATTATAGACACGGAATGTTACACACGCACCACATTCGCGAGATTTTTTTCTGGCCCCAATTTTTGCGTAAATTTTTTTTTCAAATACCTATTTCACATATTTTTTAATTATTTTCTATTATTTAAAAAAATAAATATTAATAAACAAAAAAGTTATATTCCCTCTGCCCCAAATTAGTTGCTACATTTGAATATATTAATGATTGATTATAATGATTTTGTTTGAACATTTTTCAGATACTTCAGAGTGATATACTATCAATCAATAACATTTACTTACCAAACACTCCCTCCGTCTTTTCTTAAATGAGTAACCAAATTAGTTTTAAAAATACAAGGTTTGTTTGCTCTTAAGCCACGCCCAATTTTTAAGGATTCTTCCACCAGTAATCGCATCGAACTATTTTCTATCTAATGAATCTCGAATTCATTAGGAAGAAAATAATTTTTGACTGATATAGTGGCTGTAGAATCCTTAGGTAATGGTATACGTGTTTTAAAAGCGTGCGTGCCCTGTAAATCGTCATCGAGAAATGTGTCGAAAATAAATGCTCTTTTTGCAGAAAGTAAAAAATGAGAATAAAAATACCAAGTTGTGATAATTTTAATCGCAAATGAAACAAAATTCAAATGATAGTTTATGTATTTGTTGCACATAATAAATCTTCGGGATTATACAGATCACGTGTCGCAAAAGAAGATTTTGACGACGTAATATTGGATAACAGATAATTTTTCATTTTACTAACAGAATTTTGCCCTTGCCGGAGAGGGTTAAGTCTCCCGGTCAGTTGCGTGTACTTCAAATCAGCCATATTAATAATTTTACTTTAAAAACTATTGCATCTTTGACTATTATGACTTTTATTAATGGGGAAAAAGCGTTGAGAAATATAACAACAAACACATTCAACATTGTTGAAAGCTTTTTATAATTTTATGGGAAGAATATTTTTCGGCGCTTTTAAAGGTTAACCCATACGCAGGTAAATCAATTGCGTTGCTGAAATGTTAAAATTATTAAAAATCAAATTGAAAAAACAGTAAAACTTAATGGAAAAGATGGGATAGAAAACTATATTTACTAAAGTAAAAGGAGAGAGTTTAACACTAGAATGACGGTGAGGGGCCAAATTAGGCCCCTGCTACGTGAATATATTTTAGTTCAAACCATAAAATTCTTTCTGAAACATGTTTAAGCGAAACAACGCAACAAATGGTTAATTAAACAACTTAAATACTTTAAAACACAATTTATGGTGTTAAACATTTTTTATGAAACTTATTTAAAATTCTTATTTAAAAGTCTTTCTAATGTTAAAACTAAATGCGATTTTACTTCACAACTAGAAAATATTTATACAGGTGTATTTGTTTGGTGACAATATAAGTTTTTAGTGGTATTTTAGAACTTAATTTACATATTTAAATAACATTTTTTATGAATTTCATTCACATTTGTGGCAAGTGGGCTGTTTCCGTTGTTGAAAATTGATAGTTAACAATTGGAATAACTGTTCTGTAAACAATCAAAACTTATTTGGGTTCAAAAATCTTCTAAATATTCTTGAATTTTCTTTTTAAAAATTTTATTACATACTTAGAATTATAGAATAAAGAAATATTGAATTCAAATTATTTACATACTATGTACAAAATGTATAATATGTACAAAATATAAATGCTTTTACCTTGATAATTTTTTGATCATCATACTAAAAACTGGAAAGATGATCCTTTATGCATTTCTGCGTGCCTTTTCATAAAATTAACATAATTCTTCAATAAAACTCAAGACACGCACGACAAACAAAAAATATAAACATTCTCTCTAAAAAAAATTCTTTTACATTCCATCAAAAATTGATGCCAACTTTTTTATCTAAACTTTTAACTCATCTCGTAAGATAAAAAATATAAAAAGCAAAGCAGACGAAAAAACAGCTCCGCTTCCATAGCAACGAGTCGCGTCTTATAAATAAATTAAATATCACAATTGCAAATATGCAAACGATTTTCTGTGAATAAACTGGGATAACTTAATTTATCAATTCCTAACATACTCCCACCTTTAATTTAGGCGGAAGCCAAATTAAACTTAAGATCACTTTTGATCAAATTAAGCCCTAATTCAAAATAAAAAATATGCAAATAAATAAAGATAATAACTAAACAATAATAAAATAATAATGAAACATTTAGAGTTCTAGAAAAGTCAATTCAGGGTTTTAGAAAAGTCATTTCAGAGTTCTAGAAAAAGTCATTTCAGAAGTCTCTGTACTACTCTACCACTTCTAGTTTTACTGTTACTCACAGTCTGGATTACAGGGTCATCAGGACTTGATATCTCTAATGAGTACAGCTTACGAAGTGGACGCACCAAGGTCCCTGAACTTGTTTTAACTTCAGCCACTCTAGCTGCTCCATCTCGACTTGGGAAAATCTTTACAATTTTTCCTATAGGCCAATAAAGTCTCTTTTGGTTTAGTTCTATCAAGACTACTTCACCTAGTCTGACAGCTTGTCCTTTCTGTTTTGATTTTTGGACCAATTCAGCTAAATATTCTTTTCTAAATCTATTTCTAAGTTGTTGCCGAATATTTTGACAGTGTTTATATCTAGATTGAAGTTTCTTTGAATCTATTGCATCTAAATCAGGAACACCTATTTCTTCAATGTCTTGCAAAAATGATGATGGAGTCAAAGGTATAAATTTATCTGTTTCTTCAAAAATATAGGTTAGAGGCCTTTTATTTACTGTTGCTTCGACATCACATAGAACAGTCATGAGTTCTTCAAAAGTTAAAGTTGAAGTGCCGAGTGTTCTGATCAAGGGAATTTTAACACATCTAATCAGACGCTCCCACCATCCACCCCACCAAGCTGCTGCTGGAGGGGTGAACTTCCATTTAATAGGAGACAGTTCTTTTGAAGAAACTATTGCATTCCAATCCAATGATTTTAAAAGGTTATTGGTTCCTCTAAAATTTGAGCCATTATCAGAGTATATAGTAGTCGGCCTTCCTCTCCTGCATATAAATCTTCGAAGTGACTGAATGAATCCTTCCGCTGAGAGACTGGATACAAGTTCCAAATGTATTGCCCTATATACTGCACATGTAAAATGTACAACCCAAACTTTGGATCTTTGCTTTACGAAAAGAGGGCCAAAAAGATCAGCTCCAACAACTTCAAAAACTTTGGAATCTCTGACTCGATCTAGAGGTAGGTGGATTGGAGGTGTAGTATATGGCTTTGTAGAGTATCTTTTGCATCTGTAACACTTAGACAATTGACTTCTAATGATGCGTCTAGAAGAAATTATCCAATATTTTTCTCTCAAAATGGATCCAACTGTTTGAAGTCCAGCATGACAATTCTTTAAATGACATTCTTGAATCAGACAATTCACTACATGATGTTTCGATGGTAATAAAATTGGATATCTGAAAGAAAACTCGTCATCTCGCTCTAATATCTTTGTTTTTACTCTTAACAAACCTTCTTGATCTTTCATAACCTTTAATCCTTTTATTGCATCAGTAGTATTACCAAAACTTTCAGATTGTATTATTGACCAGAGCGACCTTTCCGCATCTTCTTTTTCTTCAATTGACAATTCTGATGGAAAACATATATTTCTGTTTCTGCACTTCATTATGAATCTCTTCACCCAACATACGACATTAATAAATCTACCAAATTTTGAAATTCTACTATATATCATAAATTCATGTGAATTAGAACATAAAAGAGTAGGTACTGAAGTTTTCTTCTTTTCCATCATTACTAATTCTTCGTTGGGGCTTGTTTCTGAATGTGGCCAATTTTCTTCTGATAACTTCAACCATTCTGGTCCCTCCCACCATCTCATCTTCAGCAGCTGTTTAGGACTACATCCGCGAGAAGGTAGATCAGCAGGGTTGAGATGACCAGGTACGAAGTTCCATTGTTGAGATTCGGAAAATTTACAAATTTCTCTAACTCTATTGCCTACAAACGTTCCCCATTGATCATTTCTTCGAATCCAAGCGAGAACGGTCGAAGAGTCGGTCCAATACTTTACTGGTATGGAAATACAATTAAAGGCTTTCAAAACAAATTTAGTCAACCTTATTCCTAAAATACAAGCAAGAAGCTCTAAACGTGGTATGGTTACATTTTTCTTTGGTGCAAGACGAGACTTAGCTCCTAAAAGTTGTACAAAGACTGCGTCTTTATCTTCACAACGTAAGAAAACTGCTGTTGCATAAGCTCTGGTACTTGCATCACAAAATGTATGAATAGACCATTTTTCTTTACAACCATAGCCTACACGTCTATTTATCTTCACGTCATTTAAATACTTGAGTTCGCTATACCATTTTTGAAAATTATTCCGGATTTCTTCTGGAAGTGGAGCATCCCAATCTAATTTCGTCGACCAGGCGTCTTGAATTATCAGTTTGGCTGGCAACAATGCTGGGGCTAAAAATCCTATTGGATCGAAGATCCCTTGGGTTACAGCTAATATCTTTCTTTTCGACAGATTTTCTATCTCATCACTAAATTTATAAGCGATCTTCAAACTATCTTCCATTGTGTCCCACTTCAACCCTAAAACCGGAACTATCGTTGTTACATTTTTGCTGAGCACCTTCTTTTCGTTAAGGAAACTGCTGTCTTTACTTTTAATGGGTCCGAATTCCCACATTCTTAATTCCATTTTCGCATCAGCCATGATTTCTGTAGATTTTGAAATAAAATTTTCTAGTTCAGGCACATTGTCGACTGAAGTAACGCAGTTATCTATATAGTATGATTTCATAAGCTTCTCAGCTATCTGTTTGTTTTCTTCAGCAACATTACTCAAATGATATCTTATAACTGCACCTAGCAAAAATGGGCTACAAGTTGCTCCAAAAACTACTCTATTGTGTTGATAAACTTGAAATTCGTCAGGACTCTTCCACCATAAAAATCGCAAGAAATGCCGATCTGATTCTTTGACTTCAATTTGAAGAAATGCTCTTCTTATATCGGCTACTACCCCAATAGCTTTCTCACGAAATCTTATTAACACTGCAGGAATTTGTTCGATGAGGTTTGGTCCTTTAAAGAGGCAATCATTTAAAGAAGGAGACCTCCCTACCTTACACGATGCATCAAAAACTGGTCGAACACTTGTAGTAAGACTATCTGGTTTGATGACGGGATGATGAGGTAAAAAATGTCCTGGAATCTTGAGTGCTTCATCTGGTACTTTACTTATAACGCCTTCTTCTTCCCATTCATCGAAAACTTTAGCATATTCTTCAAACATTTTCATTGATTTTAATTTCTTTGTTGAATTTATCAATCTTCGTTCAGCTATGTGTCTATTTGAGGGAATCTCACGTTTGCCGTTAATCCAAGGAAGACCTACAATATAGCGACCTTCTATATTTCTATCAACTTCTTTTATAAAATTATCATGAGCGAGTTCTTCTTCTTCTGCTTTAGACAAAGTTTGACAGGGATCTGTTATACCAATTGTCTCTAACTTCCATAATTCTGGAATCTTCATATCTTTTAAAGCTAGGTTCGTGATAAACATATTTCCATAATTTAGGCAAGACTGTGATGTACTTTCTAAACGACCACAAAGTGTCCATCCAAACTTTGTCTCTATTGCTGTAAGACCGCTCTTTAACTGTTTTACTCGACCTGTAAGAAGTTGTCCGTAGTAATCGCTTCCAATCAAAATTTCAATTTTTGGACTTCCTGCTCCTAAATCTGTGATCCATAGTTTATTTTGTTTAAGCTCTTTAATTACTGATTCTTTTGGTATCCGAGGAATATAGTTACAAATTATATCTTGATCCAAAAGTTCTAAGACTTCTTTCGTTTGTTTCTGTCTATCAGAAGAACTTAACTCAACTTGGAATTTATTGTGAGATTTAGCTTCTGTTTGCGTACCACCAAACAAAGTGTGTACAATAGCTTCAGAAGAAATGGGATGTAAACCTAACTCTTCAGCTGTACCTTTTAAAATATAGCTCTTTTGCGACCCACAATCAAGTAACGCTCGTACTTTCTTTGTTATTCGACCTTTAATAACTATTTCTAAAGTCATAAGGGCTACTTCAGCAGAACACTGCTTACTTGCTATGGTGCTTTGAATAACTTCTGGGGTCTTAACTGTATTTTCTGGTTCTTTACACATTGAAATTTCAGGGCATAATAACTCGGTATGGGGTTTAGAACAAACGTGGCAACGAATAAAAACTTTGCAAACTTTAGCGTGGTGACCAAAACGAAGACATTTTAAACAGCAATTTTTATTCTTAATTTTGGCCTTCCGTTCATTAAAGGAAAGAGATCTAGCCCTAACACAGTCCTTGCTTTCATGAGATTTACTGCAAAATAAACAAAGGCGTTCTTTTGCGCTAAATAGCCCTGCCGCAGTAGGTATTTTACTTTCTGCTTTTCTTAACTTTTCTTTAGGTTTGTCTTTAAAGCCCAGCTCTATAAAACTCGATTTGGCTAATTTGAATCTTTCCTCGTTTGCAACTTCTTGTTTCAGAAATTCCATCAAACTTACTATATTTGCTTTTGTTGACAATGCATTATTATTACTAACAGTGTTTGATGTGATTGAAATATTATATCGCTGCCATGCTTTTAATACATCTTCCGATAAGCTAGATTCTATCATGGGATAGAGCCACGCCGAATTGCTTTCTAAACTTAAACCCATTGATTCTAACGATCTTAAATATGCCTCGACTTTCGTGAATAAATCTGATAAGGGAAGTTTATCTTTGCCGTGCGCCTGTACATTAGCTACAATCAATTTTAGGAATTCTCTAACGTACACTTCTATTAGTAAATCTTTATTCCCAAAACGCTCTTGAAATGCCTCGACAGCTTTGGGATAATTAACTGCGGTCATTGGATAACTCTCTAACAAACGCCTGGCACTGGTTCCAGGTTCTACCGATTGGATAAGATACTGAAATTTGTCACTATTATCCAAATCTATGTCTTCATGAATTTTCTGAAACTGAGACCAAAATGAAAGATAATTTATTAACTGCGAATCGAATGGCTTAATATTTAGTTTAGGTAATTTATAATGCTTTGATTTGGAATAACCGTGATCTGTGCTTTTTTCACTATCATCTTGATTACGTTTATTTGTACCCAATGCTTCGCTAACTTTACGCTTAATGGTAATAAATTGATCTGAATAACTTTCATTTTCCACTACTTCATTTTCAATAGCCTCTTCATCGCATTTATCATCATCTAACATGAGTTCAATTATAGCTTCATCAATAGCTTTAATTTCATGAATCAAATTTTCTAATTTACTAAAACCGTCTAAAATTTTGTCCTTATCTAATGACTCGCTGTTAATTTCTTCATTCAAAACATTTAAAGTTCTGGTAAATGACGAACGTAGTGGTGTACGCTTTTTCTTTAGCTTATTCATCATCGAAAAATTAAGTAGTAATGCACAGCTTATGAAAACACTATACGCTATAAAAACAATTCAATATCTCAACAGTATTATTCAAATGTCCGTGCTCGGGGCGCCAGATTTGTTCTGTAAACAATCAAAACTTATTTGGGTTCAAAAATCTTCTAAATATTCTTGAATTTTCTTTTTAAAAATTTTATTACATACTTAGAATTATAGAATAAAGAAATATTGAATTCAAATTATTTACATACTATGTACAAAATGTATAATATGTACAAAATATAAATGCTTTTACCTTGATAATTTTTTGATCATCATACTAAAAACTGGAAAGATGATCCTTTATGCATTTCTGCGTGCCTTTTCATAAAATTAACATAATTCTTCAATAAAACTCAAGACACGCACGACAAACAAAAAAATATAAACATTCTCTCTAAAAAAAATTCTTTTACATTCCATCAAAAATTGATGCCAACTTTTTTATCTAAACTTTTAACTCATCTCGTAAGATAAAAAATATAAAAAGCAAAGCAGACGAAAAAAAACAGCTCCGCTTCCATAGCAACGAGTCGCGTCTTATAAATAAATTAAATATCACAATTGCAAATATGCAAACGATTTTCTGTGAATAAACTGGGATAACTTAATTTATCAATTCCTAACAATAACCATATCATTGCAAATGCTATTTTCGTTTAACAAATAAAAATGACTTGAATAGAAAATCACGTCTTAATTTACAAAAACTCGTTTTTAGTTATAAAGCTATTACATTTCAATATTCTTTTTATTGCGCTGATTGATACGCTAATCTCAGAGGTCCTCTGTAAGTGAAAATGGTGTCACAGTAAAAGTAGTAAATAGTTTTTTCATTGATAAAATTAAATATTTTACTGCTAATGCATCTTAAAGAAAATTTCACCGGCACTTAGATTTGAACCTTAAGTTAATAGTGTAAATGTTAATATGCAAAAATTTAAGTGATAAACGTGACATCATATTTGACATCAGGATTGGGAATACATTAATTAATAATCTATAACACATTAAAATATCTTTAACCACTAAATTATCCTAGTAAATTTTGCGAAGACAAATTAATATGTTATTTTTAGACCTTATAAAAAAAATATTATTTTGTCACAGTCGCGAATTTTCGTTGATTTTTCGTTACGTAATACCAAAACCTGAAATTAAAACTTTATAATTTCATTATATCCTCCTAGAAATAAGGGAATGAAGTTGTAATTCGTTGCTCTGCTGGAAAGTTTCGTTTTTCATATTAATTTTATTTTTTTCAACTATTTTTTGCGATTTTAATAGCAGATGTTAATATTTGTCTTATGATTTTCATACAAAATTCAATTTTTCCCATAATTTTAATACTTTTAAAATTATTTTAAAGCGACTATGACCTGAAAATCCATTTACATGGATGTGCTGTGCAGCAAAATTTTATTCAGGAAAATATTAAATCATTCAAACTTTTTCATTCGTCGAATTTGAGAGGTTTTTGGTAGTTCATTACCACTTTCTTTTTTATCAATTATTTCCAAGTCACATGTTACAGTAGCTCAGCTAACACGATTGTTATTTTTTGTACTATCAGTGCCCAGCAATTATAGATATTGCTTTTACTTGAAAAAAGAAACTAAATATTTTTTTCTGGTATAAATATATTTTTAGGTGCGTTCGTAATTATGTAAATACGTAGCACCTATTGTTGTCGCTCAGTCCGTCCGTCTGTCTGTCTGTCCGTCTGTCTGTCCGTCTGTCTGTCTGTCTGTCCGTCCGCATATAACAACGCAAAAACTACCCAACCGAATCGTTTGAAATTTAAAATACATAATTATTACATAATTTTGTCGAGTCATTTCAAATTTTATGAAAATCGGATGCATAGGTCAATTACAGGGGCAATCAAAAGTATTCCGTTACATTACGGTCAATGGGGAAAAAAGTTTCAAATGCATTTTAATAGTTTGAAATTTAAAATACATAGTTATTACATAATTTTGTCGAGTTATTTCAAATTTTTTGATAATCGGGTGCATAGATCAATTACAGGGGCAATCAAAAGTATTCAATTATATCATAGTCAATGGGGGAAAAGTTTCAAATGTATTTTATACGTTTGAAATTTAAAATACATAGTTATTACATAATTTTGTCGAGTTATTTCAAATTTTATGAAAATCGGATGCATAGATCAATTACAGGGCAATCAAAAGTATTCCGTTACATTATGGTCAATGGGGAAAAAAGTTTCAAATGCATTTTAATCGTTTGAAATTTAAAATACATAGTTATTACATAATTTTGTCGAGTTATTTCAAATTTTTTGATAATCGGGTGCATAGATCAATTACAGGGGCAATCAAAAGTATTCAATTACATTATAGTCAATGGGGGAAAAGTTTCAAATGTATTTTATACGTTTGAAATTTAAAATACATGGTTATTACATAATTTTGTCGAGTTATTTCAAATTTTATGAAAATCGGATGCATAGATCAATTACAGGGACAATCAAAAGTATTCCGTTACATTACGGTCAATAGGGGAAAATGTTTCAAATGCATTTTAATGCTGTTGCACTCATTCGAACTTAATAAATTTTATATGCAACTGTAAAGTACATATTATAATATACATTTTACATAATTTGTGGTGCAAAGAACATTTGTAATTGATTTACTAGGCCACACAAAAGTATTCCATTACATAATGGTATAGGGAGAACATTGTTTGATGAGCGTTTTAATTGTAATTCACTATTTACAATTTTATGAGATTGATATGTGAGAGTAATATTTTTAAAACTTCGTTATCGTACGAACGCACCTCGTTTGCTACGCTTCATGTGCAATTTCCAACTTGTTTTAATTTATAAATAATATTTACTTTTTTAAAATTATACGATGTACGTAATACATATCAATCATAAAAAGAAATCTCGTTAAAGGAAGCCAGTGATATTTTTTTGTTGACAGATTTCATTTCAGAGGGCAAAGTAAGATTCCATTATATTACAAAAATTTAGCTTTAATTTAAAGGTAGTAAGTAGTTTTAACATATTTTTTCACATTATACGACAATGATAGTTTAGACATTTAATGTTTAGTTTAACATCGTACAACATTCAATTTTACATGGTTTACATTGTACGTATTTTTAACAATCTTTGGTCGATTCTGATCGATTTATCTCTTATCGATTCTTGTTTTTGTTGATAATGTATCTTCCGTACTAAAATTTGCGTTTTTGGTAGGATAGGATATAACGAGCGTATAGAGAGCTTACAAAAATTACTATACTGATATACAAATTCATCTTGGGTGCAATTATTTTTACTGAAAGGTAAGTCGCTTTTTTTTTCACTGAAAGGTGGGAAATTAAGAAAGTTTGGGAACCGTTGGTGTAGAGAATGTTTGGAAGAATACATGAACAAAAGGATTAAACATTATATATATATATATATATATATATATATATATAAGCTCAGGGGGAGAATAATATTTTGGCATTTTTAAGGGTTAATACTTATACGATCAAATCAATTGTGTTGCTAAAATCAAATTTTGAAAATGAAAAATATTATTTGGAAACGTATTATAAAAGAAAAAAGTAAAACTTAATCAAAGAATAAGGGTAGAATGGGATATGAATAAAGCAAAATTGTAAAATTTGAAATTAAATGTGATTTTACAACACAGCTAGAATTCTAAAGCTTATATACACAGGTATATTTTTCTGATGGCAATACAACATTTTATGTTTTAGAATTTAATCCGTATATTTTAAAGTCGAGGTATTTTTTTCTTTTTTTTTTTTTTAGTCATCTTGCTTGATCTTTCTCCTAAGTCAATTTTAATAATATATTTATTTCGTGAATTCTCCACAATCACTATTTTTTAAATAATCCTATTTTAAAAATTGAATTTTACTTTTAAAAATCCTCATTGAAATTACTCCACACTATTGGCAATTGGGTTACTTGCATTATTGAAAGGAAAATGAAACAATGGGATTTACCATTTCATTACGGACGCCATTTTTGTATTACAATTAAAAATAATCCTTTAAGAACTTTTGCATGGGAAATGATGCCACAATAATAAAATATTGCGATTTTTTACTCATAAAGCTGATATATTTCAATTCTTTTTTTTATTCTTCTGATTAATACGCTAATATCAGAGGTCACTAGTAGGTAAATATTATGTCACAAAAAAAGTATTTTTCCTTGATAAAACTAAATATTTTACTTAATGAAAATTTTTTGATTAGAAAATGAAGTCAAGAGTATAAATTTTTGCAAGCGAAATTGTAACTGATAAATGAGGTATCATGTTTAACATCACGATGGGATTTTTATTAATTAATAACATATGTAACGTTATAATGTTTTTAAAATAGTAAATATTAATATGAAAATTATGCATGTACCGTAATTTCCGGCGTATAATCCGCGGATTATACAATTGTTTTTCGAGCCAGAAATTTGTAAAAGAAATGTAACTTTTCAGATCGCCGTATATATGTTATACAAAAATTATCACTTTGTCATAGAAGCGAATTTTGGTTGATTTTCCATTACGTAATATCAACGGTCAAAGCCTCAAATTAAAACTTTACAATTTCACTATATTCTCTTGAGACCTGGAATCCATTAAAAAGGTATGTTATACTTTGTCTTTTTGTTGAGTTCATTATAGATATCTGAATTATAGCTATCATTTTGATTCATTATAGCTATCTGAAACGAATTTGACATTGAAATGTAAGAACAGGTACGAGATTTCAGCTTTTTTGCACACCAGTAAAACCTTAGAGAAAATATTGTTGCCTTAAAGCGCAAAAATATTCCAATTAAATAGAAAAATATTTTCTCTAAGATTATACTGGTGTGCAAAAAAGCGGAAATCTCATCCCTGTTTATGAATGAAAAAGACATACACAATTTTAGCGTAACTTTGCCGAGTCATTTTAAATTTTATGAAAATCCGATATGTAGTTTAATGAGAGGGATAACGAAAAGTATTCCATTACATTGCGATCAATCGGAGTTTTGGAGTCATTTTGGATATTCATTTTTCATATTAATTTAATTTGTTTCAACTATTTTTTGCGATTTTAATAGGAGATGCTAATATTTGTCTTTTACACAAAATTCTATTTTTATCTATAATATTAGTAATTTTTAAATTATTTTAAAGAGACTACGACCTGAAAATCCATTTAATCACATGTGCTGTGCAGCAATATTAGAAAATCGAAATTTATTCAGGATGATATTAAGCCTTTTAAGACTTTTCATTTTTCGTATGTGACAGGCTTTCACTCGCTTATCATCAATAGCTTCCAAGTTACAGTAACTTAGGCAACGTGATTTAATGAATGGTAAAGGGATCAAGGCCCTTCCAAATACTGATAGTTCTTTTACTTAAAAAAGAAACTAAATGCTTTTCCTGGTATCGAATTTTTAAACTTAAAAAATTATTTTATTTTTTGAAATTATACTATACACCTTATTCCCCCACATTAGTCGGCATGATGCCAAATTCGAAGTAGACGAGATTTTTGAATATTAATCTCTGGTCTTTTCTGGCATGCCGGAAAAAGCGGGGATCTTCGAAAACGGAAAGTAATGAGGTTCTTTAGTTACATTCAGTAGCAACAGTTTCTGTTGGGGAAAAAGGATTCAATAAGGAGTTCGTCCGCATTTTTCTAATCATTTCTTGTACCTTTTTTAGAAGAGAATACAAACATGTTTCATGTGGGTCATTATCCAGTATGTGACGTGCATATAATCCGCAGATCAAACATTTTTGATTGGACCTGAAAATTCATTCAGTATTTGAAGACGGAATATTTACCACGATCTGTTAAGTTACGTTTTATTTACGGAATTTCTGGGTCAAAAAGTGATTTGTTTGATCCGCGGATTGAACGTTAAAAATTACGGTATTATTTTTTTCAAATTATTTGACAATGTTATTTTAGACAATTTATATTTAGTTTAACATCGTTCAACATTTGGTTTTCATTAATCTTTTAAAAAGAAATACGTAAGAGAAACCAATAAATTCCTATAAGAATCTTACTATTTATATTTACATTCCATTCAGTGCAGTTGTGTTTAAGGAATTAAAAAATATTACATATCTCTCTCAAATTTTATAAATTACCAGATGTCTGATCTGCAAAATATTGCACCAGTAAAAACTATATAAACATGTTAATAACCTCATGTCTTTTTTTTTTTTTTTTTTGTAAAATATGTGTTAAATACAATAAAAACCTGATCTATTGATCTCGCATTGAACGGTTTATTTGAATTGCCCCGGCACAAATTATATTTAAAGAATGTTAACGAGCCCCCATGCATTGTTCTTCCAAAATTCGATTTCTCGCATAATTATTTCTTCTCACCGAAATGAAATTGAATGTCAAGAACATCCATATGACATACACTGTAAAAAATATCCGTTAATATACACAAACTTTTCCTTAAAATTTTACGGAATAGTTTCACTTTTCCGAAAAAACAGAATAATTTCCGTATTTAACATTTTGAAATCACAAATCACATTAAATAACGGAAGTGTTCCTTTATTTTTGTCGATTTTCCGAAAACAGTAAAGTGTAGTGGTGCCATCTACCAGGAAAATAAAAACATTATACCGAGATGATGTTTTTTAAACAATTTGCTAGAACATTTTTCTATTTCATTCTGTTTTAAGAATAAAAAGCTAACGTATTTTTAAAATATTTAGAAAATAATAATAATAAAAAATTTAATTCTTTTTAAGTTTGAAATAGCTGAAAAGGAAAGTTGATTATGATTTTAAAATAATGTTTAATTTATTTATATCATATATATATATATATATATATATATATATATATATATTTAAGTGTGTTGGATATTTTGAAAAAAGTAGAAAAAAATTCTACTTTTAATTATATTATAATATACTTTTTAATTTATTCAAATTAAAAAGTTCGCACATAAAATTAAAAATATGTCGAAATGTATTACCGAAATTATTATAATTTTGGCGATTACATAAGTTATAAAAAATCAATAACGGAAATTTATTTTTATAACCCATTGTAATTATCTTTATAGAGTTTACTTCATATCTTCATAAAATAATTTGTCAAAATGCACGTTTTTTTCTTTCTTTCAGTATGCTAGTATTTTTTTAAATAAATAAAAAAATATCAATAAAATTAGAATAGAATTTTAAAACTTTTCCAAAAAAGAAGGGAATAAAATTCATAATAAATCCTTTCATACATGTAATATTTTAAAGACTAATTTTTATATACATATAAAGCTAAAATTAATAAGCTAAATATTCGAAATTATGGAAAGAAAATCCGTAAAACATTTAGAATTATCCATTCAATAGAAAAATATTATCTCTACAAAAATAAACATGCGTCTCTTAAGCGAAAATGTTTAAACTTAACATAAACAATTAATTTTGTTTTCTTGAAGCACATTGCCTGATAATTTGCAGGAGTTCAACAAGTGATAACCTTGTTGATAATAACTTGAAATAAATTAGGAATCATTTCTTAAATTTTATGAACTTCTACTTTAAAAATTGGAAATATGTGGTAGGTTGACTATAATTTAAAAAAATACATGTGCATAAATATATGTGCATATATACGTTTATATATATACTAGAAGATAGCCCGTCAAAATGACGTGTTTGCATTTTTAAAGAATGATAAAAAATTACAACAACTGTGGTCAATCATAGCCACTTTAGGCTGAAACAATTTTGATAAATACAGCGATTAAACTTGGAAAAAGAAAAATCTAAAAAAAAGAAAGAAAAAAAAATAAAAAAAGAAGAAAGAAAGAAAATTTCAACAGAAATCTGCATTTGAAACTATAGCAAAACTATCTGGTAGATGGGGGTGGGGATTATAAATGAAATTTAAAACGCATCCGCGTTTTGCTTAAATAAAAAGTTTTAATTAAATAGTGTTTTTGAAATCGTGAAAAGATTTCAAAGCGAAATAAAATGTAGTGACGTCATTTACAGATCCCACTGTAAATCTGACCATTGAGAACGCTCCATTACGAATATTGAACGGTTTTATTAGTCAGAAAATAGATTGCCTTTAAAATCGGAGGTAACTTTTCAAAATGTTTTTTAAAGATTTGAAATTCTCAAGAGTCATTCACGGCTGTAAAGAAAAAAAATTAAAGCAACCCGAATATAAAAATTTTAACAATATTGCATTTAAAACGCACCTTCGCTTTCCTTTAATAAAGAGTTTTAATTAAATATACACTGTAAAAAATTTGACTCATTTGCTACAGCGTCACTCTACCGCTTTTATAGAAAACGGTTACTTTACTGTGTTATGGAGCATTCTCATTGGTCATAAAAGAGATATTCTATAAAAGCTGTGGAGTGCCGCTGCAGCAAATGGGTCAAATTTTTAACAGTGTACTTTTTGAAATCGTGGAAAGATTTCAAAGCGAAGTAAAATGTAGTGACGTCATTTACAGTTCCCACTGTAAATCTGACCAATGAGAACGCTCCATTACGACTATGAAACGTTTTCATTGGTGAATGAGTTTCTTTTTATCGTGGATAGGTTGATCCCGGAATTGTTATACACGGAGGGGTTTTATATATATAATATATATAAAAATGGCGGAACCTGTCTATTCAGTAACCGTAAAAAAATAATGAAATATTCGTTATTTGGCGATTTATCGCCTGTTTGCGATGGAATGTAATTTCAAAAAATATTTTATCTCAAATGCACTTCAAGGGGAAAAAAGTTTCATGTTGAACTTGTTTTGATAAATTTAATTTAAATAACTTTAGTTTTGTAAATTTTAGTTTGTTTTAAGTATAATTTTGTTAAATCGATATTTATATGAATTTGAATTCAAATTTAATCATCAAAATTTGAGATTTAAAACGAAATTCATAATTTATATTAATTAAAATTGTTTCAAGATCAAAGTCCAATTGAGCAATGTCGATTATATTTTGTTGCTGTGGAAACATATAGCTTTATTTTTTTGAATACGCTTAAATATGTGAAGATAATTTTTCTCAATATGATTTTTTTTATCTATGAAAACATTTTTCCAGTGATTAATTAAATAACTATTTCAACAAGTAATATATATATATATATGTAATACAATATGTATATATGTATATATAGATATGTATATAATATATTAAAGTCTCTCATTGTTTATGTTTAAATTCATTAAATACCTTTTACACGCATTCTGAGTTGCATTATAATCGTTTGCTTTTGGCGAGGAAAAGGGTTGCTCGCCAAATCGAGTGACTCTTTCGTCTTTTCACGCAAAATATTCGAAATTATTTTATTTTTCTACATATTTTCTTCTGTGATTCCGCCGCTAATTTTGACTGATCCTTCATTACATACATGAGTAGTTTAATTAGTTTTTTTTTTCTTAAAATTCTGTGTATGCCCAGTATGGAGACCTTTCTTGTTAGTCTGGGAGGACATTTACCAGAATTTTTGTAATGTTATATTCGTTTTATTGATTAGGAGGGGGAGGGGGATATCCGTTTTTAGATGTAACAACTAGTATTTGTGTAAATGTGAGAAATATTAAATATTTCACGTCCTTGCTATGCAATAATTTTATCCTAATATTTATCATGACATGCTATCTTTGAGTGATAGTAAGTCAATTAAAAAAGGTAACAGTGTTGCTAGTGGGCTACTTTTTTTAAAATCCGGATTTCTTGATTGGCACCAGTTTCTTGAAACGGTAAATTACCTTTTGTTTTCGCTTTAATTATCATGTCAATGAATAAGGCAAATTTTATCATTTGTAAAAAGTGGTGCCAATCAAGAATACGAATTAAAAAAAAGTAGCCCATCTGGCAACACTGAAAAGTAATAGGTCCCTTTAATCCCATTCAACAAAATAGGGTACTACTCTGTTATCCCGTCGACCCATTTCGCCAAATTCTACAAATCGCCAAACTAATAGCCAAATTATACATATTGACAAAATTTTTATTTTAAATAACCAAAAAAACAAGTAATTAGTAGAATTTTAATAAAAATACAAATAAAAAGTTGAAATAAAAATCTTTTAATGACATTTTTAACACGTGAATGTCATTGAATGTGACATTAACGATCATCCATTATTGGCATTTAATCTTAAAATTTGGCGATACTTTTTTGGTCGACGGGATAACCTAGTATTACACAAAACAGCAGTTTTGCGAGTAGACTATTTTTTTAAATTAGATTTCATGATGGCCCCACGTTTTTGAAATAGTAAAATTCGCTTTATTCAGTGACACGTTAATTAACCCTTACCGGCACATTGGTCCATTCTGGGCGCACCTAATTCTAATTCCGAACTTTCCAACGGCACCAATAATATCTTAATAAAATTATTGTTTTAGAATGAGAGCTTGGATTAAGCAGTTCTTAATTTCTAAAAACGTTGTTTGTAAATTCTGATGTCAGCCAATGTTTTATCATTTTACGAACAGAACTTGTAAGCTCCGAAAAGGGATAAGTGAAAACAAAGAGAATTTGATTATTTGAGAAATGTGACACCATTTCCTTTTTTTTTCACTTTTGGTAATAACTCATATCATCCACAACATTTTTTCCCCAAATTGATGAGTTTTATAAAATATCATTTGCTTTATAGCTTCAGTATGTATATTTACATAGCTTTTTCTATTAATAAATTCAAATTTTTATTTAACTCTACACTGCACAAATTTTATTTTTAAAACTAACTATTTTTAGGGATTCTGCTCATAACGAGCAACGATCACTAACACCCGTTAAGCATATTCTAAAATCACGTTAATTGCACATGCTTAAAAATATATGTGGAACACGGAATTATAATTAACTGACCAGTGACGATCTTCCTGTAATCCGGGCTTCTATTAGATTCCCCTTTTCTTTGATTTTAAGGTCGATTTAATTGCTTTCACTAAGATACTTAATGACTGTTTTTGTTATTGAATTAATCAGATCAGATAAATATGTGAAAATCTGATTAAATAAAATGACTTAAGTAAAAAATGTTCTTACTTTTTGTATTTTTCTTAAGAAAGCTGTGTTTTAAGTAAAACATTTTGAATGTCTTACTTAATAATTTCGTTTTAAATCTGTTGCAGTTAACTGTTTTTCATGTTTTCTTCATCTTTTTAAGAAGTGGAAATTTTCATCTTTTTAATAATTTATTTTAATCTTCATCTCTTTGATAAGTTATATTTATCAAGTGAAAATAAAACATATAAACTTTTCAACAAACCCATATGAAATCTACATCATTTGAGATTTGAGTATAACTAGTACAAACTGAATGATACGCGTACACTGATACGGAAAGAACTGGTAACTAACAGAGTTCATACACCGAGTCAGGGTTAGAACACAATTTCTCATCTTTTACCACATTCGACTGCATTCTAGCTGCATTAGCAAATTACAGAAACGTAAGCAGCGTTTGAAGTTAGCTTCACTTTGTTCCTTTGCGTATTATACAGTAACGAACAGCGAGTTGCATTTCTAAGTAACGGTTCGGTACCGCGTATATTAGAGAATACCCGTTACTTAGTAACGAATATGCGCGGTTTGCAACAGCCTCTAATTCACATCAGAAATTTTGATAGAAGAATTTATACTAATCAAATCATGAAAAGTCCTTCTTTAACCCTTCCTGGCACGGGCAAAATCCGTTAGCAAAATGAGAAATTAACGACTTTCACCGGAATTAAAAAACGATATTTTAAAATCCTTGATTTAAGCTTTATATTATAAAAACAAAATTTTACTGAAATATTATTGGTGCCGTTTGCATGTTTGGTATAAGGTATCCCGGATTAGTCACAGTGTGCCCTAAAACGTTAAATAAGAAAAGAATACTATGTAGACTTTTGTGGCGAATATAACATTTTAGAATTAAAAGAAAGGCCAAACACGGCAACCCCGTATCGAGATATTTGAGTTAACAAATAGAAGATGCAGGAGAAGAGTGACTGCTACGAAAACTTTGGTGAGACTATATATAATATATTTTTAAATATACCTGGTGACAGATAAATTAAATTTTTCTTAAGTTATACGTTTTAAGTAATTTTTCCATACTTTATATTTTTAATACCTCAATAAATTTTCACTGCCAAATCGCATCAACAAACTTACATAATGTGGAATCTGCCTATTTGAGAAATTTATTAAAAATGGTCGCATTCAGTTCTGAAGAATTAATCGAATATTAAGTTTAAAAACTTCACGCCCTTCTGCATTCCAATAACAATTTACTCATCATAAGAAGATTTTATTCTGTCTCTTAAGCGAAAATGTTTAAACTTAATATAAAAATGAATTTTGTATTCTTGAATTACAATGTCTGATAATTTGCAGGAGTTCAACAAGTGTTGATAATAAGAGGACTACTCGAAATAAATTAGTAATCATTTCTTAAATTTTATGAACTTCCACTTTAAAAATAGGAAATACAGTCGAGTCTCTCTATATCGAAACTCCATACATTGAATTTCTCTATATAACGAATTTTTCTTAGGAACGGTCCCCTTTTCGCATGATTACATTAAAAACAGTCTCTATATAGCGAAATATCTATCTCCATATAACGAATTTTTTCATAAATTGGTCTTAATTTATTCAGTTTTAAAAAAGCTTCAAAACCATATGGAATCAATTTTCCATCATTTATTTTTGATTTATCGTTCAGTGCTGAGATTTTTTTTAAATATTACTTCTCTTCCTGTTCTTTAAATCCAACGAGTTGATCCCTCCTCCCACACATTTTTCAACATCCTTCTCAAAACAGAGTCAATTGGATTGTACATATATAAGAGAGGAATCAATGATAGGCACATAAGAGAGGCCTTCAAATGGAAGAAAATTTTAAATACATTTTTTCATTCCTTGCTAAAATTTAAGGTTTTTTTTTTTTTTTTTTTTTTTTTTTTTTTTTTTTTTTTTTTTAGAGCGTAACAATTTTAAAATCAAAACAACAAAAAATTACAGATTTCTTCGTCTGAAATTAATGCAAGTCTTCCTCATTTTATTTTCATTAAGCTTTCAGATAAATGTCTGTTCTCTTTTTTGAAACTGCGTAAATAATTAAGAAATAAAGTGTTAGGTTAATACTTACTTTTAAACATTTCAAATTCTTAATTAAAGAGATCAAAAATAATATTTGTTCAAAATTTACACATTAAATATGATTTTTAACATCATTCTCTATACATCGAATTTCTCTATATAAAGAATTTTTAACTGGAACGATGGATTTCGTTATATAGAGACTCGACTGTATGTGGTGGGCTGATTATAATTTAAAAAAAATACATGTGCATAATATTCAAAAAATGATTTTTACTCTTAGATTTTTACTTTCTTCTATCTTTACAAGAAGAAAGTATTGAATTTGTGAAAATTTTCGAAATCCGATTTTCGCCGGATTTACACGTTTTAAGGATCAGAGAACCCGGAAAACATGTTTCTACAAAAAGTCTGTCTGTGAATCTGTCATATCTGTATGGGACAAAAATTATGTGGGCGTTCTAATAACTAAATTCACAAAAGAAAGTAATGAAAACAAAGCAATCCATTCAAGATAATAGCACACTTCAGACAATTTGATAAAATTTAGAGCTAAGAAAGTATTGTAAAAAGAATAAACTCTAGAAAATTTTAGAACATCCGATTTAAAAACATTTGTTATTATTTAAAATAAACGAATAGATGCAAATAAAATTACAAATAGGGTTACTGTGGTTTACATTTTTCTCATTCTTCATAATTTTATATTACTTTCGACGTTTTTAATGCCTTCATTGTGTAAATAAATTGACATTTTATCCAATTCATGCAACAAACATTTCTTTATGAAACATATACAAAAGATTTCATTCTATGAATTTCAATCGATGAATTGTCATTTTCCACGATTCATTAACTCCTTGGGGATGAGCGACACGTATACGTGTTGCATTATCACCAGAATATTAGAATAAAAACCTTTTATTTTCAAAAAAAAAAAAAAAGCTTTTATTTATTTTGAAATAAATTTTTTTATAATTCCCGGTACCGATCACTGATTCACTGAATTTTCTGAAGAGTAGCACTTTGCCCCAAAAAGGAAAAGCTTCTAGAACCATACGATGTTTCCTTTTGATTATTTAGAAGCGATAAACGTCAACTCAATAAAAGATCGTGCATACTTTCAGCCGCCACCCAGTGATTTACTGGAGTTGAGACACAGAATGGTACATGCTATTTCTTCCATCACGCCGAATTTGTTACCTACAGTGGGGGAAGAATTGGACTGGTGCTGGATGTATGTCATATAACTAAATCTATAACTATAGAATATTTGTAAGAAAAGCTTCAATTTGATGCATGGTTTGCTCTAAATAGTTTAAATTAAACTTTTCTAATAACCATTAACTACGTAAGGGAGAGTGGTATACCTTGGACATGTGTGTATCTCGGACCTCTGCTAATTCTAGCTTTACTTGTTTAGATCAAAGAACATTTGTTTACTAAACATATGCGACCAGAGCTCTCATTTAAGTACTTGAAATTTATTTAGAAGCTCAAATAATTATTAAAGTTTTATAAAAGGAAATTCACCTTTTAAAACTAAATTTTTCTTAGGTATTTCTGTGTTATTTTTTATATTAAAATATATTAATTTTTTTTTTTAATGAGGATTATGCATCATAAAGCAATGTTCTAGCTACTACACCATATGCTATAAACAAAGTTAGGTTTAACCATAACATCATGATTGGCAGTTTTGTTTTTAAGTGTCAAGTGGTGTACTTTGAATATAATAAAGTGGTGTACCACCACCTAAATATCATTTCAGATAATAAAATCCATATTCTCAAAAATCATTTAAAATTCATGTAAAATATTTTCTTTCAAATTAGTATTTTATTTAAAAATACTAATTAACCCTTTCCGGCACAGGCAAAATCTGTATTAAAATGAGAAATTATCGACTGACACCGGAATTCACAAGCGAATTTTTAAAATATTTAAAATTTCTTAATTTAAGCTTCTATTGTAAAAGCAAAATTTCACTAAAATATTACTGGTGCCGTTTGCAAGTTTGGAATTAAAATTAGGTATCCCAGACTGGGCACAGTGTGCCGGAAAGGGTTAAGTGCGTCGTAAAATTTAAAATGTATTTTCGATAATAACTAAATGTTTATGGTTTAAGGTGAACATATGCAGGGTTCTCGTTGGCTTTTGGTCAGTATTAGGAATTTAGCAAATAAGAACTAGAAAACAATAGCCAAATTAAAAATGCGCATAATGTTACTCATTTATTTTCCAAAACAAAGAGACTGCTTTGCTATTTGCACTGCTTCTCTGACAGTCGGGGATTTACGTTACGTCTATGGAAGCTACCCTTCTTCAGGCTTTATTTACTTTGGAACTGCTTCCGCCAAAATGAACATTGGCCAGTAAAAATTAATAGCATTTTTTGTCATTATATTTGATTGGTATTTTCTATTAATGAGGCGTTTAAATAAATATAATTTTTCTACGTCAATTTATTGGGGAAAGTTGAAAGTGGTGATTGCGAATGCCATGTGATTGGGGGTTACAGTTGAAATTTCACTATTTTAAAGATATGTCTGTTCCTCTTTCTTAATAGTTCCATGGTTCGCAGTCGTCGTTAGCTCTTTTACAAGGGATCGCATGTAGTGTAAGATGTATCCATTGATAATAGACAAGTTATAAATTTGAGTGGGCGTCAGGATCTCCAGATTTGATTCTGGCAGTTGGTTGTGCGGAAAATACCGCTTTGCTGTTCCCGTCTTTTGGCCAATTTATCACTTAACCCATTGAGGTGCACCGTTTGCAGTCTGCAAACGGTTAATTTTAGCGCTCAAACTGCCAACTGGCACCAATAATTTTTTAGTACATAGTATTTAGTAGTAATTTCCGACCTCAAAATATATGTGAAGGAACGATTTTGATTATTTTCAACTAAATGTGTTCATAAATTGCGGTGGGAATTAGTTGTATGAATATTTTTAGAGTGCAAACGCCTTGCCCATGAAAGGGTTAAAATAAGTAGTATTGGCGTTCTCTATGTAGCGTTTAATAAGATAAGCAAATGATCAAAATCAGAAATTGTTACATAATTTTTAGCGCAAAAGGCAGACAAGTGGACACTTAGAAAACAAAAATCTTATCTTTTATTATATTAATCTGAAAATTTGATTTATTAATTTGAAATTTTAATCTTTTCAAACCCCCAAGGTTTATTTACACTGTCAATAAATTCGTCAATATACACTAAATTATTTTTATTGTTTCACAAATAATTTACGTACTCCCGGGAAACACATTTGATCCGTGAGTTCATTCCGAACGTCTAAAAAAGAGAAAGAGATTATGGGAGTCAATTAGTAATAAATTCAAATTTATTTTTAAAATGAAAAAAGAAATCTATAGATTGAAATGTCTAATTTAGTTGAAAAAGGCAAAAATGTTTTCGAATTTAAAAATAAATAACAATTAATTTCTTCATGCAAACAAAAATACTCTCAATTTATTATTTAAAGTTGCTAAGATGAATAAAGTTGAACTTATATAGTTATTTATAAATAAATATTCGCATTTAAAATAAACTTTCAATGAACACATTTAAAAGATATCTTAATTAAAAAATTAAATACAAAAAAAAAATCGATATTTTTTCAAAATAATCTTATCAAATAAAAATAGAACACACATATTTTACCTCTAGTAATCAATGTAAATATATTTAAAATCCGCATTTTTATGTTATATTAAAACCATCGTATAAAAATTGCAGCCACAATCTCATTAAAGATGAAATCTTCCCGAAATAAAATTCCTAATCAAAAGCTTTTTAACGAAATGGCAGTGTTGCCAGTGGGCTACTTTTTTAAAATTCAGATTTCTTGATTGGCACCACTTTTTTGAAACGGCAAATTACCTTTTGATTTCGCCTTAATTATCATGTCATTGAATGAAGCACATTTTATCATTTGTAAAAAGTGGTACCAATCAAGAATCCATTTCGCAGTGTTGCCCATCTGGCAACACTGCGAAATGGATCAATCCATACCCATATGAAGTGAACTCAGTTACTCATTTCTAAGCGGTTTACTGCTGTACAAGTCTAGCCCCATGCTAGCGCGTTCGCCTTCCAACGCTGGGGCCGAAGGTTCGATCACCGTGTCTGCTGCTTTTACAATTTCCAAACTTTCTTGAATTTACGGATATTTTACCTCTCTGAACGGACAAAAAAAAAAAATAAACGGTTATTCGTCAATTGAAAGAAAATTACAGGCAGCACTGCTGACAATAAATTCTCCGAAACAGGAAGAAAGTTTTTTTGAGAGTGTATGTACTTTTTTTTCAGTTATGGACTTGTAACTAACTGATAACTAAAAAAATTGAACAGTGAAAGAAAATTTTTATTTTATTTTATTTTATTTTATTTTTATTTTTATTTTATTTTATTTTATTTTATTTTATTTTTTTTTTGTACAAAAATTTTTAGAATACATGAAGACTAGGAAAGTACATTTTCAGAGTTCGTACGGGTCTTGGAATTTCAAGATCAGGAAATTCTTTAATACCAGTATTTTCTTATTGTAGATACTTCTTTTAACAATAATGGTACCCGTACAAACACTGATCTCGTGATAATTACTAAGGATTTTTTTGTATTATTATTTTTTATTATTACAAAAACATTAGAAAACATAAAAATATACATATTTAGTATTTTTTATTACTAATGTACCCTACAAATGATATCTTAACGCTCATTAAAATTATTTATCTTTTCATTTTTGTACATTTTGCGCATTTCTGCTGGAAATCATTTTTATATAACACGTAGCTCACTAAATAAGTGCTGTAAGAAACAAATTGCAATTTGATATAATTCTGCAATCGGTTAGGCTCCATTCACATCAATTTCTTTATTTTTAACATTATTTACATTCGTGAAATAAATTGTAAATATATGTATCCTATAAGATACATCAGGTTTCAAGAAGTTAATACTAATACATTCAGATTTTTTAGGTAAGTTTTATAAAAAAATGTTTAATGTGTCTTTTAAATATGTCTTTTCTGTTTTTTAAACGTCTTTGTGTCTTTTAAACACATTCTGTAATGCAATTTCAGGTAAGATCCGAAATATATTCAAGTAATATTAATCCAAATAAACACTCACGAATGTTCTAGTGTTAATGCTATATAATTTATTATATTATTTATGAAGGTTATTTTATATTATTTATTCTATTTCAGTAATGAAAAGTATAAAAATGTATATTTTAACAGACACCGGAAAAAGTATGGTGTAAATGTAAATTACATTAATTATTTGAGAAGCAGGGAAACATATTATTTAAAAATATATTATGTTCATGATATCGTGCTGTTTTAATGTGACAGCATGTCATTTAGGGAAAAGAAGCTCGTTATAAAAGATTGCTCGCTCTGAATGCATTTGCAGTATTGCCACATGGGCTCCTTTTTTAATTCAGATTCTCGATTGGCACCACTTTTTACCAATGATAAAATGTGCCTTTTTTTATGGCATGATAATTAAGGCGAAAACAAATGGTAATTTACCGTTTCAATAAAGTGGTGCCAGTCAAGAAATCTCATTTTTTTAAAAGTAGCCCACTGGCAACGTTTTGTATACGTGGATAGTGTCTCTTCTGGAATTCAGTGTTGCCAGATGGGCTACTTTTTTCAAATTCATATTCTTGATTGGCACCAATTCTTACAAATGATGAAATGTGCCTCATTTAATGACCGATTAATAAAGACGAAAACAAAGGGAATTTTACCGTTTCAAAAAAGTGGTGCCAATCAAGAAATTTTAATTTAAAAAAAGTAGCCCACTGGCAACACTGGAATTAGGTGTCTGCTTTTCTAGAGGGAGCATCCACACGTCTGTGATGATTGACAGAAAGCGTGTTTCTAACATTTTGTATATTTAAAATAATAATTCGTAACAACATTATTTAACTTTTTCAGGGGCGTCGAAATACATTATATCCAATCTAATTTAAACAAGATTCGCAGCAGTAACTTTTAACCCCATGAGGGGTGGTCGGATATATTTTATTCCACCTAATTCAATCGGGATTCTCATCAGAAACTTTTTTAACGAAAATTTTTATTTTATCTTTGGTTGCAAAATGTTGAAAATTTTCCTTTCCTTATTTGAGATCAAAAATTTTTTATTATTTCTGTGAGAATTAAGTATTACAGAGACACATTTGACTGCCTCTGAAAGGATTAAAACGCCAGCTTTCAGATACTGACGTTGTTAAAACTGCTTTATTGTGAAACACTACCGTAATTTCCGGTGTATAAGCCGCGGATCAAAAAAATCTTTTTCGACCCAAAATTTTTTGAAAATCAAATATAACTTGTTAGATCGCCGTAAATATTTGTCTTCCATCCCTAAATAAGATTTCTGGGTCCAAAAAGAATTGTTTGATCCGCGGCTTATACACCGGAAATTACGGTACTTAAATATGCAGCGCAATATTCAAAAACGCAGTTGAATATGAAAAGTATATTTAACAGAAATACATTTTTTCGTTTTGATTATTTTAAGATATTTGTTTCATTTTCCTTTAAAAATTGAAGGTAAAGGAGTTGTTTTTAACATTGCTAAAAAGTATTCGTGTCTTCAGTTTTTCTGTCTGAATGTCCGTGCACTAACTCTCGTATGGCTCTGTAATTTTATTAAGTAATTAACATATAGCAAGAACTATCTCTATTAAAAATAAAATGTATAATAATGATAGTTTACTTACCGGGACAGTGAAATATCTATTCTAGTGTCTATCTTTTTTTCTGTAAGGTATGATATTTAGACTTAGTTTTACAATAAACTTAAGTCTTGCTAGTCATAATTTTTCATGATTACATTCATGAAATATTTTAAATTAAAGTAAGAGAACATGCACATCTATTTAATTACTAACTTCCACCCAAAACATTTCTGCATAAAATCGACGTTAAATGATACGTCTCACAGTTACAATAAAATCAATAACATATTTTTTTTTACTTTTTTCTATCTACAATAGAATAAACTTTTGGAGTAGATTTTTTTGGGGGAATAACCGGTGTTCATTGGATGTCTTCCAGCATGATATACTAAAGTCATTTTTACGTAAATCCAAATATAACGTGATGTGTTCACTTGAAAAAATTTAGATTTTTGTTAGAATTTTATTATGAAAACGATCCCTTAAGCATTTTATTTTTAACAAAATTTGGACGAATACTTGATTTTCAATCGACTAGCTATTTTATATATTTCCGAAACGATTTGGTGATCAAAATGTAACTCAAAATATAAACTTAACTCCGATAATAATTTTCGAAAATGTGAAATGACTAATAGAACGTGCTGTATTTTACTTTAACAGATATGCTGACACCTTTACAAACAATATTACCGTTAGAAATACTTTTTCGCATTTAACAGCTGCCAACGTATTTGAAATGCTTTATCTAATTTGGTTTTTTTTTTTTTTTGACGTCTGCAGTCTTTCCATGCTTTTACTCACTTAAATGGACTCATGTTATTCATGTATGTTGTGGATTGTTAATGTCATATTTTGTATTGAAAATGGAAATTATTTTGCAGTCCGTTTACGTATACAAATGAATTCGGTTACATTATTGTCTTTATACAAAAATCGTGTGCAATGTACTTTAAAAATGTATAATTTGAGATAATGGAATTGAACTGTAAAAAATGACAGATTTTAATTAATCTACTAAAATCTAGGAGAGACTGAGGATGAAAGGGGCACTGAAAATCTCAGGAAGAAAATAAAACATATGAAGTTGCAACTATGGCTCAGACAATTGCGATTATTGTTCTGTTTTAATAAACCTCTAAATAAACCTTATATATATTGTTAGCAGTTGTAGCGTTGTAAATGGTGAAAGCAAAACATGTTTTTGAAATAAAAATGTAAATTTTGATCTTGTCTTTCTTTTTTTTCCTTTCGAAATGAATATTATGATTAGTATTACAGTATTTGTGTTATTTAGCATTTTCACCCTTTGTGGCGCAGGGCAAGTTCATTGCTTAAATGTCGAAATTAATAACTAACACCGGAATTCAAAAACAACTTTATTTCTAAATAAGAAAAAATGTATTTGACGCATTCAAAAAACCGTAATTTTTTTGTGGAAATTCCGGGGCCAACGTGGCGTTTGGGAATTAAAATTAAGTGGTTTCATAGATATAACACCGCGTCGCAAGGGGATAGAGTATGCACTTTATGCTTATATTGTTCTCTGGTTTCTCCAGTTCATTTTATTCTATAAAATATGCCATGCCTGAATACATTTTTAAAATTTCTGTTTGGTGGGTATGGCGTTGAAAGTTTCAAAAACTGGGGACTGAAAGAAAGATTGTTGAAGGGACCAGCTAATATGATAACAAAACTTGGTGAAAGCTGTTTTCGCACATAACGTCAGCTTCCTGAAGGTAAATTTCCTGCATGAGGTAAGGTTGCATTCTTACTTTAATAATTTTAGTTCAACTAAGGTTTATGTCCGCAGACGGCGCGTTTGATGTTAACGAGTTTTCCAGTTCAACTTCAGTCCAAATGTAGAACATCAATCTTTCCCTTCAGTATGGTTTAAGAAATTTATCTCCATGGCCAGTGTATCTTCCCTATGTTCTATTGTCAGTAAACCGCGAGTGGGGAGTAAAGAAAAGGGAGTTCAAGGAATTCAGTTCAACTTCAGAGTAGTCAGGTCTGTTTTGGCCTTAACTCTGACGCATGTAAGGAGGTAACGCTGTTGCTTCTGCATGAGTAACTTTGTCCAACAGTATTAGTTTTCCATTGAAGAATCACAAATACTATTACTCGGAGCTGTCTCATATCAAAGGCTTGAACTTATTCATAAAAACTGGTCAATGACCGCAGAATTTTTTTTAGACAATTGAGCATCAGCTAAATATTCTAGTTGTTCCAAAACTTATACTGCACTTCTAATATTTGATTATCAATATAAATATAAAGACAATAACTTTTGCAAAAGATAATGGAAATGTTTCTAGTGGACTATTTATTTTTAAATTCTGATTTCTTGTTTTGCAGCGCTTTCTTTTAATGTGAATTTTTTTTTATTTAATGGCATATTAATTAAGGCGAAAACAAGGGGAATTTTAACGTTTCAAAAAAGTGATGCCAGTCATGAAATCAGGATTAATAAAAAATAGTTCACTGGCAAGACTAGATAATAAAATGATTACGATGACAATCTTGTCGCATTTTATCCATAAGCAGGAGTTAATAGAGTCTAACTTCAGTAACTTAACCCTTGGCACACAGTTGTCTCTGCTGCGGAGACATCATCTTTTCTTGCAAAATTCGTTTTTGTCATCAGTAATAAAGGAAAATAAATTTGCCTTATTTAATCTGGGCATTTTTAAAATTGTGCACTTGAAGGAAACTTCTTTTAAAAAAGTGGTGTTGGCCAAATAAAATTTGTGTAAGAGACGCCGGAGAACGAAGGGTTAAACTTATTCCCTGACCTCTCACCCCACAGTTAATGATATTTTGATGAAGTTACCTAAATTCATAATTGAAAGTAAGATTGCTTGTTTATGTTTTATCATATGTTGCAATACATTTCATTTTTATTTGTATGTTATCTTTTATTTTTGAATAATCTAATCGCAGATAAAAAGAAAAAAAATATTCTTAAATGTGTCCCTGTTAACCCTTTAAATCACCTTCCATTCCATACAGTGAAGTCAAAAGGACAATTTCTCCCAATTTTTATAAATGCGTACAGATTTTAACCCCTTGCGGCGCGGTGGTATATCTATGAAACCACTTAATTTTAATTCCCACACGCCACATTGGTGCCGGAATTTTTGTAAAAAAAATTTTCGCCTATTGAATTAATGCAAAATAGCTTTTTCTTAATTAAAAATAAAATTGCTTTCAAATTCCGGTGTCTGTCATCAATTTCAACACTTAAGAAAAGAATTTGATCTGCGCCTAAAAGGGTTAAATTACTGTACTCGAGGATAATAGGGTTTTTGGGGTTAATTGGGTAAAATAGTCCTCCAGTGTTCGTGGCCGGGATGGCTCAGTTTCAGCCAATGCATCCCTGGTTCGAATTCTGCCCGGACTTTTTTCACCCAAAATAATAGAAATTTACATCGCTTATAATTAATTTACAGATTGTAAAATCGTGTCATAAATTATTCTAGTATAATAGATCCCTATTATACTAGAATAATTTACTAGTATCAAATCAAAGTTTTAAGACAACAACTAGTCGCAAACATGAGAATGCCATCTTTTAATATCATTATTTAAAAATTTATTAACAAAAAAAGTCCCTTTCATCCCCACTCTCCCCTAAAGGAATTAATCATACAGAGAGTAACATACAGCGTGAAATGCAAACGTGCTATTTGTGTGTCCTTGTAATTGTCACCAACAGCAAGTGTCACCTAAACATTTTTTTTAAAGCAAACGGCATTTAATGTATAAGAATGTGGGAAATATTCTCTGCTGCACCTGAATTGTAACTGTATTTTCTCTATTCTTCTCTATTATGTCCAGCCCTTGGGGATGAGCTACACGTATACGGGTCGCAAAAAGGCTTAAGAATCCTTGTTTATTACCACCTATAAAATTATACTGTAAAATTTGCCTTACTCAGTGGGAGCATTTTCTCGATTTAAAATGGAATAAATTTCTGTTTTTTAAAACCGGTTACAAAACATTCAAAATTTCATAAAAGGCTCCCGTCGCGAAGGGAATAAAGGAACTCGGCATTCGAGATTAAAAACGAAATGAAAAGTAGCGGAGCTGTGTGAGGAAGAGAAAGAAGTAAATAGATTTTTTTCAGCGATGGAGGTGAATGTTTTGTAAAAGTACAAACGGGGGACGAATTCGGCAATTCAAAAGGAAGTTGGAAAGAGACTTTTAAAAACTGCTAAATATTTACAACGTATGGTTGTTAGTTAAGACTGTTGTAAAAAACTGCGGAAAATAAGTGCAATATTTTATTTTTTTTTTTTTTCGTTTTGTCTATTCGTTTATAATAAATGTTAATGTTGGAAGTAATTTTAATCTTAAATATGGTATTGCCCATCCTACAAGATAAATGTAAAATAAATTTCGTTACTTTCAAACATTTCCCTTGTTAGTATTGGAAAATGCGCCACGAACGGTTCAAATGATCCCTGCACCCTTTAACACTTGACGTGAACGCTAATGGTAGGCGTGATTGCGGAAAGTGTTACATTCTGAAATTGAATAAATTGGCCAGTTTGAGTTGCTTTGACCACTGAGTATGGCACTTTAATACTTCCTAAGAACTGGGTTACAAGTATGTTCTCCACTTTTAATTTAACACTTTCAAAACCATACCAGAAATTTTAAACGAAGAATTTCTACTTGGAAAAAAAATGTCTGCAATTTAACCCTTTAATTCCCATGATAGCATACGTTCAAAAAATTATGTAGTTCAGAAAATCTGATTTTACACCAGTAAAATTCAATGGCTAATTTCATTTTAGGGTCATTCCATGTCAATTCAACCAGACCTTGTAACCCGACCCACAGGGATTTTGATGAAACTTTGAGTACACACTAATTCTATCATGAAATGATTCCATCAGAAATTTTTCCTTCCTAGACCTCATTGTTTGGGAGATATGGGGGATCCAATTCTTGGGGGTTTCTCAAATCTCAGATTTCTTAGTCTGTATACTGAGATTGCAGTTCCATTTTCAAAAAATTGTTTCTCTGGATCTAAAACATGAATCATCCTAAAAATATCACTGTAAGAAGATAAAAAGATGCAGATTTTAATAAAAAATATTTAAAAAATTTGCTTGTAATATTTAGGATAAAAAAAAGTCAGCCAAAAATGAGAGTTATGGTTATTTTTCCAAATTTTTGTGACTTCACGAAAAAGGCTGTACACAAAAAGGCAAATTAAATTTCCAATTTCTTTTTGTTTTAAATAAAAGTTTACACTTTGGGCTTTCTATCTATGAAATAAAAATGATGTGTTTCGCATGGCTTATGCAAAAATTTTGGGTACTTTCCAATTAGCCGGATAAGTGCTTTATTTTTATATATTACATATGCACACAAAAAAGCAAATTTAATTTTCCATTTATTTTTATTTTAAATAAAAGTTTATACTTTGGGCTTTCTATCTATGAAATAAAAATGATGTGTTTCGCATGGCTTATGCAAAAATTTTGGGTACTTTCCAATTAGCCGGATGCATGTTTTATTTTTACAAATTACATATGCAAACAAAAAGGCAAATAAAATTTCCAATTTCTTTTTGTTTTAAATAAAAGTTTACACTTTGGGCTTTCTATTTGTGAAATAAAAATTATGTCTTTCGCATGACTTATGCAAAAATTTTGGGTACTTTGCACTTAGCCGGATGCATGTTTTATTTTTATATATTACATATGCACACAAAAAGGCAAATGAAATTTCCAATTTCTTTTTGTTTTAAATAAAAGTTTACATTTTGGGCTTTCTATTTGTGAAATAAAAATGATGTCTTTCGCATGGCTTATACCAAAATTTTAGGTACTTTCCAATTAGCCGGATAAGTGCTTTATTTTTATATATTACATATGCACACAAAAAAACAAATGAAATTTCCCATTTCTTTTTGTTTTAAATAAAAGTTTACACTTTGGGCTTTCTATCTATGAAACAAAAATGATGTCTTTCGCATGGCTTATGCAAAAATATTGGGTACTTTCCAATTAGCCGGATGCGTGTTTTATTTTTACATATGTACATATGTATAGATCTATATAAATGCAGATGTATTATACATGTACATATGTATGTATATATACAGTATATTGATATATATATGTATAACACTGGTGCCCGTCTAACCGAAAAGTACCAAATTTTGCCTTGTTTTGAGAATCTGCACCAATTAAGAGAAAAAAAATCTGACTAAGTTTAGCTGTGGTACTTAAATAATTACTGGAATTTCTATGAGTTATTGAATTTAATGTTATTTGATGCATGGTTTTATAATTTGCAAAGTAAAATTTAGGCTTTGTTTTTTCTGATTAAAAAAAGATGTTACTGTAATATGTTTCCCCATTAAATTTTGTGAATGGTCCATATATTTAGTTATTTAATAATGGGCAGTTTTTGCTAATCTAAAGAATCTCTTACTTTTATTTTCAATAATTAAACTCAAAACATTTTTTTTTGTACAGTATAAAATAGATAATTTTTTCTCCTCACATTTCCATTCTTTCTTTCGAATGCTTATATATTAATTATTTGTGTTTAAAAAATGTTCAAAACCTTGTATTTCCTGTCCTTGGTTAATTTTAATCAGTTTAAATATTTATATTGGCAAGTTTAAATACACAAATGTTTAACAGAACTTAAATTTGTTTCTATAGTCTGAAAGATTTAAGTGCACCTGCCTTGTATAAACACCTTCTGATAAAGGCAGGGTAATGATGACGTTAGTATGAAAGCAGATGTTTTGAAATCAATTTAATAAAATTATTGTCATTCTGTTGTTTTTTATCATAGAAGAAGGATCTAACTTTTACTGTGCTACTAAAAATATAATCTGATTGTTACATACTTTATAGTTTATGATATGTATAAATATTTTTTTGCTTTATTGTTTTAATATGGAGCCTGATATTAAACCTTCTACTAGTCTTCAGGCTTGCAGTATTGTAATATTAACTGGTTTAGAATGTCACAAAACTAGCTATAGAAATAACAGAAAAATAGACTACATTGATAATCTCTGTGATTCAGAAAAAGAACTTTTATTAGTTAGGACTATTGCATTTATAAAACAAAAATTAAGTGAAAACCGTTTGATTAATGTATGTGAGCATCACAGAATTTCGCTCTTAATGAAATATGAATTATATAAATGTGGAGATCCATTTAAGCGGCATAAAAAGCAAGTGAAAAAAGCAATTAGGGCAGTTAATAGAGATTTATATACGGCCGAAAAAGTAAACCAAAGTTGAAAGTTATGATTATTTTTCCGAAATTTTGTGACTTTATGAAAAAGTCTCTACACAAAAAGGCAAATGAAATTTCCAATTTGTTTTTGTATCAAATAACATTAAATTCAGTAACTCATAGAAACTCCAGTAATTATTTAAGCACCACAGCTAAACTTAGTCAGATTTTTTCCCTTTAATTAGTGCAGATTTTCAAAACAAGGTAAAATTGGTACTTTTCGGTTAGACGGGCACCAGTGTTATACATATATATATCAATATACTGTATATATACATACATATGTACATGTATAATACATCTGTATTTATATAGATCTATACATATGTAAAAATAAAACACGCATCCGGCTAATTGGAAAGTACCCAATAATTTTCCATAAGCCATGCGAAAGACATCATTTTTATTTCATAGATAGAAAGCCCAAAGTGTAAACTTTTATTTAAAACAAAAAGAAATGGGAAATTAAATTTGCTTTTTTGTGTGCATATGTAATATATAAAAATAAAGCACTTATCCGGCTAATTGGAAAGTACCCAAAATTTTTGCATAAGCCATGCGAAACACATCATTTTTATTTCATAAATAGAAAGCCCAAAGTGTAAACTTTTATTTAAAACAAAAAGAAATTGGAAATTTAATTTGACTTTTTGTGTACAGCCTTTTTCGTGAAGTCACAAAAATTTGGAAAAATAACCATAACTCTCAACTTTGGCTGACTTTTTTTATCCTAAATATTACAAGTAAATTTTTTAAATATTTTTTATTAAAATCTGCATCTTTTCATCTTCTTACAGTGATATTTTTAGGATGATTCATGTTTTAGATCCAGAGAAACAATTTTTTGAAGATGGAACTGCAATCTCAAAATACAGACTAAGAAATCTGAGATTTGAGAAACCCCCAAGAATTGGACCCCCCATATCTCACAAACCATGAGGTCTAGGAAGGAAAAATTTCTGATGGAATCATTTCATGATAGAATTAGTGTGTACACAAAGTTTCATCCAAATCCCTGTCGGTCGGGTTACAAATGGGGGGAAAATTGGTTGAATTGACATGGAATGACCCTTTATTTAAATATGAAATCTGTTATTAATTACACCAAAGGTTGCCGTTTTATTTTTCTGGTGGGAATAGAAATATACGAATCAAAACATAGCAAAATATCTCGGGCGGTTTGGGACGCAGACGGTTAATAAAGAAAGCAGTGCTATAATAAGAATTTTTGGTGTGAATTTAAAATTTCGGAATGAAAAAAGAGGGCAAAACTTGTAAGCCAGCCGACGGTCGCTGAGGCGAACGATGATATCGATGGCGATTTGATATCGAACAAATAAAAATAAAAAGGAGACAAATAGGGATATTTTTTCGACATTTGTAAGGTTCGTATTAAAATAAATGTTCGTAATATATAAAAATAAGAAATAGATGGAATAAGAACAAAATTACCGAAAATAATAAGCAAACGCAAAGAAAGTCTAAATACATATCATTACAAGGATTTTAATTCGCTTTTGGATTTTTCTGTGAAAAATTATTCAATTTTATTTAATCTAACTGACAGATATACAATTTTCTAAATTTCACCGTTTTTTTTCATGTATAAGAACAACTCAAAATTACCTTCTATTATGAACATCCTATTAAGGCACAAAATCAACAATGAAAGAAATTACGCAATTTCATTCATCATCAAAATTTTCTCCGGAATTTAGAGCAGTGACCAATTAAATTATAGGCTCAAAATTCTAATTACGCAAAACAGAATGTACCTTCGTATCAATACTTTTCTTGCGATTTTTGTCATTTAAAAATATTAATGTACACAAAAAGGTAATTAAATTTATAAAATCATACAAATATGAAGTTCATGTAAGGTTCATTCATCGCGGGCGCGGGCTGCGCGAGTCAGCTAGTTTTTATAAAAAGCAAAAATGAAAAGACCTTTTCCCCAAAATTAAGAAATGATGGGACCCATTGTTTGTAATTTGGCTGATTGGTAGTGGAATATTTCCTCCGGGGATTAAAGACCTATGCCAAGTTTTTGGTGGGTGCCCCGGGTAGGTGATTACCCCCTCCCGTAAATTAGAGCGGTAGAATCGATTTATAGAGCACGCTGTACAATCGCAGATTAATCACGTGAGCCTTTCCAATCGCTGTTTCATCAGTGCTGTGATATTTTTAAAAAAACAGAGTCGCTTGTCGCCCCCAGTATTACCTACTCTACGGTATCAATCTATGCTTTTATAATCTAGTCTATGGTGAAAGGAGCAAAACATATTAAACGAAAGGCTCTCTCCATCACTGAAAAGTTACAAACTATAAATCAATACCATGCCTAAACTGTCTCAAATAAATCTGCATTCGCCAAAAAAAAGAAAAAATTAAAAATTAAAAAAAATCATATTTTAGTCAACTTTAAGGACTTTGCTGTGGTTGGTGGAAAAAATAACAATAAAATAAAAAACCGCCAAGTTTGAGGACATGGAAAAAGCCCTTCACGAGTGATTCGTTCAATCGCGATCTACGAATATCTCAATAAGCAACTTGTTAATAGAAGAAAAAGGTTTTGAAATCGCAGCAAAAATGGGATTGCTAGATTTCAATGCCTGAAATGGATAGCTGGATCGATTTAAAACTCGGTACGGCATAAAATTCAAGCAAGTGTGCGGTGAATCAGCTGCAATCAAATTGTAGATGTTCACTGTTGGAAAATTAATGTGCTTCCACAGCTTGTAAAAACTACTCTAGTCAGGATATTTATAATGTGGACGAATTTAGGCTTTTTTACAAACTGACACCCAATAAAACAATGGCTATGAAAGGAGAAAAATGTCATGGGGGCAAATTAAGCAAAGAGCGTCATACTATTCTACTCGGTGCCAGCTCTGATGGATAAGATAAATTAAAGCTGCTAGTTATAGGAAAATCACGCAACCTGCGATACTTTAAAAATGTCAAGAATTTTCCCTCCTTGTACGAAAGCCAGCACAGAGCTTGGATGACGGGCAACATTTTTTCAACATGGCTTCGTAATTTTCATCGGTGCTTGAGAAAAGAATCGCGCCATGTGTTATTGCTTGCGGACAACTGTTCTGTGCATCCAAAAGATAATAAAGGCCTGAATAATGCTTAAGTAGAATTTCTACCTCCAAATTCGACTAGTGTCACCCAGCCAATGGACCAAGGAATAATTAACAGCGCCAAAATAAATTAGAAGACTCGCGTCGTACGGCGATATCTTCACCAAATGGAACACTGCAGCAATCCTTCTTGCTATGACGCTATGAGTGTCGCCCAATTACCGTCCTCGACGCTATGCACATGCTTACTGCACATGGGAGAGTGTCACGCCAAAATCAATTACAAATTCCTTTCACAAAGCTGGTTTCGGAAGTAGCGCGGACATCATTTACACAAAGCGAACCTCGCACCCTAATGTTGAAGAAGATTGGCTGGTCGCACAAGGAACTGTAGGGGAAATTTTTGTCGATTTAATCACGTTTATTAATATCGAGAACGATCTAGTTACCTTCGAACTTACAAATCTGAATGATATTATCGCCGACGTAACTGCGGCTGACAAACCGGATGAGGAAGAAGATGATGAACCTGTGCTTCCGGCCCCATCTGCATTCTCCAAAGTTAGAGAGGCATTCGGTGTCCTAAGACAATATTTGTCGTCATTGGACGAAGGCAATCAACAAGCAAACTTTATCACTACCTAAATAAGGAGGGAAGTATCATGGTGACGGCGCGACCGCGTGCCTAACTGGACAAAATTGATAGCTACTTTTTCAAAAAGTAATTTTTATAAATTTATTGATTTCAGTAAATTTTTTTAATTGACTTTTTATTATTATCAACACTATTTCTTATCGCATCTATCTGTTCTGTATAGCTAACAAAGATTTTAATTTTGTTAACGTTAGTTTTAGTTAACATTTTGTGTTCATCATATACAATTTTATGTGTCATACATAATAAATCTAAATCTGTAAAGACATTGGATTTTTACTTGAGAAACTAACGATTATTTGAATTTTCAGCTTCAAACGTTCCTGCTTAATAAACACATAATGATTAAATAAATAAAATGTCTTTTTATGTCTTAAAAACGCTAAAAAATTGGCAATAAATGTGTTTTTTCCTCATAGATTATTATTAGATAGACCAATTCGCGATCTTCAGTTAATAGGCGAGCCCGTTTAATATGCGAATTCTTATCGGACTCCTGATTCGCGTATTAACGAGATTCGACTGTACCATATTATATAAAAATGGGGAAAATGTTTATGATTTCCAAAAATGCGCTATAAATATACATATATATTCGAGTAAAAGCTTTTTTCAAATTTATCAGATGCTTCCAATTTCGGTATTTCACCGAATCTCTTTGCCCAAGCTTCTGTGATATATAGCTTGTGTGTTAGATAAATAAATATAGATACAAAACAACACCCTGAAAGTCTTCTGCGTGTTTCGTGAAATTTCGAAAAGGAGATAGGTGTGTCTGATGGGCACATTGCGAAATTTAATATTTCAAAATGTTTCCTCTTCCAGTCCCATAATAGACAAGAATTTTGCTTCTAAACGTGATTGTCTGTTTACTTGCCTCTTTAACAGTCTGTTAACCGCTTACGAATCTACTCAAGTTTAACCAAACTTTTTTGACTAAAGTTGTGTTCTAAACCCGGGATTCAGAAAAAACCACAATTGAATTTTAAATACAACTATTTCGCATAGTTATATTCATCTTATTTAATTGCTGAATTTTTAGTTGCATCTTTTATAGTAATAACAGGGCTTCCACTTGGTCCGCTTTTTGAAAACTGTAACGTTTTTGAAAGAAATTCATGGCATGTTTCTGTAACATTTCTAAGAAAATCCCATTTCTCGATCTATTTCTACGAAATTTCTAAACAAAATTTTTCTTTAACCCTTTCCGACACACTGTGCCCAGACCGGGATTCTTTATTTTATTTTATTTATATTTTATAAGATTTTTTGAAGCGAGCGAAATTTCTTCATTTGAAAATCTAGATTGCATAATAAATTGCCGATCAGCAGTTTGTAAAATGTCTCGGTAATTTTTGGGTGTAATGAATTTTTAAGATAGAGTAGAAATTGAATTTCCGTATAAAGCCAGATATTTTTCTATCAAAACGAAATGATAATTTCTGTGAAATATATTTGTTCTTTGCTAATTTTAATTTCTTAACCCTTTCCGGCGCGGGTAAAATCTTTTAGTAAAATGAGAAATTATCGACTGACACTGGAATTCACAAATGAATTTTTTAGATATTTTGAAATCTTTAATTTAGGGTTTTATGGTAAAAGCAAAATTTTACTAAAATATTATTGGTGCCATTTGCAAGTTTGGAATTAAAATTAGGTACAGTGTGCCGGAAAGGGTTAAAGGGTCTTAATTTTTAAATCAAAGGCGATGTTGAAAAAGTATTGTAAATAAACAATAAGTAAACGACAGAAAACCGCTTTTGAAAAAAGTTTTTAGTTATTTTAGCAAACATTTGGTGTCACTGCACCACTAATAGTTTCTACAATTTTTATGTTTTACATCAAAGTTGAAAATTTCTTTTTAACCCTTTAACGTTCATTGGTTTCGCCACGAAACCACAAAATTTTAATTCCGATACGCAACACTGACACCGGTATTTTTATCTAGAAATATCCTTTTTATTATGTATGTGAGAAATCATGTTTTCTTAATTAGAAATATATTTGTTCTTAATTACCGGTGTCATTCATTTATTTCGACATCTTAGCTAAAATGCTATGATCGTTAAAGGGTTAAACAAAACTTTCATTTTCAAAATTTAAAAAAAAATGTTTATTTTAAGTTTTTTCAAACCATTAAAATTCCATCCATAAACTCTTTTTTTAATCTTCTTTTTTTTAATGAATATTTAGTCTAAATCTTCCAAAAAACTCTCGCTATTAAGAATTAAAAAAATATCTTCAAATGTACTTGAATTTTTAATAATTTAAAAATGACTTAGTTAAAATAATTTTTGAAAGTCTGTAATTTCAAATTAAGAAATAATTGTTTTTGCACCAAAAACGTTCATTTTTGGCATATGTATCAAGTAGAATGCAATATACCCGTCTTTTTCCAGTCATGTTTTTCATGCTGCCATAGAGAACAACACGATTACGTGAACAATTCACTTATGAGAGAAAACGCGTAGCAATTAAAAAAAATTTCCTCTACAAAAGATTTGTAATACTTTTTCCGGTATCAGATTAATATTTTTGATTTTTGCTTTTTGGTAGAGGATCATTTCTACGCAAATTGTCTTATGGAAAAATTATTTTATGCAGAACACAAATCAAGAAAAATGGCAATCACTTATTCTTAATTATATACACCTAAATATCAATGTTGTAGACACGTTATTGTAACCAATGCATAGATATGATACATTTTTTTTCACTAAAATTATCAGGAAATTTTTAATACAAGTCTATGCGTTTGGTAATTTTTTGCGTAAACAATGGAACAATGTAAAGTTTCATAGTAAATTACCTAGTTTTAGGGCAGTTTTGCATCCATTTTATAGGTAAATGTCTGAGATATTATGCCGTCAAGTTAAAAATAAGTTTAAAATGTAGGTTTTTTTTTTAAAAAAATTACTAAAATTGAAAAAAAATTAGATTATAGAATAAAATTAAAGTCTAAAAATATGAAAGGTAATAATGTAAAATTAAAAAATATATAGAAGTTTTGTCATGTGAGAATTTTGGTATTTTGCAGTTTTCAGAACATGAGAATTTCACCTAAATAACATCGTTTTATAAAAGTTTACTTTAAGTCACTAAATTAGTTTTGCGATGCATGACAATGCTACGACTTTGACAATGCTATCAATAATGACAGTGTATTGGCTGAAAGTTTTATGCTGCAGCATAAATAGAATGGACGATGTAATTTTTTTCAAAGTAAATCATTGTGCGCGCGGCAGCGCGCAACAATAATATGATTGAGCGATGATGCACACGGATTTTTCAATTTTTCTTTTTGCAATAACTAACTAAATACTTATCCAATTTTGATGATTTTTTTTTAAATGTTCGTCTGACCAAGAAGCACAACATAGCACAAAAATTATTTTTTTTATGGCATACTGTAGGTGTATTGTAGAGTATTCTGAAAATCGGACAAAAATTTTGTGTCACAGCACTTTTCTCGAAAACTGCTAAAGATAAAAACTTAATTTTTTTTTTAAAACGAAAGACAAACTTTTTATCCCGAGGTAGTCATCGAGAAAACGTTATTTCGCTGGGCGGTTTTTCTGAATTTGCGTATTTTCCAAACTTGGTCATAAATGTCGTTCTATTGCAGATAGAATGTTGCGGTAAAGTTTATTTTAAAGATTTTGCGATGCTAATTAATCCTGCAAAAATTCATAGCTTTACGTTAAACAGTTTTTTTACAAGATGAAATAAAAGAATAGCAGTCATCAATCTAAGGTACTCGTGATCAGCGGAGAGAAAAACCAGTCACACCATTCGATTAAGCATTAAAAAATACAGAATGCTTTTTTTCTCTTATTTTTAACTTAATTTTTTAACGAATTATGAATTTTTTTGAAATTTTTGACATGCTGATTTTTGTCATTTTTTAACACTAGAACGCCCGGATGGAGTCGATTCCACTCCAATCATGTAACTAAATTTCAATTCGAACCAGAAAAATTTTCTTGAAATAATTTAAATCTAATCCACGCAAATTTACGTTAAATAAAGCAATTAAATAATTTTGAATAAAAATTCTGGTGAGAAATATTATTTTCAAACTTGAGTAGAATTTCCGGGCGTTCTAGTGTGAACAAATCATTTACTGAATAATTATGCACGGTGTCTAGCCCTGGTGGCTGTCAAATTTGATTTTTAATTTTAAATTAGGCAATTTTTTGCACCATGCCAAATTTATGTTTTATCCATTTTTTTCATTTATTTATATTTTGTTTTTAGCACAATGGCATCAATGGCAAAAATGCCTGGCATACCTGTCAAATATTGGGGCCCTGTACTTTAAGAAAGGGTATTTATTATAAGTATATACCGTATTTATTCTTATAGAATGCGCCCTCTAATAGAGCGCGTCTTCTAATAAAGTGCGCACCTTGGTGCTGATTGAAAAAATAAATATACGGAAACGATATAGTAGATAAGTAGAAAACGATTACTTAAATGCATTATCGAGGATTCTCATCGATCAAAATAGAGATATTCTATCAAAGCGATGGAGTGGCGATGCAGCAAAAGTTTCAAATTTTGAACAATGTACCACTCCTGTAAACTATAGCGCCAAGGTTATGCACACTGTTAAAAATCTGCTGCATTTTGTTGCAACGCACTCCCCTGCTTGTATAGAAAACGGTTACTTGGCCGTGAAATGGCGCTTTCTCATTGGTTGGAATAGAGATATTATATACAAGTGGTGGAGGGCGTTGCAGCAAAATGCAGCAGATTTTTAACAGTGCACTGTTAAAAATTTGACCCATTTGTTGCAGAGTCACTCCACAGCTTTTATAGAATGTATCTTTATAGCCAATGAGAATGCTCCATAACACAGTAAAGCAATCGTTTCCTATAAAAGCGGTGGAGTACGTTTTTAATAAGTCCGTAATAAATACGGATTAAGAAAAAAAAGAAGCATGGTTTTTGTATCAAACTTTACTCTTGCATAAAAAAAGTTCCTGTTTTTGGCAAAAATAATGGATATTTGAATGAAAAATCTATTCTTTGAAGGGATTTATTATTTTATTCACTTTAGTAAAAAACTGATTTTTTTTTTTTTTTTGAAAACCACCGTAGAATTTTGGTATAGAAAAACCTGTTTAAAATTTTTTTTTAATTTGTAACACCAGAGTATTAGAGTATGTAGCATTTTTTAATTTCAATACAAATAAGATTTTGTTTTCTATATATAAAATACAAAACAAGTTGTGCAGTATCCCTATGGAATATGGAAAAATAGAAGGACTAGTGAAAAATTCTTCAAGGAGCCGAGCCTGATTACTAACGGGGCACTCTCTCACCAGAAAAACTTTATAGAAATTTTCGTCTTCTTTAAACGCCCTTTTCACACAAGATTACTGTCATGAATAAGAAAAAATTCTTTATTTCTTTTTCCTGGTGGGAGTGTGCCCCGTTAGTAATCAGGCCCTGCCAAGGAGCAGTGCAAAAGCAGAATATGATTTTAATTGAGCATTAAAAAGTAATGGACAAGTGCTTCTGTTAATTACTGAGCATGAGGAAGGATAAGGGATCCCTTCTTGGCTACAACTCACTTCAATGCCAACTTTGAAAAAATCATATTTGCGCTTTTTCCGAGAAAACAAATCAGTCGCAGTTACTATAAAAATGTATAGTGTAAAGACGCAACCAGTAAAGATGCAGCTTAATTAGACATAAATGTAAAGGAAGGCGACATAATGCCAGATACCTAGTTCCTGCAGGTATCACATTCATGCACTGCCACCAAGCATACCCTAAGTGTATAATTGCACAGAAAATTGATTTGTAGTATAGTGCAGAGTGAACAGTGCAGTTAACATCAGAGATGTAGTACAGGCTATACGCCGTACACCTTCTGGACTTTTTAATAGAACACCATATACCCTCTGTTTTTCAAGAAAGCTTATAGTATACACATTCTAGAATATCCCTCTGCTTAGAGCATATGTCTTATGTTATTTTTATGACTACACCCCTGGTTAACATCTAAAGCACGGTGGAAAATTCTACTAAAGAACCGCAAATTTCTTTTATATGGAAAAAGCGCAAATATGATTTTTTCAAAGTTGGCATTGAAGTGAGTTGTAGCCAAGAAGGGATCCCTTATCCTTCCTCATGCTCAGTAATTAACAGAAGCACTTGTCCATTACTTTTTAATGCTCAATTAAAATCATATTCTGCTTTTCCACTGCTCCTTGGAGCATTTTTCACTAGTAGTAATAAGTTTCATTGAATTTTTTTTTTCTTTCAAAGGAGACCGAATAGTTTAGTGGAATATTTTTTCGTGATTCTTTTTCATTTTAAACTAAATACTTTTTATTTCTCCAGGTAAATTAAAAAATATATATATTAGATTGATTATATTCCGGTGTCTTTGTTGCGTATCATAATTAAAATTTTGTGATTTTGTAGCGAAAACAATGAAAATTAAAGGGTTAACTTAACTTGTTTGTCTCTAAAATTATTTGTTGAACATAAAAATGTATGTTAAAACTGTTGTTAGCTTTCGTTTTTTCAAAAACCAAAACAAAATCACTTCACCTTTTTTCATTCACGTATAAAAACATTTCATATTTATTTACTTAGAAGGTGTCATAAATAAAAATTAAATTAAAAAGTTGACATGTTTCGGTTCATTCATAAGAACCGTATTCATAACATATAAAATCAGTAGAAAATTAAATGACACTGGACATAAATATAATTTAAATATCAAAACAAAACATTTTCTATATTCACGATCATAGCGGGCGCAATGTTTTGTTTTGATTTTTAAATTATATTTATGTCCAGTGTCATTTAATTTTCTACTGATTTTATATGTTATGAATACGGTTCTTATGAATGAACCGAAACATGTCAACTTTTTAATTTAATTTTTATTTATGACACCTTCTAAGTAAATAAATATGAAATGTTTTTATAAAAATGTATGATTAATTTCTATCACGATTATTCAATCAGTAAATTATTTATAATAGATGTAAATTTTCCAAGTGGGTGAAAAAAGTCCGGGAGGTCATCTGTGTGAAATTGATCTCCAGCATTCGTTCGGGATGGCTCAATCGAAAGGCCATTGGCTGCTTCAGCCAATACATCCCTGGCTCGAATCCTGGCCCGGGCTTTTTTCACCCACTTGGAAATTTTACATCCGATATAAAAATGTTTGCTTGAGAAGGAACAGGTTCCGAGAAAGAATATATATTCCGTTTTCAGAAATCGAATGAATGTACTCGGAAATATTTCAAAGAATCAGGGGGAGAAAAAGAAACTTATTTTTATAAATTGTTCTTGACACTTTTTGTCAGCGATTTTTTCCTGATAACTTTTGTATCATCTTTTACCAGATAGATATATGTAGTTTTTTAGTACAGAAAATTAAATTCCCTACAATTTATTATACGAAAAGACAAACAATCTATATTTTTTGTTTACGTTGTGGCAAAATATAGTATCAATTTTATAGAATTTGAATGTTTTTTTCTCATTTCTAAAAATACACAATTCTTACATAGTTTTTCCATTTCAGGTGTAATCGAAAATATCGAAAATATCAGGTGTGATCACAATAAGAAGAAATGATATACAAAACCTGGACATTAAAATCATACTAATTTCCATAGAACATTTTTGTCATGCGATGTTTAAAAATTTGCAATTGTTTCTAATAATTAACCATGTCTAAAATTTATTCATGGTATTGTATTATATAAACTGCATTATCTGTAATTAATCTAGGTGGTTTCTACAATCACAATAATTAGTTAGATAGGAGAAAAAGTTTTTTCTATTAAAAAATATGTTATTTAGAAAAATTTCCATTATTCGTGATGCAGTGAAAAAAGAAAACTGAGATGTCTCTGATGTCGCCTTTATCATATAAACAAAGGTTTAACTATCTTTGCTGTCAGTGTTTACTAAAATGGCAATTAAATATACTTTTTCGCACCAACTTACTTTTGATTTTAAGTTTGCTTACATATAATAGCTTTTTGCTCTAAAGTTAGTTTAAAATTAAAATTACAACTAGCCCGGTATAATGGGGTTATTCGGAGACCTGTTTCACACCCGCATTATAACGTAATCGCGGTATATCGGAATGGTATCAGAGAAATGGTACAAAATTATGAAAACCCTTACCCGCTTTGCAAAATGAAATTCCCTTTATCAGTCATTGAACACAAACTTAATCTTACACTATCTTGTAAAAATCCATAAGTGTTGTTTGGAGAACTGAGGCGTTTTGTTTCTTTTCGTCATATTGTTACACACTAGCAAGATGGATTAGATGAACACATTCTGAATCCACGAAATTACCTTAGTTAAATATGAAATGACTTCACTAACATCTGGAACGTCGTTTCTCATTACCACATCATTTTCAATTTCATCATTATGATAATGCTCACTGCAATTTTTATGTGTTACAGCAACTGTGATCAGGGCCTGATTATCAATGGCGCACTCTCCCACCAGAAAAAGTAAATAGAAATTTTTTCTTTATTCATGATAGTAACTTTGACTGAAAAGGGCGTTTAAACAAGGCGAAAATTTCTATGTAATTTTACTGGGGAGAGAGTGCCCCGTTAGTAATCAGGCTCTGACTGTGATATCCTTATCTGTTATGACCTCTAAAATTGGTCGCTGTTGTCAATTTCTATCCAGTCATTTAAATCGTCGACAGAGATATCAAAATGCATAGCGCTAACCGCAAACTGCAAATCCCCGTTGTTTCACTGAAATTTTAAACGCAAAATTTATCCTAAAGTTGTTAATTTTTTTCGGGAGACAAACTTTACCCCGCTTTAAAGCCGAATTTGCGGTATATCGGACCGCGTTATTTCGGGCTTCAGCTGTAGTTTCATACTTTATTTAATTATTTTTATTATTTTATTTAATTATATAATTATCCGTCAAAGAGATTGATATCACACGAATAAGAATATATTTTCCAACCAAAATTGGTTGGAAAGGCCACAGCTGGAAACTAGGATGTCATGTTGTATATGGTAGCTCATACCATATTTGCGCATGGTTTTTAATTTTCCACAAATACTTAGACAAAACTATTGTCCCGATTAGATCACATACATTTACTAAAAACACATACATTTAAAAAAAATGATAGCAAATGTACCATTAGAACACACATATAATATGTTACCTGACCGCGAGCCAACGCTTTTCCAACCGAGGTATCCCCGATAACTCCAGTCAACACAATTTATTCAAGCAATCTTTTAGTCAAAAACTCAAAGTAGTGAGTGATCAGAGAAAAACACAATAAAAAAAGAGGAAATTGCAAGTGTGTCACAAAAGACTACTGCTTGTCATAATATAAAAGAGTTAATAAAGGCGAATTTCTCTTTAACAAAATACTGGTATATAACGCCCTTTTTGACTGTGTTTTTCCCTGACCACTCGCTACCCTGATAACTGTTACAGTTATTCAAACAGAAGAATCGTAGAAATTTTAAGATCAGAGTAATCTGAATCAAAGCAATGGATCTGTTTTCTTTGAATTTATTTTAGAAAAAAAAACATTTATACCGCAAAAATATAGGAAAAAATTATATATATAATAACCTGATATTAAAGGAATGTGCTTGTTGCATGGACTAGTAAACGTGATCATGTAACTAAGCTGTTCCATTTGGACGCCTAGATCAATGCCAAAAAAAAAAAAAAAAAAACAGTTCTGCCCCGACATGAACGGTGTACTTACCCTGCTCCTTGTACTTAGTGCATTTTTCTGATATAAAATTTTGAATTTTCTGGAAAACATTATAGAGGTGATTGCTATCTCATAAGAACATAGAATTATAACTTAATCAGATCGGGATTTGGTGTTCTATTAACCCCTTAATCGTGGCATTAAATTACGATTGCAAAATTCAAATTCATTACTGCTACCACTTTTTTGAAAATAAAATATTCTTCTTATTTAATGACAAGTAAAATGATTGCAGAACAAAAGCAATTACACTATTTTATAAAACTGGTGGCAATCAAACAATTCTGAAAAAATCCGTGAAACTTGCAGCCCATGAATGTCGCGGGCGCGACAATTAAGTGGTTAAGAGTATACGTCTTTTCCTTGAGAATTATTTTGCCCTAAGAATTAGCTTCGTTATTAACATCATATAGTAACAATACTGTTCTAATACTAGTAAATTTATGCATATGGAACTGTGAAACATTTGGTTATTTACAACTGCAAAACGGATGACTATTTTTATATTAGGATAATTGCCTTAATATTCGTTACAATATGCGATGTTTTTGCTTCTGTTAGTATTTTTTTCTAACACATAAAATTAAAGTTAAAAAATTCCTACTTCCAATTAAATGTAACAATAGAGAATCGCAATTCTCTATTATGTTTGTAATATTGCTCAATTTCAAAAAAAAAAATTGTGAAAATTGATTTGACATTCCAGTAATATCGTTAGCAGTAATGATAACAGAAATCTTTAAAACTAAAACGAGAAAAAAATATGGCAAAAGATATACTTATCGAAGCAAAAAAAATATTTGCTCTAGTATTATGCATGCATTATCTACGTTTTGACCATTGCAGGGATGAGATTTCCGCTTTTTTCCACACCAGTATAATGTTAGAGAAAATGTTGTTCTGTTAAATCGCAACAATGTTCCGATTAAATAATACAGCATTTTCTTTAAAATTTTACTGGTGTTCAAAAAAACGGAAATCTCATCCCTGCCATTGTCGGCAATGTTAACATACTTCAGTTTTAAATAGAATACACATATTTGTAAAACAATTGCAATAAAATTTTACAATTTCACTATTAATATTTCTAACTTAATGTATGAGGAACGTTTAGTTGGAGGTAATGACAATGCGTATCAATATATATGTACAGCATTTACGATTCATTACAGAATGTTAATCATGGATCATTACTTTACACATTTCCTTTTTAAATTCACTATAATACCAAAAATAGTCTTTCAGATTATTTATCAGATTTAGAAATTAACCGTAACTTTTATAAAAAACATATCAGAATTTTTTAATAATATTTTCACTTTGTTTAATAAGAAATTTTCGTCGATTATGTAATATAAAAAGAAAAATTACTATTTGGAAAATCAGGTAGATATTTTGAATTCAGAATTCTTCCAAATCGGCAATTATTGTGAGTAATTGAGAAATATCCTTGATATAAGTGTTACTGATTTTCAGAGTAGTTAGATTATCTGGATTTTTACAATTTTTATATCTAAATAGTAATGTTCGACTTACAAAATTTCAGAATTTATAATGAAAATATTAATATTTGGGTGAAATTGTGATTATAAATAATCTTGAAACACAATCTCCATTGAGTTATCGCATTTATATTATTTTGATAAGGTATTATTCCTATTATTATTGCAATGTCAAATAAATTTTAATGTGTTTTTGTTCTTTGAAATACTTATTATTAGAAACACAATAAAATATTTTAATGTTATATTTGAGTAAGTTATGTTCCCATTTGTAACTACAAAATAATTTTACATAATAATTTTACATGATAATTCTTTTGTACATAAAAAAATATATATATAAATATTATTAACTTCCATAAAAATTTTATACAGTGAAAAAAAAGGATAAATAGTTGAAAAAAGGCATTTTATCATCCGTTCTGACTTTAACCAAGCATTTCCCCTTTTTTTTTACTATTAGGAATAAAAATTACTAATACTATTATTTTTATTACTATTTATTTTTTTTACTATTGGGATTTTACTATTTAGGATTTAAAATATATACAATAATACTCAATTAAAAACCATATTATCTTAGGATGCTTTCCAGTTCTTTCCGTAATCCAATAACATGATTTTATTTACATTCTAGAAAATTCTTTTATTACATTAAAACATTAACATTAACATTCGACTGAAAACGCATGACACAATCAACAAGTAAAAAAAATCATGCGTCAAGCATACATTATGAAGCACTTTCCAACACATTCAGAATAATGTAGCAAAACTGCGCATTACTTTTCGTTTCCCCACAAGGAAATGTATAACACATTTCAAAACTGAATTTCAGCTGTTTCCATCAACATTTGGAAAAATTATTTGAACTTTTTAACAGCCCTGTACATGATATAGAGATTTGTATCTATTAACCCTTTCCGTCGCAGTGTGTCCACTCCCCGGGTACATCTAATTTTTTTTTCCAACCTTACAAATGGCACCAATAATATTTTAGTAAAATTTTACTTTTACGATGACAGCTTAAATCAGGGAGTTCTTAATTTCTAAAAAAAGTCTTTTGTAAATTCCGGTGTCAGTGAACAATTTCTCATTTTACGAACAGATTTTGTCTGCACCGGAAAGGGTTAACAATATGCATTCCAAAATTTAGTTCATTTAAGAGGTAGATACATTTAGTTGAAAATTCCCCTTCAACAATTTACTCTTATAAAGATAATGATATGCAGCCCTGTATAACAAATTTGTTTCAAAATAGATAAAAACTTTTTTTTTTTACGTACTTGATAAAATAATTAAAATCTCCATTTAAAAATTCTGGTATCAATGTGGCTTTTCGCAAATCAAAATTAAGTGGGATATATCCCACCGCCCGTAAAGGGGTTAAAATAATTATTTATTTCAACACTTTAGCTTAAATGCTTTGCCCTCGAAAGGGTTAACACTAGAAGCACCAACAGCGGTCAATTTGACTGCTACTAAATATGTATAATTAGATTTGAGCGAGAAATATGTTAAAAAAAATTAAAATATCTTTATTAAACACTCACATACACAGAGCGTTTTGTTCTTTTATTAGCATACATGCGTAAAAAAAGGAACTAGTTAAGTGATTAATCTCATTTTAGGAGCGGAACGATGGACTGAACATTCAGTTTCAACGAATGCGAAGAAAAAGGACCGGATGTAATTTTATGAGAAATATACGATACCCTTAATGGTCGCGTTAAATTACGGTTTAAGAATTCAAATTCATTATTACTACCACTTTTTTGTCTAAAAATATTCTTCTTATTTAATGACAAGTAAAATGATGCCAGAATAAAACCAGTTACACTCTTTAATAAAACTGGTGGGAATCAAACAATTCTCAATAAAAAACCGTGAAGCTCGCAGTCCGTGAATGTCTCGGGCGCGACGATTAAGTTGTTGAGATCCTTTTCTTCGGAAAATTGAAAACCAATGTTTGTGAAATTTTGAATCCATATTCATCCAACACTTATCGCAGACAGTTTTTTTTCGCGATTATAACTTTCTATATTAATTCAATGGCAATTTTTTAGATTTTTTTATAATTTTTTCTTTTTTTTTTCCTAAAATTTTTTATAAATTGTCTTCCGCACATGATCTCATAATTATAACCTATTAAGAAATAAATAAATAAATCAAAATTTCTCGACCAGTTTTGGAGTTAATGGGTTTTTTAGCTAAAAAGTACAATTTTTTGAAGAACTAAAAAACAGTATTAACATACATGAGATAAAAGAAAGTTATGCGATTGGTACATCCAACTACATTTTCAAAAGATAAAATACATAATTTTTAATGCTCTATATTTTTCTGCAAAAATATTTCACTCTAAAGGAGATGAAAACGACTCTATTGCTAAAAAAATTAAAATATTTATCTCGGAAATGCCAGTGTCACTAAATTAATATATATAAACTAAATAATCACCGTTACTATTTTTAGAAAAATTGCCAAGGTAAGGCTAATTTTAATTCCTTACTGTACCATTAGCACCAGAAATTTTTAATGAAATTTTTACTTATATTATGTAAGCGAAAACATCCTTTCACTTCTATAAAATAAAATTTCGTGTAAATCATTGTAAATAGTTATTCATTCATTTCAACATTTGACGAAAATACCTTGTCTCTAAAGGGATAAAGCTGGCCTACAATCAGAAAAAACTAATAATACTCAACTCATAATTACTTTTACCAATAATGTACTTAATAAAATTAATCTACATAACATTATTAATGATAAAAATCATAATTTCCCTATAAACAATTTTTCTATACATAAATCCTTCAAATATAATGTTACTCTTGGACGTAAGATATTTAACTACAATAAATTTTCTAATTATTGAACCAATAATTCTAATTATCCATGTTATTGTAATGATCCCTGTTATAGTAATTTCGTAAATAAAGATCATGGACATATTATTACTGGGGATATTAATATCGTTGAAAATGATTCTTTACGCAATTTAATGGCTAATGGTACTAAATATCGTGTTCCTTCATGTACTAATATCAAATCAATCATAAAACAGTTTAATTTAGATTTAGATCTTTTTATTTATAAAATTTCGATAGACTACAATAAGCCTCTGGAATACTTCACTGAATGGAAACTTAATGTTTTAGATAAATTAAATGGAATATCGATACCTTTAATTTAAATTTTAAACAACTAAATGATGAAATAAAAAACTTACAAAATAAATTTATTATAACATATGTCGATAAATCTCCTAACAACTATGCTTTCATATGTAAACATTATTACTCTACATTATTAAATCAAGCAATTAATTCTAGCTCTAATTTCATTAAAACAGATATTGATACTATTATAAAAAATAGACATATAGCTCAATATTATAAATTACTACAATTAAAAAATCATAATTATAACTATCCTTACATTATGGTTATTCCAAAATTCCATAAAATTCCTATAAAGTTTCGTACTATAACTATTGTGTGTAATACTTATAACAATAATGCAGGTAAAGAATTATTAACAATACTTACAAAAATGCTAGATATTGCAAAAACTAATAATAAATTCTATAGTATAAAAAATAGTTTACATCTTGTAAATAATATCAAAAATTTAAAAAACATTAAGTACATCAAAACGTATGACTTTAATGATTTATTTAATACAATTGATATTGCAGATATGTTCAGGATCATAAATTTATTATTCAAGGAATATAGGAGTTCTCTTAACATACAAGTATCTTTATCTTACTTCAAATCTTTAGCCAAATTTATTCTTTATCATAATTATATATTATTTAATAATACAATATTTAAACAAATAGTCGGTCTTCCACAAGGTGGGATTGTATCATTCCTCTGTGATCACTACTTACATTATTATGAACGTAATACTTCTATTGTTAATTGTTTTTTATACAGGTATCTTGATGATATAATAATTTTATATTCTAAAAAGTCATCTAACTATTCGCTTCCAATCACATACCACAAAAATTTAAAATACAGTTATAATGATATGATTAATAATAAAATTAACTTTCTTGATCTTAATATTACTCTTTCTGATAATAAAATTCTATTTGATATTTATGATAAACGTAATGACTTTCCTTTTAAAGTAAACATCTTTACTCATTATAATTCTTGCCTACATAAATCTGTCTATGTCAATATATTACTTAATTTTGCCCATAGAATTAAAAATATTTGTTCACATAAATTTAAAATGCATAATTTAAAAACTGAACAAGAAACTGCAATAAGTTATGGTTATCCTTTACATTTGGTTAAAAAAATATTATCTGTATAAACTGTCTATTTTCTTTTCAACCAATACTGCATACATTAACAAGCTAATTTATGCAGCACCATATGATGTTAATGATAAGAGCTCCTGTGGTCTTTAACATATAATAAGTTATTACATGATCTTAAAAATAATTAACACATTGCGTAAAAAAATGATTTATAAAAAATAAAAATAATACAAAAAAAATAAAAAATAAAAAAAATAAAAAATATAAATAATAGGATGGTTGGGTGGGTTAGATGTTAGATTACGGAGGAGGGCGGTGTTGTCTGGTTAATACGCAATGGTCAATTATTATACATTATATATATAAAAAAAATACACATAGTATTAAAGATTGTTTACCTAAAAACTAATATGCATAACTTAAAAATGATCAAGTTATTGAGATAAGATATGGTTGTCTATTGTATTTATCTTAAAGAAATTATTTGTAAAATATTAGAATATAAATTATTTTTGGAAATGCTTAGCTATTAAATAATTTAGTTAATTTTTGTTTCCTATAATAGAGGGCAGCAATATCAACATATAATATAAATAATATATTAATCCTATAGATGGCAGCACTAAAGTTATTTTTCTGCTAAAAGTTGAAGTAATATACTCTATCAATTTAATTTAAATGCTTTAAGTGATAAATTAAAATAACATAAAAAGATTATAACTTGACATGTTTCATTGCTCTTACGGCAACATTTTCAAAAGCAAATAAAATGATAAAAAGGAATTTCCCGAAATAAACAGAAAAACACAAATCACGTGAACATGAGCATATAAAAATAAACTGGAAATAAAATGAATAAAAATAATTGTGAGCGTGAGATATTACAAATTATTGTCTATGAAAACCTTTGAAGCATTTCTTTCCATGTTTTAGGTAGTTCCATGGAGGCAAATTCATTGCAAATATTGTCTTTACGTATAAAGATTTCTATTGATTCTCTTATGACTGACGGAAAATATGATCTAGAAGGGTATATTATTCTGCTATTTTTAAAATCTATTTGTAATGGTTCTTTGCTGTATAATCTTGAGAGAGCTGTAGTTTTCCTATTGTATTTGATGTCTGCTATATGTTCTTTAATTCTAGTTTTGAGTTTTCTACTTGTTTTGCCAATGTAATATTGTTTTGTTCCATCTTGTTTCGTGAATGGTATTTCATATACGCCAGATATTTGATGTGGTTCTATTGGGTCAATTTTCCTACATATTGAGTTTTTTAACTTAGCAGACGGTTTTGCAACTATGGATATATTGTATTTATTGAGTTTATATTTTAAACGTTCGAAAAATCCAGGAAAATATTGTAGAGAGAATATATTCGAATTTTGTAGTTTGAAGTTACTACTCTTTTTACCATCCATGCTTTTAATTAACTTGTCTATTGTACTTTTACTATAACCATTTCTCTCTGCGATGTCAAATATTATATTTAATTCTTTGTCTAATTGTCCCGGAGTACAGATTGTGAAGGCCCTTTTGAGGGCATGTCTAAATGCAGATATTTTGTACGAAAACGGTGCTTGAGCGTTATGAGGTATAATGATTTGGTTGGCAATCGGTTTTCTGTAAACTGTACGTTCAATTCCTTGTGGCGTCTTGATTAGTAATACATCTAAATAAGGTATTGTACCATTCTTTTCTATTTCCAATGTAAACTTAATTTTAGAGTCAATGCTATTAATCTGTGTTAAGAAGCTATTGATTAAGGTATCTGCATGTTGCCGTATGATAAAAATGTCATCTACATATCTGACCCATGTATGGGGTATAATCCAGTTTATTATATATTTCATTTTCCAGAGGCCGCAATATAAATTCAGCAAGAAGACCTGATATAGGAGAGCCCATTGGTGCTCCATCATTCTGTTTGTAGATTCTATTATCAAAGGTGAAATAATTATTATTAACTATTAGGTTAAGAGCACTTTTTAATGTAGTTTTCATATTTTCATTTATATTCTTCATTTGGTCAATACAACTAGTTATATTTCTAACAGCTTTTTGGCTGTCAATAGATGGGTATAGTGAGATAACATCTAGTGTGGCCATTAAATAATTTTTAGGTAAATTGATATTCAAAGATTGAATAAAATCATCAGTTGAGTTAATGGTATGACCAGAGCTAGGTAAGATACTTTTCAATAAAACTACGAAAGCTTTTTCTACATAGTATGTGGGACTTGAGCATTTAGTTACTATTGGTCTCAATGGCATGTCTATTTTATGGTCTTTGAGTCTGCCCACAATTGTAGGGATTATTGCTAATTTATTAATTCTAAGTAGGACTTTCATGTTATCGGGCCAATGTCCTTTATTCACTAATTCTTTCATCATTGATTTTATTGAGTGGATTCTTTTTTACTTCTTCACAACCCATCTTATTGATGCATTGCATCATTTTGTTTTTATAATCATCTGTATTCAAAATAGCTAATTTGTTAGATTTATCTGTTTGAATTATAATAATATCTTTATTCTGTTTAAGATTTTTCAAAGTATTCAATTCTTTTTTCGGTATTATTGTAGGTTGTTTAATTAATTTGTTAAGTTCATGATGCATAATATTGCGAATTTCTTCTTTATTGTTGTTTTCTGTCGATCGCACAATATTTTCAAGGTCTGGTATGATATCTTTCAGATTTGGCTTTCTCGGAAAAATATGTTTTGGTCCATGTTCAAGTACTTTTCTTTCTTCTTCTGTTAACTGTCTGCCATTTCATTTTATTTCCAGTTTATTTTTATATGCTCATGTTCACGTGATTTGTGTTTTTCTGTTTATTTCGGGAAATTCCTTTTTATCATTTTATTTGCTTTTGAAAATGTTGCCGTAAGAGCAATGAAACATGTCAAGTTATAATCTTTTTATGTTATTTTAATTTATCACTTAAAGCATTTAAATTAAATTGATATTTTAAAGTGATGTTTATATTATATGTAATATACTCTAGTTAAATAATTTATATAGTAATATTAATAATTGATAAAAAATAAAAATATAATACTTCTAATAGTAGCATTTAATTTTTTTTTTCTAAATATATTATGAATTATATATGATAATATATGTTCTACTAATTTTTATAATTATTATTACTGCTTTATTTTATTATCTATGTGATTTTATACTATGACCATAACCTTGACTGTTAGTAAGTCACATGTAGTTTTATATGATTGCATTGCAATCTTGCTAGGATTTGGCTAATGGTAAATATTTTAGTATATATATCCCTTTTACTTTTCAAAAGAATTATATTATTGTTATTTTGTCTTAATGATTTTATTTTCTTCAATGAGTATCTTTCTACTAATTTGTCATGTGAATAACTTCCGGCCAGTCCAGTCGGGTGTATTTTGAGACGAATTCTTAGCTTTTAGCACGTCTCATAACAGAAACTGGTTGGTCGTTTTTGCTTTTTTGTTGAACTATACACCCCTGATGAAGTAGTTTAATAAAAAAGCCTTCTACTGTATTATTATCCATTTATCTTACATTACTTTGATAATTAACCTTCTATTTCACTTCAAACTTCAACTGTTTTCAATAAGTCGATTGGAAAATAATGGTTTCATTGGTTATTGTATGGTAATATATGAATTACTCTGGTTATATACTGTCTATTTACCCATATATTTCTTAGTAATTTGGTAATCTGCCTTCTATTTCTCTTCAAACTTCAACTGTTTTTAATAATATGATTGTAAAAAGACTGGTTTCATTATTCTATTTAATGGTATTGTCTGAATAACTTTGGATGTATTTATAAAAGTATATATATATATATATATATATATATATATATATATATATATATATATTGCAAAAAATCTTTTATTTTAAAGGAGATAAAAACGACTCTATTTCTAAAAAATGGAAAATATTTATCTCGGAAATGCCTCAGTGTCACTTAATTATAATATATAAACTGAATGTTTACCGTTATTATTTTTTAAAAAAATGCCAAGATCCATTATAGGGTTGCCACTAAAAAAATTTTAATTTTACTTGTACTACTATTTATATACTATATATATATATATATATATTGAAAATATACGCGTTTCATTTTTTATTTATTTGTTAAAATGCGTCCGTATTGGAAATGCATGTAAAATAAATTAATTAAAATAATAAATTTTTAACGTTTTACTGCAAAAAAAAAAAAATATATTGTGCAAATCTACAGAGCATAATTTATTTTTGTGTTTAATTTGAAGTTAAAATGTTGAATAGTTTTTTTGCAAAGTGTACGACAAAATGTAATTTGAGTGGCCTAGTAGAGGATTCGCTTCGCTCATCCTAATAATTTTGAAAATATTTTGAAATTTTTATGCTCATTTCATTCGTTCATTTTAGTGTTCATTTAAAATTTTGAATTTTTTAGAAACCACCTTCTTCGTATGCATTTACATCTTAAAAATTAACAATAACCTTTTATTCTATGATTACTGTATAATGACGTACAATCTCCCGAATGTAAGCAGAATAAAACGTGTACGTTAAAAAAAGAGTGTCACTATTAATTTTCAAACATTAAGTTTGATATCGGTTTGGTATTTCCTAATATTCTATAGAAAATTAAGTTTTAAAAGGCTTTCTTGGAACGTTCGTTCTTTCTGCCAACCCCTGGTAATGGTAGTGCCACCGGCATAAAATATAGGCTCTGTAACTTAAGAGACCGTCACCAACGATTTGTAATCATTACTTTTATAATCGCTTTATCATTTTAAAAGATTGAATAGAAATCCTAATTGCAAATTTTTGAATGTTTTTTATTCCTTCCCGACGGAAATTTTAAAATTCGAATTTACTTTCGACAGTTCTTAAAGATTTTTATATTTTATATGTAATTTCCATGCCATATTTAAAATGTTTAGCCTGAGTAGCATCACATAAATCGCAATTTAAAATGTTCGTTGCTCATTCAACCTTATATTGGCAGTGCATTAACATGAAATATTGCTTATGTTTGAGCAGATTCTTTCACCACCAATTTGCAGCCATTATTTTAAAAATCAGCATGGTATTTGAAAAAATTGCATATAACCGTAACTTAGAACATTTTAGAACACTTTTATTTCATTTCATCCTTTTATTTTTGGATTTTTTTCAACAGTTCTTAGAAATCATTTTCTCCTCCTTTTATGCATTTAGCATGCAAAATTTCAAAATGGTTGATTCCTGAGTAGTACAAAAAAAAAAAAAAAAAAAAAAAAAAAAAAACGCAATTTAGTTAAACCCTGCGTCACGGTGATCTATCTATGAAATCACTTAAATTTAATTACCAAACGCCACGTTGGCACCGGAATTTTGGTAAAAACAAAAACAAAATACAGTTTATTGAATGAGTGAAATATCTTTCGGTGTCGGTCATTAATTTCAATACTTAAGCAATGAATTTGCCCTGCGCCGCAACGTGTTAACGCCACGTGTAAACAATTAATGTTACATGTTTCTTCAAATTTAATTGCTATATGGTGATTATTTTGTCACCAATACTTTCACAAACCAGTATATCCATTATTCAATCGCAAACAATTTATACAAATTCTGCGATAAATTAAATCAAGGATTACATTTGTAAAATTGGAGTGACAAATGCAAGATCGGCAGGCGCACAATGTATGTCACTGGTCGTGTGAAAATGCTTTATTAACCGAACTAGTCTGGAAAACATAAGGAAAGATTTGTTTTTGAAACAATCTTAGGAGATAAGAGTTATTATTTCAGTAAGAGTTATTGAGTAAGATCAATAACAGTTATTCAGATATCGAGGAAACCCTGACAGACAATCAAAGTGATAAAGTTGCCTTTTATGAATTTTATTGAGAAAATCAACTAATACCGCAAAAACTAAATAGAAAAACTAATAAAAACTGTCAAAAGCTGACACTTCATCAACGTAAATGCTTGGGCGCGTTGTTCTGGTTCAAGATACTAAGGTAGTCCATTTGGGTACTTAGGAAAAGCGTAAGAAATTGTTCACCAACAAACGTCGCAGATTCTCTCGCCTAAAAGTTGACAGATGCCGATTGACATTTATACGGCTCATTGGGTTGCTAGGTTTGTGCTCTATTTCAATTCTGGAACGGGAATTCTGGAATTTCTTCATTTACGCCTGGAATTTGCATAGTATTGTTTTCTTTATTTAAAGATAGACTCTGCGTGATGTCCTAAAGGAAAAACATTTATTTCAGAATTCCTGTTACCAATTCCAAGGTTTTAAATTGAAAGTAGAGGCCTAACAGGCAATCCAGACATCTGATTCTTGTGGAAAGAAATTGTACTATTTGGAATAATTCAAAAATTACTGTTTATCTCGCAGTTTGAATAAACTTCATTATGACAGCGAATTAGGATGAAATTGAGACAGATATTAAAAAGAACAACTAAAACCAATTATGCAAGATAATTTTGAAAAAAGTTTTGAAATTTTTATGCTCAATTCATACGTTTATTTCAGTGTTCCTTTAAAAGATTGAATTTTTTCGATACCATCGTCTTAGTGTTTATTTATGTTAAATATTAACCATCATCTTTTTTTCCACGGTCATTGTATAACGACGTACCATCCCCCTAATAATAGTGGAAACAAAATAAAATGTCTAAGTTGAAAAGGTCGCCATTATTTGCCAACGTTAATTTTCAAATCGGTTTAGTATTTTCTAATATTCCATACGAGAGTAATTTCTTAAGATTTTCACCCTTTGAGGAGCAACCAATTGCAGGGATGCCACGGGCGACAATTTTTTAATGCTAACTGGCACCCCTTTCTTTTAACCCGTATCCAGCGCGGGCAAAATCTGTTAGTAAAATGAGAAATTATTGACTGACACCGGAAATTACAAACGAATTTTTTAGACATTTTGAAACCCCCAGTTTAAGTTTTTATTGTAAAAGTAGAATTTTACTAAAACATACATTGAACATGGTACATTGAACTTAATAGAATTAAGAATTTCACTACAGTCAATCATGTTATTTATAATCTTGTAAAAAAATAAAACACAAAAAAGATCCCGTCTAGATTTTAAACTTGGAATGCCAAAAATGCCGCGTAAATAGGAAGCAGAAACATCATAGGAAAAAGTAAGATCACTTTTGAACAATAAGTAACGAGTGAATTTAGACTGCACCTGCTCAAGAATTTTAATTTTATTAAAATAATAAGGATCCCAAATGAGACTGCAATATTCAAGCTTAGGACGTATCAGAGCAAAATATAAAACTTTTAATGCATGTTGATTGGTAAAATCTTTAGTTTTACGCTTTAAAAACCCTAGTTTTTTATATGCCTTAGAAACCATGTTATTAATATGAAGTGAAAAATCAAGTTTTGAATCAAAAGTAATACCCAAGTCTACAACAGTACTAGGACGAAATAAGGCAAGATTATTAATTTCATAAGAGTAAATTAAAGTACCAGTTCTACGTGAATAACTTAAAACACTACATTTTTTAATATTAAGGAATAATTTATTATAAATGCACCAATTATACAAGCTATTTAGATCCTTCTGCAAAAGTGCAGCATCAATAAAAGAACGTATTTGTTTATATAATTTTAAATCATCTGCAAATAAAAGATAATAAGAAAATTTCAAAATAGAGCACAGATCATTTATAAATAAAATATAAAGCAATGGCCCTAAATTAGAGCCTTGTGGTACACCAGATGTATTGGTAAATTTATGAGACATAGCACCACCGAAATAAACGTAAAGCATTCTATTATTTAAGTAAGAAAAAAGCCAGTCAATAAGATTAATATGAAAACCCATACCCATCAACTTATTCAAAAGGATACCAAAATCAATAGTGTCAAAAGCCTTAGAAAAGTCAGTATAAATGACATCAAGCTGATAACCCTGTTCAAATGATGACATAATGTCATTAGTTAAGCAAAATAAATTGGTAAGAGTGGACCGTTTTGGAATAAAACCATGTTGAGCTGACGAAATAAAATGTTTTACCTGTTGAAAAATTTTATTATGGATTATAATTTCAAATATTTTTGAAAAAGGACTCAAGATTGCTATGGGACGATAATTTTTACAATCATTAGGATCACATTTACAAATCAGATTCAATATGAGATCATATTTTCCATCTATGGCCTGGACTATTTTCGTTTGAAAATACATTTCTATTCGTAGGATACACATCAATTTCTTTGGCGGAGATGAAAATAATGAAATATAAACTGAAACTTTTTTAAATTTTAAACTAAATTTAGAGTAAACAGTTTTTATATGTAAGTAAACAAAAAATCTAAAGTCAGTTAATGAAAAAAGATTTTTTAATAGCTATTTCAGCAAACACTGACGACAAAAACGGTGGAACTATCTGACATGATTGATGAGACATCTAAGACATCTTAATTTTTCTTTTTTTCACTGTATTTCGAGTTATAGGAATTTCCTCAAACTACAACTTCTGACAATAAAGTTCGGTGAATAGACCTGTAACATTAATATATATGAAATGTTAACGAAGTTACCATATCATCCTTTGAAATAGTCATCACCCATATCTATGCACCGCTGAGATCTGTTATACATGTCCTGGGAAATTCGCAAGAAGCCTTCTTTTGGAATGGAGTACAAAAGCTTCGTCACGTTTCGTTGGTTGTCAAGAATATGGTCAAATCTCTTTCAAAGAAAGTTCGAGTGGTGAAAATATAAAGAAGTCCAGATAATTGAGATATGGCGAGTATGGGGGATGTTCAAATTGCACCACCCCTCATGAATTTCTTTTGGTGTCTTGCAAAGCTTAAATCCAAAATTTAAACTGATTTTTTGTTCTTTCATTTTCCTGTTCTCAGAAAAGAACCAATTGAACAATCACTATTGTAACAAGCACTTTGTAAAGCACGTCTTACAAAGAACATAAATTACGCTCAACTGAACTACGGTGGGGAAAGATGGTCAACACTTGCCTCTGTGCAGGTGCAGCGCTTTGCTTACCCAGTGTTGCCAGATCGGTCATTCTGAATTCATTCACTGAACTTTTTTGTCAGAGGTAGTAAATACGTTTTCACATGACACTCAATTACATTAACTCTGCTAAGGTGATCGTGTCTATTTAGACTCAAAAGCTATATCTGAGTTTTTGAGGCTTTTTGCACACCATTATTGTTTCAGAGAAATTGTTCTGTTGAATCGTTCAAATATTCCAAATAAACAAAAAAAATATTTTTTTAATTAAAATGTTGGTTGTAAACTCGAAAGCTCGGCATATCTGAAATAATGTAAATTTGAAATGGACAACGCATGAGTGTTAAGAAAACGAAGTGGATTTCCCGCACGCTAAGTGAAAGATACATAGATGATCTCTACATTTACCAACCTTTTTTTTCATTTATCGTGGCCTCCGAATGGCGAGACCTACCAACTTGAACATTAATATATGTAATTCTTTCAAATATAATGCTATGTGTAAGCCAATTTTAAAGTAAACATATATTGCCGATTAATTTTTACGGTTTAAATTAATTTTCTAGAAGAAATTTATGAGAAAGAACCTCCTTCATTACGTTGGTTGTCTCACAGAGTTCCAAGGATTTTTATGATTCAGCATCGTAATTTCTCAAAAGACTGAATAATGTTTACTAAATAATGTTTCCCAATGCAATTACAATATATAAAGATATATTGTGTACATACTATTTTTTCCATTGACCGTCATGTACTGGAATACTTTTGATTGTCCCGATAAATGAACTATTCGTCCAATTTTCATAAAATTTGAAATGACTCGATAAAATTATGTAATTATGTAATTATATAAAATTTTAAACGATTTGGTTTGGTAGTTTTTGCGCTGCTATTTGCTGACAGATGGACGGAGACTATGGGTGCTACGTATTAACATAATTAGGAAAAAAGAAAATTTTGGCTTCATTTGACATGTAGATGGCAACTTATCTCATTTATAAGCAGATATCATTTCCAATCGATTGGTACCAGTCACTTTCTTCAACAATAATTTGTCGCGAAATTGATAGGATAGGTTTATTTTTTTCCACGATTGCACATTCATTTAGAGTAAAAACATGAACACAGCAAAAAAACAAAAACAAAAAAAACCAATGCACATACATGTCGGTAACTGATTTAAAAGACGAAAAGGTGACATTGATGTGTCAAGTGAAAGAGGTAAAATAAAAAAATCTTATGTATCGCTTCAAAGTGTTTCAAAAATAATTTTAATGCTCAGTAGAGCCCGCTAATCAGAGTCCTTTTATTCCGAACTCCGCTTAATCAGTGGTGGCGTGAAAAAAATAGAATTCTCTCTCTCTCTCTCTCTATGACTGAAAAAATAATTATATTTTTTCTCTCACAGCTGCTTAAAATTGGCTCGCACCCTCTTGAGACGACGCACGGTGGGACATTTTGATTATGTGGGTGAACAAAATTCATTCTTCTGATTATCTCGGATTTTTGTAAAATTGCGCATATTGGAATCTGAATTTCTTTTTTTCCGAAAACTTCGCAAATTTTAATAAGAAAAAAAAGTTTCAGAGGCAGAATTCTTTTCCCAAACGGATAACATAATTGACTGACACCAAAATATTCAAACGAATTTCTTAAATAATAAATATCCACTATTTTTACTTCCTCCGAAAGAGTAAAATTTTATTGCCTGTTAAATAATGGAAGAATATAAGGAAGAATTACAATAATTTAACTTTACTACATATGTTTAAATTTAAAATACATTAAAAATTATGCAGATTCAAATTAAAAAAAAACTTTTTTTTAGACGAATAATGATTTTACTATGTCGTATCAATTAATAGAAAAGAAATATGTTAAGACAGACCTTCCACGGTATTCCAGTGTTGGGTGAATTGAAGAAAAGTTTTAAGCTAATAACGCATTTAATAGTATTACATCATAGCGGACTACTGATGTTGATTTTTCCTACTACTAAAATAAAATATAACAGAAAATTTCTACTTAAAACATCCCTGAAATCTAACAATTTCCAACGATCAAACAAAATAAAAAAAATCTATTTAGTTTTAGTGGTATGAAAAAGCCGTGTAAGTTGACATCTATGTAATTTGAATCGAGAAAGTGTGACTTGTTATATTTCAAATTATACATGTAGTATTATAATTTGATAAGTTTTTTTTATTTAAATCATCTCAATTTTCAATTAAAAAACTATTTTTTAATAAAAATTGGGCGTTCACTTTTATTGTCTCAAATAGAGCTCTTCGAAAAGGATAAATAACTGGGGTACTTTAAGGTATTTAAAAAATGAACGTTCAATTTTCATTAAAAAGTGGATTTTTTATAAAACAATTTGACAGTTTTTAATTGAAAAAATTTTTTAAATGTTAATAATGATATATTTTGAAATATTATTACATGCGCTCATCTGGTTCATGTGATACTACTTTAAATTATTCTTTTTTCATCTTTATAATTACATTTTTATTTCTCCATAATTGTCCAGGGGTAAAAAGCTGTGGCTTACTCCCCATGGTCTGCGCACTTGCGCCTCAATAACAACAACAACAATCCGTGATTGTTTGCAATAAGCAACATAATAACATAACAAGAATCTAACAAGAATGACGAAGGATATTTCTTTTAATTTCACAGCAACAATCAGCTAACAGTAGAGTTTTGCGATCACGTATTTCTTTAAATGCATTCTGAGTTAACAATGTCGTATTAACATATATCACATATTTATACACATAACAATTACATATCTTGCAACAATGTGTTCAACAATATACCAATATCCTTTCTATTGTTCAAATACAACCAAGTTTTTCTAAATTAATAGTTCACTTTCCTTCAAAATAGCTCTGTTTATGTACCTAAAATTATACGTCATAAGATCTCTACAATAAAACATATTTCAGGCTAAGTAATATTACATCAGATACATTATGAAATTATTAAAAATATTGCGTAGATTTTTTCAACGCAGAAAGTAAGTTTATTTTTAATTAATACAATTTTCTAATGCTTACCACTTATGTGATGCGACGCTGAGATTTTGTATATATCAGTAGATATATATATACGTTGGAACATTTGAAATTTGGTATAATATCAGTAGTGAAAAATATGTGCACAGATGTCATGTACCCACCACATTTACACGCGTTTTTTCGACCGCCAATTTGGCACTGCACATCTGTGCCATGGAGAAGACCCTTTAAATAAGTTTATAACAATTATTAGGAAAATAAAATGGAAAACTTAAAGATTTCAGTAAAATGTGTTATTTAAAGCAAAAACATGCATTCAATATGGCTTACGTATAATTATTTACGATTCACTGTAAAAAAATATATTTACTGTTTCATTACTTATTAAATTTATTATTTGTAACTATTACATAGCTGCGAACTCTTCTGATTTTTTGACCCGGAAAAATTTAACAGAAATATCTGCCTTATTTAATCATCGCATTACGGCAATTTGAAATAGTAAAATTTGCTGCAAAATTTTTCCGGGCCGAAAAAGCGGAAGATGTTGGCAGCTATGCTATTAATTTATTGTTTCCCTTTTTTATTGAATTCATGTTTGTTTACTGTTATTTTTCATTTTAATTGCTTAGATTATTTTTTTATATACTACATCAATAACTATTTATATCAAACGAACATTTATTTATTTTTATTTCCTTTTTATTCAAATATTAGAATCGCTTTCATTTTTGCAGGTTATTTTATTTTTGTATCGCAGTAAAAAATCACATGTTGTTATTGCATGCAAATTGTAACATATATTCAAAAAACAAATTTTTCGTCAAATTGGTGTAAACGCGTGCAAATATGGTGTGTATATGACTTCTGTGTCAAATGTGCGTAGTTCTGATACCGTTACTAAACTTAAGTAGCAAAATTTCCAAATAGTAGTTTATATGCAGACCCAAATAAGATAAAAGGCTTTATTCGTAAAGGTTTATCAAAACATAGAGTATATTTGTGTATGATAATATGTGTATATTATGTGTATAATATGTGTATATTTTTAACTCCCTGTGATTATCATGTTCGTGGAATATTATTGGCTGAAATTTTCTGCACTTTAAGGATAACAAAAATTTATATGAACGAGGGGGAACGCGTCGAAATTTGACGAAAGAAAATCTTTAAGAAAGAACTGTTTCATTGATTTATAATAAATCTACACAATCAGTTACAGTAAAAAATATATCATATATTGTTCAGTCTAACTATCAAACAAATACTATTTTAAGCTAAAATTAACAAAACACAATTATTCAAATTATTAAACACAATAAAAACGAAATTCACATGATTTTGTTACAGACGATACTTTTGAAATGGTATAAGCATTTAATTTTCTTTTTTAAATTTTAAGAAAAAATGAAGTGATTCTGTTACCTCAATTACAAAATTGGTACAAAAAATTATAAAAAAAAATAATAGCTCAAAAAGAATTTGAGATACAGATTTGAAACAAATTGCATTTAAAAGTATTTTCTTTTCTCTATACTACGGTGTGAAAATTTTAAATGTACGATGTTTAGAAGTGTAAAATACGCAGTACCGAAAATTTTAAAACCGAGATTGCATGGGAAAGTGTTGTGCATTTTAATTTCTATTTTTTTTCTTTTCAATTTTAAGAGAAAATGGAGTAGTTCTGTTTCCACAATGACAAAATTGCTTCCAAAATCTGTAAAAAAATTAAATTTAAAAAAACAAAATGAGATACAGTTTTCAAACAAATTGCATTTAAAAGTAAGTTTTTTCTCTATTCGAGGGTGTAAAAATTTAAAATGTGCGATGTTTAGAAGTGTGAAATTTGCAGTAGCGAAAATTGCAAAATCGAAATTGCAGCGGGAAGTGTTGCCATTCGCAAAATGACGTATGCATTACGCCTTTATAATATAGGTATTTCTTTAATCGCCTCCGTAGATCTTCACAATAATGACACGATGATGTCATCTGGCAAGAATGACCGTAAAAGCTATATTTAAAATTCCTTCCCACGATTACTGAAACATAAAACAATAAATAAATTGCATGATAAAAATAAATTGCATTTCTTTTCGAATAATAATAATACTGAAATAGTAAAAATAGCAGCCTATGATGTGATAGGAAATATATGTCTATTTTTGTTTATTTTTCTTTTATACTTTTTATGCATGTATACTATATATGCGATAGAGATTTTCAACACCTTGAAGGGCGTAGGTTAAAATATACCCCACTTAATTTTAATAGCAAAATGCTACATTGACACCAATATTTTGAAATGAAAATTCTCATTTTTATCCAGTACGTGAAAATCAGCTTTTTACTATGCATTTTGAAATAAATTTGTTTTTAAATTCTGGTGTCGACCAATCATTTCCGCATTTTAAGAATAGAAGTGCTTCGCCCCTCAAAGGGTTAAAAGATTGTTAGGATTTCTGTAACGATAAATGAAGTCATTAAGATCTGACATAGTTTTCTGATGTATACTATGCATGTGATACTACCCGTGACAAAAAAGTTTAGAATCAAAAATTTGCAAACGGCAGGCTTTAACCCTTTCCGGCACACTGTGCCCGGTCTGGGATACCTAATTTTAATTCCAAACTTGTAACCGGCACCAGTAATATTTTAGTAAAATTTTCCTTTCACAATAAAAGCTAAAATTAAGGAATTAAAAATATTTGAAAAATTCGTTTGTGAATTCCGGTGTCAGTGGATAATTTCTCATTTTAGTACAGATTTCGCCCATGCCGGAAAGGGTTAATAAAATAAGTACATTTAACAATTTGAGCTCTGACGGTTGAATTTTCTACCAGTTAATTTTATTTCCAAAAGATCACAGTGTCACCGGAATATTCGATCAAATTTATTTGTAAAAAGTTTAATGCATTTTTTCTTTTTTTGATATCGTAAATAGAGTTTTTTCTTTGGAAAATACTGGTGTCAATATGACGTTTTCAATTTTGAAGAAATTTACCCACCAGAGCTCAAAGGGTTAAATAGTTATTATAAAGCTGTCATCTTTTTCTTTTTAATGATCGACCCTCAATATACAACACGAAAACTCAAAAAAAAAAAATAAGCTCAAGAGATGTATATGTAGAGATATTTAGAGTTACAAGATAAGCTCTCAAACATTTCATAATGTATTTTTATAAAATTTGCGCGAAAAAACATAGTTACTAATCGTTTGAGTATACAAATTTCCCTTTGTGATGATCAGCTTATGAATAAATTATGGTCTTGCGCAATTCTACTTTAGGCTAATTTTCCCTTGCTCTTTTAATATCAGTAGATCAAACGAATTAAAGTTGCATTTGAAAACCAGAGGGAGCACTTAAAAATTCTAAAACTACGAAAAAAACCCAGAAAAATCTAACAAGGAAGGTCTCCAAACGGGCATACCCCGAAAAATTTGAAAAAATTACAGAATGTTCTTCTCGTGTGGTTACATACGTTTATAAAAAAAATTTCGGCGGAACCTCCCTTCAGTAACCGTAAAAAAATAATGACAATTTCGTTATTTGGCGATTTATCGTCGGTTGGCGATGGAATGTAATTTCAAAAAATACTTTATGTCAAATACACTTCAAGAAAAAAAGTTTCATGTTCAACTTGTTTTGATAAATTTAATTTAAATAACTTTAGTTTTGTAAGTTTTAGTTTGTTTTAAGTAATAATTTTGTTATATCGATATTTATATGTAATTATATCCAAATTTAATCATTAAAATTTGAGATTTAAAACTAAATTCATAATTTAAATTAATTAAGTTTGTTTCAAACTCAAAGTCCAATTGAAAACTGTCGATTAGATTTTGTTGCCATGGAAACAACTGGATTTATATTTGAATACGCTGAAATGTATGAAGATAATTTTTCTCAATGTGATTTCTTTTATCTATGAAAACATTTTTTCCAGTGATTAGTTAAATAACTACTTCAACAAGTGATATAATATATGAAATACAATATGTGTATATATGTATATAATATATTAATGTATCTCATAGTTTATGTTTAAATTTATTAAATACTGTTTACACGCATTCTAAATATCTAATAGTTTTGAGTTGCATTATAATCGTTTGCTTTTGGCGAGGAAAAAGGCTGCTAGCCAAATCGAGTGACTCTTTCGTCTTTTCACGCCAAATATTCGAAAATATTTTATTTTTTTACACAATATATAATGTGATTCCGCCACTAATTTTGACTGATCCTTTATTACATACATAAGTTCTTTAATTAGTATTTTTTCATAAAATTCTGAGTATGCCCAGTATGGAGACCTTCCTTGTAAGAAAGACATTTCAGTGATAAAAATTTATAGTTTTGAAAATTTCGCGAAAAGGCTGAATAATGAAGAAAACCTGTTTTCAGATAGACACATTCTCTCGGGATCTTATTTTATTCATGATGATCAAGAAAACACCGAATGATGATAAATAATGAATGGAAAATCCATCCCGAGCAGTCGGCAATAAAATTACATTCGAAGATTTTTAACCCTTTTCAGCGCGGAGTATAACTGTTTGCTATAATTAACTTACACCAGAATTAATCACTTAACTGATCGATATTTTTGAAAAAAAACTTTCAAATAACGTCTATATTTGCAGGGCTTTCGCAGAATTTTTAATCCTTTATCATTGGTTCATCAATAAAGAAATAGTTGCCTAACCGAATCATAAAAATGCTCTCATTAAATTATGCAAAATATGCAATAAAATTTTACTGGTGAAAATAATAAAACATGATCGGCAAAAACACGTTGCTCTTATGACGTACGGACAAATCAGAGAAGCGGTTATTAACCCTTTAACGTTCATTGGTTTCGTCACGAAACCACAAATTTTAATTCCGATACGCAATACTGACACCGGTATTTTTATCTAAAAATATCCCTTTTATTATGTGTGTGAAAAATCATGTTTTCTTATTTAGAAATATATTTGTTCTTAATTACCGGTGTCATTCATTTATTGCGACATCTTAGCAATGAAAATGCTATGATCGTTAAAGGGTTAAAGGAATATATTTGAAAATACGAACTAGCTTATTTTCCGGTATGTTATGAAAGGAAAGTTAAAAAAAATGTATACATAAACTTATAAGCAGTTTTAAAAAATTATTTTATGGAAAAGAATTACGAAAAATTATTGTTTACTGAAAAGTATATGTTTATATTATGTATCGTAGAAGAGAATTGTTTAATTTTCGCCCTTTATTTCTCAGAAAAAAGAAGAAGTCAGCTGAGATATGTCAAGGCTGTAAAGATTTGAATGAGAATGAAAAGTTTAATCAATCTGGCGAATTTGTTCAGGAAGTATGTGTTGCAATGAACGGGTCTATGGAACAGCTTGATGAAAAGTTTAATCAATCTGGCGAATTTGCTCAGGAAGTATGCGTTGCAGTGAACGAGTCTGTGGAACAGCTTGATGAAAAGTTTAATCAATCTGGCGAATTTGCTCAGGAAGTATGCGTTGCAATGAACGGATCTGTGGAACAGCTAGATGAAAAGTTTGAACATGATAGTGGCATGAGAGATGAAATTATGGAAAAAGGCAAAGAAATATTTAACGACGATGTTCAGTTGCATCCACAAACAACCCCGAACTTCGAAGGTCCAATGCCTCCAGGAAAGCCAAATGACGATTCTCAAAATGCTGTAGGAATGACAACAAGGAGAGACGAAACTAATGAAAATGGAGGAACATATGACGAAGGTGTTCCGTTTTCCCAACAAAAGACCCAGATTTTCGATAGTCTATTGTCCCCAGAAGCGCTGGAGGACAGTTTTAAAAATGAAGAAAGAATGAGTCCAAAAAGTGATAATTATAATGAAGACAACAAAGAATTATCCAATGAAAGTGTTCAATTCCTTTCAAGTAATGGTTTATCGTCTCCAGAGAAGTTAAAGATGGAAAAGGACGGGAGAATGACGCCAAATAAAGATGCGTTTTTTCATTGTAAAAAAGAAAGATTTAGAAAAGCTATCCCGTGTCCTATAGAAAAGTATATGCTTTGGGATGGTCCAATGATTCAAGAATTAGGTGAGACACTTCAAAATGCTAAGTGGGAAGAAATAGAAAAGTTGCCATCTTGTGAGGGTGAGAAAGAAAAAAATGTTAAAAATCACGAATTGCCAATAGAAAGAAGTGATGTGTTAAATGACCTATTGAACCCAGGGAAAAGTTTAGACTTCGAAGTGAATTTTGAAACTGCATTTGGAGGGAAAGAAAAAAAATCTAGAGCTGAAGATCTGTGGTATCGTGTAGCTTCGACGAAAACAGAAAGTTTAGGAAACAGATCAAAAGAAACATACTATTGTCAGCAGCATTTAGAAAATGAGTACAAAATCAATGAAGCTGTTTTCGGTTTTAACGTGAAATATTTCGTGGAAGATGGTCCAATGATTCAAGGATTAGATGAGACTCTTCAAGACCATAAACGGCAAACAATAGAGAACTTTGGATCTTCTGATAGTCAGGAGGAAAAAAATGTAGAAAATTCCGAATTGCCTGTAGAAAGGAGTGGTGTGTTAGAGGGCTCGTTGAACTTAGAAAAGAGTTCCGACTTCGAGGTGGACTTTGAAACTGCTTTTGGAGGTTGCAAGAAAGAATCTGGAGCTGAAGATCCATGGTATCGTGTAGCATTGACGGAAACAGAAATTTTAGGACACATATCAAAAGAAATATGCCATAATCAGCAGCAGTTCGAAAATGAGGGAAAAACTGTAGAAAATTCCGAATTGCCTGTAGAAAGGAGCGGTGTGTTAGAGGGCTCATTGAACCCAGAAAAGAGTTCCGACTTCGAGGTGGACTTTGAAACTGCTTTTGGAGGTTGCAAGAAAGAATCTGGAGCTGAAGATCCATGGTATCGTGTAGCATTGACGGAAACAGAAATTTTAGGACACATATCAAAAGAAATATGCCCTAATCAGCAGCAGTTCGAAAATGAGGGAAAAACTGTAGAAAATTCCGAATTGCCTGTAGAAAGGAGCGGTGTGTTAGAGGGCTCATTGAACCCAGAAAAGAGTTCCGACTTCGAGGTGGACTTTGAAACTGCTTTTGGAGGTTGCAAGAAAGAATCTGGAGCTGAAGATCCATGGTATCGTGTAGCATTGACGGAAACAGAAATTTTAGGACACATATCAAAAGAAATACGCCATAATCAGCAGCAGTTCGAAAATGAGGGAAAAACTGTAGAAAATTCCGAATTGCCTGTAGAAAGGAACCCAGAAAAGAGTTCCGACTTCGAGGTGGACTTTGAAACTGCTTTTGGAGGTTGCAAGAAAGAATCTGGAGCTGAAGATCCATGGTATCGTGTAGAATTGACGGAAACAGAAAGTTTAGGACACATATCAAAAGAAATATACCATAATCCGCAGCAGTTCGAAAATGAGGAAAAAACTGATGAACAGTTTGAAGCTCTTTTCGGTTTTAACTCGAAATATTACGAGGAAGATTACGATGAAACACTTTAATATATTTAATTATCAAGTTTCGTCTTCATGTTAAAATTGAATAAAGCGTAAATACGGACCCAATAAAGTTTTAAATCAGATAAATGTATAAATTTTCTTACGTACTACGATTTAAAGGCACTAACATTGAAAAATAACTATTTAATGGCGCGACATGCAACAGAATTCGTAAACCTTAAGGATCTTCAACGAGAATTTTCGTAAAATAATATTTACTTTGTTTAATGAAAAAAATCTAACTTCATATATAGCAACCAGTACTTTACTAAAATTCTCTTGCTAAAACATTCTAAATCTTCTGATGCGTAAGAACCCTATGTAAGATTTATCCCGATAACTTGGAATCGTAGCTAAAACAACTTTCGGGTAGCAACACCAAGTTTTTATTACATTTTCAAGTTAAACTTGCCAAAATGTATTTTACTATGAAAATTTTCGTATATTTAAAAGGATTGATTGAGCAGATTTAAAGAATTGAAAGCTAATAACCGATTTTTAATTAAATGAAAATGTGTATCATTTTGATAGTACTCGAAAAATAATTTATGAACTTCTGTAGGTTTTGCTTTCTATGACGATTTGTAAACACAGGAAATATCAGACAAGAAAGTTCGTGCGGTTTCTACAAGACATGAAAAAGACCCACAAAACTGTTAAAATATTGACAATTTCAGAAGCTTTTTTTTTAATTTTTTCTTAAAAAAAGGATAAATATTTTAACCTCTTGAGTGGGAAGCAACAATGTCTCTGTAACATTATATTCTTACCGGAATAATCGAAAAAATTTTCTTTTAAATTAAGCAAAATATTTTTTTTTGTTGTTGTTATTTTTTTAAGGATTTTACCTCTAAAGTTAAAATTATAAAAGTTTGTTAAAAGTTTGTGGTGCAGATCTGGTTTACATTAGGTTGGATAAAATATATAAATATTTAAAAGCAACCGTCACAAAAAAATCCTTTCAAAAAAATTTAAATAATTACAAGTTAAAAGAGAGAAATATTGAAAGTTGCGTCATAAAACTATATTTACATGTAAATATTAGAATGAAAGAAAATTTTTAAATAATGAATTCATTACAATGCGCTAACCGCGTTAAGTATAAAGAGTTACGTCATTAGTAAAATAGCCAAACAATAATATTGTAAACAGTTATAATTTAAAAACAGATTTACGTGAGACATTTTACATCTCTTAGAAACTAATGTTGCCAATTCTAAGGAGGCAGAAATAAAAACAAATATTTCTTTTTTAACAGTAAAAGAATCTTCATGAGAATATCATAATCAGAAAGAATGTTTTTAAATAATAAATAAATTCATTAATGTGCGCTATAAGCAACGCGTAAAAGGAATGATATCATATTTAATAAAAAGAATATTGCCCAGTTAACTGATGGCATTGAGCTCACAGGCTAAGCATACTAATTGTACATTACAGCCTTGTATTTTCGTTAATTCCGTTCGAAAAAAAAATTTAAGAAAGGGAAACAGCTCTCCCCTTTCTCCTTTTTTATACTTAATCATTGAACTTCCTAAACTATCAAGTACATGCTTTATCATATTAAAAAATCTATATCCAAAATTCAGAGCAAATCGGATAATTCTTAATAAAAACCCATTTAGCATTTATATACAGTAAAGCATCGTTTATACGACGATCACTTATACGACGTTTACATTTATACGACGTTTTAATGTGGTCCCGATTCATTCCTATTCATTTTAATGTAAAAATATATCTTTTATACGACGCCCAAAAGCGTTTATACGTCGATTTTTCGATGTTGTATAGGTTCATTTTTTGCTTATTTTTCTTGTATATTTTACAAACGAGCGGAAGTTGGCAGCTATGAATGACACCAAAGAGCGTGTTTAAGTTTAAATGCACTCCAGATTATAAAAATGTGGGCTGGTGTTCGATTAGGCTGAAAAATCAACTTACGTCTAACAGATTACACTGGGAGAGGTCATTCTTTTTTCGGGGATGGTCAGTTTTCCCGACCTGTTTTAAGTTGCAAATAGACTATCCTTCTAAATGTTATCAGTACTGGCGACTTTTAATTGGTCACGCGGGGTTTTTGATCTTTGACTTTAAATGGAAAGGAAATGATGTACTGCAAATGAGGAGCCTTTCGGTGAAACATAAATAAAGGTACGCATATTTAAATTGCTTACTAATTCCCTCCCCCCATTTTTTGGTTAATTGTTTATTTTGCTTGTTTAATTTACAAATTCATGCAAATCATCACGTTAAACATTAAAATTGAGTGAAAACAAAATTAATTCTAGTTTTGGAAATGAAAATCGATTATACGTCGTTATCGTTTATACGACGTTTTTCGGTAGTCCCATCGGCGTCGTATAAACGATGCTCCACTGTAATTTAAGAGGAGTTATTCCCCTCTTTTATACTTAACCATTAAACTTCCAAAACTATTCAGAGATTTGAACGAAATCTGACAACTCTGATTGAAAAATCCATTTATGCAAGTTAAGGGGAGGGGCATTAGAAACCCCGTTCCCCCTGTTTATACTTATTCAATGAACACCTTATAACAGCCACGGTATCGCCTCATCCGAATGATCCTATATCTAAATTTTGAACGAAAACTGTTAATTCTGCATGAAAATCCCGTTTATATCAATTAAGGGGGGGGGATGAGCCCCCCCGTTCCCCCTGTTTATACTTATTCAATGAACACATAATAACAGTCACGAAATCGCCTCATCAGAATGATCCTATATCTAAATTTTGGACAAAAACTGTTAATTCTGCATGAAAATCCCGTTTATATCAATTAAGGGGAGGGGCATGAGCCCCCCGTTCCCCCTCTTATACATATCGAATGAACTCCAAAAACTAATCAAGGAAGCGCCTTATCAGGATATACCTATATACAAAATTTCAAGTGGATCCGATATTTTTATCATGAGCTATCGCGTTACGCATGAACGCACGTACATACAGAACGGACGGGCACAAAAGCTCTCAGGCTATGATAGCCTATGAGCTAAAAATGACCAAATGATAATTCAAGACAGTTAAAATAAAAGAAATACATTTAGACGAGACATAATATACTTATGAAAATGTTACGTAATTGGGGATTGATAAAAGAATTTTGATGATGAAGTAGTTTTTTTATATTTTTCATGCGTCATTATTTTTTAATGTAACTGTGTATCCACTCTCTTCTTTCTGACAGGAGATTACAGAACTTTTGGAAAATCTTGAAGTTCTTTTGGAAAACTGAGTAATCCCCTCCTCCCCTCCCAATTGACGTAAAAATTATCTTGTTGCAGGCTTTTTTCAGATTTAAAGAAAATTCTACGAGGAGAATCGTATTGCCAAAGATGAGCCAATTTCATAATTGGTGATTACTTAGGAATTTGTCTTTTTCATTTAATCGGTTTTCACACAGACACACTTAATGCAGCAACGTGAGAAATTTGACCCTAATGTATCTAGTTAAAATTACTCTATAAAAGTTGCTATATATATTTTTTTTAGTTTAAGAGGGATTACATGTTACTAACAATAAATTTATTTTATCTTGGCTGTGATGTGTCTCAATATCCTTGGTTAAAATTTTTAAACTTCTAAACCGGTTAGATATATTCCAGGGATGAGATTTCCGCTTTTTTGCACACCAGTAAAATCTTAGAGAAAATGCTATATTATTTAATCGGAACATTTATGTGATTTAAGAGACAAACATTTTCTCCATTATTATACTGGTGTCCAAAAAAGCGGAAATCTCATCCCTAATATATTCACAAAAGACTTCCATATCCTATTCCGATTGTTATGGCCAGCTTATTTTTGCAATGAATATTTTAATGTGGTTGTTGCGATTTTTATCACTTGGGATTGCTTTTTTATTACTTAAATGCTGCTGGTGGATAATTAACATATTTTAATACAACTTTTTAAAATTAAATTTTTTCGATTTTTTTTTTAAATTTATAATTTTCGGAGATTTTTTAAACCTATCTATGTATATTTACATACATATAGATAAATATTTATAATTGCATACACACACATAAAACATGTATAAAATGTTTTCAATTTAAAAATAAATGTTTTATAAATATTCAAAAACCATGTCTTTCTATCATATCTTGCAAATCTAAGATGCTAAAGCGGTCAATCGGCACAATTTCGGATTCTTTCATCCATCGCACAACTTTGACAACATATGGAACTCTTCCCAAAATATACAACCTCTGTTGCCTTTTCTATTTTTTTTTTTTTTTTTTTTTTTTTTTTTTTTTTTTTAAGTTTATATTAGTATAGTAACTATCTCAGGAATTAGGAATTAAAGATTAGTCTTACGGACAAATATGCAATTATGGTTTTGTTTGGTTTATTTTATGTCGGCCGATTATCTACGCTAGGGATATAGGCCCATGAGGGTCTTTCTAAGGGAACCTAACCCGTATTTACGCAAGGTTCGAAGAAAACCACGAAAACTCCGAACTGTTAGGCCGAGGGCCGCGATTGGGCCCAGCACCTGCCGTCTACCAGTTAAGAGGTCAGAACCTCTCGGCCACTGGTGGGGCATGCAATTATGTATTAATATAATTTGTATAAATATCACAATTTAAAAAAAAAAACTTAGGTAATTTGCTTATTAGGTAGGTTTTACTTAATTACCTCGCCGACCAATTTAGCCGTGTTATACAAATTTCCAAAGTGTTCACAAATTATACAAATTGAAGTATGTCGTCATTCCAGTATTTTAAAATGTGATAATTAACGAGTTAAAAGCTAAAAAATCACAAAAGACAGGCGTTGTTTTACCCTTTCCGGCACACTGTGCCCGGTCTGGGATATCTAATTTTAATTCCAAACTTGCAAACGGCACCAGTAACATTTTTGTAAAATTTTGCTTTTACAATAAAAGCTTACATTAAGGAATTCGAAATATTTAAAAAATCTGTTTGTGAATTCCGGTGTCAGTCGATAATTTCTTATTTTAGTACAGATTTTGCCCATGCCGGAAAGAGTTAAAGAATGGCGTTCTTTTATGGCATAGTAACACTCCAGATGTAATATTTGATTTATTTAGATAACTTCGAAACAAAAAATAGAAATAATTTGCATATTTAAGATAATTTAGTTATTGTAGAATTTTTAAATTAAACAATCGCGATTTCCAAAGAAAATTTTGATTCCTAATATAAAGATTACGCCATCAGTATTTTAAGTACTACTTGATAAACTCGCTGACAACTTTCGCCAACTTTCGCTAACTGCCAAGCTTTTTGTAAAATTATACAAATGGAAAAATGTCGCCATTATAAAATTTTAAAATGCAAAAATCTAATGAATTAAAAATTTTAAAATATCACAAAAGGGTAGCGTTCTTTTAATAATTACGTTCACTTATGGCTTAATAATAAAGAATGGAAAGGGTTTCTTCTTTTTCCTTACATAATTGTGTTGGCCAGATGTTTAACCCTTTGCGGTGCAGGGCAAATTGATTGCTTAAGAATTGAAATTAATGACTGACACCGGAATTTGAAAACAACTTTATTTGTAAATAAGAAAATATATATAAATAATTCACGCTTTCAATAAACCGTAATTGTTTCTAACAAAATTCTGGTGCGAACGTGGCGTTTGGGAACTAAAATTAAGTTGTATATCTATGAAACCAGCCCGCCGCAAAGGGTTTAAAGATCGCAAAACTCTTTTCTCTTTGCATTTGTCTGAGCTTCCAAATTGGAATGCTCAGTTACATGAGGCAATCCAAGCTGTGCCGGCTCGCAAAATATAAAATTTAATTTTTAATAAATATAATTTGAAACTTAATTGTTATGGTATAAATTGTTTTATTTTTCTCAATGTACTCGAGAAAGAAAGCTTTGTTTGTAAAATCAGAAAAATGTCAATGAGTAAAATCAGAAAAATAAATTTTTAGCCTGTCATAAAAAAAATAGAATTACCACTCGAATGCAATTAACTGCCACTTGAACTACGCGACTTTAGGTAAGTAATTCCGTTAAGAAAAATATCACTCACTCAATCGTTTAAAGACGAAATGAGATTTGTTGTTATTGTCACTCGATAAAGACCAATTACGATAGAATAATGTCATATCATTCTCTATATGAGTGATAACCCACCAGGTGAGTGGGGGGGGGGAGATCAATTTGATTTTTCAAAGGAGCAGTTACAAAATTGCTTATTACAAACCTTATCTATCAGTTTGTGTTGTTTTTTAGGGGAGCAGAGATAATTTTCTACTCGAAAAATAAAGGAAATACAAATTTAAACGTGTCGGATGTGACAATCAAAAAATATTCTTCTAACTCAGACCTATTAATACTTCTAAATTCGCTGTCGCAGTGCTAAAACTAAAAGACAATCTATGCTCATCGTAAGGATTCTAAAGGTATACATATCCGTGAATTAGTTCTTGAAATATTAGTTCTTGACTATTGTGGATATTGGGAAAAATTACAGCGCCAGTTATCGGTTGATTTACGCCAAAATATAATCAACAACAATATTTACCAAGGTATATCTGAAAGTGAAGTTTGGTGAAAATTCGTGCATTAGTTCTAGAGATAGATCTATTGCGAAAATTAGAAAAATTCAACATAGCTATATCACTTGTTGGGCGATTGACACTAAAACGTAAGGACACTCAATTCATATTAAAGTTTGATTAAATCTGAAGTTTAACGAAAATTCGTGAATTTATTCTTGAGATTGAGTTACAATGGAAATTGTTAAAAATGCAGCATGATAGCGCCACCGAATGAGCAATTTACACCAAAACTTAGATAAAATTTATTAATACCAAAGTGTAACCGAATCTGAAGTGAATCTGATGGAAATTCGTACATTAGTTTTAAATATACAGTTGTTGCGCTGATCATACAAAATGCTGCATATCAATGGATAATATTGTTTTTAGGGGAAAATATTTTACTCTCCTTTAAATTTATATGGATATTTTCTTCTTGATGTAAATTTGCAACGGCCGTGAGGATTTTATCGCTGATATTAAATATAATATAAAACAAGTCCAATGGCAAAATTACATCAAGAACAAAATATCCATATAAATTTCAAGCAGAGAAAAATAATTTTTCCCTTCAAAAAATATTATCCATCCATTATAAGATAAACAATAGAGATTCTAACACATAAAAATTCCATGTATAACAAAACATAATCATTCAACCTACCAAAACTGTGGCACGAGTTGCTCAATATTTCAAAAAAATCTAAACTAATATCTTTAAAATTAAAAATTTATTCGAGTCACATGAAAAACTGCATGATGGCGTTTCAGTTTAATGCATCATAGGCCGGGTAACTTTGGAACATTATTTTTAATTTCTTTTGAAAATGTCTTAACAACAAGTTGAAACAGGTCAACAGATAACCGCTTGAACTTGCTTTTGGCTGTACTTCATACGGGCAATGCATTTTTGTCAACTATGTTTTACTCGTCCCACGTACGGACATTAATATACCCATCAAGATGTATTATTCTCACCAGTAAATTTTTATTGTGAATTTAGCATTTTATTGAAAATATTTTTAAATTTGCTTCTTTGCTCTTTATTTAAGAATCCATCACTTCATCTAAAAACGATTTAAACACAGGCAATTTTTACAAATATTTTGATCAATTACCTCAAACATTAAATTACGTAAATTAATTGTGAAAAATGTAAGAATGGTATGTACACAACGCATCACGTACACTGTATGTGTCAGGGAAAACGCTCTTTATTAAAACAATCTTTTAGGCAGTAACGGTGCTCAATAAGAAGAATCACAGGAACTCTGTGAGCTACCAAAGTAATGAAGAATCCATTTCATGCATTTAATTAAAAAAAAAAAAAAATTGAAACCGTAAAAATTTCCGGGAGTTTAGATTTGATTAGATTCAGCCACGGAATTGAATATCACCAAATTTTACAATAGCTAAATATCATCCTCATCTTATAGAAAAGGAAACCATCTTAAGACAAAAATACAGTCTAATTTGTCGTAATTAATGAAAATATACTTAGAGTTAATAATTGTTAAATATTCCTTTACTTTAATTATCAAAAAAGTATAGGATCAATTACAACCATTGATGATTAAAACAAATATGTTGATAACTGTCAATGTAACAAAAACAAAACTGAAATTATACGCATAAAATGTTAATTTTCGTAATTTAAAACGTATGTCTTTAAGTAAGACTTTTTAAATAAAATGTTATAAAATAAATATTAACTTAATGTAACTTTTTTCTTTATTCATACTTATTTTTTTAATTAAAAACATTTATGCAACACTGAAAAAGTATGAGGACAAGTTGAACATGTATAACGAATTAAACTGTTCTCACAGAAATAAACATTTCAAGAAAAAATATTTCTTAATACATGAATGATATCTGTTTGCATAAAGTAAACGTAGTACACAGCAACTCTTAAATACAAGCAATTCCTTATAATTATTTATTTTAATGGATAAATATCAAACATAATTTATGAATATTCAAATTAGAAACGTACATGTGAACGCAGAAACTTCGGGAAAAAATACTTGTCATTCCGTCACTTGATAATTTTATTAATTTTCTTTTTAGCTCACAGGGTATCAAAGCTTGAGAGCACCACCCGTTCTGTATGTGCGTATATAACGCGATAACACATGATAAAAATATCCGATTTGCTTCAAATTTTGGATATAGGCTTATTATGATAAGACGCTGGATTAGTTTAGGGAGTTCATTGGGTTAGTATGAGGAGGGAGGGGGAACGGGGACTAATCCCCCCTCTTAATTTAGATAAACAGGTTTTTCATGCTGAATTATCAGATTTCTTTCAAATTGCATATATAGGATCATTCTGATAAGACGCCTCCATGATTAGTTTTGGATATTCATTGGTTAAATGTAAAGTGGGGTAATAGGGGGTAACTTCTCCTTAATGCAAGTAAATGGGTTTCTTATAGAGAATTTACCGATAATCTTCAAATTTTGGATATATGTTAATTCTTATAAGGGGCTTCCATGACTGTTTTGAAAGAGGGATTTATTTCTTAAGTATAATGGGTAGATTTGCGGGTCACCCCTCTCAATTTAGATAAATGAATTTTTCATGCAGAATTAACCGATTTGCTTTATTTTTATTTTTATTTATTTATTTATTTATTTATTTATTTTATTTTTATTTTTATTTAATTTTATTATTATTTTTTTTTTGCTGAGATTAACGGATTTTGGATATAAGTTCATAAGGATAAGATACTTCACTGAATAATTTTGGGGTTCTTCTGTTAGGCATAAAAAATAAAATGGACGATAACCCCTTCCCCCTTAACTCCTTGAACGGCGGTGTTTGAAATGACAACACCTAATCTTTATTCCAAATTTGCACACTCGCACCAGAAATTTTCTAGGAAATTTTCATTTGTATTAAATGCGCAAAAATACATTTTTATTGGTTTATAAATGAAATTTCGTGCAAATACTGGTGTCATTTAATTATTTCAACATTTTACGAATACAAGTACTTTGCTCCGGAAATGGTTAAATTAGGTAAATGGGGACTTATTAATGGGAATTATCCGATTTGCATAGATTTTGGGATAGGCTCATTATGATAAGGTGTATTCCTGATTAGTTTTGGGGGTTCAATCACTAAGTATAGAAGGGCGCAAATGGGGTAGCTAATCCCCCTCTTAATTTGTTTTTGAGGGACATTATTCCTTGAAAAATTAGGCTGCATAATATAATTACTGTGAATAGCCTATAAACTGAATGTCATCAATTTAACTGGACAATATTCCTTTTATTGATTTAGTAATTAATTAAAATGCCTTAATGTTTTACTCTTTTCGTTAGATAGTATTTTCTGCTAATTTTAATTAAAAGCGGCTTTAAACAGTGTCAAAAAAATGAATGAATAGGTAACTCGAAAAGCTGTTAGCTTCTAATTATTGTTTTTAGTCGGGTTGAAAGCAATTAGAAAAAAAAACTAAAGCTTTATAACTATTTGACACACCTTAAGCGGAAATCCCAAGCGTTAATTAAGTGATAGTTGTATCCTCTTTAAGCAAACCTTGAACTTCGAGGCTTATTTTAAGGGAGTGTGTGATCTTTTCAGTTTCTGTAGTGAGAGGTTTTCAGATGCAGTCGAATCATTGTTGCCAGATGTTTAAAGTTAATAAGTTCTCTAAATGGTTTGACACCATCAAATTCTTACAGCTTATTTCGCCATTTTAATCACAGATAATTCTAGAATTAAAAAGAGCGAAATAACAATTAATTTAAAATGATGGTGTACAGAGCATTTGGATTTGCCGAACATCTGGTAGCACAAAAGTAAACAGACGCTAAAGTTGCGAATGCATAGCGAGTTTTATTTCAGAATTTCATTACAATTATTTGATACGGTTGTTATAAGATATCTTCAAATGTTACTGTAGAGGTTTGAAAATCAGAAAAACGGCAGATTAAAAGAAAAATTAGATTTTTTTAAAAGTATGAAACACGGTTAAAGGAGTAAGATTTTTGAAAAAAAAATCCATAATTGTTATGTTTTCGATGTTTTATTTATGTTATAAAAACCAGTTCTTTTTCACCCCAAAACAATCGAAACAATTACGATGAAACTTAGAACAGGAAACGTGTAAAGAAAATTATTTCTTTTATTCATTTATAAAGTCAATCAAAGTTTTATTCTTTTCTGTAAAAATTTCTATTATTGACCCTATATAATAGCGATAAAAATATGTTTACAACTTAACCCTTTCAGGGGCAAGGTATTTCTGCTCCAAAACTGTTCAAATAATTGACTCACACGGGACTTTAAGAACAGATTTATTTGAAAATAATCAAGAACTATTTTTCCCGTATAATTATCAGATCTAAATTGTACTAAAAAATTACTGGTGCCTGTTCGCAATTGAAACAGTAAAATTAACTGTTTGCATACTCCAAACTTCGCCCCTGAAAGGGTTAATTAATAAAAATTACCGTTATTAAGTCTAAAAGTAAATCGTATGTTATATAAAATGAGGAATAAAAAATTAATATATTTTCTTTGCTTAGCTAACCTGTGAACCTGAAATAAAAAAGATTTTTTTAGAAGGAAATGAGTATTTTCAATAAAATCTAATCTTACTTTAATATCGGATTAGTAAGAATTCAAAAGATGTATTCCATCTTAAAGAAGCTAATTTATATTTAGCTACAGATTAACCCCTTGAGGCTCGGTGGTGTATCTATGAAGCCACTTAATTTTAATTCTTATACTCCACATTGACACCGGAATTTCGGTGAAAAAAACTACGGTTTATTGAATGCGTGAAACATAGCTTTTTCTTATTTACAAATGAAGTTGTTTTCAAATTCCGGTGTCAGTCATTCATTTCAACACTTAAGCAGTGAATTTGTCCTGCACCGCGAAGGGTTAACTTGAAGGAAATTAAAACAAGTCGATTGTAAACGAATTTCTGCATTAATTTTTTAAAATATTCCTTTGAAATATATGGAGAAAAAATACTGCTTTAGTTTCGAATTTTAGTTATGCATTAGAAATTTAAACCTTTGTTTTTTTTAAAAATGCATGCATATTTTTATTATCTTAAAAGTTAATGTTCTTTAAAATCCTTCCTATGTGTACGCCTAAGGTACAAAAATAAATTGTAAACCAAATTGCATGGCTTTAATACATTCAGGACCACGGATGTATGTATGCACCTTTAAAAAGGACGTGCAAAATTTGTGTTTGGCCACAGCAATAAAAAAAGTGAATTTTCATTTTCGAAATCATGTACTAATTGAAAGTAACTTTTATTAACAAAATTGTTCCAGCAGAATAGAATTTGTGCAAAAAATGCCGGTCTGAAAGTGATTAACAGCGGTTTGATGACTTCAATTATGTTAAAAAGTTATTAATATGTTGACTGCCATGTCAGTCACGGGTGACTGACACGAGTTGATAAAACTAAAACAGTTATATGGTTTAAAATAATTACTGAAAATGTATTTCAAATTTATTTATGTTTTATTTATTACACGATCATGATACCTGATTAATTACTTACATCGATATACGTAATTTTTATAGTTTTATACCATGTTAAACAATGATTTAAAAAAAATCTTCTGCCCTTTATTTCTTTTGCATTTGTCTAAGCGTCCGAACGGAGATGCTTAGCTACGTGAGGCTGAAATACTCGATCGATAGTTCAAGTATCTAAAACTAATTTTCAAAAATATAATTTGCAACTTAATTTTTATGGTATTAATTGTTTCTTTTTTTGAAATAAACTCATAAAAGTAAGATTCTTTACTGTGACCGTGTCAATTAAAAAAAATGAATTTCAATCTGTGATAGAAAATGGAATTACTGACCGAATGCAATTAATAGTCACTTGAACGACACGATTTTAGAAAAGTAACTTCATTGAGAAATACACCACTATCTTCAAAAAGCGGAGGTTTCTTGTCCTTGCCACTCAATGATGACCATTAAACCTGAATTCTCTATATCAGTCAATGAACACAACATTCTCTATATCAGTGATGCCCCAAGTCAGTGTGACGGTTTAGGGAGAAAAATTCCAAATTTGTTACTCATTAGTTTCTGTTGCTTTTTCGCGGGGGGGGGGGATGTTCTTCTTTAAAAATTATTGAATTACAAGTTCATAAAATCAATTTTTTAAATAAGTTTTTAAAATATTTCCGATCAATTGCTGAAACAGTTAAAATAAAACAAGTACTAGAATAATTAAACAAATGAGCTTTGTAGATAGTTTTAAATTTTTTCTTGTATTAAAAACCGCTATCATAATATCATATCAATTTTCAATTTTCAATCATATCAATTTTCAATATCATATCAATTTTCCGTAATGGTTTCGAATTTTTATTAAAAGTAGTTTTTTAAAGTTATTTAATTAACCCCTTGAGGGACAAACAATAATGCCTCTGTAATATTGATTTATCACCGAAAAAATCGAAAAATTTGTTTTGAAATAAGAAAAGCAATTTTTCAACAATTTGCCACCAAAGTTAAAACTATAAAATTTCGTTAAGGGGACAGTTCACTTTTAAAATTTTCAAAATTTTTATTTTTACATTGTTAAAAAGTTTATTGCATTCTGAATAAACTGATACCACTATTTTAACAGTGTGATAATTATTTACTGATATATGAGGGAAAATGCAGACATCACCCCTTCATTTCCCTTCATTCTTCATCTCCTACATTTTTCATTCAACCCTGCGACAACTGTCATGGCGGCTCGTTTACACTTTGTTTTCGCGCTTTCATTTTTTCGTAACTATAGAAATATGCTAGAATGCGGCAGTTGTTATTGGTTTAGTACCTTAAAAACAATAAGAAAGCTTTAAAATATTAACTTCAACTTTCACTTTCACCAAATGGTTTTTCACAGCATTATTTGCTATTAAGTACTTAAATTAGAAACAAAACAGTTTTTTCTTAGAGCAATACTTTTTGATACTTTATGATTTTGTAATAGTATTGTGCTTCTTAGTATTTATTAGCTTTTTAAAGAAAAAATATGCAAAATGTGCTTTAGAACAGTATCGGAGAAGGGGTCTGTTTAATGGTAATCACTATACAAAATACGAGGATACAAATACTTTCTAAGAACTAACTCATCTTATAGTAAATTATAAAGTAGTCAGTTTGATAGTGATTTTTGTTTTGAACCCCTTAACTGATTTGACCGTACGCCGTTCGCGCAAGACGAATTTGCTTAATTCATCATTTAAAGCTTTTTGACACCACAATATTCTTAAAAATAATTTCATACTATTAAACCCTTTAACGTTCAAAGCATTTTCATTGCTTAGATGTTGAAATAAAAAACTGACACCGGTCATTGCGACCAAATATATTTGTAAATAAGAAAAAGTGATTTTTCACATACTTAAGAAAATGGATTTTTTTTAATTAAAATTCCGGTGTCGTTGTTGCATGTCGGAATAAAAATTTTGTGGTTTCGTGGAGAAATTAATAAACGTTAAAGGGTTAACCGTTTAACGTTCATTGGTTTCGCCACGAAACCACAAAATTTTAATTCCGATACGCAGCAATGATACCGATATTTTTATCTAAAAATATCCCTTTTATTTTGTATGTGAAAAATCACGTTTTCTTATTTAGAAATATATTTCTTCTTAATTACCGGTGTCACTCATTTATTTCGACATCTTAGCAATGAAAATGATATGATCGTTAAAGGGTTAACCCTTTCCGGCGCAGTGTTACCACTCCGGCAACACCTAATTTTAATTCCAAACTTACAAACGGCACCAATAATATTTTAGTAAAATTTTACTTTTATAATGACAGCTTAAATCAGGGAATTCTTAATTTCTGAAAGAGTCTTTTGTAAATTCCGGTGTCAGTCAACAATTTCTCATTTTATGAACAGAATTTGTCTGCGCCGGAAAGGGTTAATACCTTAAAAAATAATAAGAAAGCTTTAAAATAATAACTTCAACTTTCACTTTTACCAAATGGTTTTTCACAGCATTATTTGCTATTAAGAACTTGAATTAGAAACAAAACAGTTTTTTCCTAGAGCAATACTTTTTAATACTTTATGATTTTGTAATAGTATTGAGCTTCTTAGTGTTTATTAGCTTTTTAATGAAAAAATATGCAAAATGTGCTTTAGAACAGTATCGGAGAAGGGGTCTGTTTAATGGTAATCACTATACAAAATACGAGGATATAAATATTTTCTAAGAACTAACTCATCTTATAGTAAATTATAAAGTAGTCAGTTTGATAGTGATTTTTGTTTTTAACCCCTTAACTGATTTGCCCATACGCCGTTCGCGCAAGACGAATTCATCATTTAAAGATTTTTAACACCACAATTTTTTAAAAAATAATTTCATACTATTTAACCCTTTATTTCATACTATTTAACCCTCTATTCCCTTATACATCCCTTCTCCCTTCTTCCCTTATTCATACTATTTAACCCTATAGTTTCATTGCTTAGATGTTGGAATAAAAAACTGACACCGGTAATTGCTACCAAATATATTTGTAAATAAGAAAAAGTGATTTTTCACATACTTAAGAAAATGGATTTTTTTTTTATTAAAATTCCGGTTTCGTTGTTGCATGTCGGAATAAAAATTTTGTGGTTTCGTGGAGAAATCAATGAACGTTAAAGGGTTAAAGGAGGAAATGTTTAGACTAAATGTTACGAATATTTTATTCAAAAAATTGTGATGAGAATCCCTTATTTTCAATTTTATTGAACGGAAGAAAAGTGCCAGTTCAGGAGTTAATTGACAGTTTAGAATACGGATTTATTAACATTAATATATTTTGCGGAAGAGATATATTGCATGGAGATTAAGTGAAACAAAAACTAATTTCAAAATTTAATACTGCTGCAAGTGATTTAAAGTTTCGAAAAACTGACAGTTCCAGTTTTTTCAGTGAAGGATTTGTCTGCTTGTGTATTGTGTAGCTTAGTGTACTTTGAATATTACTGTACCATGGTGTTTTTAGAAAAAAGAGCTATGTATTACCCCTTATATGGGTCTGGCTTTTGATATGCCAGTAAATATTCTCCCTATTACAAAAACATAAAATTTATATATTGGTATTTAAAAAATAACCGAAGCAAGGAATCGGTCTACATCTATTTATTTTCTGCCAGTGAGAAGGAGTTGCTAATAAGGAGTTTCCTATAAATGAGATTCAATCTGAATAATTTACCACTGCAGCATTTTAAGAAAAATTAAATTGTCTCACGACAAATATTGCGCTCTTTTTAAATATTATAAAACAAAATTAGTTATTGAACGCTATTACAATCTTGTGGGCCATTTCCGAAAACACTGCCTATTTTTTCAGTTTAATGGATTTGAGTATGAATATGAATATTAAGTGTAAACTAAACCGACGTGGTGTGAGTAAACTCACATTTCTGCGTCATCAGATGTCATTGAAAAGCCAAAATGCTCACGAGCTAGGTGTCACACCCAGAGCCTGATTACTAACGGGGCACTCTCTCACCAGAAAAAATTTATAGAAATTTTCGTCTTCTTTAAACGCCCTTTTCATACAAGATTACTGTCATGAATAAGGAAAAATTCTTTATTTGTTTTTCCTGGTGGGAGAGTGCCCCGTTAGTAATCAGGCCCTGGTCACACCACCTGTAATAACGAAAGTTGGCATCAGCCAGAATACTGGGCAGTTTGGGCATTTCCGACCAAGTAGCTGCTGTCATCGTGTCAGATGCACTTCAAGATGTGGTCATTACCTCACAAAACTATGACTGGAATGCTATTAGTGAAAAACCCCGTAATGACTGGCGATAAATTGATAAATAAACTAAAAAACTTTGCAAAATCACCATAAAATGAAAAAATAAGAAGTTTTGCTTAACTTTTAATTTTATGGTGATTTTATAATGTTTTTTATTTTATTTATCAAATGCTATTGACAGAAAAAAAAATTCGGCATGACAAAATAAACCAAAGAAGAAAAATCATAATACCAGTCTTGAGCTTGAAAAAAGAACTTGGTTCCGAATACATCGGCCACATATATATAAATTCTGGGAGAGTGCCAAACAATTTGAAAACACGACGTACATTTATTTCTTATGTGTTAACAAATTGTATTCATGTAACAAAGTTGGTTGCGATCGATTGTGACGGAATATCTGTTTATATAGATGTTAAAGAATGTGTTATTCGAAATATGGAAATGATCTTTAAGCGTCCACTACTATGTTTTTTGTGCTAGTTACACACCAATGAGATTCCACTACGTCATCATTTCGTAGCGTGGATGGAACCGCGGCTGGGCACAAATGTTTCACTGATGAAATAAAAAAGTTATTCGCTGCATGTGAGACGTTTTTTGTATTTTCATTTATATCAGTAGATGAATTTTAAAAGCGCGCGAGTGAAATCAAACGGCCTGCTATAATCCTTATCATTACATTAAATAATATCTATATTTTCCATTTGTCAGATTTTGATCTTTTGTGACGGATTACATAGATTAAATTAAATAGGAAAATGTGCGGAACCTCCACTAACTGAGGGATTTAGTAACGACAAGATTTCAGAAGCAATAGTAAATCCAGCAATCATTCCAGTGGCAATAACATCTACTATCAATAATAGCTATTCACGCAACGCTCATTCTACAAAACTAATAATCAAAAAAGTCTCGGAAGCATTTTTACGTTATGTATGGACCATATATAAGAGACGGTTTTATAAAAATCGAATTGAATTACAAAATCTCATGCCGATTTTCAATACCAAACGTCATTATCGCTAGTTGTAATGTTGACGATATTTCTTGATTTAATAATAAAGAAGCTGTTAAATAAGAAACTAAAGTTTTAATCTTGTAATCAAATAAATATCCCCTCATTGCAATAAATGTTAAAAACTCTAAAATTCATATTTTATTTTACAAAGAACATTGATTTTTTTACCGTAAAAGCGTTCAAATACATAAATTTGAACCACATTGCGACAGATTTAAATTTTTAATTATTTTTTTAAATTATTTTTCTCATACTCAGCTTATAATATAACATCTTTTACGCATAGGTAGGTTTTGGATAATTTTTTAAACTATTATTTTCAATCAAAAATCATCTAGCCAAAAGTATGCCTTTTTTAACTTTTGTTCGTAATTCAACCTCATTGTAGCAATAGTAAAATTTAAAATTAATTTTTTTTATTATTTTTCCCTTAATCTACATCCAAACCCTACATCCAAAACCTACCTATGCGGAAAAGATGTTCTCTTGAACATCTTTTCCGCATAGGTAGGTTTTGACACTGTAAAAAATTTTCGATCCACCCTAATGAATAAGTGGCATATGGCAGAGCTGCCAAGTCTCCGGCTTTTTGAATACCAGAATTTTAATTCAGAAAATGTCGTTTTATTTAATAGGAGCATTTCGTCGATTTAAAATTACAATATTTTCTGTAAAATAATATTGGTGTTCAAAAAGCCCGAGACTTGGCAACTCTGCATATGAAGAATTTGAATACCCGTTATAATTTTTTCCTTCTTCTCTACAGCATGGCTGCGAATACTTCTGCTTTATGTACCACAAAAACTTAAGAGATTTTTGCCTGAATTAATTGATAGATTACGGCAATTTAAAAAGGTAAAATTTACTATACAATTTGTGGTTTAACCCTTTAACGTTCATTGGTTTCGCCACGAAACCGCAAAATTTTAATTCCGATATGCAGCCCTGACACCGGTATTTTTATCTAAAAAAATCCCTTTTATTATGTATGTGAAAAATCACGTTTTCTTATTTAGAAATATATTTGTTCTTAATTACCGATGTCATTCATTTATTTCGACATCTTAGCAATGAAAATGCTTTAATCGTTAAAGGGTTAAAAAACGTAAGATGTTTGCAGATATGCTATAGGAACGTAATAAGTGAAGCAACTTTTAAAATGTTCACTTCATAAAATGTATAACATGAACTTTAAAATGTTCAGGTTTACTTAAAAGGCGATTAAATAATCAACTAGAGATGTTAAAATTTAATTTTATTTAAAAACATCTTAGTACTTTCAAACCTTTAAACAGGTTCTTCCTCAGAGAATATCTTCTTTTATAAATACAAATATTTTGTTTTGAAAAATGAACGAGACTCGTGGCTTGAAAATTAAATTAGTTCTATTTTAGGTGAATGATAAAAAGATGGTGATTAGGTGAATGATATATTTGATTGTTGTACCATGAAATTTTATTACGTCATTTTCTCAAATTGTGAGGATTTTATTTTTAGGATGTTAAACCATAAATTCGGTATATTATAAGATAGGGCATCATTACACACTTTATTGCTTTTGGATTAGGATTTCCATGGATTCTCTTATAACGGTTAAGTAATAATATGTTGGGAATATGATTTTAGTATGATCAAAATCTATTGTGATACTCTGTTTGTGATATAAGTTTGAGAGAGAAGTAGATTGGCGATGAAATTTTACATCTGTTTTATGCTCTTTTATTCTTTTTTTTTAGTTTTCTATTGGTTTTCCCGATGTATTCCATTAATTTATTGCAATAAAGGGATGGTATATACACCAGCTAATTCAACATCCGGTACTGGATCGATTTTTGTACAAATTACTTCTTTTAATTTCTTTGGCCGACAGGCTATTAAATTTATATTGTGTTTCAAAAGAGCATATCTTAGTTTATCGTATAGACCAGGGAAATAGTTAAACCTTTTGTATATCATTTCTTTATGGTTTACTTTTTTGATATTTTTTATGAAAGTTAAATTCATGAGTGAGTTTATTAATGAGAATTGTTGAAAATCCAATTTCTTCAGAGATATTTCTGATGATATTAAGCTCTTTTTCTAAATATTTATCTGAACATACTTTAATACCTAATGTAAAATTTCTAGGCTAAAATTTTATGTAAAAATGGTGATGAAATATTATATTTGATCGTATTATTTGATTTGATTGGTTTTCTATAAACATTTCTGTCAATGCTGAGGTTTTCTTGGTTATTAATTAAATTAACGTCAAGAAAAGATAAGCTTCATCTGTCTCAATCTCAAGAGTAAATTTTATATTATCATCCTCATTTATCTATGTTTATTTTGTTTTTAATGGAAAATATTACAAGCAATTAGAAGGAGTTCCAATGGGTTCGCCTATTTCTGGATTATTTGTCAAAATTAAATTACGACCGTTAGAAGAAAGACTATTAACTGAATTTTATTTGAAACCTACTGTATGATATAGATTTGTACACGATATTTCTATTATTTGGAAAAATAGTTTGCACGAATTACACCTTTTCCTTAATAAGATTACCAAAGGTAAGTATTATTCATTAAATAAGTTTTGGTTTATAACCAAAACTAATGAAATTCATAACCAAAAATAACCACCAAAATCATAACAATATTAGTTTAGCGGATTTACATCAGTATGTAAAATTTAATCTCGATCCAAAAATTACCAAAAAATATTTTTTTTTAAATTTATTTAATACCGGAAAAAAGATGTTTTAAACAGTAAATATAATTTAATATTTCATCAGCAATTCATTTCATCTGCAATTTTCTTTCTGTTTTCCTGAAACTCGCTTGTTTTTAAGAACGCGAGAAAAGTAATGAAAATTTAAATAAGTTCGAAAAATCATTCGTTAAACGTAGATTATAAAGCTCTCTCTAACACTTCATGAAATCTCTAACAAAACTTCGTTATCTAGGGAAATAATTCTATATAGCCAAATATGTATTCGGATATTTTTGAGCAGCCCTGTATTTGATCTGTGAATTGATATACATACTATATAATGGGGAAATTTAGTTTAGCAAGAAAATGCATAGTAGTTTGAAATTTTGTTTACAGCTATTTATAATAATTGATGGAAACATAATTGAATGCTTTTGTTTAGCCCTGTAATTTACCTTGTACCTTTATTATACGTCAGTATTAAGCTAAATCTTATTTTGAACTAAAATACTCTTAAAACTACTGAAATCACAATCTCACAAATTATCATTCATAGACGTATGCCTGTATATCATCATCTGTATATTATCTATATATCATATATATCTTTGTCCCTGTATATCATTTTATCGTTATTCTATAAACATTTATTAGTAAATTAAATGCAGTTGACCGTGAAAATTCATAACCTATTTAAGAACCACCATTAAATAATTTACGCTCATATTCAGTAAAGTTCTCAGTAAAGCTCTAGAGTAAAGCGCGCTCTTTTGGGTAGCCCTGTATATCAACTATAACATTTATACACACCATATAATGTGCAGAGATTTAGAGAAACTTAAACGTGCATATCATAATTAAAATGCATTTCATCCATCTATCTGGTATCATCGGATATATATACATTATTTCAGAAAGAATATAATATTTGAAATATTTTGTATGTCCCTAGAAATGCTAAGTACTTGATATTATACAAGACAGTATCGCATAATTTTTTAAGCCTCAGTGACAGATATTAATTTTATTATACATGAAACAGTTTAATATTTTTAAAATATGTCATTCACAATTCCCCCCCCCTTTACCATTATTTAATGAAATTCTATTGTATGGCCCTGTAAATGAATAATAGGGATATTTTCACCGCATACTTTATAGAATGCATATTTTAGTGCACCTCGTGAATGCATATAAATTTTAACACGTTTAACAGGGTATAACATCTTTAAAATTCCTTTGAAACGATTTTTCCCCACAAGCCATAATGTAATGGAAAACTTTTGACTCTCCCTGTAAATAAACCAATCACGGCAGAACCTTCATTTTCAATATGCTTCGTGCTCGGATAAACACCATTATCGTCCAAAAATTTCAGGCAATCCGAGTGTATTTACAGGAGTAATAGCGCGCACAGACCGACAGACGACCAGACGGACAAACAAATTGAATGCATAAGCACTTTTCAACTTTGTTGGAAATTGCTAAAAATACATTTCATCAATCTAATTTAAAATCTTTTGTGTGTCCCTGTAAATACTATGCACAAGTATTATGCATTAAATAACTCATATTAATCCTCAGCAACGTATATCAATTTGGTTATTTATATATGAAATTGTTTACCATCATTAAAATATGTCGCAGTACATTTATTATTATCTTTTGGAATTCTTTTGGTTGACCCTTTAAATGAATAATAAGTATACTTTTCGCTGCATACTTTTCAAAATACTTAGGGTTTAATATCGTTTAAATTTATTTGAAACGATTTTTATCCATAGGTCGTAATGTAATGGAAAACTTTTGACTGTCCCTGTAAATCAACTAATCACCTTCATATTCAACAGTGTTCGTGCTCGGGTGAACGTCACTAACGTCCAAAAATTTCATGGCAATCCGAGTATATTTACGAGAGTTAGAGCGCGGATAGACGGCCACACGGACAAACAAACCGAATGCATAAGCGCTTTTCAACTTTGTTGGAAAGTACTAGAAATGCTTTTCATTCATCTAACAGCTTCCGTAATATTCAGGAATTCGGATAGATTATACTATTTTAAATCTTTTGTGTATTTCTGTAAATGTTATGAACTACGTATTATGCATGAAATAACTCATATTATTCTTCAATAACTTATATTAATTTGATTATAGTATATAAAATCGTTTACCATAATTAAAATATGTCGCAAACAATTCCCTCCTTTATTATTGTGTAGTGGATTTTTTTGTGTGGCCCTGTAAATTAATAATAACTATTCTTTTCGCTGCATATATTACAAAATACACATTTTAGTGCACTTTGGAGATGAATATAAATTTGAAAATGTTTGACAGATTGTAACAACTTTAAAATTCTTTTGAAACGGTTTTTCCCCATAGGCCGTAATGTAATGAAAAACTTTTGACTGTCCCTGTAAAAAAACTAATCATGGTATAGGATAATAGGTTGTTGCCTGGTGTAATATGGTAAAGTTAAAATTATTTACAACGTTAGAACACCAGAATATTCGAATTCCAAGCATACCGGTTTCGGTAGCATATAGCATACCTTCCTCAGTGCTAAAGATAGTGGAGATTTGCTCATATATATATAGGGAGGATAGGGATTCAAGTGATAAGTTTCTTGACCAATAGGAAAACAGAGGATCCTAGGCAACAGCCAATAGGAAAACAGAGGATCCTAGGCAACAGCCAATAGGAAAACAGGGAACAGTTAATAGGAAAATTGGGTGGAAAATGGAAAAGATATTGCGAGAATTGCATTAAAAGATTAAGAAAAATTAGTTTTAATGTAATATTTCCAACAGTCTGATAATGGTGGAATAGCAAAATCACAATTAACAAGATTAGGAAGATTTTTATGGATATGGAAAGCTTCAAGGAAGTTAAGTTCTTGTATAGAAGTAGGTTTAGTTAGTATCTTAACTGAATTGAAGTCAAAAGCATGACTCGTCTCCCAGCAATGTTTTGCGATTGAGGATTTCTTGATTTCTTGTTTTTCAATATATTGCTTATGTTCTTTAATACGAAATTTTAGACTGCGTTTGGTTTGACCAATGTAAGAAAGACCACACTGACAATTGATATTGTAAATGCCCCATGAATTTGATAAATCAACAGGATCTTTAAGGTTGGAAAGGTTGAGTTTATTAGTAGGAGTAAAAATTATTTTGAAATCGAACCGACTAAGAATTTTAGCAATGGAAAAACTTGATTTTGGAAAGAAAGGTAAGACAATGCTAATATGGGAACGAGTAGAAGACTGAGATGAGTTTGAGGAGTGAGAGTTTTGCAATTTAGAAAGGGCAGTATCAATAATAGAAGGGTTGTAACCTCTATCAAATGCAATTGCTTTAATGTATTGAATTTCATTATTGAGAGACTGAGAATCAGAGCAAACATGAAGAGCACGATTTATGAATGTGTAAAAGGCAGCCATTTTTTGACTTGGAGGATGACATGAACGAGCGTGGGGGGGTAGAGAAACAGCGAAGCTTTTTCGATAGACAGATGTAGAGAAGCCAGTTTCACTGCGAGTGACAAGGGTGTCCAGGAAAGGGAGTGAACCATTATTTTCTGTTTCATACGTAAATTGGATATTGTTATCAATAGAGTTCATGATGCTAAGAATGTCCTCAATATTGTGAAGAGAAGTGTCAAGTAAGGTGAATGTGTCATCAACGTACCGAATCCAGAAAGGGAAAGAGAATTTATCAAAAAGAGAGCATTCAAAATAGTGCATGTAGAAATCTGCAAGGATGGGAGACAGGGGCGAGCCCATAGCTAAACCATCAGTTTGTCTGTAAAAATTGCCTTGGAATGAAAAGGTGGTTTGAGAAAGACAAGTACGTGTAAGGGAAATAAGTTCTTGAATTTCGAAGCTTGAAAAATGAAATTCACGGAGTCTTTGTTCAAGACAAGAGAGGGCGCCATTTATCGGGACATTTGTGAAAAGGGATTTAACGTCAAATGAAACCATAGTGAAATTAGTCGGAGACAAATTTTGTATCATTTTGGCAAAGGTGATGGAATACTTCACAGTGTATAAATTTGCTGATAGAAGGGGAGAAAATATTGTTGTTAAATATTTTGCTAAATTGTAAGAGGCTGTGCCAATATTTGAAACAATCGGACGAAAAGGGATATTGGGTTTGTGGACTTTAGGAAGAGCATAAAATCTTGCACAGTGTGCAGCAGAGGGAGAAATGTAGAGATGAGAAGACTTAGGCAAGAGAGGACAGGATTTAACTATGGACTTAATTACTGATAATTCATGATCAGAAGGGTCCCGAGATAGAAAGTTTTCCATTGCTAAAATTCTTAGTCGGTTCGATTTCAAAATAATTTTTACTCCTACTAATAAACTCAACCTTTCCAACCTTAAAGATCCTGTTGATTTATCAAATTCATGGGGCATTTACAATATCAATTGTCAGTGTGGTCTTTCTTACATTGGTCAAACCAAACGCAGTCTAAAATTTCGTATTAAAGAACATAAGCAATATATTGAAAAACAAGAAATCAAGAAATCCTCAATCGCAAAACATTGCTGGGAGACGAGTCATGCTTTTGACTTCAATTCAGTTAAGATACTAACTAAACCTACTTCTATACAAGAACTTAACTTCCTTGAAGCTTTCCATATCCATAAAAATCTTCCTAATCTTGTTAATTGTGATTTTGCTATTCCACCATTATCAGACTGTTGGAAATATTACATTAAAACTAATTTTTCTTAATCTTTTAATGCAATTCTCGCAATATCTTTTCCATTTTCCACCCAATTTTCCTATTAACTGTTCCCTGTTTTCCTATTGGCTGTTGCCTAGGATCCTCTGTTTTCCTATTGGCTGTTGCCTAGGATCCTCTGTTTTCCTATTGGTCAAGAAACTTATCACTTGAATCCCTATCCTCCCTATATATATATGAGCAAATCTCCACTATCTTTAGCACTGAGGAAGGTATGCTATATGCTACCGAAACCGGTATGCTTGGAATTCGAATATTCTGGTGTTCTAACGTTGTAAATAATTTTAACTTTACCATGGTATAGGAACTTCATTTTCAATAGGGTTCGTGCTCGGGTAAACGTCTTTAACGTCCAAAACTTTCATGACAATCCGAGTATATGTACGAGAGTTAGAGCGCGGCCAGACGGCCAGACAAACCGAATGCATAAGCATTTTTCAACTTTGTTGGAAAGTGCTAATAAAAAAGGCTGGTTAGTGAAGTTTCGCTGGGGTTTATTTGGCTACCATCTACCATTATGTAACGTAGAAATGGGAATAACCAAAGGGTTTTTTCAAGTTGTTTTAAAAATCGACTGATTTCAAATAATGTAAGCGACAGAGCCGTCCTTATTAAAAGCGAGGACCAGTGCAAGATGATTGATTATCCGAATCTCTTTCTTTTCAAACTAATTAACCCATATTTGTCCCACACACACAAATTAAAAATAATCATTGAAATAATGTTTTTCCGTTTATCTCAATTCAAACTAGCACCGGCTTCTTAACAGTTAATATTATAACTTCAAAGTAACAAGTATATTGGTTACAATTGGAAATATCACTACCATATGAGGAGTTATATTTTATTCCCCATTTGCTCAGGAGTTCACTGATCTGGGCCTTACCGGAAATTTCTGTTCTGGCTAATGTCTGGCGTTTTTCTACAGTCTCTGATCGAGCAGCAACTGGACATAATTTTGTCCATGTAGATTTGGATCTTGCTCATATTTTTTTCTGCTGTTTCGAAACTGTTGAGCATAACCTTTTTTTTTTAATCTGGGCCCAGTCGGGTGTAATCTTGACATTACACGAAATAAGTCAGCAATGGGGGATTTCCAGTTTAGAAAATTAGTCCATGCCCCTGTCGATTTGACCAATTTAATAAACGTTTATTTTTTTAGTAATCGTTTTATTATATTTTTTAATGAAGTAAGTAGAAATTTAATTTAACAAATCACCAAGATATATGTTTTGAAATATACTCACCCCCAGCTCTTCAGAACGTTAAAATTAAGATTTTCTTGAATAATTTTTTCTTTTTACTCCAAACCAAATTATTTTTCTTTACATGAGTGTTCTGCAATTGTGGGGCAAAATGCATTAGCCTACGTTTATGCATCACATCGATATGTTTATGACGTTTGACGTTTGATATGATGACGTTTATGTTTACGTCATCAAATTATCGCACAAGCATATGACAAGTATGCTTATTGTCTACTTAAAATAAAAAATATCGAAAATTTTTATGTACCGTTCATGAGAAAGAATATTTCGAGAGTCCAAAAGAATAGTTCCGGATAAAGAAGGTTACTGATATTAAATGGACTTCTTCTCATTCTTAGATACTAAGTACATACCAAATTTCAAATCTCTAAACTCTTGTAAATAAAATTTAAAAGTCAAATAAAAAAATATATCACGTTTATGCCTTATCCTTAATAACCTCAATAAACAATGCTAAATGGAAAATAAAGACAATTCAAATCAAGTACCTCCTTGAATTAGAGACTTTAAAACAAGGCTCTTTTTCACTAATTAACAAGTTATTTCTTTTCGCATGACTTCACTTATTTCTTTATATATTAATTGTTGAATAGCAGAGTAAAAATAATAGAGCAAAATGTATACTAAAACACGATACAGTACTCCAATAAATATACCGTAAAAAATACTTCAACAACGCAATTTTTTAAGGCAACACATTTTTTGTTCCTTCCGGATAAATGGTTTATCTATGTTCATTTGTTATTCGCACAATTTTTATAGCTAAGCAAATTTTTCAGTAAATATTATTTATAAGGGTTCACATTGTTGAAAAAATCATCTTCATTTCAAAGAGAATTTAATTTTGTTTTTATCAGATTTGCGAAATGGAGAAGTGAAAGAAGTAAAATTGAAAATGCTAAATGATGTGTAAATTAGTTCATGTTGCTGATGATCATGAAAACTATCTTTTAATTGGCAGTTTTGCTTTCTTACAGTAAATAAATGAGCTTGTTTCATACAGCGAAAAAAAAATTTTCATGTTTCGCTATAAGAAAAAAAAGAAAAAGCTCTAAGATAGATTTATAGAAGTTTCTTTCTACTAAAAATAACTCTTTGTCGAAAAACTTTCCTGATTAAAAAATTCTACTTCTACTCTGTTCCAAACTTCGGCCTACCAGTGGCCGCGCGGTTTTGACCTCCAAACTGTTAGACGGTAAGTGCTGGGTTCGAACCCAATCGCGACCGTCGGCCTAACTGTTCGGAGTTTTCCGCGTTTTTCTTCGAACCTTGGACTTCCTTCAGTTAATACGGTTAGGTTCGCTTAGAAAGATCACTACGGAGGGCATCCCACCCCTTAGGGCCTATATCCCAGTGTAGATAATTGACCGACATAAATACAAACAAACAAACTGTTCCGCCCTGACCTAAATCTGTCGCATAAATTTTTTTATCTAAATTTAAACAAGAACGAAAAATGATGCGCCAATCGCAGATCACAAAACACTTTCTGACATATTCACTTCAATATGTTTGAAACTGTGTAACATTATTAAATTACACCGTAAACGAATTTTCCATAGGAAATGTTATGTAAACGATTTTTTCTGGTGTTCCTGTAAATTAGTAGTTCCCAACGTGGGGCACACACCCCACAGATTTCAGATTTCTTATTCAAAGATTCCCCGCACTTTTTTTAAAACTATATATTATTGAAAATAGTTTTGCAATCTAAATATAAAAAATAGCAGATGGAAAGACCTAAAAATAACTAAAAAAAGATTTAGTTCCGAACCGTTCCCATTTAGAAAACAAAAATGAGATAGTACCGGAATAACTTCACAAGTTTGCTCTATGATACTGTGACGCCTTTTTTATAACAAGTAGACACTTACATTTTTCTGGATTAAGTATTGTTTTTATGAAACATACTTTTCAGACTCTTGTCTATTTTCACGAGTTGAATTTGACGAATGAAAATATTTAAAAGAAACGATTGATTGGATTTATAAAAAACAACAAAAATAATTATAATAATGATTCATTATTTAATAAATATGTTTCTAAACTTGATGCTAGGTTTGCGAGTTACAATTTTGCATCTAAACATTCACCTCTTTACTTGATGTTCTATAGACCGGGAGGCGACAGCACACCGAATCACCTTAAGCGGTTGCATCATAGGTTTGCTACTGTGCATTTCTGTAACCAAAAGCAAGAGAACATCATGATAAATCTGTGCTAAAATCAGGTTTTTAAGTGTTTTCCACAAAGATATGACTTGGTAAATAGATTGCGTTTTAATAAGGAATCTATATTTAACTAATCCCAGATTTTCACCCACGAATCAAGGCGATCTCAATAATATAAAACCAAGATGGTTTTGCATGAACTCGGTGATTATATAATGAGGTGATTGTATGTGCTTCCGCCTCTCTGTTTACTTCTCGGAGGACCGGCGAAATCCAAAAATTTATTTTTCAACATAATTGCAGTAAAAATTTTAGTTTTATCAAATATAATACTGATTTCATTTTCACTATGATATCATTTTCATCCACTGAGATGATCGTCTCAATCTCAGTGACAGCCGAATGAAAAATTGTTGGAATGTAAAATCGTTATAATTAAAAATCAGTATTTTATATTGTGACGCCATTTTCTGCTAAAACATTTTTAAGAAGTTATTTTAATTCGATCATGCTGTTTTCGATTCGAGTCTATAAAAATTGCCACTTTATCTAACGTATAACAACATGTATATCAGGAATGTCCATTTTAATACCAAAATGGCATTCTTAACCTCTTCGCGATGGGAGTCTTTTGCAGAATTTTTAACGGTTTATCACCGTTTTTTAAAATCAGAAATTTGTGCCTTATTAAATCGAGAAAATAAACCGAGAATAAAATAAGAAAAAATAAGAAAAAATAAGACGAATTCTACGCTAAGATTTTACTGGTGGGAATAAACGGATTCTTCAGTCTTTTTACGGCATGTATACGTGTTGCGCATCCACAAGGGGTTAATGATATGATAATTCACATTGTTTCCCTTCTCTCTATAACAGTACAACTAACTCGATTGCCAATGAAAGTGAAGAAATTTCTCTGCTTTCTCTACTACTCAGGAATAAACATCAGTGGATATGACGTCATCACCCGCACAATTTTAACGACATTTTAGTTTCAAGTCGTTTCTTAAGGACGTAATTTTTCTTGTGGGAAATATTTCGTTTCAGATATTACTTTTTATCATAATTATTTTCTATTATTTTATTTACATAGAATACTTAATATTTTTTCTCTGTAAATAATCTGTGTTCTACCGCAATTAATGTATAATTATAAGCGATAATTTTGTTTGGCAAGATTTTACGAAAACTATTATTATTATTATTATTATTATTATTATTATTTTAAATTCGAAGACATTTTCGATGATTATTTGCTGATATCAAGCTTTTCTAAAGAGTAAAAAGCTGCCACAATTTTAACCCCCTGCGGGGCGCTGGTTTCATAAATATACCACTTAATTTTAATTCCCAAATGTCACATTGGCACCAGAATTTTGTTTAAAAAAATTACGGTTTTTTGAATGCGTGATACATAGCGCTTTCTTATTTACAAATAAAGTTGTTTTCAAATTCCGGTGTCAGTCATTAATTTCAATACTTAAGCAGTGAATTTGTCCTGCGCCGCAAAGGGTTAATGAAATATAAAAAAAGCTTTCAAAATTTAAAATAAAATGTAAAACTAGAAATAAATTAAGAAATAGCTAGAATGGACACATCTACAAATAAACAGCTTTCATTTAAAAAAATAATTATCAAAATCAGTTCAGTAGAAAGCTCAGGGCTGATGACAAAAAATACAGTCAGTGTTTAAACATACAGATTTGTGAATGATCCTTATTTCGCAACAAAAATGACGCTTCTACTTAACCCTTTGAGGCGCAGGGCAAATTCATTGCTTAAGTGTTGAAAATAATGACTGACACCAGAATTTGAAAACAGCTTTATCTATAAATAAGAAAACGCTATATTTCACGCATTCAATAAACCGTAATTTTTTCCGTAATAATTCCGGTGCCAATGTGGCGTTTGGGAATTAAAATTAAGTGGTATATCTATCACATCACAGCGCCGCAAAGGGTTAAAACAGTTATGAACGAGTCAGTTTTAATCGTAAAAGAATAGGACTTTTTTGTATTACATCTTAGCACAACAGGATGTTTTTACAAAATATCACTTATAAGTCCGGAAAACTGTATAAAAATTTAAATTTAGAAAATTTTTCATAAATGTTTTTCAAGACCCAAATCGTTTTCAAAACATCCTTTTAAGTCATTTAAAATATTTTTGTAATTAGAACGATGTGTCTATGTCTAACGATATAGAAATTAGTCATTGGACATCGGAATGTACAGCACACCCTATATATTTTTTCATATTGTAAGAAGAATATTTGAAAAACATCTTCTTAATAGAATTGTGGCTTTATTGAATGGTTAGTGAAAGATACAGTTTTAAAAAGTGCGATGTTTTGTATTTATGCTTAATAATATTAAGCTACATGCTTATAGCCAAAAGTCACACCAGAAATTCAATTTTAGATGTTTTGTCGAAATAAATGATTAGCGCATTTTTCTGGAACTTCAGAAATGTCAAGAGCACATTTGAGTTCACATGTTTCAACGTTTAACATTAATTAATGTTTTTTAATTAACAAACATATGAAACGCTTGCTCCAATTGTTATTTTTTAGTTAATTTAGAACTATGCAATATATTTTTAAAAATAAAAATATTTTTTATGATAGTATGCAATATTATGAATACATAACTTTTTTATAACCTAAACAAATATCAGAAAGTGAAGTCTATTCACTTTCCCGTGAAAATAAAATAAATAAACTAAATACTGTACTACGTTATGCTATTGTAAATAATGATACAAATAAGTTACTACTTCGAATTCTTTATCGATGCAATTTTATTTACATTTAGGAAAATCGACTTAAACTTAAAATCTTAGAAATACTGATACTCTATATATAAATATATATATATTATTGTATCTTCATATGAAATAAAACAAATACATAAACTCTCCCTCTCAAATCATGTAGACAAAGCATATAAAATTATTTATTTAAGAAAATACGATGCAAAGAAATTTAACGTAAAATAATCTAACTTTATATCTCTTCTACTCGTGTTAGTAGAAATCTTTAGTAAAAACGGTTCATTATTTCTTCCTCATCTTAGCTTTTCGACAACTAGAATTCCTGAGTTAATGATCGTTCTTTATATTTATTTACAGAGCCTTGTGTAATCAAATAGTTTGTATTTATTATGTTTGAATAGTGAATTTGATTTTATTTATGATAAAATTTTATTCTCGTATGTGTTTTAAAATTATGAATAAAGTACTGATATGAAAAATAATATTAATTTCTCCATTAATTTTGTGTTGTCATGTAAAAAATTAGTGACGAATTATTGAGGGCATTCAATATATATATATATATATATATATATATATATATATATATATATATATATATATACAGGGCATATCTAAACTACTGGGCAAAACTCTAAGGGGTGATAGTACACATCAAGACAAATAATATTAAATGGAAAACTAAGGGTCCCAAACGTCTTTCGAAGGAGATAGGCGCCATTAAAGTTTAGGGACCAAAATTTCAAATAAACATAAAAAAGGGAAAAATCGGTAGATTGATTTGCGGTTTTCACTAAAATTATTTTTTATGTCGGCATTTCCTTGAAATTAAATTATAAAGATAAATTTCAAAAAATGTCGATAGAGGGCGCTTTAGACTTTGGAGTAACGTACAACTATTTTTTACCGTTATTTTTTGCATCTCATTAAATTTTTTTAAAGCTTAGACGTAAACTTAAATTTTGTACTGAAAATCTGAATCGTTGAGAGTGATTAAGTACGCTAACTGAACTGTGTTCAATAGAGGTGGGAAGGTTCAAATTTCAAATGAATATACAAAACGGAAAAATTGGTCGATCCGTTTGCGGTTTTCTCTAAAACCATTCTTTATGTCAGTATTTCCTTGAAAATAAATTTTAAAGATAAATTAAAAAAAATTCCGTTAGAGGGCGCCTTAAATTTTAGAGTAACCAACAACAATTTTTAAATGTTATTTTTTATATCTAATTAAATGCTTGCAAAAGCTTAGACTTAAATTTTGAACTCAAATTCTGAATCGTTGGGAGAGGTTAAGAAGCGCAAACTGAACTGTGTTCAGGAGTTGAAATGTTATCCTGCCCACCCTACGAACATAGTTCAATTTTTCGCCACTTAATTACTCACAACAATTCAGATTTTTAGCTCAAAATTTAAGTCTAAGCTTTTAAAACATTTGTTTAGATTAAAAAAAAAAATAAATAACGGTAAAAATAGTTGTTGGTTACTCTAAGGTTTAACGCGCCCTCTAACGGAATTTTTTGAAATTTGTCTTTAAAATTTATTTTCAAGGAAATACCGACATAAAGAATGGTTTTAGAGAAAACCGCAAACGAATCGACCAATTTTTCCGATTTTTATAATCATTTGAAATTTGAACTCCTCCACCCCCACTGAACACAGTTCAGTTTGCGCTAGTTACCCACTCTCAACGATTCAGATTTTCAGCTCAAAATTTAAGTTTATGTCTAAGCTTCTAAAAAAAATTAATGACATGCAAAAAATAACGGTAAAAAATAGTTGTACGTTACTCCAAAGTCTAAAGCGCCCTCTATCGACATTTTTTGAAATTTATCTGTATAATTTATTTTCAAGATAATACTGACATAAAGAATAATTTTAGTGAAAACCGCTAATCAATTGACCAATTTTTCTGTTTTTTATAATCCTTTGAAATCTGAACCTACCCACTCCCTTTGAACACAGTTCAGTTTGCGCTATTTAACCACAGATTTTGAGCTCAAAATTTAAGTTTATGTCTAAACTTCTAAAAAAATTTAATTATATGCAAAAAATAACTGTAAAAAATAGTTGTTCTTTACGCCAAAGTCTAAAGCGCCCTCTATCGGCATTTTTTGAAATTTATCTTTTTAATTTATTTTCAAGACAATACTGGCATAAAGAATAGTTTTAGTGAAAACCGCAAACGAATCGACCAATTTTTCCGTTTTTTATAATCATTTGAAATTTTGGACCTTAAACTTTGATGGAGCCTATCTCCTTCGGAAGACGTTTGGGACCTTTAGTTTCCCATTTAATATTATTTGTATTGATCTGTACTATCACCCCTTAAAGTTTTGCCCAGTAGTTTAGATACACCCTGTATATATATATATATATATATATATATTACAGCTTATAATTTCTGTTGGATGAAGATTATATTTTTTTTCTCAGCATATTAAAGAGCTATCTTACAATTTTACCATGCATTCTCCAAACATATGTGCTGTTCGCATACTTTTTCTGTATCGTAATTCTAATGATCATAAATCTATTTTCTCTTATAAACGCAACTATAGAATTATGAAATAATTATATCTATATGTAAGTGATATACCATGCATTTCAAATATTGAATTTTCAAACTTTTAATAAACTATTTGTCATGTTATGATTTTTGACAAAAAAAAATTACTAATAAATATTATCAATTAATAGCTGATATTACTTTTTTACTTATTCATGACTAAGTTCATTCAAAGCTCAGTGGAAAATGTTTCATCGAGAATGCTTTGTACCTGAAATATCATCAATATTCAGTTATTAGGAATACGCTACAGTGAAACGTTTGCCAAAGTCAGTAACAGGAAAAAAATCTTCGTTTTCAAAAATTATCTCGAAATTATATTGGTTTCCGAGATTTCTAAAGATACAGAAGAACGCTTATCATAAATATGGGTTGCTCGGACCCAGTTTTCGTAGAATAATAAGCAATTGTCTTTCTTCCAGTACATAATAACTTTTCTTCATAATTCTGTTTCTCTTTTTAGAGAAATTCTCCTTCCACCTTAGTGTACTGACCATTAAAATGAATGTAAAGAGCAAAATTATGTAAAATCAAATATGGAAGGGAAAACAGATAAATTTCAACTACGGTTCTGCTGAAAACAGCTCACAATTCCATAAGAAAAAATGTATTAGCCAAAATGCAGTCAGTTCAATTTTAAATGAACTAATCTAGTTATTGGATTAATAACTGGATCTAATAACTGGAAATATCTAATTTTTCCATTTTTCTAATAGAGAACGACAATTTCAACAGCTAAAAAATATATGTATACATATAAATAAATAAATAATAGTTCAGAACAAGAGTTAAAATAACTGAAATAAGAGTTAAAATAACAACGCAAATTTTACTATGCTTACTCCGGGTTAAGGAGGAATGCAAAATTAAAACTAAAAATAGGCATTGTAGACCCACACAGTAGACTCTAGTTCTCCGAAAAATTACTCTGTATAAATGTACTAAAACTATAATCCGTCATAAAAGACCTGATTGTATAAGGAAGTAAGTGCTATCTGTCAAAAGATGGAAAATATCTGAATAATGCTGAACTGTAGAGCAACTTTAAGGGGTTACCTAATTGTTGACAACTTAACACTCAGTCTGTTTAATTGAAATATCTTATGTTATTAAGAGCCATTGGGAAAAAGTATAAGTGTGGATAATCTTAAAAATGAAAAGTAAAATAGAAACATTTAAAAATTTAATAGTAATAGAGAAAATAAAAGTTTGGATTAAGATGAAACATCAGTTTATTAAATTAAAGAAAAAAAATTATTAGGTAATGCCATAACTGTAGTCATAGAAAAGAAAAAAAAAGGTAAAAGTTAGCTCTTGTTCAAAAGTCATTTTCACCAAGCAATAAAAACTCTTAAAAGAGGCGCAAAAGCAACATTAACAAAAAGACTGATATTAAGGCAGATATTTTTCGTTTTATAATGTAAAAAGAAAAGGTGTATTTTTTATGCAAGAAAATATAAGAAGATTTCAAAATATGAAAATATTGACAGAAAGCAGTCTATGTGGTGAACACAGAGCTCACTGGATATCCATAAGTCATAGCTGCCAACATTTACGCATTTTTCCTTTTTACGCAAGTTTTTAGCAAAATCATTGATGCGTTTGCGATGTGTAATAGTTTTAATATTCCTATGGAATTAGAATTGCATATATAGCAGGAAACACCACGGACTATACGTAAATGCCTATAATGAAGACTACTAAGATTATTCATAAAGGTTTTACAAGTAAAGCCCTGGACAGGACTGGTATAGGAAATTATGGGTAAAATGCAAGCGTTATAAAGGATAGTTAATTGTGAACACAAAGAGCTTTACTATGTAAGAGTGGTTTGAGATAGTTTTAGGATCCAGAGATTTTCCCTCTAATGGAACAAATGTGTTTACTCAAAGTTAATCTACGGTCTAGAATGACCCCTAGTTATTGATTGGCATTGCTGGACAATTCGATAGCTGTGTTATTTATATTTTTCTGTTAGGATAAGTTAATTTTCAAGAGAAAAACTGCAGATACCTGTAAAAAACTTGCACGGGTGGTGAGCAGAGGCATAGACACAAGTGTAGTCCGCATAAGTGCAAAATATGTGCATATGGAGCGTCGGATATCGTGAAAAAAATATTAAACAAAATTGGGCCCAATGCGCTTCCTTGAAGATTCCTTATAGTCGGTTTTCTATTTACATCCCGTATGCAATTTTTTGATTAAGTATCGTGAGTGGTCTCATTTTGTTCCTTATGTATTGTAGACTAAGAAAAGCGATGGTGGACATACGGGACACGCGACTGGGGAGGGGGAGAGGGAGAGGAAGGGTGGAAAAGTGCAAGGGAAAAAATTCCATATCATAAAAAATAAACAAAATTATGTATAAATATTAATGTTTAAAACATTTATAGATTAGGAAAAACATTTGTTGACACCCGACACCCGTGACTGGGGAGGGGAGGGGGAGGGGAAGGGTTGAAAAGTGCAAGGAAAAAAATTCCATTTCATAAAAAAGTAAAGAAAATTATGTATAAATATTAATGATTACAACATTTATAGATTAGGAAAAACATTTGTGGAAATCCGAAACCCGCGACTGAGGAGGGGGAAGGGGAGGGGAAGGGTTGAAAAGAGCAAGAGAAAAATTTAAGTAATAAGGGTAATTGAAAAGGAACTGAGTGATGCTAAATACTAAATGATACAAATTTTTTAACGGTAAATATTATTTTTAATCTTTGTATTGTTATCATAGAAGGCGGCAGCCTTCAAGTGACGCAGCTTTAAACCTACCATCGTCATAAGGTATCCACGTAAGGTAGATGCGGAACTTCATATATACAGCTAACTCAACTTCAAAGGAAATCTAAAAAGCCGCCTTCTAATAACTCAGCAAATATTGGTCAGAATGGTCCAATTTTTTTAATATAGTCTTATATCCCCAGTCTAATCCTATCCTATAATTTTTACATTTCTACGTGCCGTATATTTTTAGATCTCGATAACCATTTTTAAACCGAAATAGATGGTGTTTGTTCCTGATAATGAGATCTAGAAAACGGGCTGGGAGATTTTATTAAAACTTATATATAATATGAATCTCTTTAAGATAGAGGGAATAAGACTTGCCTAGTTTCTAGGAAAACTCTTGTTTGTTATATATTGGTCTTGGAAAATTGGACTATATTAGCTCGCGGATTACATGTTATTCTATGGGTTAGCAGACAGAGCCTGAGTGAAAAACCTTATCTAGTTAGGGTCACAGTTAAAACACCCGAATCGAAGCAATAAATGTTTTTTAAACTACAAAAACATCTTATCATGTGCTTTAAAACATTCATTAAATATATACTAAATCAAATTTCTATTTATATTGCCTTTATTTTTCGTAAAGCAGAAAATATTACGTTTCTTATATTAGATATTTTTGCATTTTGTGGAAAAAATATTTTGAATCCTTTTTTAAAATAGGAAAATATTTTTTAATTATACATATTCAATATACTTTCGACTTATGATTTTTTTTTTAAGTTTACAAACAAAAATTATTTTTAATAATTTGTCCATGTATTCATACGCCTTTGGATAGTTTTGTTTTGAATCGTAATCGAATTCGCTGACGGTAAGAAGCTTCTCAAAACTACGCGAGGCGTCAAAATTCAACTGTAAACATGGGATTAGAAATATGAAATATTAATAAAGCATGCCCCAAAGTAAGTACGAAATCTTAAATATCGAGGTAGTATATGATGTAATTATTCCCGACCCAGAGTATTTTTTATTTACGACAATTTTTTACTGTTTACATTATAGCTGTTTACATTATAAATACATGCTTCCTGACGTGTCTGTGGAGCGAAATACAAGTTTTATTTTGAGTTTTCTTCATAAATAAATAAATAAACAAAATTTTTCGTTTTTAATGAAAATCCAGGTTAAATTTAAGGTATGACAAAATGAAAATTGTTCCCGATCCCGTGTGTAAAATAGTTTATTTGTGAATCGTTTGTATTTAAGTTAACGAAAATTGCCTCAAAACAACATCTTTTTCGAAATATGCATACCTATAGCTTGCTTTTGATTTTACATTCTTTTCAGATTAAAAAAAAATCAAGCATCTCAGTATTTAAATTTTTATCAAAATTTTACTTTTTAAAATTTTCGGGACTTTCTAATTTACCTTATACTTTTTTCCCCCCTTATATCCAACTGTTATTCTTTCGTTACGCATATAAATAACGTTAAGAATGTTTTTAATTTAAGTGATAAAGGTTTGAAATTTCAAACTTTGTCCACCGAATTTTCAATAAATCTTGTTTTTATTTACAGTAATACTTGATTATAATCCTTTTCCATTCAAGTGCATTTGTGTAATAGAGACCAATTAGAAATGCAATTTTGTTTATCTTTTAAAGAAATTAAACAAAAATTCACATTATTAAAGACAGCACAAGTTAAATAAAAATATATGACATTATGGAAATTTGGATATGTTTATAAAATGATATACTTGTTTACAGGGGCGGATCCAGAGGATCATTTTTGGGGGGGGGGGGCAATACCAAGAAGCATAGAATCAACATTGGGTTATTCCATGTCAATTCAACCAGACCTTGTAACCCGACCCACAGGGATTTTGATGAAACTTTGTGTACACACTAATTCTATCATGAAATGATTCCATCAGAAATTTTTCCTTCCTAGACCTCATACTTTGTGAGATATGGGGGGTCCAATTCTTGGGGGTTTCTCAAATCCCACATTTCTTAGTCTGTATTCTGAGATTGCAGTTCCATCTTCAAAAAAATGTTTCTCTAGATCTAAAACGTGAATCATCTTAAAAATATCACTGTAAGAATATAAAAAGATGCAGATTTTAATAAAACAATATTTAAAAAGTTTACTTGCAATATTTAGGATAAAAAAAATTAGCCAAAGTTGAGAGTTATGGTTATTTTTCCAAATTTTTGTGACTTCACCAAAAAGGCTGTACACAAAAAGGCAAATTAAATTTCCAATTTCTTTTTGTTTTAAATAAAAGTTTATACTTTGGGCTTTCTATCTATGAAATAAAAATGATGTCTTTCGCATGGCTTATGCAAAAATTTTGGGTACTTTCCACTTAGCCGGATGCATGTTTTATTTTTACATATTACATAAGCACACAAAAAGGCAAATGAATTTTCCAATTTCTTTTTGTTTTAAATATAAGTTTACACTTTGGGCTTTCTATCTGTGAAATAAAAATGATGTCTTTCGCATGGCTTATGCAAAAATTTTGGGTACTTTCCAATTAGCTGGATGAGTATTTTATTCTTACATATGTACATATGTATAGATCTATATAAATGCAGATGTATTATACGTGTACATATGTATGTATATATACAGTATATTGATATATATATGTATAACACTGGTGCCCGTCTAACCGAAAAGTACCAAATTTTGCCTTGTTTTGAGAATCTGCACCAATTAAGAGGGAAAAAAATCTGACTAAGTTTAGCTGTGGTACTTAAATAATTACTGGAATTTCTATGAGTTATTGAATTTAATGCATGTTTTTTTAATTTGCAAAGTAAAATTTAGGCTTTGTTTTTTTCTGATTAAAAAAAATCTGACTGTAATATGGTTCCCCATTAAATTTAGTGAATGGTCCATATATTTAATTTAGTTATTTAATAATGGGCATTTTTTGCTAATCTAAAGAATCTCTTACTTTTATTTTCAATAATTAAACTCAAAACAGATTTCTTTTTTTTTTCTTTTAGTCTTTTTTTTTTTTTTTTTTTTTTGTACAGTATAAAATAGATAATTTTTTCTCCTCACATTTCCATTCTTTCTTTCGAATGCTTATATATTAATTATTTGTGTTTAAAAAATGTTCAAAACCTTGTATTTCCTGTCCTTGGTTAATTTCAATCAGTTTAAATATTTATATTGGCAAGTTTAAATACACAAATGTTTAACAGAACTTAAATTTGTTTCTATAGTCTGAAAGATTTAATTGCACCTGCCTTGTATAAACACCTTCTGATAAAGGCAGGGTAATGTTCGTTAGTATGAAAGCAGATGTTTTAAAATCAATTTAATAAAATTATTGTCATTCTGTTGTTTCTTATCATAGAAGAATGATCTAACTTTTACTGTGCTACTAAAAATATAATCTGATTGTTACATACTTTATAGTTTATGATATGTATAAATATTTTTTTGCTTTATTATTTTAATATGGAGCCTGATATTAAACCTTTTACTAGTCTTCAGGCTTGCAGTAAGTATTGTAATATTAACTGGTTTAGAATGTCCCAAAACTAGCTACAGAAATAACAGAGAAATAGACTACATTGATAATCTCTGTGATTCAGAAAAAGAAGTTTTATTTGTTAGGACTATTGCATTTATAAAACAAAAATTAAGTGAAAACCGTTTGATTAATATATGTGAGCATCACAGAATTTCGCTCTTAATGAAATATGAATTATATAAATGTGGAGATCCATTTAAGCGGCATAAAAAGCAAGTGAAAAAAGCAATTAGGGCAGTTAATAGAGATTTATATACGGTCGAAAAAGTAAACCAAAGTTGAAAGTTATGATTATTTTTCTGAAATTTTGTGACTTTATGAAAAAGTCTCTACACAAAAAGGCAAATGAAATTTCCAATTTGTTTTTGTATCAAATAACATTAAATTCAGTAACTCATAGAAACTCCAGTAATTATTTAAGTACCACAGCTAAACTTAGTCAGATTTTTTTTTCCCCCTTAATTAGTGCAGATTTTCAAAACAAGGTAAAATTTGGTACTTTTCGGTTAGACGGGCCCCAGTGTTATACATATATATATAAATATACTGTATATAGACATACATATGTACATGTATAATACATCTGTATTTATATAGATCTATACATATGTACAATTGTAAAAATAAAACAAGCATCCGGCTAATTGGAAAGTACCCAAAATTTTTGTATAAACCATGTGAAAGACATCATTTTTATTTCACAGATAGAAAGCCCAAAGTGTAAACTTTTATTTAAAACAAAAAGAAATTGGAAATTTCATTTGCTTTTTTTGTGTGCATATGTAATATGTAAAAATAAAGCACTTATCCGGCTAATTGGAAAGTATCCAAAATTTTTGCATAAGCCATGCGAAAGACATCATTTTTATTTCATAGATAGAAAGCCCAAAGTGTAAACTTTTATTTAAAACAAAAATAAATGGGAAATTTCATTTGCTTTTTTGTGTACAGCCTTTTTCGTGAAGTCACAAAAATTTGGAAAAATAACCATAACTCTCAATTTTGGCTGACTTTTTATATCCTAAATATTACAAGTAAATTTTTTAAATATTTTTTATTAAAATCTGCATCTTTTTATCTTCTTACAGTGATGTTTTTAGGATGATTCATGTTTTAGATCCAGAGAAACAATTTTTTGAAGATGGAACTGCAATCTCAGAATACAGACTAAGAAATGTGAGATTTGAGAAACCCCCAAGAATTGGACCCCCCATATCTCACAAACTCTGAGGTCTAGGAAGGAAAAATTTCTTATGGAATCATTTCATGATAGAATTAGTGTGTACAAAAAGTTTCATCCAAATCCCTGTCGGTCGGGTTACAAATGGGGGAAAAATTGGTTGAATTGACATGGAATGACCCCCTAGTCATAATTTCTGTTCATGAATTACCTACTTGTACAGTTATTAAATGAATGATTAAATGAAATGCTTTTTTCAAACGAAATAGGCTTTTTTTCTGCGACCTTTTGACTAAATTCGCGCTCTTTTCGTTACTCTTTGACGGAATTCGCATTTTTTGGCATTTTTGACAAATCTCGCGTTTTTTACCCGCGATACTCTGTCAAAATTTGGGTTTTTTCCGCAATCCTTTGACAAAATTGGCTCTTTTCTGCGATAAGTTGACAAAATTAGCAATGTTTTGCAACCCTTTGAGAAAAGTAGCTCATTTTTCTTCGGCCTTTTGACGAAATTGAAGTTTTTTCCACAACACTGACAAAACTCACTCTTTTCCAGCGATCCTATGTCAAAATAAGCGCTTTTTCCGTGACCTTTTGACGAAATTCGCACTTTTTCGCAGTGCTTTGATAAAATTAGCGCTTTTTCAGCAATCTTATGTCGAAGTTGGCACTTTTTCAGCGATCCTATGTCGAAATTCACACTTTTTCCGCGATTCTTTGCATACCTTTCTTAAAACCCTTTGACTAAATTAGCACTTTTTCTGCGGCCTTTTGACGAAATTCGCTCTTTTCCACTATACTTTGACAAAATTAGCACTTTTTTGCAACCCTTTGAAAAAAGTAGCTAACTTTAGACGAAATTCGAGCTTTTTGCGTGACACTTTGACAAAAAGATGCACTTTTTCAGTGGTCTTATGGCGAAATACGTGCTTTTCAGCGATCCTACGTCAAAGTTTGAGAGTTTTTTTTTTCGCGATCCTCTATCAAAATTTGTGGGTTTTTTTCTGCCCCTTTGGCGTAATTCACGCCTTTTTCCGTGATCATTTGACGAAATTCGCACTCTTTTGCGATACTTTGACAAAATTAGAACTTTTTCAGCAATCCTATGTCGAAGTTCACGGTGTTTCAGAGATCCTATGTCGAAATTTGCATTTTTTCAGGGTTCCTTTGCCTTCCCTTTTCGCAACCTTTTGAAAAAATTAGCGCTCTTTCCACGAACTTTTGAAAAAATTCAAGTTTTTTTACACGACACTTTGACAGAAATCGTGCCTTTTCAGCCATACTATGTTGTAGTTCGTGCTTTTTTACGCGATCCTCTGATAAAATTCACGTTTTTTATGCGATCCTCTGATAAAATTTGCGTTTTTTTGCGACCCTTTGATGAAATTCGCACTTTTTTGCTGTATTTTGACAAAATTAGCAGTTTTTTGCAACCCTTTGAAAAAAGTAGCGCTCTTTCTTCGAACTTTTGACAAAATTCAAACTTTTTGCACAACACTTTGACAAAAATCACGTTTTTTCAGTGATACTATGTCGAATTTCGTGTTTTTTACGCGAACCTCTGTAGAAATTCGCATTTTTTCCGCGACCCTATGATGAAATTCACGCTTTTTACGTGATCATTTGACGAAATTCCCGCTTTTTCGCAAAACTTTGACAAAATTAGCACTTTTTCAACAATCCTATGTCGAAGTTCATGCTTTTTCAGCGATCCTATGTCGAAATTAGTACTTTTTCCTTGATACTTTGCCTTCCCGTTTTCCAACCCTTTGACAAAATTACTGCTTTTTCCATGACCTTTTGGCGAAATTTGCTATTTTTTCGCTATACTTTGACAAAATTAATTTTTTTTTCAAACATTTGACGAAATTCATGCTTTTTCCTCGACCTTTTGACGAAATTCAAGCTTTTTCCACGACATTTTGACAAAACTCGCGCTTTCAGTGATCTTGTGTCAAAATTCGCGTGTTTTAACGATCCTTTGTCGAAATTCTTTTCTTTTGCGCGACCTTTGACAAAATTCGTGCTTTTTCCACGATCTTTTGTAGAAATTTGCTCTTTTTCCGCAACACTTTGACAAAATTAGCACTTTTTAGCGGCATTTTAATGAGATTCGCGTTTTTTCATGAACAATAGAATGTCTCCGATGAAGTTGCAGAAAAAAGTCTGAATTCAACACTGGTTTGGAGGGGGGGAGCGATGCCCCCCCAACAAATTTCATTTTGTCATACCTTTAATTTAACCTGCATTTTCATTAAAAATGATTTTTTTTTTTTTAAGAAAACTCAAAATAAAATAGTAAAATGTTTAATTTGTATTGCACTCCATAGATATACATCAGGAAGCATGTATTTATAATGTAAACAGCTAAAAAATTGTCGTAAATAAAAACAACTCTGGGTCGGGAATAATTATATCAGATACTACCTCGATATTTAGATTTCATACTTACTTTTGGGGATGCTTTATTAATTTTTTTCTCATCCCATGTTTACAATTGATTTTGATGTCAGTTTGACTGATCTCTGTGTATATATATGACCATTGGTCACTGCATAGGAAAATTGTGAATTTTTGTATTTGAACTTACCAAAGTTATTAATTCTGTGCAGTTTCAGCACAATAATTAGATTCTAACAGAGAAAAATTTGTTTGAAATGTTTTTCTCTCCAAATGGGGCATTAAAAATTGGGGTGTGCAAGTGCATGCCACATACATAACAACAAAAGTGGCAAGTCCTTAAAATTTTTTAGACTCCTTGGATTTTTTTGGCACAATCACTAACGTGTGTATAACCGCTGTGTGACCATTATAAAAAAAAAATCGCTGGATTTACAAAAAATATTGAGCAAGAATCACTAAAATGCACAAATTTTGTCAATTACACAAACATTAATTCGTCTATGAACACAGTTTGCCCGTTTAAGCCAAAGAGACATCACTCGATCCACAAAAATTACTGTGCAAGAAACTCGTCAACACCACAATCATTAATGCGTGTATGCAGGGATGTGCAAAGAGAAAACTGCGGCCACCGCATAGTCATTTGGCGCCCCCCCTTCCCCCTCCCACCCCACAAACTTTTTCTTGTGACAGGCTAAAAATGATTTTGGTAGTAAAAATTTCTGCACCCGGAGCGACCTCCCCCTTCACCCCCCCCCCATTTCACACGGAGCTTCGTGTATGAGCGCTAAAAGCCATCATTAGATCCATGAAATTCGCTATGCAGGAATCACTGAAATATACGAAACCTATCAACATTGCAATCTCGCGTAGCACTGGCACTGTGTGCTTTTAAAAACCAAAGAAACCATTATTGGATCGATGAAACTTACTGTGCAGGAATCTCTAAAATGCAGTAAACTCATGAATGCTGCAGTCATTAATGCATGTATTAGCATTGCATGCCCATTAAAAACAGAAAAAACATCACTGGATGCACGAAACATGCCATATAACTCCCCATTTCACAATTTTTTATAATATGTTGAAAAAAATTCTTGAATTTTGACAATTTTGAAATTTGAAATACTAATTTTATCAAATTATTGCAAAAAATAATTTCAAATGTCATAAAAAGTAGAATCTTTCCAGAAAATTATTGCAAATGATGCCTATTTGTTGAAAAATATTGCACACTTCAGCATATGATGGTGAAAAGAACAAATTCTGGTAAATAATTGAGAAAACTATAAATTTTGTGAAAAAAATCACTATATCCATAATGGATTTTGTCAAAAATTGGAAGCACATACCAAATTTTGAAAATGTGTCATTAAAAAATATTGCAAACTTATTAAAAAATATTGCAAAAAAAAAAAAAAAAAAATAGCCAAAAAAAATATAAAGTTTCGTCAATAAATAGCAGAAAAAACACAAATTTTGTCATGAGTTGAAAAAAAATCATGAAATGATTGGAGGGGAATTTTGGAAATTGATCACAAAAATAAATGTAAATTTAGTCAACCTATCTAATAAAAAAATTAGTTTTGTGAAACCATCACTGAAAAAAGTATGAATTTCAGTAAGCAGTCGAGGGAAAACATTGTAAATTTCATCAAAAAAAAGGCAGAAATACATGTTGCAAATTTTATCAAAAGATTGCAGTATCAGAGTGAATTTTCGCAATCTGTCATAGAAAAATATTGCAAACTTCAACAAATGTTTGCAGAAAAAAATCACCGATTTTGTCTATAGATTATGGGAATACGCACATATTTCATGAAATGACCATTGATACAAATCATGAAACGATTGCAAACAACAACAATAAATTTCTAAAAAAATAATTTTGATTAGTTTTAACAAAATTGCAAAGGTAAGCTTTTATTCATATTTTACATGTGATTGTTACAATTTTGTTATTGTGTGTTTTTGAAAATTATGGCCATTTTGGAGGGAAGGAAACGAGTCTGAATGTATTTAAAATTTCAGGGTTTTCTAAATATATCAATCAAAATTTGTGTAAAAGGATAAAATAATACTACTTAGGTACAATTATATAGTTTTACTTGTTGATTGCTACCATTGAATAATGCAGGAATTTTTGTTTAAATAATTGCAAAAGATGAAATTGTACATACTCTACATTAGGGATGCACAACCTGTGGCCCGCGGGCCAAAATTGGCCCTCGATGGGTTAACGTGTGGCCCGCGAACTTCGTCAATTTACAACTGGAAAAAAATTGCAATTTTTGTGCATAGGTCGCAGAAAAAAATCCTAAATTTTGTTAAATTGCCGCGGTAAAATATAAAATTTCATCAGTCACTCAACAATCTCAAGTTTCGTTGATTGAGCACGGAAAAATCACTAATTTCATTGATCAATTGCAGAAAAATAGCGAATTTCTTTGGTGAGGCTCGGAAAAATTGCTGATTTTGTCCATAAGGCTCGGAAAAAATAGCATATTTCATCGTCGGGCACGAAAAAAATCGCAAGTTTTGTCGATCAGGCACTGAAAAATCGTGAATTTTCCTGATCGCGGATTGGACGCGAAAAGTCGCACATTCCATTGATCGAGTAAGAAAAAATTGTCAGCATAGGTATTAATCTGCATTAAATTTATCGGCTGCGGAAAAATCTCATGTTTTCTTTTCTCGGATTATCGCGTGAGAAATACGCGAATTTCGTTGAACCGGCTCGAAAAAAATCATGAATTTTCTTGATCGGGGACGAAAACATTGCAAATTTAGTTGATAAGGCATGGAAAAAATGCGAATTTTGCGATGATGTAAAGAAAAATTAAAAATTTCTACATCGGCTGCGAAACAATCGTGAGTTTTGATCTATCAAGAGAAAAAATTCATGACTTCCATCTTTTTGCGTAAAAAACGGCAGAATTCGTCAAAATTAGTTCAAGGTTTCGAATTTAGTTGTTTGGGAGCGGAAAAATACTTATTTCGTCAATTACAGCCGAAAAAACATAAATGTCGACGATCGGACACGGAAAAATCACGATTTTTAGTCAACGGGGTCACGAAAAATTGCAAATTTCGTTGGTCAGACAGAGGAATATCAAGAATTTTGTCAATCAGGCTCAAATAAAATCGCGAATTTCCCCAATCGACTTTGTAGAAATCGAGAATTTCATCGATGACTTTATTAAAATTCTCGAATTTTGTCAATCGGATTTATAATAATCGTAAATTTAGTCGATAAGGCTTGTAAAAATAGCGAATTTTGTTGATAAGGTACAGAAAAATCATGCATTTCATCAATCTGGTCCTGGAGGAATGCAAATTTTATCGGTCTTGCGAGGAAGAATCGCGAATTTCGTCGATCAGTTATAGAAAAATTGCAGATTTTGGCGATCGGCTTCGTAAAAATCACAAATTTTGTTGATCGGGGGCGGAAAAATCATAAATTTTCTCGATATTTTTCATAAAAATCATGATTTTTCTCAATTAGCTACGTAAAAATCGCAAATTTTTTCGATCGGATTCAGAAAATGGTGAATTATGTTCATCAATGTCGGAAAAATCGCGAGTTTCGTCCATCAGAGTCAGAAAAATTGCGAGTTTTTTCGATCAGACTCAAAAAATCGTCAATTTTGTCAATCAAGCTCGAAAAAATCGCGAATTTCGTCGATCATGCAATTATAAATCATAAATTTTCTCAGATTTCTAAACTTCGTTTATTTCGTCGATTGACTGTAAAAATCGTGAATTTTGTTGATCAGGCAAGAAAATAATCTCAAATTACGTCGATCAAGAGCGAGAAAATTGCAAATTTTCTCGAGCATGTGAGGAAAATTTGCAAACAATTTCATCGATCAGGTTTGTAAAAATCGCGATTTTCATCGATCGGCTTTGTAAAATTCGTGAATATTGTCGATGAGTTTCGTAAAAGTTAGGAACTATATTGATCGATTTTGTAAAAAGTGCAACTTTGGTCGATCAAGCGTCGAAATATTGCAAATTTCGTTGATCAGGCATAGACGAATCTTGTTGATCAGCTGCTTCCTTTTCCTTCATTGATAAAGTTTACATATTTTTCGGCACCAACCACGTATGTTTTTTTTAGCAATTTTAATAAAACAAAATTTACCCTCCTGAATAAAACCGAGGAATATCATTGCATCTAGAAAATAATTCTTGCTGTATCTGTTATATATACAAATATAAAAACTGCTGATATAGCCTTACAGATTGAATCGGATTTTTTGGTTGGGTTAATGAACTTAACGGAATAACTTCCATACTCTCCTCTGAAATCATATTTATTAGATTATATAGGCCACAGATAACCTCATCGAAATATCTCCGTGTTATTGCTGTGGCCCTCGATGACCCAGACATATTTGTAAGTAACCCGTCTCTTGAAAAAGTTGTGCACCCCTACTCTACATGTCATTGTAGTACTTGTCAGTATTGTCATTGATCATACTCTACATGTCATTGTTAAAATTTTGTTATGTTTATGTTTTTGAAAACTTATGGATTAAAGGAGGGGGAGGAGCATATTCCAAATATTGTGAGATTGCCAGGTGAAAGCCCTGTACTGTATTTTGTTTTGGTTTATTATCAGTAATTTTTACCACTAGTCTATGAACACAAATTACTCCTTGAACCAATATAAAATTTTCTGCTTCAAGAAAATTTACTGAAGGAAATATTCATCTGTATTGTGAAATAAACAAAAAGTTTGTAGAGATAAAATCATTTATTGTTAAAGTTTTATCACTGTTTTAACAAAGAATATATTTACATTAAGCATAACCAATCGAGCATACATCACTTCCTTGCTCAAATTATTATTTTTAAATGCAGAGTAAAAAATACTTGAATTTTCTTGCATTGTAGTTTATTTCATTAAAAAATTGTTATTTCATGAAAAAAAAGTATCACTTAATTTCATCCATGAGCCTATACGTTGAGTCATTTTTCAATGTTTACATTCTAACATGGATTCCATATGATATATTTTGTGGATTTCACAGTGTTGACTGTATTGTACATTATTTTAAGCATTTATTATGATTTCTAGTTCATTATTACATTCAAATTACTGCTTTTAAAATATAAACAGTATCCAGAAGTCTGCAACATTTTATTTTCACAATTCTTGGTCGCAAGCTATGCATATTTTAGCAACTGAAATGTTGGATAAAAAAGTTTCGCTTAGATAAATTATATCTTTCATGATGCTTTTTAATAATCTATAGTGTTAACAATTAAAATGTTTACTAGATTCTTTAAGTCTGTTTTAGTTAAGTAAATCTCAATAATGCTTAAATATGCACATGCAAATTCTTTCCGTAAATCCCTGTGATGCTTTCTGAGTTGTTTATTGTATTTATAGCTGTTTAGTAAATCAAATGTGGTTCTTAATGGATAAATGTTATTTTACATGATTTATGAGAAAAAAATAAAAAAATTTCAAGTCGTCAAAATATTACGTACAATGTTGAAAATCTAGAAAAGACTTTTGATGTATTGCACTGCAAGAAACCCGAAGCAAATATGGCATAATTTTTAATAGCTGTCTGCTTTTTTCACAAAATTATGTTAAAAAAAAAATTAAAATCTAAAAAAACATGAAATGTGTAAATTTATGTACTTTGCATGTTTTATGCTTAGTGACTGAAATGTTCGATAAAAGTATATTAGTTTTATTTTGTAAGTTAAGTTGCCCAAGAATGGAAAGTTTCATATGAAATGAAAATATTTAATAAATAAGAGTCCTGATTTTCTTTCTTTGTCAGTTAAACATTTTCCTAATTGAAGTATGAAACTTATAGGGTGGACCGGGGTAATTTCTGATCAAAAAACACTAACATCTAAATATCTTTTTAATGTTTACGATAGATGTGGCCAATTTAGCATGGTTAATGATTCACCATGTTTCTATTCAATAAAATATAGGCTTTGATTAAAATATTATTTAAAGTTTGCTTAATTAAAAAATTTTGATTCTCAGTAACTACCCTGGGAACATTGTAATTATCATTTACACTGGGGCAATTACCAATCAGGACATTCTTTTGTACAAATGATAGGTACATTGATTAATTTAGAATATATATTGTCAATTTTAATATAAGCCTGATTTAATTAAATGCCTTCATCCATCTGCAATAATTTTATCATTGTGTAAAGAAAAAAAAATTTAAAAGTTATAAGTGCAGCATAGAATATGATGCAACTTCCAACTTATTCTGAATACTATTAAACTACTATTTTCATCCATATACAGTAATTTTTCCACCCAGTGCAAAGAACAAAACATAACTAACAAGAACAAAGAATCATGCATACTGCATTGATTATGATGCATTTTCCTACATATTCTGAATACTGTAAACTTATTGTAATTCATGTATAAGAATTTTACCATTCTTTGCAAAAAACAAAGCATAATTAACGACAACAAAAATTTTTTGCATACAGCATGTTTAGATACTTTCCAATTCATTCTGAATACTTTAAACCTATAATTTTCATCTTTGTACAGTAATCTTCCCACCCTATGCAAACAGCAAAACATAAATTAACTAACAAGAATGAAAAATTACGCATAAATATAGATTATGAAACACTTTCCAATACATTTTCAATATTGTAAACCTATCATTTTAATCTATTTGCAGTAATTTTACCAGTCTATATAAAGAACAAATCATAACTAACAAGAAAGAAAAACATGTGTGCAACATAGATTATGAAACATTTCCAGCATATTCTGAATATTGTAACGCATATAGTCTTAATCAATCTGCAATATTACCAACCTATACGTAGGTTGAAACATAATTAACAAGAATCATGCATGCAGCGTAGATTATGAAATACTTTCCAGCACATTCTGAATATTGTATTGATCATTTTAATCCATCTGCAGTATATGTATCAACATGTGTAAAGAATAAACATAGTTAACAAGAATGAGAAATAATACATACAGCATAGATTATAAAACCCTTTCTGAGATGTATGGTGCTGAATGTACATTACCTTCTTATCTTTTACTAACGTATTTTACTACAGGGTTGTTTTTAACAAACTCAAGTAGTACAGCACACATTAATAAAATATGAAATATCTTTTTTTTAAGTGTATGGGGGGAGGGGTAATTAAAGGTGATCAGAAATCATGAATATGAATTCTTTGCATTAGTCTTTAATTTTTTGTTTTTATCTTTTTTATTATTAACCTAAAAAAAGCACTGATATCAGTACAAAAAACCCTGAACGGGTTAAAAGCTTGTGACGCAGCACTTTATCTTATATATCTAAGAATTTTAAATTTGGGACTTAAAACTAATGATATCAAAATTTATGTGACGCTATGCTATTAATATATATATATATTAAAATTTATTCATTAATGCTTTATCATTTACATCTTTCATAATTTCGAAATATGAATCTTAAAAGTTATGATATCAAAATTTAAGTGACGCCTTGATGAGACTTTAAACGATGTTTTAAAATTCCATTTATTTATTTATTTATTATCTAAATACATTTACATATCTAAACAATACTTTTCATTTTCCAATGCACTGTTAAATACATCACTTTCACTGAATATCTATAATGCACTGAAATGTTTTATTTGAATAAATTGGTTTATCTTTTGTGCTACGCTATCCAAAATCAAAAGTAACATTTAAATAAATATTTTTGCGTCATTGTATCTACTTGCATATATTTAACTTAGTTTAGATACAATGGTGCAAAAATATTTATTTAAATGTTCCTTTTGATTTTGGATAGCGTAGCACAAAAGATAAACCAATTTATTCAAATAAAACATTTCAGTGCATTATATATATTCAGTGAAAGTGATGTATTTAACAGGGCATTAAATAAATGGAATTTTAAAACATCGTTTAAAGTCTCATCAAGGCGTCACTTAAATTTTGATATCATAACTTTTAAGATTCATATTTCGAAATTATGAAAGATGTAAATGATAAAGCATTAATGAATAAATTTTAATATATATATATATTAATAGCATAGCGTCACATAAATTTTGATATCATTAGTTTTAAGTCCCAAATTTAAAATTCTTAGATATATAAGATAAAGTGCTGCGTCACAAGCTTTTAACCCGTTCAGGGTTTTTTGTACTGATTCTATATTACACATCATATAGTTCAATGGGAAAACTTTTAAATTTTAAACTGCAAGTAAAAGTTTAACTTCAGAACAAAATAGGATCATCGGTATCACTGTCTTTATAATTTACATCATCAAGGTCTCCAACATTATCACATTTATCAGTCTCACCCGACATGAACACATTTCAGTTCAAGGTATTCCATTTTGTGAGCATTTACAAGATACTACACATCTTGATTTGACACACGAACAACGCAACGATGAACCCAGTTCTTGAGGAGCACATGGCATGCCACACATGACAGGTAGGTATTCTTTTTCCTGTATCATCTAACAAAAATCAGTTGGGGGTGGGATATTAGGTTTTAAAATGTGTGCTCTTTGCCATATTATTGCTTGGTTATGAGCTCTTCTTATGGCTGGATAAAGGGCGGCTTGAGTTGGAGGCATATTTTCTCCTTCTGCTTCCTTTTTTGTAAATAACCACCATATTAGCTCACTCAATGTTTAAATGTTTAATTTTGGTACACTAAACATATGTATTTTTCAACTGCAATATGTGTTTCATTCTCAAGGATATCTGTTTGACCTAATGCGGCAAGTGCTTTCAGATTTCTGTCGTTAGCATTTATTAAGCTCTTCCAAAAATTGGTTTTTGGTTTACCACTGAATGAACCAGTGGTGCCAGATCCAGAAAGGGAATGCAGTCCCAATAAAGCTTAAGATATTTTCTGACCTGAAGATTTATATATTAAGCCAACAGAAATGTTGCGCTTCTGAGGACCAGTTAAAACTAATGCTCTATCACTTGGTAACTCTGGATATTTATTGATCGCCAGTATAAAAACGTCGGTATCTGGTGAAAAAATTGTTAATTTTTGAGCTCCTCTTTGAGTTGCAAGTACTGCGTGTAGGATTAACTTTGTATCAGCTTCTTCTTGTGAAGTGCTGATATCTTCTACAATTGGGATATTTGATTTGACTTCGCCACGATATGAAACAATAAAACATTTTTCTAAATTAGTAGATTTTTTTAGAAAATTTTGGCATAATATTACAGTAAGCAAATCTTTATTTGTATAATGGGTTTTCATCATTATTAACTCATATTTTTTTCAACTTTGTATACAATAGGTGGGTTACCATGCTGCCGTCTTTCTCTGGTGGCATTTTTTAGAGAATTCTCAAAATAAGTATCGAATACGATATGTATTTCTGGTACTTGATTAATTTTTTTTTCTCTGAACGGATCTGCCAAATGAGCAACAGTTTTAGTGCCTTTTGAAGGTATTAATACATGTAATTTTAGCATATCATCTATGATTGCAACACCAGAGTCAGAGGATTTTAGTTAGACTGCACCTCTGCTAGTCCTTAAAGAAGTATTGAGAATGTCCGTTGTTTGTTCTTTTGTGCAAAGATCTTCTAAATGATTGATTAGCTTACTTTTGGCCTGGGTTTTACACATCGTTCCATCGCTTGCGAATAATGATCTTGGAATTGCAGTTAACTCGTAATTCCCGATACATTCTTTCAAATTTATATCAGGACGCGAGCGGCAAGGAACGACAAGACGGTTAAACAACTTTTTGTCATCCTTTATTTCTATAATGCCTTCTGTAGTTGATACTTTCACTTTTTTATCATTGCTTTACTCAATTTAAATTTGTTTGTCAAAAATAGTCCCAGAAGTTCTTTATTCCATTGATAATGCGTTCCTGAACAATTTTTTTGTATTCTTCTAAGCCAATGTCTGGCATTCTAGTTACATCATGTGGAACAACAGTCACTGTAACAATATTGAGTAGTTCGTCCTCATCATAGTGGTTTTGGAGGCATTCCACCAAATCACTAAAACTTTTTTATAGCGAACTGAAGCAGCACAATTTGCTTCGTGGTGGTCTGGCATGTCCGCTATAGCTTTTCTCATTCTGTAAAATTTTTAAACATTAATATATAATATATATATATATATATATATATATATAAATATATATATATTGAAACGGAAATTTTTTTCTTGCCCTTTTCAACCATTTCCCATTCTCTCCCCTCCCCCCCTGCCTGGTTGTGGGACCTGGATGCTCACTAATGCTTTTCTTTTTTTATAAAAGTTTTAAATACTAATATATATATATTAAATGGGATTGTTTTCTTGCCTGTTTTTTCCGCTCCCCTACCCTCTCCTCCTCTTCCCTTACTACCGTCTCCCTAATCACAAATCCCGAATATCCACCAATGCCATTCCCATTCTATAAACGTTTCAACCTTTGATATTTATGCTTAATTTTTTTTAAATAGAATTTTTTATTGCCCCTTTCGAATTCCTCCCCTCCCCAGTGCCGAGTCCCGGGTGTCCGCAAATGTTTTTCCTAATTTATAAATGTTTTAAACATTAATATTTATGCATAATTTTCTTTATTTTTAAGGAAATGGAATTTTTTTCCTTCCACTTTTTAACCCTTCCCCTTCCGCTGCCCTTCAACCTTCACAGTCGCGGGTACTGGATGTCCACAAACGCTTTTCCTAATCTATAAATGTTTTAAACATTAATATTTATGCATAATTTTCTTTATTTTTTTTGAAATAGAATTTTTTCCCTTGCACTTTTCAACACTTCCCCTCCCCCTCCTCCCCAGTCGCGGGTCCCGGATGTCCACAAATGTTTTTCCTAATCGATGAATGTTTTAAACATTAATATTTTAAGATAATTTTCTTCATTTTTCATGAAATGGAATTTTTTCCCCTTGCACTTTTCAACCCTTCCCCTCCCTCTCTCCCTCCCCAGTCGCGGGTCCCGGATATCCTCCGTCGCTTTTCTTAGTCTACAATACATAAGGATCAAAATTAGACTACACACGATACTTAAACATAAAATTGCACACGGACCTATGAAAAGCTGTAATTAGAAAACCCACTATTAGCAGTATAAGGAAAATAGCTGAAAGAATACTGTTTATGGGGACGCAAAAACAGCGGTACTAGTCTGGGAAGAAATTTGAGTATAAATTAATTTGTAAGATTTGCTAGACTTTGTTAAATGCCTTTGCGGCTTCAAGAAATATGGAAGCAGCGGTAATCTTCCCTTTAAATTTCTTACTGAGAAACTGGTGTTCAGTATAATGCTTAGGGCCAAAGCCGAATTCTTCAAGTACAATAATGTTAATTTACTGAATAAAATCGTGTAGCTGGGTCCGTTTGACGCATTCCTTAACTTTACTAATAGAAGGTAAAAGTGCAGTGGCTCTGCGTTAGTGGGATCAGAGTGGTTAGTCCTAGGATTAGGGATACATGAAACGATGGATGTTTTTTATGGTTTAGGGAAGTAATTAAACTTTAGAATAGAGTTTGTCTATCTGTATTAGTCTATCTGTGATATAAATAACGCAATTAAGAGAACGATTTTTGAAAGCAGTGTTGGTAATGTTATCAATACAGCACTATTACTATTTTTTAGTTTTTTGCTTACGTTATGAAAAATAAATCGCCAGAATTCATACACTTAAAAAATTGACCTTTTTGCTGCATCATCTCTCCTGCACTTTAATAAAATATATGTATTTTGATCCATGAAGAAATAATGCAGTGAAATACTCGTTTTCTATAAACGCGGTGGAGTGATGATGAAGCAAAAGAGTCAAATTTTTAACAGTGTAGATTAAATAAGAAAAAAAATTCTATTAAATTTTTTTAATCCATAAAAAAATGTTTAGAATCATGCAAATGGATCCAAATTTACTGGTATACATCAAGTAGATTAAATAAGAAAAAAAAATTCTATTAAATTTTTTAATCCATAAAAAAAAGTTTGGAATCATGCAAAAACTCATCCACATTTACTGGTATACATCAAAGTTTAGTTTATACATCAATATCGGTACCTCTTTATAACTTGAAATAAGAGAAGCATAGTTATGCTCTTATTCACCATCTACCTCAACCTAGGAAACCTCGGTCGAACGCTCAAATGAAATTCATGATAACATTTGATTGGACATTATCAAGGAGACGTCCAATCAGGATTAAAGATAAATACCGTTTGAGCGTTCGACTAAGGTTTTTGATGTAACTCGGGGTCGAAGTAGTTGGTGAATAAGAGTGTTAGAGTGATAGGTACGACGCACCCACGCTTAACATAATCCATCATTATTATAATATGTATCTTATTTAATGGAATCAAAAGAATGGTAACGAATAGGTGTATTTTCTAATCATTATTCATCTAATATTTCATTGTCTATTTTATCCTCTAAAATACATATTATATCTTCTACGCTAGTAAAGAATAAAGTTACAAACATTTTGATGCAATTTTCTTATCAGAAATTGAAATTTTTTATAAAACAAAATTTTAGAAACACAACTATATTTTTAGGATATTATTTCTCCACAAGGTAATAGAAAAACTTACAAGAACCTCGCAAATGGCTGTTAATGGCATTCTGAAAACTACTGGAATAAAAAATATGATTTAGTTTTGAATTTATTTCTTTTGATAATTTTGCCAGTTAATTTTAAGTTAAGGGTGTTCTTAAATCAAAAAGGGCAACTTTGTGACACATGGTTTAATAAATTTTTGTTCGGAAATGCATAAAAATAGCAGGTGTTGTTATTCTGGAACTGTCTAATTGCACTCAATTTTCTGTTTTTTTAACCTTTACAGAGGGGCTGTGACAGCATCTGTCAGGGCTTACATGTATTCTCAGGTCGATACTGAGTGAGCCCCTGCGTAAAGGTTAAAAACACAACAGATCTTTTAAAACAAGCCTTCAAAGATGACGTTTTTGAGCACATTTCCCGACGAAAGCAGAAAAACCGGTCGAAAAACAGGAGAAAAATGGATGATCGCGTGGTTGAAATAGCTTAGAACTGGATAGGTAATTTAATTATCATAAAATGGAAAATTCAGTTCGATTCGAAATCTTTTCCATAGTCAGGTATTCCAATTTTATAACTTTTTGTTAAAAAATGAATATGTAAATGTGTTAAAACGTTTTGTGCTTGTTGAGGGGAGCAGTTGAGAACATCCTTAATGTAAACTTTGGTAGTATAATTTTTTAAAATTTGAGATAAATAGCATACAGAAATGAATCAGACGAAAAAACGATTTGTTTTCACATGACGCTAAACATTACAACAATGATTTCTGTATGATCTATGTACTTTTGTGAATAATGATAAGACTTTTCCAAAGATTAAAATCGTTAAACAATTCTGATTTATATTAAACAATTCTTCATAATAAAAAATTTCTGTTTGATTTTCAAAATATATTAATTTTTAAAAATTTTGTTATAACTTTTAATCTTCCGTACACATTTCAACGCCTGCATAAATGATATCGAATGTGAGGAATCCTTTTTCTTTTTCATTTCTTTGTATATATATTTTAGAAACACAAATGCATATTTTACAGTCTTATGAATACTTATAAAATTTCACTTAACCCTTTGCGGCGCAGAAAAATTCATTGCTTAAGTGTTGAAATTAGTGACTGACACCGGAACTTTATTTGTAAATAAGAAAACGCTATATTTCACGTATTCAATAAACCGTATTTTTTTAAACAAAATTCTGGTGCGAATGTGGTGTTTAGAAGTAAAAATTAAGTGGTATATCTATGAAACCACTGCGCCGCAAAGGGTTAACATACTTTTTTAGCTCACAGGGTATAAAGCCTGGGAGCTTATGTGAGCGCCCGTTCTGTATGTATGTACGTGCGTACATAACGCGATAACTCATGATAAAACTATTCGAATCGCTTGAAATTTTTGATATAGGTATATTCTGATAAGTCTCTTCCCTGATTAGTTTTGGGAGTTCATTCGATAAATATAGGAGGGGAAACGGAGGCCCCTCCGCTTAATTTACATGAAAGGTCATTAAAAATGTATTAGATATATTAGATTTTTATATCAAAATACTTTAAGAATATTCAAATGTTATACAAATAGGTTTTTCATGCAGAATTCTCTGTTTTCGTTCAAAATTTAGATTGGGATCTTTCTGATGACGCACCTCCGTGATTAATATTAGGTGTTCATTGGATAAATATAAAGAGGGGGAACGGGGAATAATGCTTCTCCCCTTGATTTATATAATTAGGTTTTCATGCAAAATTTCTGAGATTTCATTCAAACTTTAGACAAAGGATCATTCAGAAGAGGACATCACCATAATTAGTTTTGGGAGTTCAGCGGAAAAGTATAAAGGGAAGGGGACGGGGGCTAATGCCCCTCTGCTTATTTTCGATAAATGGGTTTTTCATGCAGATTTATCAGGTTTCGTTCAAAATTTAGATATGGGATCATTCTGATGAGGCACTTCTGTGATTAATATTAAGTGCTCAATGGATAAATCTAAAGAGGAGAAATGGGGGCTAATGCCCCTCCCCTTAATTTATATAAATGGGTTTTTCATTCAGAATTATCAGTTTTCATTCAAAATTTCGGTAAAGGATCATTCTAATGGAGCCTCCGTGTTTAGTATTAAGTTTTCATCGGATAAGAATAAACAGGGGGAACCGGGGGGGGGGGGTAATCCTCTCCCCTTGATTTATATAAATGGGTTTTTCATGCAGAATTTCTGAGATTTCATTCAAATTTTAGACATAAGATCATAATTAGTTTTGTGAGTTCATTGTAAAAGAAGGAAGGGGGGAGGGGTAATGCCCCTCTCCTTATTTTCGATAAATCAATTTTTTATCCAGATTTATCAGGTTTCATTCATATTTAGACATAGGATCATCCTGATGAAGGCACCTCCATGATGTGTTTTGCGAGATCATTGGATAAGTCTAAGAGAAGGAAAATCAGAGGTAACTCCCCTTAATTTAGGTTAATGGATTTTTCACACAGAATTTACTGATTTTCTTCAATTTTGGATGTAGGTCATTGTGATAAGGCACTTCCCTGACTGATTTTGGGAATTCATTGAATGAGTATATCTTGGGAATTGGTGGGATTACCCCTCTTAATTTAGCCAATGTTTTTTTCTTGCAGAATTAACCGAATTTCTTCATTTTTTGAAAAAAAGGTTCATAGTGATAAGATGCTTCCTTAATTAGCTCTGAGTTTTTTGTTAAGCATAATGGTGGTACTAGCGATTACGCCCTTCCTTAAAATTGATAAATGAGTTTTTATGCAGAATAATCTGATTGCTTTTAATTTTGGATCCAGGTACTTTTTGATAGGGCGAATCTCTGAATAATTTTGGAAGTTTAATGGTTAAGTATAAAGGAGGGAAATAACTCCTCTTACATTATGTAAATGGATTTTTATTAAGAATTTTCTGCTTATTTCTACTAATTTATTAAGAACTTTCTTGCTCAGAATTATGGATATAAATTTTTGTATGATAAAGCATATAACTGATTAGTTTAGGGAATCAAATGATTAGGTATAAAAAAGGGAAATTGGGGGAGTCATTTCCCCCCTTAATTTGTTTTTCGAATGGCATGAACCCTTGAAAATATAAGGCTGCATTGCATAATTAGTATGCGTACCCTGAGATCTCATTGCCATTAGTTTAACTGGCCAATATTGTTTTTATTAATTAATTTACTTATCTTGAAGTACCTAACACCACGTTTTGATTACAAAAATTTCAAAATTCGAATATCCTTTTAACAAGTTATAGAGGTATCTGATATCTATAAAAAAATTTAAAATTTATTATTTTTGTAAGGACGTAAATTATTCTATAATATAAACTACCTAGTCAAGCGTAAATTCGAATGATTTTGAGAAATCAAATTGTGTGATAAAAAAAATAATTTTAAATTGAAGCAATTAAAGACATGTCACAAAACATTAAATATAGAATTTATTTTCATGTATGAAAATGAATACAATATTGAACCATAATATTCCGATTTATCCTACTACTTTCTGAAGTATAATCAGTTATTCAACAACATGTAATACACTTAGAATTTTTGTAGGAGTAAAAACACAATTTTATACTAATCCCATGAATGTCCCAAAAATGAATACACCTCGAAAAAAAATTTCAAAATCTTGAAATTCTATGAAATTTCAAAAATAAATATGACTTAAAAAAACTGAAAACTCACGCATAACACTGAAAAAAAATGCACACACATTAATTCATTATTTTTTACTATTTCTTCCTCTTATGCATTGTTCTAATCACAGCAGCGGTGTGCTTTTATGACAGATTTTATTAGTTATTGTTGGTATTTAACAAAAGTCCTTTTTTGTCCCTGTATTTAACTTTTCACTTTTTAATGTCTTTCGAAGTATATATGCTACGAAAAGTATTTTTTTTATTTAGTACATTTTAAATAAAGCGGAATTTATCATTGAAATATTCTTGTTTAAATTAATATTATGTGATTAACGGAATTTTCAGAATGTTTTCTACTATAGGAAGTAGAGGATTGAGAGTTTTATCATTAGACCTCGGTAGGATGAATAATACCCCTAACAAATTGTAATCAAGTTAAGCAACAGAAACATTTAATTAAATGTTTCTTTTGCATATTTAGTGCGCGTGAGTGTGGAGGGGGGGGGGGTGAAAAATTGCCTTTTCTTAATTCAAAACAAAAATTTACACAATATCCGGTGAGAATTCGATATTACTGAAACGCAAATTACTTTTCCCTCAACGATTTAAAATATGTTGTAAGTAGGTTCTCTTAGTAACATTTCACAGTATGGGATAAGCAAATGTAAAAAATCATTGGTTGTTGCATAATTTTCAACGAGAAAGACAGACGAGAGGACATCTAGAAAACAAATATTTCTTCATTTGTTCAACTAGTAATGCTGGTTAGCCTATATTATTTACGATTTCCACACAAATCAATACATACCACAAAATATAATTTTTTAATGAACACCGGAAAAAGTATAGTATTAATGTGAAAGAGAATAAATGGTTGACAAAGAGGTTGTTTATATTGTTCTTTACGTAGATCTAATCACGAAATCTTGCTGTTATTGCTGACAGCAAGTAAAATAAAGAAATAATGACGGGCGTAATTTTTTTTCCGAGCACCTTCGTCGTTCCAAGTCCAAGCTCGCACTCTGATTGGTTGTTGCTCTCGGCACTGTTTTCATATAACTTGGCGATAATCATACTTGGCGTAGCGATAGATGCTTCTGTCGAGTTTGATTTCCTTCCGAACCAAATACAAAGTAACGTTTCTCTTGCAGCATTGGATTGGATTGAACATGTCTTACTGAAAGCTGTACTCTTTAAAAGTTTTTACACACAAGAGCACAAGACCACGAGGATAAGAATGAAGAAAGAATAAGAATGAGTAGGTTAGGTTTTAGGGTTACCCGTTCACTTACGAGCGAAGTATTTTTCGCCAAGCATGGTTATCGCCAATGTACGTGAAAACAGTGCCGAGAGCAACAACCAATCAGAGTGCGAGCTTGGGCTTGGAACGACGAAGGTGCTCGGAAAAAAAATTTCGCTTATGACGGTTTTAAAAATTGTATTTACTGGCAATGGTTGTCGCAAACCGTATACTTGAAAAAAGCCTTTTTGCCGATGAATGTTCCTTATGTACGTTGCTGATGTGTCTTGAGCACCCTCATGTCAGCGATGATTGACAGAAAGAGTTTTAGTAAGTTTTTGATCGTTGTTCAAAATAATTGTTAAACACAGGCTATAAAAATCCAAAATTCAAATATTAATGTTATAAAGACGCGTAACAAACTCATTACTCAGCATTATTTTCAGTAGGATGGATTTTATAATTCTGTCTGATTTCTTATGAAGTTCTATTTCTTAGCGATCGTAATATTAGTCTAAAGCAGGGTTATCAATTTGGCCTCCAATTACAATCCGAAATTTCAAGTTCATACGATAAATTTCTAAACAAGAATTTTCACTTTATATAAATACTAAATGTCTATCTAGTATATACTAAATGTATATCTATACAAAATATCTATACTAAATGCCTGTAAATGAGGCATAAAGGAGTATGTGAACTCGACATTTCTGAATAAAAATAGAGGCCAAACTGGCAATTATACTGTAAACAAATGACAATTACGAAACAAGGTTGAAATTGCGCTTGAAACGTGACAAATAAGGTCCTTTCGTACTATAAAATGTTTTATAAATATTCAGATTTTGATGGAATAGCTGTTAAACCCTTATTAAAGAATGCATGAATACAAAATGTGATAAGATTATATAACTTCAATTTAGTAATATAAAAATAATAAGGCTCCATCTTAAATAGTGCTTAATATGGCAAATCTATAATTATTACCTTTTACGGAATATCATTTAATTGATTAAATATGATAGAATTTAGTAAAATGAAGAAATCTTTTATTATTGTCCTTTTCAATTTTGATTCGATTTTCATAAAATTTGAAATGACTCAACAAATATCCCCAATAGTTACATAAATAAAATTTCAAACTATTTATTTTGTAGATTTCAAGGTTCGCACACTCCTTGGAATTTCCAAGGACTCTGGCACCACTATTAAAAATAAAAAAATTTACATTTCATATTTAAACCACAACATTCGTAACCCCTACCATCATTCACAGATTTCACGAATTTTTTTCTGCAGTGAAACACTTTGAAAAATATTCCTGAAATTTAGTGGTAGAACTATGCGAATGCCGAGGTTTGTGCTGTTTTATGTGGACAGACAACAGACCAGATAACAGTTATAAGTGCATCATATTTATATAAATACGGCATTTTCCATAGACTATAACGTAATAAAATATTTTTGAGTGGCTCTGTAATAAACTATGAATGTTACGTACTGTTGGATTTCTTGCACCATCCTTCTAGGAATAATCCTAGCAATTTTTATTTTGTGCGAAATATGTATGACTACAAAACAGCCATATTATAATTCAAGTGGTGAGGTGTGCAACGTATTTTATTTTGTGTGTCTACGCGTATCAACATACTGTGCGAACAATTGCCATATAATGAAGATAGATGGCAGCAGTACTGAATATTACAGAATACTTCGAGAATGGTAGTGAAGATGTCACCACCATAGGCGAATAACCGTTCTTTTATTCCAGACTTTACATTTACCCAAGAACAATATTTTATGCAAACTCAGCAACTTTCTTTTGTAAAATCTTTGTTAAGTCATCTGAATTTTCTAGATTGATTTTCTTCGTTCCTGTAAGTGGACGCATAGAGACCAAGCCCTTTTTGTTTTTGGCTGGTCACTTAAATAATTATTCTTTAAAAGGTGAAAGCAAAAGCTTCACCGATATGATGTATAATCTTGTATTCTGATTTATTAATATTATATTTAATTTTTTCAGTAGAGTAGATAAACATTAATCAAGAAGACATAAGTGTCCATCATTTTTTATTGTGCTGTGTCTCTTCTTAATCGCATTTCCGACGACCAATAAATTGGATTACCAGACGCTACTGTGGAATAAAGCATAGTGATTCAGAAATTATTAAAAGGTAAATTCGTTATTTTACCTCTCAAATAAATCAGAAATTTTCACCCAAGGGATACTGCTAGTATCAGAATAAAGATAACAATATATTTATTTATGATTTATACATTATTACCTGCATATAAATAATCACACGTACTTTATTTTCACATTCAGTTTTTTCAAATTATTTATTACGTACTTTTACCGAGCATGGCATAGTAAATATCAATAACATACATCAATTACAAAGCTATCCAACTATATTAACACAAGTTAGAGTACCGACAGATAAACCGAATTCTTAAAAATTTTCGACTATGTTGTAAAGCGTTAAGGGGACAGTGGAACCTTTATTTGAGCAAAATCGTCGCAAAAAGGTCCATTTCTGTAGTATAATAGTACTATATCAGTTTTTCTTATTAAAATATCATTTATGAAAGTTTTAAGAGGGTGAGGTAAAGGTAAGTGTATTTACATACTTTAAATCTGTTTTTCTCAAAACTAATTTTTCAGCGTTTTTAGATTTTTGAAATGGTCCTTGCGACGTAATTTTTAATCAATATTTATGAAATTCATAAGGAAGTATCCTGATATTGTTCAGAAGGGAATTGTGTAAGCCTTTTTAAAATTCGTTTTCACTACGATAGTCAAATTTGATTTTTTACTTATTAAAAGGCAATTTCGATAAGAAATTTCGAAAAAAAGTCTGTAAGATATTAACTATTCACGAGATTTTAAAAAGTCTTACACAAATTTGTTTATTATAGAGTTTAAAATGATAAAAATGCAAAAGCAAGAAAATATCTCAAAAATTAAAACACGAGCAGCATTTAAAAATTTCGTTTAAAATTTAATTTTTTTTAATTAAAATTTTTTAATAAGAATGGAAATTTTTTTGAAGCGTTCTATATGCGCTTGGTGAAATGTATATATGCACAAAATTTCATATTGCTATGATGAAAATTAAAACAAAAATTAACGACCACCGTCCCCATAACCCCTTGGGGACTAGCGACACATACACGTGCCGCAAAAATGCTGAAGAATCCTTGTTTATTCCCACCAATAACATTTTTCTTATTTAATCGGAGCATTTTCTCCATTTAGTAAGGAACAAATTTCTGTTTTCAAAAACCGGTGACAAAACATTAAAAATTTGGAAGAAGCTCTCGTCGCGAAGGTGTTAATAAGCACTCCTAGAGTATTGCTTAATAGTTTTTAACATTCCCCTTGCCGTCACTAAAGACAGCAAAATCTCTTGAGGAAAAAACCTACAATTTCTTCATTGGCGTTTCTCTCAAAGTATTTAATATTTTTAGTGTTTGCGACATATATTTTCCGGTGTTAATTATAAATAGAAAAAAAATTCTAAAATTTTCACTGAAATTGCAATAATATTCCAAGGGTCGTACGGGTCTGGAATTTCATGTCTAAAAATTCCTTTGGCACTGTAAACAGGGATGAGATTTCCGCTTTTTTGGACACCAGTAAAATCTTAGAGAAAATGCTATATTATTTAATCGGAGCATTTTTGTGATTTAAGAGAACAACATTTTTTCTAAGATTATACTGGTGTCCAAAATAGCGGAAATCTCATCCCTGTGTAAAGAACTTAATTCTAGAGAACTTAATTCCTAAGCCTACGATAGATGGCGCTACTCGTCCTAAGAGAAAGGAAAGAACATTCCAAAAAAGAACAATTTTTCAGTTGAGTGTGGGAGCTCGGAGTTTTTTGTGTAGTGAGATGGTGTAGCGTTGTTTCGGTTTTGTTATGGAATATGTGATATAAAATGCTATTCTTTTTTTTTTTTTTGTTATTTGTGTCGTGCTCGTCTACGTGACTGTTTACATGTGAAATAAATTTTTAAAAAGGAAAAATGGTTTTTTCCTTGTGTCGACTTCTGCTTTTCTTTGTCAACTCTACATTGTGTTCTTACAGTACCAGTGTTTTCTTATAGAAAATCTCAGATTAAGTAAGACGAAATTTTGCTTCTCTGAACTATATACATTTTTATATAAAAAAATGCCGGTAAATCACCTTGAAAAAAAAAAAAAACTGTACCCGTACGAAATAGAATGTCATTCAGATTTAGGAAGTTTCGTCAAGAAATTTTAGTTGTTTTTCGCCTTATTTAACCCTTTAACGTTCATTGGTTTCTCTGCAAAGCCACAAAATTTTTAATTCCGATATGCAACAACGACTCCAAAATTCTTTTATTTTAAAAAATCCATTTTATTCCGTATGTGAAAAATCCCTTTTCCTTATTTACAAATATATGTGTTTTCAGTTATCGGTTTCATTCTTTTATTTCAACATCTTATCAATGAAAATGCTTTGTCTGTTAAAGGGTTAACTTCAGAAAAATATTGCAAATTCTGTTTCTAAAGAGGCGATTACAAAATCTGTGATTTAAAATCTATACTAATAAAAGAACAAAACGCTCTGTCTGTCTGTCTGTGTGTCTGTGTGTGTGTGTGTGTGTGTGTCTGCGATGGCTAGCAAAATCTACAGCACGTACGAAGCTCAAAATTTTTTTGAGAGTAGCCCAATGTCTCTCCTGATGAACCTGAAGCTCAGACTTTCAAATTTCTATTTATTAATTGAGTAATTAATTTAATTCCAAAGCTCACTCTCATAAAAAATCGCCTTTTTTCGCTTTTTTTCTATATCATTTTCTTATGGTTGATTGGTTGCATAAAATTTTCGTAGAAATAATTAAAAAAGCTGGGACAGACCTTTAAAATTCATAGACTGGCAAACTGTCAGTTTAAATGAGGATTTTTTTTTTTTAATCACAGTAACTGTACACCATGGAGAAAAAGATAGGTGGAGGCGAAGTAAAACGAAAAAAGGTTTGCAACACGGAGTAAGAAGTGTCTTACTCCGTGGTTTGCAATATTAAACCTTTTATCGCTGAAATTTTAATGTATCAAACAAAAACACGAGGAAGGAATTTTGTATTAATAAAACGAATTGAAAGAAACGAATTACAGCTGAAGCATATTTTACGAAGAAATAGTAATTTTTTAAAATGGTTTTTTTCTATTATATTATTTAGGTTAAAGTTAGGTTAAAGTTAAATTGCATTTATGTTATGGTTAGAATAAGGATATGTAACAATAAAGTGAATACATTTAGGCTAGGTTACATTTCTGTTATATTTAATTTACGGTAGGGTACTGCTAAGTCGCTGTTAGGTTACAGACAGAGCCTGATTACTAACGGGGCACTCTCTCACCAGAAAAAAATTATAGAAATTTTCGTCTTCTTTAAACGCCCTTTTCATACAAGATTACTGTCATGAATAAGGAAAAATTCTTTATTTCTTTTTCCTGGTGGGAGAGTGCCCCGTTAGTAATCAGGCCCTGGTTACAGACAGGTTCTGGTTACGGTATAAAAGTTTAAGGTTAGGAATTTATACACAGAGTGAACCTATACGCAAGATTTGATTAAAAATAACACTTACTGTTGTTAAATAGCTCTGAAATTATAGTACTATATACCTAACTTTTAGCTACCATCGTGTATCGATTTCATTCATGGTATAGTCGGATTTAAGAGTGATATAATTAGTTTGAAATTCAAAATATTTCACTTGGGATTTGTATGTGAAAATAATAATTAGTTACGTGACTTAACAGTGATTTTTACGGGTAAATATCAACTTTTTTACACGAAAATCATGCAATCGTTGGATATATATTCCCTCCCGCGTTTTTCATTGCTCATTTTGAGTATTTTTAGAGCTTAATATTAGTTGTTTTTAAAACCGATTTTTCACACAGTCAGTGGCTACGTATTTCATACAATGCAATTCTGCATGTAACGAGTTAATGATAAAATCATACAAATTTCAAGTTCGTTTAATATTGTTAATACGGATCCGGGCAACGCCTGGCGGATCAGCTAGTATTTTATAAAACTTCAATTCATTACTTCCTCTAACTTAGGTTCAACATTCGTAAAATAAGTTTTTCAAAGAAAAAAAAATCATAATTGTTTTATCTATTAAACTAGTTGGATGTGTCCATCCCAAAACTTTCTTCTATCTCATAAGTACATTTTAATATTAAAAAAAAAAAAAAAAAAAAAAAAAAAACGTGGTGACCCCAAAGTTATCCACTATCGAATTTCCTCGAACATTTGACCTAGCCTAATGAGATTCTGGTATCCGAAAAGCCTAAAAAGCAAAATTTAATTAATATTCTGAGAAAATGAGCTTAGTAGTGCCTCATGTTGGGTAATTTATACTAAAACCTAATAAACATCTATTTATGTCAAGACCTAACAGAATCTGAAATTTGATGGAATTTCGTCCATTAGTTCTTGAGATATAGTTATAACAAAAAATTTGCAAAACGTAGCACAGCAACACCATATCTTGGACAATTTATGCCAAAACGTAAAAAAACGTCTAATTATGTTATGGTGTAAAAGAATCTGAAGTTTGATGAAATTCTGTGCATTAGTTCTTGAGATATAGCTAGTTTTAAAAAAACCGTGTAAAATATAGCACAGCTGCACCATCAGTTGAAGGATTTATAACAAAACGTAATCATCGTGTAATTATGTTATATGTCATTTTGTAACAAAATCTGAAGTTTGATGAAATACTGTGGGTTGGTTGTTGAGATATAGCTATCGGAAAAATCGTGCAAAATGCAGCATAGCTGCACCACCTGTTGCAAGATTAATACCAAAATGCAATCAGCGTCTAATTATGTTATATATTATAGTGTAATAGAATCTAAAATTTGATGAAGTTCTCTGGATTAGTTCTTGAGATATAGCTATCGCAAAAATCTTTCAAAATGTAGCATAGCAGCGCCACCTATAGGGCAGTTCACACCAAAACCTTATCAGCGGCTATGTATCTCAAGGTACCGCGGATTCTGGAGTTTGGTGAAATTCTGTGCATTAGTTCTTGAGATATAGCTATCACGAAAATCATGAAAAACGTGGCATAGCAGCGCCACCTGCTGGCCAATTTACACCAAAACGTAATCAGCGTCTATGTATATCAAGGGGTCACAGAATCTGAAGTTTGGTGAAATTCTGTGTATTAGTTCTTGAGATATAGCAATCTTGAAAATCATGAAAAACGTAGTATAGCAGCGCCACCTGCAGGCCAATTTTCACCAAAAATCAATAGGCACTAATTCATATGAAGGTCTAACTGAATATAAAATTTTATTAAATTTCGAGCATTAGTTCTTGAGATAGAGCGCCCACAAATTTTTTGTCACATACAGACAGACACACAGACAGACAGACAGACAGACAGACAGACAGACAGACAGACGGACAGACTCACAGACAGACATTTTCTAAAAATAGTCAAAACGTGTTCAGGACCTTCTAAAACGTATAAATCCGTCGAAAACCGGAAGTCGAAAATTTTCATGAATCCAATACTTTCTTCTTGTAAAGATAGAAGAAAGTAAAAAAAGGTTCAAATTAATTATAGTTAGTTGTCACATATAATTTCACATGTAAACCTTATCACTCCTAGCCTCTCCTCTTTACTTCTTTTCAACTTCATTTAAATACTAAATCTGTACTAATGAAAGAACAAAACGCTCTGTCTGTCTGTGTGTGTGTCTGTGTGTCTGCGTGTCTGCGATGGCTAGCAAAATCTACAGCACGTACGAAACTCAAAATTTTTTCGAGAGTAGCCCCAAATATCTCCTGATGCACCTGAGCTTCAGAATTTCGAAATTCCAATTATTAACTGAGTAATTAATTAAAATCGAGAGGTCACTCTCATAAAAAATCATCTTTTTTCCAATTTTTTCTCTTTCGTTTGTTTACGGTTGGTTGGTTGTGTAAAAATTTTCTCAGAAGTAATAAGAAAGCTGAGACAGAATTAAAGAAACCCATGGAGGAATGAGATAAGTGGAGATGAAGTAAGCCTAAAAAAAGGTTTGCAATATGAAACCATTTACCGAATTTATCAAATTTGAATCTGCCAAATAAAAGGACGTGGAAGGGCTTTTGTATTATAAGACGAATTGAAAGAAATGAATTACAATTGAAGCATGTTTTAAAAGGAAATACCAAATTTTTTAAATGGTCTTTGTTCTATTATTACTTCCCCATCATACGTAGTATAGGGTAAGTCTTGCAATCGTTTTGAAAATCGAAAAAAATTTTTTGACGGATTTACACGTTTTAGATAGTGGAGATTCCGAAAAACATATTTTTAGAAAAAAAATTTTGCCGTCCGTCTGTCTGGCTGTCTGTCTGTCTGTCTGTCTGTCTGTCTGTCTGTCTGTAAACGCTCTATCTCCCGAACAAATTGAGATAGAGACTTGAAATTTTGTATGTAGTTAGTATGTAAGAATGGGACGAACCCTATTTAATATCAGCAACCTCGATTATCCGGAACTATTTTTTTCGGACCCTCAAAAAATTCGTTCTGATGAAAGGTATATAAAAATTTTCGAATATTTTTGTTCTAAGGAATGGACGTAAAAGGCAATAAAATAACACACATTTTGCATATAGAACGAAGTCGATCGGATTATTAGTTGCCGAGATATTTGTAATCCTTTTTTTCACATTCTTCGATTTTTCATGACCCTGTATTTCATTCAAATTTCAATTCAGAGGTATACTTTAATTGGAAATGAGACGCTTAAACAGACACAGTTAATTGTTAGTTAATATAATTATTATTTTTGGAGTTATAAGGATGTTTCTTTTACGCAGTTCGGTACTACTTGAGTAGTTTGGCGTTTTATATAATTTGTCGAAATTGGTACATCAGCAGTTCTTTAATAAAGCATTACTATGTATATTAACAATATTTAAATTTTGTTTATGAATTGCAATGCATTGTATAAATAGTTTTCACATGTTTTATTTTCATATACATATCCATGATGGGTAAGTATTACGGTGGTCCCTAACGACTAGTTATTTATTAAAATAAATGTTCGTTTTTAAAATGAAGGAAATTGGAAAATTAGCAATAATTTAATATCAAATTAAAATTAAATAAGGTATTGAAAACATTTGATACGAACTAAAAATTGTATAACTAAAAGTTTCCTTCATTAATGTAATTTTAAATACTTTATAACGTGGATGAAAAATGTTTATGACTTAATAATTGCATGTAAATAAATATTGAAAATATAATGATGAAAACATTCTTTAAAAATCATGTATGAAAACTTAAGTAATAAATATTAATCTAAAATATAGATTTCTGACTGCAGACGATTTTTATGTATTAACAAAAGAATGTTACATTTTCAAGCAAAACGTTAAAATAATTCTTTATATTGATATTTTAAACACATATGATAAAATAATTAATAATTTTTTACCGGTGAAGCGATAGATTAGTTCTTTTTAAGAAAAAAGGGCAAAAAAATACGGGTTTAAACCTGTTTCAATTGATAGGCGTGTCAAATCACGTACTTTTGTTGGTACTTAATTGGACTTAATGTAGGGTTACATTTTTAGCACCTCCAGAGATAATACTTCCACTCTATTAATTTCTTTTTACTCTATGAAAGAAACTAATTTGAGATTTTGTCATTTCAAAAGTGACTGTTTTTTTTTTTTTTCTCCCAAAGATCTTTAAAATTCATAGACTGGCAAAATGTCAATTTAACTTAGGATTTTTGAATACAGCTGTTACGTCAGATCGTTGGTGCTTCGTGCATTAAAATCTATGCGTGGTTAGCTATGTTGCAGTAAATATATGTATATGTATATATGAGGCTTTTTTAGCAGTTTTTTTTAAATCATTGATTAAATTTAAATGCATTTTATTTAAGTTAATATTTTATTAAGACTTTGTTTTTAAAACAAAAATGAAATGGCTGTTTGACGTACAATTGTTCGAATCGGCAGACGATTCATATACACAGTAATAAATTATCAAATAGCAAAATAAATTATATATCAAAAATACTAAAAGAATAGTAGCAAAACATAATTTTTAGGCGTATTAACACATAACCCGATCCCAACCAAAAAAAAAAACAGACCTTCTCCGATCCAAGCAAGACAAAAATTTCATGAGCATAAACCCGACCCGAACCTAAAAATTCCATTTGAAAAAAAAAACTGGATTTGCTATCTGACCCGAATCAAATCTGAATCTCACAAAAATATTCAAATGAAGCATACCCCAATCCCATCAAGGAAAAATAATGTTCGTGTTTATGCAACCCGATCCGTACCAAAAAATTTTCTTTGAAAAAACCCGAAAAATGACCAGAACGAAAACTGAAATCGATAAAAATATTCCAAAGAACTATAACCCGATAAGAGCAAGACAAAATAATTTCCGTGAACATAAACCTGACTCGAACCTAAAAAATTCCATTTGAAAAAAGACTTGAAATTTTATGCAAACTACATCTGAATCCGATCAAAATATTCGAAATAACCACAACCGGATTCGAATAAGAGAAAATAATTTCCGTGGACATGAACCCGATCCGAACCTAAAATTCCATTTGAAAAAAATACCTGAAATTTGAATCGAACCAAATATGAACCTGACAAAAATATTCCACAGAACCATACCCGGCTCTGAACAAGACAAAAAATTTCCATGAACATGAACCTAATCCGAGCCTAAAAAACTGAACTAAATCTGAATCTGACAAAAGGGAAAGCATATCCTTATTTGAACATTGCAGTTGATTCCGTTGATGCGCAACCCAACCTGAACCTAAAAATTCCATTAAAAAACCGAAATCTGAATTGAACGACATCGGAACCCGAAAAAATATTCCAAAGGCCCAAAACCGGATCCGAGCAAAACAAAATAATTTCCCTGGACATGAATCCGACCAGAACCTTAAAAATCAATTTGAAAAAATACCTGAAATCTGAATCGAACCAAATCTGAATCCGACGAAAATATTCCAAATAACTATAACCAGATACGAACAAGACAATATAATTTCCATGGACATAAACCCAATCCGAACCAAAATATTTCTAAGAAAAAAAAATCCCGAAATTTGAACCAAACCTAATTTGAACCTAACAAAAATATTTCAGTTTAGTATAACCTCATTGGAACTAGGTAAAATAATTTCCATGGAAGTACAACCCGACCCGAACTTAAAAATACCACTTGAAGGGAAAAAAACCCCCACGAAATCTGAATTGAATCGAATCTAAACTGAACAAAAATATTCCAAACAACCATAACCGTATCCGAAGAAGAAAAAACAATTTCCATGAACATGAATCCAATCCGAACCTAAAATTCGGATGTTCTACAAAACATAATGCGCTCCGTAGCGGTGGAATGTGAAACTAAGTACTTAGCGCGAGATGGTTAAGATATTTCGTTTACAGTTAGAGTTAAATTATAACTTGGTTACGGTCAGGTAACAGTTAGGTTGCAATTACGTTCCGGTTATATTTAATTTCCAGTTAGGTTACAGTTAAGTCATGGTTAAGTTACAGTTAGGTTAAGGTTAAGTAGCGGTTAGATTGTGGTTAGATTATGGGTAGGTTATGATAAGGTGACGGCCAGGTTACATTTATGGTTTATTTAAGTTACAGTTAGGTTACTGTTAAGATACAGCTAGGTTACAGACAAGTTATGATTACAATACAATTAGATTACGGTTAGGATTTTGTTCACAGAATGAACATTACGCATGTTTGATAAAAAATATACACCTATTTTTGTAAAATGGCTCTGAAATTATAATACTAAATACTAACCTTTTAGCTAATCATCGAGAATCGATTTCATTCACGGTATAGTCGGATTTAAGAGTGATATAATTAGTTTGAAATTCAAAATATTTCACTTGGGATATCTATGTGAAAAAAGTATTTAGTTAAGTCACTTAACAGTAATTTTAAGGATAAATATCAACACTTTAACACGAAAATCACGCAATCGTTGCACACATATTCCCTCCTGCGTTTCCCATTGCAGTCATTTTGGGTATTTTTGGAGCTAAATATTAGTTTTTTTTAAACCAATTTTTGACGCAGTCAGGGGGTACGTATTTAATATAATGTACACTGTAAAAAAATTGACCCTTTTGCTGCATCATCACTCCCCCGCTTTTATAGAATATCTCTCTTTTAACCTATGAGAATGTTCAATAATAAGCTGAAGTAATCATTTTCTGTAAAAGCGGTGGAGTGACGATGCAGCAAAAGGGTCAAATTTTTAACAGTGTATTTACACGTATTTCGAGTTAAAGCTAAAATCATAAAATTTTCAAGTTCGTTTAATATTATTATTACGGACCCGGGCAACGCCGGGCTGGTCAGCTAGTATAAATATAAATTTTCTGATGTCTCTTTAATGTCTTTTTTAATAGTGGCATCAGCCTCATTGGAAATTTGAAGGAATGTGTCAACATTAATATAGAGGGGCTGAAGAATGCTCTTGAATTCCTGGAGCTCAAGAAAGAAAAAAAATTTTTTTACCACATTTGTGACATAAATTTTGAATCAATAATTCTTTTAAATTAGGCGAAGCTTTCTATTCTATTATACTGGTGGAAGTTTTCACCGGTACAGAAAGTAATCAGAAAGTGCTAATAAAATTAAAAGAAAAGATCGCCGACTTGTGACACCTCTTCAGTTACTTCACCCACAACTTCTACACAATGCACTATATATCTTTTGCTCTTTATTCATAACTCTATTTGTATAACAGGCGCCTTTTTGAATGCGAGTCTTTTTCATGTCAACTCATTTGGTTCATTTGATGAACTCTTTTTCCAATTCACACAAAATTACATTTCTCTGTTTTATTTTTATGACTTTTAAGTAATCCAGATTAAGTTCAGAGGTGCAAAGAATTGTAATTTTTTTAGAACTGCATCTATACTAATAAAAGAACAAAACGCTCTGTCTGTCTGTGTGTGTGTCTGTGTGGCTGCGATGGCTAGCAAAATCTACAGCACGTACGAAGCTCAAAATTTTTTTGAGAGTAGCTCAATGTCTCTCCTGATGCACCTGAGGCTCAGAATTTCAAAATTCTATTTATTAACTGAGTAATTAATTAAATTCCAAAGTTCACTCTCATAAAAAATCGCCTTTTTTCGCTTTTTTTCCCTTTCATTTTCTTATGGTTGATTGGTTGCATAAAATTTTCGCAGAAATAATTAAAAAAGCTGGGACAGACCTTTAAAATTCATAGACTGGCAGACTATCAGTTTAAATGAGGATTTTTTTTTTTTTTTTAGTCACAGCTGCTGTACACCACGGAGAAAAAAATAGGTGGAGGCGAAGTAAACTGGAAAAAAGGTTTGCAATATTAAACCATTTATCGCTGAAATTTTAATGTCTCAAACAAAAGCACGAGGAAGGAATTTCGTATTAATAAAACGAATTGAAAGAAATGAATTACAGCTGAAGCATATTTTACGAAGAAATAGTAATTTTTTAAAAGGTTTTTTTTTATTATATTAATTATGTTAAAGTTAAATTGCATTTATGTTATGGTTAGAATAATGATATGTTACAATAAAGTGAAGGCTAGGTTACATTTCTGTTATATTTAATTTACGGTAGGGTACTGTTAAGTCGCTGTTAGGTTACAGGCAGGTTCTGGTTACGGTACAAAAGTTTAAGGTTAGGAATTTATACACAGAGTGAACATTACGCAAGATTTGATTAAAAATTACACTTACCGTAATTTCGGGTGTATAAGCCGCGGCTCAAACAATTCTTTTTGGACCCAGAAATCTTATTTAATGATTAAACACAAATATTTACGGCGATCTAAGTAGTAACATTCATTTTTTTAAAAATTCTGGGTCGAAAAAGAATTGTTTGAGCCGCGGCTTATACACCCGAAATTACGGTACTTTTGTTAAATATCTCTGAAATTATAATACTATATACCAATCTTTTAGCTACCATCGTGTATAGATTTCATTCATGGTATAGTCGGATTTAAGAGTGATATAATTAGTTTGAAATTCAAAATATTTCACTTGGGATTTGTATGTGAAAATAATAATTAGTTACGTGACTTAACAGTGACTTTTACGGGTAAATATCAATTTTTTAACACGAAAATCGTGCAATCATTGGATACATATTCCCTCCAGCGTTTTTTATTGCTCATTTTGAGTATTTTTAGAGCTTAATATTAGTTTTTGTTTTTAAAACCGATTTTTCACACAGCCAGTGGCTACGTATTTCAGACAATGCATTTCTGCATGTAACGAGTTAATGATAAAATCATACAAATTTCAAGTTCGTTTAATATTGCTAATACGGTCCCGGGCAACGCCGGGCGGGTCAGCTAGTTTCTAATAAAATGACTGCTAGATGCGGCAACACTGACGGTAACTGTCATTGGCAATTTTCACAGGAACCAATTTTTTAAATAGAAACATTGACAAAAGTTAGATCTATACCGGAAAAAGTGTTAAATCCTTTCATACATTAAAAATAAATTCATAATGCTGGTCGTGATCGGGTGATGCAGATATTCCGCTCGTGTGTTCATGTTGTTCTCTTGACAGCAAAAAATCTATAAAAAAAGAATATTCACAATTATGCTACTGAACGAACAAATAGAAGTCCTGAATAAAGTGCTCTAGTTTAAGTAATCAGGGCCTGATTACTAACGGGGCACTCTCCCAGCAGGAAAAAGAAATAAAGAATTTTTCCTTATTCATGACAGTAATCTTGTATGAAAAGGGCGGTTAAAGAAGACGAAAATTTCTATCAATTTTTTCTGGTGAGAGAATGCCCCGTTAGTAATCAGGCTCTGTAAGTAATTGCCTGAAAGTCAAAGTGTGATATTAAATAATGATGCAATGAATAATACAGTCACTTTCATCGCATGACATGGCCAAAATAAGTCAAACGCGTTTGTAATTCTCGAGAATAATACTTGATGCCGCTCAGAATACACACATAAAATGCCTCGACTATAAGATATAGATTGCTGCTTAATTCATTACCAAAAGTTGATAGGATGAAGTATGTTGCATTATAAAAGTGTACGCATTAATGCTTCAAATTATTTGTTATTTTTTCTGCGGTCTGTTTCGAGGACGTGACAGCATAAATTCTGAAAATACAAAATAAGATTTTTCTTTTTTTATGCCATTTTTAATGTCCTAAATTTTTGAATTTTTTGTTGCAGGTGAAGTAGTTTCTGCAAAAATTTGAATGAAATTTTAAAAGTTCAAGAGTAACTTGTTGCGAAATCAATAGAATACTATCCTTCACTGGCGTGGAATATTAACTTTAAAAGAGAAGTTATTAGACTAAATAAATGATGGCAAATGTTTCTTATTTGAAAAATCAACAAAAATCCATTGTCGCACACAATCGCATATCACTGAATGTTTCTGCAGCATTATTTAGCAAATCAGCTTTGCAAAATATGTTTACATTTATTCAAATTTAGTTACAGCTTGTTTAACAAGTTCATCGCGAGAGGCGAGATAATTCGTCTTCCAAAATTCTATTTGTAAAAGAATGAAATAATTCATTCAGACAAAAAATTTTCAAGCGAGTATTTAAAAAAGCACTTTCTTTGTAAAAGTAAAATTTTAGTAAAATATTCTTGGTACAATTTCTCGGTTTCGGAATTAAAATTAAGTGATTATGTCGCACGACCACCACGATGAAAATGTCATCTATGTGATTTGTTTGCCGTAATTTCGCGCGTATACGCCACAGTTCAATTAAGTTTTTTTTTTTTGGACCGCAAATTTTATTGTAAAAAAGAATTCAAATAAATGCTAATCAAAAGTAAGCGACAATTTATTTAAAATAAATTCTGGGAAAAAACTTATCTAAGGTGTGGCGAACAAGCGCGAAATTACGGTAGTTAATTTTCTCAGCGTGAAATATTTGTATGAAGACATGAAAGTGTCTGGATTTAAAGTATTTTCGTAATAATGCATTGCACATTTTATCGTTAACATTCAGTAAAACATTAATACTTACTTTTAAATGAAATTAAGGATAATTTATAACAATTCACAAGAAGTTATATTTAGAACAATTTTTCTGAAGTAAATTTTTGTATTAAATAAAAGGATTTTATTTAAATTGCACAATAATTGTGCAATTAAAATTCCAGTGATTGTAAATATTTATATTCATATTTATGTATTTATATTCATTGAAAAATTAGTCGATGTACCAATCTCAAAATTTTCTTTTATCTGGATGTATTAATACCATAATCCTTTAGCATTCGCGTGTGTTAAGTTCGCCATAATGTCCGCGACTATCTTTCCGAATGTAAAATGAGAATTAGTTGTACGGTTTTTTTCAATGGAAAAAAAAGCGATTGAAACAGAAAAAGTGTGCTTTCATCGCGGTGGTCTTACGATGTGATCACTTAATTTTAATATCAAGACTGAGTTTGTGTTCCAAGAATATTTTATTAAAATTTTACTTTTACGATTGGAGCTCAAAAGAACAAGGTTTTTATTTTTTTTAATATTCGTTTGAAAATATTGGTGTCAGTCAATTATGTTCTCATTTTACAAATTGAATTCTGGAAGACAAGTTACGTTGTCCCTCGTAATAAAAGTGATAACTAAAAATGGATTTTAGCAGGCAAAATACTATGATGCGTGATTAATTCAATATCATTACTCTACTAATTTTAATCAAGATTCATACGAGAATTTCGTAAAAGGCTTTAATAAATTTTGTAAAATAACCTCCAAAATTTCTTTTTTTTTCTTGTATTGTAATATGAAATTTTACGAAAATTCTGGTAGGAAAATAGCATTTTATAAACACGATTACTTGAGCCTTATTAAATAAAGACACTGTCAAGATAATAATTTATTGTTCTTCTGTCTTGTTATTTCTCGTGTGGGAACTATGTCAAACTTCATTTTTTCGCTGACAGAAGATTGAATGAGTGTTGAATTTCACAACAAATTTTATTATCTGAATTTTTGTGGCTCAAGTGGCAGATAATTGCAGTTGAATAGTAATTTTGTTTTTCGTAATAGCTGGTTATTTATTTTTTTATATATAATTAACCAATATTTATTATTAATCGGCAAAAGTGGTTTATCTCTAGAACACATCGCATAGTTAGAAAATCAATTATATTTCTTTACCTAAAAAAAAGCTTATTTCGAGGTCGTCTGTGTACTTAGCTCATATTTTACAAATTTATCGTTTATAACCTTTGGCTACTGGGTCTTCAATTCAGCTTTATATTAGATAATCTTATAGCATTTAAAAATATGTCTAATTTTTTTAAAAATCTGTGACTATTATAGTCAATTTACTTAAGAAAAATTCGGTTACTTTTTAATTTATATTTTAAATACGAGTAGTATATTTTCTTTAATATATAAGAATGGATATAGATTTAAAATTTATATTAGAATGTCAATTTTACTTTGAACTATTAAAGTTTTTTTTGTATTTGACGATTTTTTTATATTTGATTTTATATATTAACAGTAAATTTGTTAATGACCCCTTTCTCGCAAAAAATAAGATGCTCCAAATCTAAACATCTATGACCCAGTCAGTTTTAATCGTTAAAAAATAGTGAAATTTAGTTGATTTAGGAAACACACAGCACAGTTTAAAAGTTCCGTTTAACGATTTCTTCAACTAAAAAGTGTACTTGATTACTTTTCTGCAGCCGTGTGTAGGATGTATAGAATTTATGGAACATTTATTAATAAGGGAAGACTTTATACATTTAAAGCTGCAAATCACTACTAAGAGCACACTTGTAACTTTTATCGTTCCTAGGCTGTTCTGTAACTGAAAGGTTTTCTGAGTCCTTATTATTAAGCTTTAAATGGTATGCATATCTTTTTCTACATTAACCATTTCTTGGTGTGAGGTTGCATACCTGCTTAAATGTTTTTGAATTTATGCACCAACCAAGGGCTGTCCAACCTGGCGCCCGCCTAACACCAAAAAAATCTGCAAAAATTTTATCTTTTCCGAGAAAATTTCCGAGAAAATTTCCGAATATTTCCTGTTCAATAAGACCTTGATTTCTGTAAGGATTTGCTGGTATCCCGCGGGCGCCAGGTTGGGCAGCTTTGCGTTACATATTTAGAAGAACTACAAGTACTGAAATAAAAAAGAAAATAACATGTATTTATATATTTTGAATTTATTTGTTAGCAGACGTTAAAGAGAGCTAAAAAATTAACTTGAATAACCAATCAAGTTAAATATAAACAATTGAATTAACCCTTTCTTGCACAGTGGTTCCACTCCGGGAATATCTAATTTTATTTCCAAATTTTCAGTCAGCACCAGGTATATTTTTAAAAAATTTCGCTATTATAATGACACTTTAAATTACGGAATTCTAATTTTTTAAGTCGTTTGTAAATTCCGGTGTCATTTGACGAAAAGAATTCGTATGTACCGGAAAAAGTTCAAATAAATACTGAATTAATAACAAAATAATGTAATGCTAAGATTATAATATTCTAAATGTAATATTTTTTAAATATGTGGAAAACGATTTTTCTCCACACACTATGATGTACCGGGATTCTTTTCAATGTAGCTTTAAACGATCTATAATTGATATTCTCCATTTGTAATACGAAACATGCCATGATAAATTTCAATAACATGCAATAATTACGTGGCATTCTGAGTTTTAGAACGCGACTGAGAGCATGGACAGACAAACAGGACAATCGAAGTCAGAAACATATTTGAAAAATGGTGGAATGTGATAAAACGGCTATACAGGGTATTTAGATATTCATCCTACAAATCAGAGAGTTATTAATATGCATCAAGATAAACCTTAAACCAGGGGTGCAAAAATCTAGGCGCCAGAGGGTAGTCTCTCACCACTAAAATTTTAAAGTTTTTTTCAAAATTTAATAGCATTCTAGAAGGAATTTTACACGAAGGAAAACGAAATAAATTTTGTGGTGAGAAACTGCCTGCTGGCGCCTAGATTTTTGCACCCCTGCCTTAAACGGTTCCTTGCTTTGCTCTTACGTCATACGGCCAACGTGTTTTTGCCAATCATGATTTGTCCGTACCACGTAAGGGCATCCTTATTCCAATCAATATTTATTATTCTCACCAGTAAATTATCATAGTAAATTTTGTAATTTTCAATCCGAGCATCTTTCTGATTTCAGTAGGCAAAAATTTCTGGTTTGAAAAACCGGCGATAAAAGATTAAAAATTCTGTAGAAAACATGTAGAAATAGGCATTATTTGACAGCTTTCTTCAAAAATATTGATGAGTTAACCTGGGCGGACTGCGTATGGTTTTTCCAATTGTAACCAGTAATTTTACAAAGAAATCTTCAACTTATGTTACCGCAAAATTTGTCAGAATTATCTCCGTCTTAATAAAGTGACTGCTATAATTTGATTTTATTTGTAACAAAGTTAAAACCAATCATATCCTGGGTAAGCGCGCGTTCTCCGGGGTTGATTGTGCTGAAACACTTGGTCCCAAGTCACGATTACCAGGTCAAAATCTCTAAGATACGAATTTAGACTGTGACGTCATCCCGTAAAACAAGGACAAAGATTTTTTTTCGCACTAATTTACGACACAGAAAATATTTATTACAGGTGTTGTTCGAAATAGCATCATTGCGCAATCTGGAACGATATAAAAGAAATTTCGGAACTCGGACAAAGACTAGAGTCGGCGAATTTAGCTGTGCAACAATTACTTTTTAAATGTCGCTCGTCATCATTGGATGTCATTTAAGTGAATATAGTCCACTTTGTAACAGTAAAGAAATTTGCCGCTTTCTGAATTGTACGTCATTCGGGCAAAGTGTTTTTGCCAGTCATGATTCGCCCGTAACATGTACGGATATCTATATTCCAATCACAATATGTTATTCTCACCAGTATTTATTTTTATTTTATTTTTTTTATTTTATTTTATTTTATTTTATTTATTTTTTTTTTGTAAATTTTGCATTATTTAATCCGAGCATTGTTCTGATCCAATTAGGCAAAATTTTCTGTTTTGAAAAACCGGTGATAAAAGATTAAAAATTCTCTAAAAACATATAAAATAAGCATTATTTGAAAGATTTTTTTTTCCAAAAATATTGAAATTTCAAATTCCCTTTCCCGTCCGGGCAAAATTTGTTAGTAAAATGAGAAATTATCGACTGACACCGGAATTCACAAACGAATTTTTTAGACATTTTAAATTCCTTAATCTAAGCTTCTTCCGTAAAAGCAAAATTTTACTAAAATATTATTGGTGCCGATTGCAAGTTAGGAATTAAAATTAGGCAGAGTGTGCCGGAAAGGGTTAAAATATTTTTACGGTTTTCAGGTTGTAAAAGTTATGTTTAAAAAAACCTTCTTCATTTTCTTAAAACAAATAATTTTATATGATAGAAAAAACTTTCCGAGTTTTGTACTTTGATTATTTTAAATTTTATAATTTACCGGTAGTATTTAAATCGAAATAAATCATTTTAATTGCGAAAGAATTCTTTAAATCGATGAAATCATAATTGGCCAGATTCTTTCACACAAAAATAATTACTTTTTTGCATTTTAATTCTTAGAGTATGTTTCTAAATATAACTATATTATAACGCGAGAATCACAAAAACATGAAATATTCATAATTTTCGCAAAAAAAACAAAAGTAAATTTTCAATCTCTATCAATGACAAAGTTACTATTAAATCCACTTTAAATAATCGTAAAACATAAACTGATACACATGCTGGTACATAAAAATATGTACTCTAAAATTAAAGGTTTCATTTTCCATTTACTATGTCATAGATACTGATATGATTTTTATTTCCCTTGCTTTTCCATCAAGATGGAATTGCGTGGGATGGTTCATGTCGTAATTGAGTAACGTGTTAGCCAACTGACAAATTATCTACTGTCAATAACTAAACCGTTCAGTTTTCCTATTTCCGTAGATGTTTACATTACAGCTAATATATACGAGAGCAGCAGAAATAAAGGAAATCTCAAAGTAGTTCTCGTCGCAAATAAATGTCTCTCAGAAATTACGTGAAAGACAGAGTAGATAAAATTGGACCAAAAACGGAAAAAGTGTGTACTTAATATAATTCGTAAAACAAATTTTTATGCATCATAATGTATAGGTACAGATTTATTTTTTTATTCCATTTTTTCGATAAATTGATAAATTGATAAATTTCGATAAATTGATTTCGATAAATATTGATTAATATTCATAAAATATTACAGTCTTGGCCAAAAAAATCTACTACGCCGCTACAAAACACTTAAGTCACAAAAATATTTAGAAAAATAACAAATGCTTACAAAGGCATACAAGATATTGCGAAACGTCAATCAAATTATATATGATTGTGATTCACTGGCGACATCTAGCGACTAAAACATAGAAATGTTTTTTTTTTTTTTTTTTAATACTTCGAATGTTTTCCCATTTTTTTATTTAGTGTTTAAACCCTTAACTGGTTTGCCCGAACGGCGTTCGTGCAAGACGAATTTGCTCATTTCATTGTTTAAAGCTTTTTGACACCACTATTATTTTAAAGAAAATTTTTATAGTATTGGGAATGTTTGGACCACATTTTACGAATATTTTATTTAAATAATAGTGGTTTGAGTCCGCTATTTTCAATTTATTGAACGGAACAGAATTAACCAGTTAAGTGGTTAACCCTTTCCGGCACGAGCAAAATCTGACAGTAAAATGAGATATTATCGACTGACACCGGCATCTAACGTCTATCATTGACTATCATTGACATCTAATGATACGCGTGGCGATGTGTTGACTCAACGTTATCGCCTAAAGGAATATCTTAAATCTTTTTACCCTTTCCGGCACACTGTGCCGGGTCTGGGATACCTAAATTTAATTCCAAACTTGCAAACGGCACCAGTAATATTTTAGTAAAAATTTGCTTTTACAACATGAGCTTAATTTAGGGATTTCAAAATATCAAAAAATTCGTTTGTGAATTCCGATGTCAGTCGATAATTTCTCATTTTACTAATAGATTTTGCCCGTGCCGGAAAGGGTTAGTTCTGCCAAACAGCATTATTATTATTCAATGGGAATCCAACACCTGTAAGGTTTCACATTTAATTAAAAAATATTTTTGTCTTACAAAAATTTTTAAATACTTTTTCTGGTGTAGATTTAAATTCTGTTCCTTGTGTTGTTATTTTAAAGATAGATTTTCATTTAACACTAAAACGCCGGACAGGTGTCAATTTGACGCCGATCAGTAGACTAAATGTCGATTCAAATCAGAAAAATCTCCAAGAAATAAGTCATATGCAAATTGCAAAGAAATGAGCTAAGCATAGAATTAAAATAATTCTATTTTTTTTTTTCTGATTTTAAATATATATTATAAAACTTGCGTAAAATCTCTCAAATGTTAAATTGCCTTTGGAAGTAACCTTATACAGAAAAATGACAAGAATAAAACTTTTTAAATATGTCTGTTTAGATGGCTATACTTCAGGCACGTAATTGCATTCAATGCACAGTTATGCTACATTGTTTTCAACATTATTAGTACGAAATTTGTTTACTAATTTTGCAATAAAATAAAGCGGAGAACAATAGTGGTAAATAAAGGGAAAACATGGTAACAGAAGGAACAGCTAATAGCAGTGTGATTTATATTGAGTAGTGCTATTCATGTTATTTCATTGCAGAAGAAGAATATTAACTAAGACGAGGGTTACTATTCAGAAATAATCGTGCCAAATCAGAACACGCCTTTATTAATCTTGATTTTTTAAATTAAAAAAGTACTAATTTACCTATAAAAGAAAATATAACATGTATGAAAAGATACAAATACAGTAATAACTGTAATACATAAGTGTAATACATTGAAAAATGACTCATTTTAATCTTGAAAAAATAAGGGATAAAAACTTCCCACATATGGGTGGATTGACGCATTTTATTTTTATTGAAATATTTGTTGAGGTATATATAATAAGTTTTAAAAGTTAGAATAACTTTGTGCTATACGGTTTAGTTACTATTAAGAATTGTTTAGAAAAACGTGATGTGTAAATAAACCTTCTTAGAGTGAATTCAAGGAAGAAGAAGATAACCTGCTTTTGTGAGACACTAGAGCCCAGATAGTTTGGCTTCATTTCATTGGGTTCATCTTGATTAAATTCACCCAGAGGATTTTCTAAGTGAGTTGATCAATGCTGTATTCTTTTGCAGAAGCATGAACACTTAACATTTCTAAAGGCTGTTACGTTCGTCCATTTTAGTATTTTTGATTCCTTCGATTTAGCTACTATTGGTACTACTTAAATGAAATAACGTGTCGAATCGACTTTCCAATCTATATTGCATTAAATTTTGTCTTCTTTCTACAACAGTTTTTCATGGCTATTTTTATTCAATGTTAAACTGTTTCTGTTCTATCATTCTATTTTCCTACATGCTTCACTGAAAAGATTTACATTATTTTACAAATATATTCGGATATTTCCATGAGCACTTGTCGTGTAAGTCACATCAATGACAACTGCTATACTTGTGGCCACCGTTATTATCGGAAGTTTTACATGGCTTTATTCTATTAATGAGATATTTCCGATAAAATATGTCGCATTTTCCCATTCTAAAATATTGGTAGTTTAAATAGCAGTATGTGACTTACACGACAAATGCTCATGGAAATACTCATCCATTAACCCTTCATAATCGATAATATATAATAAAAAGATTTCTAAATAAAAACACTTAAGGGTGTATTCGAAAAAGTGCTTTTCCATCTTCAACAGCTTGAAATTTTCCAATACAATTTCAGACACGTTTTTAAAAGTAGAAAAATGAAACTTGCTGAGGGGATTTTTGAAGAGATGTATAAGGTGCCGTGTGATGACTTTTTGAGCTCGATTCATTAGAATTTGATTTATAAACAATTATGTTCTCAGTATGACCCTTTTTTTCGTTCCCAGATCTCCTGCTTCGAAAAAATTGGTTCAAAATGCCGTTTTTTATGCAATATTTTCTGCAATCACTTTCAATTTATCAAAGAATAGACAATCACGGTACCTTGTGTACTTTCTAAATAAGACAATTTGCCAGTTTCATGCATTTGAGAGCAAAAATGAATTTGAAAATAAATCGGAAAATAGGCAGTTTTAATCGAAATACACCCTTAATGGAATGACTCACAGGTCACGCCTCCTCACATATCCACTTTTTAAAATATAGGATATAGTTATGTTTAGGATGATATACCGAACAATTTTTACGCCTCGAATGAAATCTAAGTTAAAATTCACTTACTTAAATTTTTATGATACATTTTATCTGAGAATAATCTTGTAAAATATTTCTAAAAAATACACATTTTTTTTGCTGAAAATACTTCACAAATTATTTTTCCTCGCCTGTTTTAGTTATCTGCGTGAAATAAAGACTATTATGTGTTCATTTCATTAGCTTCGGTTACCTCCAATCGTCAAAACTCTGAAATTATTTTAGCCTTTCGAGGGCCGTACCTTTTTTTTAGGAACTCCTAATTTAATTTATTTAAATGTTACATTGCCATCATAATATTTCAATGAAAAATTTATGTACGTATACAAAGTTTTTTCTAATTTTGAAATAAAGTTGTTTCTAATTTCTGGTGTCAGTCACTTATTTTAGCGATTTTCGAATAGAAGTACCTTGACCTTGACAGTGTTAAATATGAAAAATAAAGGGTGGGTCAAGCCTTTCTTATGGTCAACTCTCACCAATTACCCTATACATATATATTTATTAAATACGTGCATGCATAAATTGAGTTCAATTAAGAAATACATATACCTTAGTTGAAAAATCCTCTACAGCTTTTTTCTGCTAATAAGGAGAATTGCATGTGAATTCTATTCACATTTTGATTTCAGCATTCTGTATGAGTTATAGAATTTATGTACAACGAGTAACAAGTACCAAAAATTAGTTCAATTAAAAAGCGCCTACCGTATTTTCAAGCGAATTTCCAGTAATTATGGGTCAAAAACTTTAATGCAACTTATTTCTTTTGTTTGTCCCAGTAAATGGCTATTCCAGAGTTGGCGAATCAGTGACATGAATTGGTACGTAAGCAAATTTTTATGGCACGCGAAAAATTTAAATTTGGTAATGGTAATTAATATAAATTCCACTTTTAACTTGTATCATGACCAATAAAATTTTATTGCATAGGATCAGATTATAACAATTAATGCAATTGTTTCGGTACTATTTGTGTATCCCGTGGTCCAAAAAACTATCGCCAAACTGTAAGATTAAATTACAATAATGGTTGATCCTGAATGTCATATTCAGGATCAACCATTATTGTCATTATCAACCATTGTCATTAAATACCATACTCGTTTTAAAACGCCATTATGTGATTTTTATTTCGACTAATTATTTGTATTTTTACTCATATTTTTCTAATTATTTGTTTTTTCATTATTTAGTTCTTTCCGGCACGGGCAAAGTCTGTTAGTAAAACGAGAAATTACCGACTGACACCAGAATTCCCAAACAAATATTTTAGATATTTTGAAACCCTTAATTTAAGCTTTTATTGTAAAAACAAAATTTTACTAAAATTTTATTGGTACCGTTTGCAAGTTTGGAATTCAAATCAGGTATCGCAGACCGGGCACAGTGTGCCGGAAAGGGTTAAAATAAAAATTATGTCAATATGCATAATTTAAATATTAGATTGGCGATTTATATCTTTTGACGAAATTGGTCGACGGTATAACTAAGTAGTACATTATTTTCTTTCATTAAATAACACATCATAATAGTTTTCTCTTCCTGCGATGGTGTTTAATATTTTCGACACGTATTTTGCTTTTCTTCATAAATTTTTAAAATTTTCAAATGAATTTCGTTTAACAATCACTGTAATAAGATGGCAGATATGTCCAATTTAACCCTTTAACGATCATAGCATTTTCATTGCTAAGATGTCTAAGTAAATCAATGACACCGGTAATTAAGAACAGATATATTTCTAAATAAGAAAACGTGATTTTTCACATGCAAAATAAAAGGGATATTTTTAGATAAAAATACCGGTGTCAGAGTTATGCATCGGAATTAAAATTTTGTGGTTTCGTGGCGAAACCAATGAACGTTAAAGGGTTAATGCGTTTGTTAAAATAACAAAAAATGAGCCAAATATAAAGCATTGTCTATCGAACAAACGACAGCAAAAATGCCATCAAAACATTATTAGTACCGTAATTTCGGGTGCATATGCCGCAGATCAAACAATTTTTTTTCAACCCAGAATTTTTTAAGAAACAAATATAACTAGATAGATCGCCGTAAATATTTGTCTTCAATCACTAAATAAGATTTCTGGGTCCAAAAAGAATTGTTTGTTCCGCGGCTTTTACACCCGAAATTACGGTACATTGTTTAAAGCAACTTGGATTATTATAACTGAGATGTTGCATTAATAACAAGTTGAAAATAATAAAATAAGAAGTCTCATTTTTTTTCTCTTTTAGCATAAATGAGTTTTATTTACGAATTAAAAATTCTTCCAGTTAATAGCTGACTCCAAAATGTAGAAAGATCAATTTTGATTTTTAATATATGTTTTTTACATTTAATTATTAATAAATAGAAACAATTGATTTTATAACTAGCGTTTCGTATAACACCGTATTCTTCAAACTTATTTTTGTAAGTTTCACACATTACATTGTTTATGAATTTCCGGCACGCTCAACCGAAAAAGTTCGCAGAGTCTGCCCTTGTAATCATCTTGTTGTGAAACTCAGTCCTTTATATCAGTTTCAATATATTTAAAATATCAAAATCTCATTAACCCTTTCCGGCACGGGCAAAATCTGTGAGTAAAATGAAAAATTATCGACTGACACCGGAATTCACAAACGATTTTTTCAGATATTTTGAATTCCTTAATTTAAGCCTTTATTCTAAATTCAAAATTTTCCTAAAATATAATTGGTGCCGTTTGGAATTAAAATTAGGTATCCCAGACCGGGCACAGTGTGCCGGAAAGGGTTAAGTAAAATATTCTGCTAAGCATCTATTGCATGAAAATCCGTTAGAGAGTATATAGTCAGAGAGTGGATAGACAAACAGCCGAGCCGAATGCCTGATCATCTTCAACTTTGTTGGAAGGCATTAAAAACAATTATTAAGTTTACAAATTTAATCTTTATCTCGCTGTCATTGGTGACAGCAAGCTTCTTTGATTTCATCATACGTTTAGCTCTGGCAGTGCTAAGGCAGAAATATATTTATTATATAAGATATTTACATCACAATTTTTCCGGTGTGAATTTTAGAAAAAAAAATTCTAATGTTCTTTGACGGTCCAAATTCAATATTCGAGAAAATCTTAGTAATAGAGTTTGCATATTTTTACCCCATATTTAAAAACATTTTTTCACTTTATTTAACTTCAGAAAAATAATGCAAATCTGGCAAACAAAAGAGGCGATTCCAAGCTCTGTATTTTGAAAATTAAATTAAAAAGGCATTTTAGAAATTCGAAGGAGTGTATGAAATTGAATAAATAGGGAGTGGTCATAAAATGCAATCTAATTTGAATCTTGGTGGTGATGTTTCGGCACAATAGATAGACATTTATTGAAAGTAAAGCAATGATAATTGCGTTATTTGTAACATATTCTCCGCGCTCAGATATGAAACGTGGCAAAAATTCTATTCTTCTAAGCCCACAACTTACCGAGCAATGGTACTTGAAATTTTATGATATTTTTTCACTTTCGGACACTAAGACCGTTTAAACAAGATTTCAACTTTTCAAAAGAAAAAATGCATGTTATTTGTGCTAATTGGAAGCACCAGTGTTCAGGAAAACTAATTAGTTAAAGAAAACAGTTAACTTAAATAACATATGTAAAAATAAAATAAAAATTTTCAATTTCATTTTTTAATAGGTAAACGCTAATGACACTTTAGTATATTACCGATCCTTGAACTGGTGAAATATTTTTGAAGGATTTCCTTTAAATAATCGGTTTTTTTTACCTTATGCTCAGTTCTGAATATCACAAATTGCAATTTTTGCATTATCGAATTTGTGAAAAATACAGGGTGATGAGAAAGTCAGTATACATTTGATAAATTAATAATTCACTGAATAATGTAGGTAGAGAGGTAAAAATTGACACGCATGCTTGGAATGACATGGGGTTTTATTTAACAAAAAATAAATAAAAAGTTCAAAAAATGGCCGACAGATGGTGCTTCATGTGATAAGAAAATCATTAATTAGCATAACAAATTACGACAAAGCAAAGACGATGTTCTTCAGACCAAATGCTCAACATGTCCACCGTCATTCCTCAACAATAGCTGTAGTCGAGGGACAATGTTGTGCACAGCACTGTACAGCATATCTGAAGTTATGTTGCGAAATTGCCGTAGGATGTTGTCTTTTAGCATCCCTATTGATGTCGGTCGATCGCGGTAGACTTGCGACTTCATGTAACCCCAGAGCCAAAAATCACACGGAGTGATATCTGGGAACCTGGGAGGCCACGCACGAGGAAAATGGCGGCTCAGCACGCTATTATCACCAAACGACTGCAAGAGATCTTTCACACGTCTATGAATATGGGGTGGAGCGCCATCCTGCATAAAAATCGTAGTTTCCAGCAGATGTTTATCAGCCAGGCTAGGGATGATGTGATTTTGTAACATATCGGCGTACCTCTCACCCGTCACGGAAACAGTTACAAAACCAGAATCACGACTTTTCTGGAAGAAAAAAGGCCCGATAATGGTAGATGTGGTAAATCCACACCACACAATGACTTTCTCGTCGTGCAATGGAGTTTGCACGAAATTTCTGGGATTTTCGGTAGCCCAAATTCTGCAGTTGTGGGTGTTGACAGACCCTCGGAGTGTGAAATTGGCTTCGTCGGTCCATAACACGTTCGACAACCAATCATCTTCTTCCGCCATCTTTTGAAACGCCCACACCGCAAATGCTCTTCGCTGCTCAAAATCGCCGGGTAACAGTTCATGATGCCGCTGGATTTTGAACGGATAGTATCGGAGGGTACGCCTTAGTGCTGCCCAAACAGTACTGTATGGAATGCCAGTGCGACGTGCAACATCACGAGCACTCACTCCTCCATGAGTAGACGAACCCGCTACAACCTCCATTTCGTCCTGAACAGTCTGAGCAACATTAGCACTTGTGGTCGGTCGGCCACTACGGGGTCCATCGTCTAAACAACCTGTGGCTTCGAACTTCGACATCATTCTCTGCACAGCTGCAATAGTCATAGGACCTTTACCCGTTCGAGTACCCTTCGTATGGCGATAGGATCGTAAAGCTGCAGTAGCAGATTCCCCTTTCTGATAGTAGAGCTTCACTATGCCTTCTCTGGTAACGTCAACATGCTGCGATTGCTGGTGCATCTGATTCTCTGTCTCATTTACAGCGCCTTTTATACACGATTCTCAGGCAGCGTCACTGACGTTTTGCAATGCAGCGCCATCTGTCGGCCATTTTTTGAACTTTTTATTTATTTTTTGTTAAATAAAACCCCATGTCATTCCAAGCATGTGTGTCAATTTTTACCTCTCTACCTACATTATTTAGTGAATTATTAATTTATCAAATGTATACTGACTTTCTGATCACCCTGTATATATATATATATGTGTGATTACTTCATGCAGAACCGTGAGAAGGAGGGGACGGTCGCCCCAGGTGCGGAAATTGAGGGGTCACCAATTTAAAATTACCATCGCCCCCTTTTTTTGTAAAAATATTATAGATATGTATATACAGGGTGTCCGAAAAGTCTGGAAACGGTCGAATAACTCGATAAATACATATGAGATTGAAAAACGTAAATATACGTGTTAAATATTTTTAAATAAGCTATTCAGTGATACCGAATTTGACCTTCGCAACAGACCCCCTGGGGGTCAGAGGGGGTCCAACTTTGTAATCTTAAATTATAACTCCCATTTTTTATTGCAGATTCAGATTCTACGGACAAAAATACGTAACTTTTGTGTTTGATGTTCATTTCGAATCCTCGTTTATGACGGTGTAATCGAGCATATTAAATCGATATTTCGGCTTTTCCAACGGGATTTTCCCTAATCGAAACTAATTGGGGAGAATTTTTGACATCAAATTCCTCATCTTTTGCAGGAATAGCGTTTCCTGAAAATCACCCGTGCCGATTATTTCGATAGTGCTACACAGTTAAAAATTTGTCCCATTTGCTGTAGCGTCAATCCACAGCTTTTATAGGATATCTCTTTCATGACCAATGAGAATGTTCCATAACACAGTAAAGTAACAGTTTTCTATAAAAGCAGTGGAGTGACGCTGTAGCAAATGAGTCAAATTTTTTACAGTGTATAGGGTTTTTTATATTTTTCTCTAGAAAAATTCATTGAAATATATTAGTTTAGTTTTCTATTTCGATTTTTATTTTATCCATTAAATGGTTTCTAAAATACGACCTACTTGTTTTGATGTTTAAATGTGTAAATAAGAACCTCCCCTGCCGAA